>CM031857.1:66836758-66914053 GCA_018697195.1 Certhia americana | reverse complement strand
AGCCGATCCCGGCGGGAGCCGATCCCGGCGGGAGCCGATCCCGGCGGCTGGGGAGCGCCTGCCAAGCGCTCCGGCAGCCCGGCCCTTCCCAAGCGGCCGCCACCAGCTAAGCCGAACCGCGGCGGGAAGGCATGGGCAGCGCTCAGGGAAATACACCCGCGGGGAACGGGGCAGGCCACGGGGCGAGGCGGCACAAAGGGAGTCAGAGAAACTGCGAAGCAGCAGTGGCAGTGAATTACCCCCACACCGCCGAATCACAGAATATTCTGAGTTGGAAGGGACCCACAGGGGCCATAGAGTCCAGCTTGCACAGGACGTCCCCAAGAGTCGCACCATGTGCCTGAGAGTATTGTCCAAACGATTCTTGAACTCTGCCAGGCCGGTGCTGTGACCATATCCGCAGGGAGCCTGTTCCAGTGCCCAACTACTCTCTGGATGAAGAAATTTTTTTCCGTTCTCTAACCTAAACCTCCCCTGACACAAGGTCAGGCCATTCCCTCAGGTCCTGGCACTGACTGCCAGAGAGAAAAGATCCCCATAGCATTGCCTGCTCCCCAACTGCACCTTGCCTGGGAAGACCTCAGTGGAGCAGCAAGGACTTGGGTGGTGAGGTCCCCATATGTCCTGCTGAAAATTACTGCAAGAAGTGTTAAACACGATTAAAAACAGCATTTGTCTTCCATAGGTGCAAATCCCATCACACTTCAGGACCATTAAACACAGCATTCCTTAGCCTTTTGGCTAAGATGAAGCACAGTCTAATACATACATAGCATATAGAATGTGCTTACATTTTATATATGTATTTAATGTTATGCCTTCTTCCAAGTTATTTCAGAAAAGCTATAAATAAAGGAACACATCACAGCATTGGTCCTCCGGTACTGTGTCCATTCTGGATTCCACAGTTCAGGAGGGACATTAAGGTGCTGGAGTGAGTCCAGAGAAGGGCAACAAAGCTGGTGAAGGATCTGGAGAGTACATCCTATGAGGCACAGCTGGGAGCTGGGGTTGTTTAACCTGGAAAAAAGGAGGCTCAGGGGGACCTTACCACTCTTTACAACTATTTGTAAATAGATTGTAGCCAGGCTGGGGTCAGCTTCTTCTCCCAAGTAACCAGTGACAGGACAAGATAGGATAGTTACAGACTGTGCCCAGGGAGTTTGGACATCAGGAGGAATTTCTTCAAGTGATTAGAAAGTGATTCGACATTGGAATGGACTGTCCAGGAAAGTAGTGAAGTCACCATCCCTGGAAGCATTTAAGAAGAGACTGGACATGCCACTGAAAGCTATGGTATAGTTGACATTGGGATGTTGTGTCATAGGTTGGACCTGATGATTTCTTTTCCAACTTAATTGATTTCTCAGCCCCAGCCACCCCAACTGCTGCTGCTCCCCACTCTCTACAGATGCAGCTGACCTACACAGCCTGTCGCAGCATATGCACAGGGCCTTGAGCTTTCAGAAGCAGACATTTGCCTGAGGTTTTTCTAGAAGTCTGTGAGCTGGGCCTCCTAGGCTGCCCAGCACATGAGCAGAAAGACCTGGGGCAATGGGAAACAAGCACTTGGGCATGAATCTACATCTGGGGTGAGCCGAGAGGGTGCAAGAAAGCTGGGAGCTTTGCCAGCTCACAGATAAATCAGTGTCATGAGAGGAGGAAGGAGTACAGGATGAGGTGTATCCAGATACTGTGGTACCTAGGAGTATCCAAGTGCCAGAAGGCTAAAAAGGGCAGAGTGTTGGGGACAATACACAGCTCAGGGCACAGGCGTTGGAGGTGCCCAGGTAACACATATGCTCTCTCCTATGTACCTGAAGAGCTCTTTGAAGAACTTGGTGCAGTTCTTTAAAGGGTTTTGATGCATATTATGTCCCATTCTGTAAATGTTAAGTGTACGAAATGAAGTAAATTACCTAATGATGCTCTTATTTCACCCCCTGTAATCACTTAGCAGGACTATGGTAATGCTACATGCCTGGAGATTCTGCTTTGGCCTGTCAACAATACTGTAGCATCTCTCTATCCAATCTACTTGTAGCTCATGACATTTCTCTTCTAATTTCTATACAGTGTCTCCTCATATGAAGTTCTTAGTCCTTGTCTAGCTAAAAGATGGGTCTGTAATGTCAGATCACCGTCTAATCCTGCATCTGCATTCTCTGATGTGAAAAATTTCATAGAAAACACTTCCAGAAGGCAGAGTTTTCTAAAGATGCACAGTTTAACTCTGTGGATGGCAGACAAACCAAAATCCATTCATATTTCACCACCTTCTGTTCCAAATTTTAAAAATTTAATGCATATTTATATGACAATGAAAATAAACCCAAAATATTTTAAAATATCAGGCAAATGATTTTGTAATTACCTAACCGCCAATATATTAAACTCCACCTTCCATCTCCACATGTTGGAGATAGAAAGTAAGAAATAAAAGTACCATAATGAATATTAGTCATAGTGCTAAGGGCACTACTGAGAGACTTAATGAAATTGTAATATAAAATATTATGTGAAGTTCTCTAGACAACCAAGTATCTATTAGAGTTTAGAGTTAGGTAAATTAAGGACAAAGAGATTGTTAAGTCCTCAGCATCAGAGACAGATCCCAGTGATGCATACATTGCCAGTATTTTGACAACCATGACGTTGTGAAAATATAGACTACTCAAAATCATTTGCACACTTAGATAATTTAGAAGGGAGAGACCAAGATCAGACAGGTTATAAATGTATAAATCTCATAAAAACACACCATGTTTCATAATGATTAGTCTTCTCATGAAACATATTATAGATTCTAATGCCTGAAAGATAGGCTGGAAATAAATCCCCAGAGCCTGATGTCTACAGAGCAGGTATTTGTTTATTGCAGCGCTGGTGGTCAGGGGGGTTTCTCCACCTAACTCACCCGCCTTTGTCAAGTGCTGTGGTGTATTTACACAGCAAGTATTGCTTAGTATCACTGTGTCACTACAACATCATCACACAGGCACTGGAACTAATTTACATGGCATGATCTCACGGTTATTAGATAGTTCTTTTGCACGGCGCTTGCGTCTCCCCAATTCCGAGGTCATCGGGGGTCTTTGATGAAGGCACACAAGGTCTCCTTTGCATCTGAATTTTTCAACTTTGTCTTTGGAGCATGCACAGTTACAGTGTTCCTTGGACTACCTGGTCTTAACCAGCCTAAATTCTTTGTTTTGTGGCTAATTGGCCTAACATTTGCCAATTTTTCATTAGTACTGTACTTATCAATCTCTAAAGCTATCTACCTGGAGAGTTTTTTCTTCTTTTTTTTTTGTCTATTCAGCATTAAGCAACTAGTTAACCATGTACTAGCCATTACATTGTATAAAAAGTTATGATTCAGGTTATATAAATATCAGGTTAAATTGATAGACAAAAAGTCATGATTTAGGTTATATTGATATCTTATAACACAAGCTATATAAGCATCTTGTAACTTTGATCTAAGTTGTATCAGCATCAATTCTTTCATTAACACTGAAAATACTTAGATTTAGTCAACACTACTGTGGGACGAGTTGTTTTACTACTGTCACACCCTCAGAATAGATCTACTGAGATTATAACATTATTCTTTATATATATATATTAGAAAGGCTAGAAACAAATGCAGAACTCGCACCAGAGAATTGTAAAAATAATATTTTTACAAGTGAAACTGTTGAAGGGTCAGTGTTGCCTTAGTACCCCAGCCACAGTTAAAACTTAATGAAATGCTTATTGAACACAATTCAGTTTTACAAAAGGTGCAATTTCCCCATAAAGCTGAAGACAGTTTACCTACCCAAGCGGCCCCCAAACGGCACGGTTTATTTGAGGGCATACGGGCTGATTCCACAGTCCACCTGTACGAGTATGGTGATTCAGCACCACGTTACCCTGTGTGGAGCAGGCACACACAACAGCCATCAGCTCCCCTGCGAACAGGGATGAGGCAGCTGGAGCTGCTTCAGCCCGGAGAACTAAAGGTCGTGTGGAATCCTCATGGCTACCTTCAGTGTCTGAATGTCTTCCACCTGCATGGAAGCCGGACAGGGACTCTTCGTCAGGAAATGTAGTGACAGAGCGAGGGGGAACGGGGGGATGCAAACTGAAAGTGGGGAAATTTAGGTTAGATATTGGGAAGACATTCTTTACTGCGGAGGTGGTGAAGTACTGGGATGCGTTTCTCAGGGAGGTTGTGAACGTCCCATCCGTGAAGTGCTCGAGATCAGGCTGGATGGGACCACGAGCCTGGCCGAGTGGGAGGTGTCCCTGCCCACGGCTGGGCACTGGGGCTGGATAATCTCTAGGGCCGCTTCCAACCCTTTGACATTCTATGGTTCTATGATTTGCGTGCCTGCGCCTTTAACAAGGAGCACCAAGAAAACCCTGTCAGCAAACCAATCTCAGCAAACAACTTGTCGCGCCAGCCGAGCCTGACTCCCCCCGGGGCGGCACCTCCCACTCCTCCCGAGCCAGCTCCGGCAGGGCGGCAGCAGCGCCTGCTCCCCGCGCCGCAGCCAATCAGCGCGGCGCCGCTGCCGCTGCCTCGCTCTGGGGGCGCTCGGAGCCAATCAGCGCGGCGAGCGCTGTGCGGCGGGAGGCGGGGCTGGGCGGGCGCGCGGCGCCATGGCCGCCGGCTGCGGGAGCGCGCTGGCGGCAGTGCTGGGGGCGCTGGGTGAGGGCGGGGGGCGTCGGGCTGAGGGACGGGGGGCACGGGCAGCCCGGGGCTTTCTTTGGGCACCTGGAGGGAAAATGTAACTGCCTTAAATGAGGGTTAGTGCGTGCCTGACGGCCTAGGCATTTTTCAGAGAAAGATTAGAGTTATTACTGCAACACTTTATTTAGGTATTTGCGTCTGATCGCTACTGTTTTTCAGATGACGGTGGTGCAGCAGATAAGATTCGTTTAATACCTCAAGACTTTTTCGCAGAGCTGGTAAGTAGGGCGGTAAACGGGATGGGGAAGGGCTCCTGGCACTCCAGGAAGCCTTTTTGTTTAAGCTCTTTTGGGTTTTGTATGATGCAAAGGGAACCTTTGTTATGTGGCAGCTTGACTTGACTCATAAAACACATCGGTCCTGGCAGGGGCAATGAGTTTGATTTAAATTTATGTTTTTGTCACAGAAGACTTCTAATAATCTCTTTTTGTCTATCATTTAAATGATATATCAAGGTAACGTCTCAGACTTGTCTTGGCTTTTTTACTGTTACGTGTGCTTGAACAGCTAATATGAAATTGGTATGTTAATTAGAAATAGTGAGTTAGAAACTAAAGCTTTGATTGATTGATTCATTTGATAAAGCTAATGATTTGGTTCATTTTCTTTCCTTGGATTTAATGGAATTTTAAAATCAGTCATTTCAATTACTTCATTCTCTACTCTGCACCCTTCATTCTCTTGGTCCATTTTTGTGTCAACAATGTCTTCAAACATGTTTTTTTTCACAGTGTGAACAAATAATTCAACACCTGAACCATAAGATCCCAGGTATAAATACAGCTGAATTGTGTCAGGTAAGTTGGCACACCAGCCCTTGTAAGCAAGAATAGTAGCAAAATATCTGCTACTAATAATAGCAAAAATATCTGCTGTTAAGGATAGAATTCCCAGCTTGATGTGGGGCTTCTCGTGTTTGTTTCTTATAAGCGTGTATATAGAAAGATGTTTTTACTAATGTGTAGTTTATTATTTGTAATTGTTTGAACATTCTGTTTCTAGAGAATTCAAACCTCTGGGGTTGACATTAATATTGCTGACCTGGCAAAAGTAGCTAACACGCTTTCCTTTCTATTTAGGTAAGCACAAAATGATTTACTTTGCACCATGTCTTTTTTCCATCTATCACAAATTTAATGGTGGTATTGAAAAGTTATATCAAATGTGTATATAAAATGAACTGATTTGGGAAAGGGGCAAAAGTTTGTAAGTCTCAGTACAAAGAAAAGAACACTGGGGTTTAGTTTGTTTCATTAAAAATGTAGTTACTTAATATATAATATCACTTTTTGTAATTAAAAAATGAAAAGAGGAAATTGGTCCAAGATGCTGTCTGCAAGCTCTAGAACTATGGCAAGATAGAGGAAGTTAAGCTCACTTTTGAAGCTAAGTCAGCTGGGTCTTTGCCCAGAAAAAGTATGTTTTAAAAACTTCTTGTTTCTTGGAGATCAGAAATCAGCATTGGTGACTTTTTGAAGGATACAGAGCTTATAATGTTGCAATCTGCCATGAGTTGAGTTTTTAGGTAGTATTTTTAGTTGATGAATTTTTCTGTTTTTAGAAAGATAAAATCTTCAAAAGCTTGCTTGTTCTTTTAATATCTAGTATCTAAACATTTTATATGACATCGATGCAATTCAGGAAAATATACCAGCAGAAATTTAAAATTCTACATTTCCATCTATAAAATATAATGCCTGAAGTTATATTTGACCATGCTCCTAGGAGGACCAACTCACTTTCTCTTTTATTAATGTCTCTTTAAGAGGAGTGAACCTGCATGAACAAACATAAAGCAGGATTTTTTTTGCTTACTGGTTTCTGTAGGGGAAATCAAGTGGCAATTTTCCTTTAGACTTGCTGCCTTTTCAGTTTGTTTATGGCATCATTTGACTCCTGTTAGTACCCAGGGTTAGTACCGTGACCCAGAAGTCCTTACTTTAGGTGGTGCTTCCATTTCACCTGCTGAGTGTTTAATTAACTGGATTGTTTCTCAAGTAGTGATACTGTTTAACTGCTCTAGGCACACACCCCTCAGTGGCTTGTGCCTTCTTGCAGTTGCTACAGCACTTGGAGGCTGTGATTATTTTTGGTTTGATGTTGGATGTTGTGCGAGCGCAGCAAAGCTGGACCTCTGCATATTAAGATCATGTTGTTCTTTGCATGTGGATACAAAAGATCAGTAATATTCTGAAAAAAAAAAAAAAAGGTAATCACAGTCTGCTGACTTGTTTTAAAATACATGTAAAGTAGAAATAAAAGCTGTCTCTTTGGGGTGAAATGAGGAATTGTGTTAAATTGGTGGAGAATTAAATTGATGTAGTGATCTCTGGATGTATCCATTATAGCACAGCAGCCAGAAACAACCTCTCTACAGAAGAACTCATCGCCACCTTGGGCAGTGGGGTCAGCACACTGCCAAAACATGCAGTTCAAGTTATTCGTCACGTGTGGAATGAGCAGGGCAAAGCCATTGCTGTGTCAGAAGATGCAAGAAATATGGCCACAGTGGGGCAGGTAACTGAAGTGCAGCTTTAATGATGAACATGTCAGAAATGCCAGTGTCTCACTGTGTGTGTTGTATTGTGTTGTCAGGCAGGCAGTGGTAGATAGGCTGCTGAAAGCTTTCCTACCTGTGTGCACATTTGCATGTTGACAAATACCTACCCAGATAAAGCAGCATATACAATGAAGGTGGTATACATACTGAACAGTATTCTAATATTATTGTTTGGCTGATAAAGTCACATTTTGTACCTTTTTAAAAATTCATGTTTTGTAGTGCTCTTAGGGGAGATGAATGGCAGTCAGTCTGGCAGACTGTTGTATTGGCTCATTATGTAAATCTGTTTTAAGTGTGAATTGTTCTTTAAAGTTGTTAACACCAGCACTTGACTGCTTATTCTTTGTTGCCCCTAAGTTTAAACATTATTTTAAAAGATACTTTCTGTCAATTTCCAGCATTCTCTTTTTGCTTGAAAAAACAGCAATCTATTTACCTTTTACGATTTTTTTTCCTGACGGCAGTTTAAAAGAGTATATAATTAGGAAAGGAGAATCTTTTTCTGATATAAACTTCTAAAGGCCCTTCTTCATGACAGGCTGAAGATTATAACTTACTTATCTGAAATGTATCTGTTACGTGCTTTGATTTATCTAAAATGCAGTTATGGAATGCCATAGTTTTTCTCTGTTATTGCTATTATATTATTTGGTTTAGACTTAGAAATTTCGGTTTTGATTTAGAAGTGTCTAAAAAAAAAAAAGTGACAAAACGCCCCATTCATGATATACAAGCTGAGTGAACTCTGTTGTTTAAACTCCTCTTACTAGAATTTTAGGAAGAGTGTACTTGACTTTTGATTCTACTTGAATAAGGAAAACTGATGAAGTGAAATAACTTATTATATAACTTATTTATTCACATTAAAGGGAAGGGCAGATGATTTGTGTCCACAATACCTGAATCTTTGTTTGTTTTCCATTTGATAATACCTCTAGATGTCCTGTGTTGTCTGTGAGCTATCCCTCCAAGTGAATAGCAGTGGGGAGGGGGGTGGTGTAGATCTCTCTCTTTGCACAATTTCTAATGATTTTCATCGTTGTAGTTTGTAGATATGAAATGGAAACTGGGAGTTGCAATGAGCTCTGACACCTGCAGGTCTCTGAAGTATCCGTATGTGACGGTGACACTTACAGTGGCAGACCCTTCAGGACAAATAACAGACAAATCTTTTGAAATGACGATCCCACAGTTTAAGGTCTGTAGTGAGTGTTACTTGAATGTTCAATCTCCTAAAAACAACAGTGCCATTGTTGTGAGGGTCAGCTGTATACCCTGATGCATATGTTTGTACTGCTTGTTTACTTGGACAGTCATGCAAACATGAAGCATTAAATAACTATTTAAAACACAAAAGCTAGATGTGTATTTCATGGTATTTAGTTCTACATCACTTAGCTGAAAATGTTAATTTAACAGTAATTGATAATTTCTCTTATAAATAAACTAACATCCAAAGACATAAAATATTTCAGAGCTTGCCAGCTATCATTCTGCCATATTAAAAATTTATAGAATGTTTTTGATCTACGGAACTGTTCTCTAGCCTGAAAATCTAAAACTTTGCTTAAGCCTAACAATTGCTAATGATTAGGAATGGAGATCAGTCTGCTTGATCACCACTGACTCTTAATTGCTATGTTTCCATCTATGAATGAATGTAACTTTAATTTTGCATAAACATGGCCCTTGTATTCTCATTCCTATTTAAAGAGTCAATACATCACCTAGAATATCACACAAACTTAAATAGACCCTTGGAATTTGATTGGCAGAAATTTGAAAAGGATATTCTGAATCCTTGGGTGTTGTGAAATGTATTTATTCTGGTTGAAGCCTATTTAATAATTTGTTGTTCAGCTACTTTTGGAAATGAATGCTGCATTTGAGAAGTCTGGATTATTTCAGCTGGGAGTAGAAACATTCATGTGAGAAAGGATTTTTTTATTTTGGGGTTTTTTATGGCAGGAGAGCTACTTTTTATTTTTCTTTTGTAACATGTTTTTCTGTTAATAGGCAAGCCTATGCTATTAAGGCATCACCTTTGTAGATTTCATAGTTAATGTTTTCAAATGCCAACCAGCCTAGAGAAGAAAAAAGCAGAGACTTTCAGTTCAAGCTGTACATTGGAAGTGAGAAATATGGACAGTATTTTTTGTTTAATACACTAGTTTGAACCACAGTTTGGGCTTTTCTTGCTTTTTAGAACTTCTTCAGACAATTCAAGGAAATGGCATCTGTTCTTGAAACAGTTTGAAGAGAACTTCTATTTCCAGTGACACGTTGGAGGAAGATCAAGTAGACTTTCCATTCTGCACAGGGAATAAAGTGCCATTGTTCAGCAAGGTATGTATCCTTGTCTTCTTGACAGAAATTGGTCAGCATCAATCCCTTGCATTGCTGTGAAGATTTCTTCGCTTCTGATTACTTGAAGTCAACTCTGCAGTGTTTGTGAAAACATGTCCAGCTTTGCTCATCCTGGTAGACAGAAGATCAGGATGTGTATGGAGAAGCATCTTTGTAGACTTCCTAATACCCATGAATAAGAAACTACACACTAAACTCTGTAGTGCAGAAAGGCACCTGAAAACGTTGGCTGCAAGGATACTGAGAGAAGTGTAAATCTCATGTTAATATTTTTGTCTGTAAAATTAGGATGGGCTTGGACTAAACAGTAGTATTACATATAAGGAGAATATGAAGTTACGTGTAAGAAGCATACAGCTACTGTTGAAGAATAGCTTTGTCAGGTAGTTGATTGCAGCTCTTTGCAGATCTGGCATCCAGTCTTTTAATAACTGGAGAATGTACTTGTCATAACAGCTTGTTTATTTCAAATATTTGTTTCTTACCACCTATGCTTACAAAGACTGAATTAACGCATTAAGTTTTTCTAAAGACCTAAAATTCTTTCAAATGAAGCCCAGAGGCTAATTTTACATAAAGGTAGAAAGGTAAATTAATTCAAAAGTATTTTAATGGGTTTCTGCTTTTTCATTTCATCCATTGTTAATCTGTGGCATTCTGCTTGATGTTCTGGTCAGCATTCTTCTTTCTAATTAAATTAAAATATGGATGTAGTTACCTCGCTTCAACCTCTGAACTAGAAAAGTCAAGAGGAAACTTGTAAATTCAGGCTGGAGAGGTTGCCAAGCACATCAGAGAAAGGACCACACTAAGAGATTTCTTTGAGTGGTGCACTGTAACAGGCAGCCACTGGACTGTGTTCTGCATGCTTACCCTAAGAAGGTGTCCTAACCAACAAAATTTTGACTTTGATGTTGAAGAATGGGGGCATTTCTAAGGGGGAGTGATAAATCCAATGTGCTTGCATGCTCTCCTCTTAGTTTTTTTTTTTCCTTGAATTTTCCGTAAAACAAAACACACTGCAAATATTTTAGGATATAATAAAAGCAATACTTTTGCTTCTCCAGATGTGCTGGTGGTGTAAAATCTGAAGAGAGATAATTCACACTGATAAGCAGATTGAAGTTTCTGCTTCAACTTCAGGCTGGTAGAGACTGAGTACCAGCTTTGCTGGGACAGATCCTCAAATGATTTCAGGCTCACTTTAAATGCAAACACTCAAATCTGTTTTTTAAACTAACATTTTTTAGACCTGGCTGAAAGTCCTTGGTACAGGTTATGCCTGCCCTTTTGTGCTATGTAAATAAACTGCAGCACATTGTGTATGCTGTATATGCTACAATCCTTTCAGGAATTACCCTATTTTAGGCATTATGCATGATGTGTAAAGCAGTACTTGGAATTGATTAGAAGCCCAAATAAGTGTTTGCTTTGACAAAAGTTTCTGGCCATGACCATGGATCTGGATGATACATTCTTTATGTTGGCTGAAGTCTGAGGTGTTTGCTTTGTGGCTGGGGAGAGCAGACTGGTCTTGTCTGGGACCCTCCTGATACCCTCCTGATACCTGATCACAAAATGCTTCACAAAATGCAAAATTTCCCATTTGCCTCTTCTCTTGTCTGTTTGCAAGGGCCCAGGGCTGAACACAGAGCAATCAAATGTGTATGGAAAAGTGATGTCAGCAGCTGATTTCTTTTGTTGTTTTTTAATTTGCAGAAGCTGAAGTGTAAGGCTGCTATAACTGGAAAACATTGTCATGCTTTGGCTTAGTGAATTAATTGTTTTACATCAATGCAAGAGTTCCAGAGAAAAATAAGGTTGTCTTTTTTTTTTTTTTTTTTAGTAAATCTGGAGCCTTACAAATAACTTTCTATGTGTTCTAATGCACATAAATACTTCATATAACTGGAAATACTTGTGCCTTCATTGGAACTGCATGGAAAAGATTTAATTTATCATGTCTTAACAGTAGATGCTGGAAGGTAAAGAGGAAACTCCCAGTTAGCATTTTTCCTTGCTCCATCAGCAAGAGGAGAAAGTTGTCAGCCTTTGTAAAGACTTTTATTCTGTCAATTCAGATATTTTAGGAGTATTGATGAATGTTTTTTTTAATGTCCCCAAACTCCAGCATATTATAATGTTGGCTGGAAGATGGACATGAATACTACACAAATTTACTTGAGAATTTTCAAAAGAGTTATGATTTGAAGTTGGCTGTGTACTCAAACTTCTGAAATGTGTCCTGATCAGTATTAGCAGGAACTCCTCTACTGAGTAATGGAAGAATTAAGTATTTTATTAAAAGGAAACCAAACAAAAAACATAACAGTTCTAAGGGTAGCAATACTAATATGTCCAAACAAGCTGGTGATTCGTCTTTATGTGCAGAAGCCAGATCTTTTCAAAGAGAATCAGGAGTCCTTGTGTATTCCTAATTCTAATTGTTGATTCATAGAAATTGTATAACATGAATATTTTTGTAAGTCCACAGACAGTCATTAAACACATAGGTAATAAAGACAAAGCTGGTCTGTGTTTTGTTTTTACTGCATGGAAGTCTGTCTTGTAAATACTGCAATGAGTAAAAATCAGGACTAGACAATGACTAAATTTCTTATAGAATTAGGCTGAAGTTCAGACATATGTGGTATTTTTCTGTGATGGGATACCAAGGAGTTAATGGGTAACTTCAGGCTGCAAGGACTCTTTGTATCAATTACTTAAAGCTAGACAAAATGTTGTATTGAACCAGGAAAAGACAGAGGACATACAAGATTAATGAAATATTGCAGGAAATTACATTCAAGTGGTTTTCTTTCCTTAACTGTATTTAGGAGACAAGTAAACATTTTATTTTTTTTGACATTTGCCTAGAACAGAGCAGGAGGAAGGAAGGGGGGGTGGGGTCTTGCAGAGTCAACAAATTCAGGGGAGGAAATAATGAAGGAATGTCATAGCCATGACTGTTGTCTTTATCACATGACTTTTTTTTTTTTTTTTTCCCTAAATTTCAAACATACCAGCCCACCTGCAGAAAGCTATTTTGTAGAAAGCTCCACAGGAGTGCATAAATGGCTGGAGTATGTCTGTGCACTAGTGTTTTATATATTTAGCTTCTGCGCACTTTGGCCAAGTAAAAGAATGTCTCTGTTTCTCCTTCCATAAAATTGTACTGCCTTTCTTTAACCACATTTTGAAGGTATGTGACCTTCTTGTTCATTGTGAGCCCACCCCCTTTATTTTCACTTTCCCCTTTTTAAGCCTTTCCACTCTATTGGAACACTTGAAGACACATTGCCTTGGAAGAATTAAAAACAGAGGTGGAGAGGTGATAAATTGGGGGAAGAATCTTACTTTTTCCTGTTTGCCCTGTTTGAATGTTTTATTATCCTCTTGGCAGTAGGTATAATGACAGGGTAATTTCCACTCCTTTGCAGAGGCATGCAGGGTGGTGCTGTTAAGACCTTGCAGGTACTAGAGTAACACAAAAATGTGTCTTGAGTCATTTGATCTTCCCTCAGAGAAAAAAAATGTATATTTGAAGAACCTCTTCAAATGGACTACTGGCTGAGGACTGTGGAGGGGAAACACAAAAACTAAGCAGCCTCTATCCTGTCCAAGATTCTGAGTCTGATCATTGTAGAGCTCCTTTCCCAGACAGATTTTTTAGTACAGCTACGTACCCGTTGGTTAGGCTGATAACTTGCTGGGAATTTGCTTCATTAGGAAGCTGGATTGGTGCAGGTTAGTACCTGACCGGAGTGCTTTGACCTCAGCTTGCGTGGTATGCTGTTGTGCTTCCTTCCTGAGGCTCAGCCAGCTCGTAACTGGATTTGCTTGTCACTGTGAAAATTTTGACCAAATACTTCCTTTACTTCTGTTTTTATTGTACAGCAGTGTCCATGCTCATATGCTCATACAGGTCTGCTCTTGGCTCATTAGTGTATGAGGTGCTGTGGTTTAACCCCACCTGACAACCAAGCACCACACAGCTGCTTGCTCAGTCCCCCTTCTGTGGGATGGCAGGGGCTCTTGGAAGAGTAAAAGTGAGAAAATTCATGGGTTTAGATAAAGGCAGTTCAATAGGTAACTCAGAAACTACATATACAAAGCAAACCAAGGAATTCATTCCCCACTTGTCAAGGACAGGCAGGTGTTCAGCCATCCCCAGGGAAGCAGGGCCTCATCCTGTGTAATGGTTACTTGGGAAGACTAACATCTTCACTCCAATTGTTCCCCCGTTTTCCCTCCACTTTACATACTGACTATGGTATCACATGATATTGGATATCCCTTGGGTCAGCTGTCCCAACTGTCCCCTCCTAACTACTCATGCACCCCCAGTGCCCTCACTGGTGGGTGGTGTGAGAAGCAGAAAAAGACTTGTCTCTGTGTAAGCACTGCTTAGCAACAAATAAAATCTCTACTATTATTAACAAGGTTTCCAGCACAAATCCAAACCAGCCCCCTACTAGCTCCTGTAAAGAAAAGGAATTATTCCCCAGCCAAAACCACCACACAAGTCAGAAGGATGATGCTCAGCATTCCTCATACCCAGTCCTGTCTGCTTGGAAAAGACTTCTTAATTCTTGTTTCCAAGGCTTTTCAGAGAGCAGGTGGAGAAATGACCTGGCATTTAGTTGAGTTACTGGGATATGTCTCTTAATTATGTATGACTTTGTATCATTGAGGAAGTAAGGAAGCTGAGATTGCTGATCTTTTCTGTGAAGGAAGGCTAATTTTAGTATTTCTGGGTTTTCTCTTCCCTAAACTGCTTTTACCTGCTATGGTTAATTACAAAGCTGTCCTGCTTGGAGAACCCTTTCTGATACGTGTAAGTACTATAGTTTCCAAATACCGTGTCAGTGTTTACATGACATTACATTAAATACTGTTACATTTATATAAATTGGAAGTTTCAATGTCAGTTTTGCACTTCACATAATGAGCTTTGGAAAAGTAAGGAAAATTTATTATTTTGTAAAATAAATCTCTGCTAGATAATAATTCCAAAGGACTTTGTCCCAGCATCGGTCACCAGGTGGCACTGCCACATACAGTCTTGCCTCACAGCAATCCTTTGACAGCACGTCTGGCCCTGGGATAAGGACCTCTGGTTTCTTCTGCTCTGCAGCTTGGATCTGGAACTACAAATTCATGTCACTGTAACTTCCATCCCACTTCTTACATTGCAGGGAAACAAACTAAATTCTCTATTAAATATTATCAAAATGAGCATAAGGATTTCCACATAAACAACATTTAGCATTTTCATGCATATACCATATACTGCATATTTGCAGTTTCAATCAGTCACTTAATTATACTAACATTTCTGCATTATGATTCACTCTTCAAATAGAATCATATTGCATTTGGGGCCTATTCTATATTTCCCCTGTATGTTTCTTTTCCCTATGAGAGATGTTTTTACATCTCTCTAGGAGATTTTTCTAGATCTGTATCTTGATCAAAGAAAAAGCATTTGCATTTCTCTGTCCAAGGTTTTCATGCTGTTTGACCACTCTAAAATTCTTCTTCCATATTCTGTTATGCAGTTGAGTTGTCAGTGTCTTCATGCCACATTTAGGAATATGCTTCTCTGCCACTGAAAGCGGCCCAGGTGCTTCATTCACCTATGAATTACCTCTGAATCTGAAAAGTCATATTCATACATTCTTGGTTTTATTGAAGCTGAAAATAATTTTTCTGTTCCCCATGAATGTCATTGCTGCTGAGTCTTAGGCAGTTTACAGATGTTTGTAAAAAAATATTCATCTGAGAGCTTGCCCAAATTAAAGCAAGACAGGATTCCTTCCCAGTGATGCTTCTGAGCATGAAGTCCTGGATGCTGCAACCAGACATGAAGTTTGAGAATGGTACTGAAGTTTACATTTAAAATGAGGAATGTAGGTGCATGTCTGTCATGAATCACTGGTGTGCTGTGTCATGCTGCTTCTCACAGTTGGGAATGTGAGGCGATGAGAGATACTCAGCAGCCAACAGAGTCAAGACAACAGATGTCGATTTACCTAGGAGAGAGTCAAGGATGATGATAAAGAGGATTAAGGAGTTCCCATCTGTTCTTTTTTTTTAATATTAGCAGCTACACTGGCACCATGCTTGGTATTGTGTTGGGCCTACTAGTGCCCTGTTGTTCATGCTAAGCTGTACCTTCTTTTACCACACATATAGTACGAAGTGGAAAAGCTGCAAAAACACTTCAATAGTGGTACACTTGAAGTCATAATTTATTTGCATTTGTCTCTTGAAAAGACAAAATTTGTGCCCTTTGAAGTACTACTGCCTTTCAAAGCATCTTTCTGTGTTATTTCTGCACTCTACTCCAGATCTGCTATCGTTTCTAGCCTGTGGTTCAACCTTTATAATAATACATTTGTGAAATAATATCAATATGTTCCTTTTAGCCTTGGGAATGATAAGGAATTCTGTCTTAGTTTCCATTGCTAGAGAATTGGAGTGGATCAGGATCCCATCCAAATCACAAATGAGGTAGATGTAGCAGGCACTGTTAGATAGAAAAGTGGGCTCCAGCAGTTGCAGTACTTCATCTCTTCCTCTTTTTTTTTTTCTCTTAAGTGTATGTTACTGTTACTGCAGTATGGCTGGGGAATAGTAGAGAAGTAAATGGCTCCTTTTTATAAGAGAAATAATTGCGAATATGGAAGCTCTTGGTGCAGAAGTTGCTCTATCTCCTGAAGTAACTAGCTTTGCAACTGATCTGAGCTGCTGACAGCCACCAAACTCTATTTTGATTACCTCAACAACAGGGATTATAGTAAACTGATGTAATACACTTAGGGGGAACAGGGGCCCTATTAAAAAAAACCCAAAACTGAAAACCCCAACAAATTTCAAATGCTTCCACATTGAAAAGTGCTGTGACCACACAGGACTCCAGATTGAAACTTAGTTTTAAATAAAATACATTGTGGTTCTTCTCTGGATTCAAAGTCTGCTTGCTGAGAAGTTTCATGGAATGACTGTGATATGACAAAATGACTTAAGTAAGAATCTTTCCCCAATCAAACTTCTCTTTGAAGAGAAATATAATAATTTAATGAATTGTCTCTCTTAATCAGTGCTACATTAAATTGAATAACAATACACTGAACGCAGATATAAAATGTGCCAGGCTGCTTTAGATGTTTATAAACATCTAGAGATGTTTATAAAATTTCTAGCTAGGGATTATTCTCTTATGAACTTTGCTCATTCCAGTTCCCCTAAATCTGTTTTGGAGTGGGTCTTATTGGCAGAACAAATTCAATCTGTCATTTTGATCAAAAAGGATTAGTGCCATTTAAGAACAAAACACTAAAACCAGCCCACCTCTTATCGGATTAATTTTTCATCAATTTTATTGTTTACAAATTGCAGCAATTGTCCTCTGCTATTGACGTATCACTGGAAGACCAATATGTCTTACTCAAAACTTTGGCAATGCATTTTAAACTATTGTGATCTTTATGCATCCTGCAAAATGTACAATTTTCATTATTTCTAGTGAGGTTTTTTATGTACTTTATAAGAAGAGGTACCAGAATTTCTCTAGCAGCTAAAGCTTAAAGCCCTGGTAATATGTCTAGTCTACCTAACTTTCTAGCACTTCAGTTGTATTTCCAGTAGTTATTTCATTACAGTCTTCAAATAAGACCAGGTAGTTTAAATTAATTAAATGGTTTTTAAGGTAAAAATGCCTATATCTCAGATCTGAAAAAAAAGGTGATCTAAAAGTAAAATAAAATATGACTAGCTTAAACTAATGCAAATATGGAAATGGACCTTGAATTCCCAGACAGCTAAGTGAGATCATTCTTAGAAAAGCAATTGAATCAGAAGCAATTCCAGCTTCAGGGCATATTACTGAAATAATAGTCCAAGGTGACTGAAGTTATGCATAAATTATGGGATTGTAAAGTCAAGCCTACAGCTCCTCTAATAACTTAATATTTTTTCTGCAATTAAAATTGTGGCTAGAAAGCTTAAGGGGATGGATAATTACTAGCAATTAACAGTCTGATCATGTGAGATGCTGAGGTCTCTTTGCTGCTTAAGAAGTTACTGAGAACTGTGGTTGCTTACTATTTTGCAGGTCTAAATCCTTTAACACTTGAGTATGAACTGAAGACCCAGATATGATATATGAAATGGCTGCTGTGGTGCCATGTGCAGAAACAGCATATGTTATCAAGGTGTGGTCTTAGAGAACAAAACATAGTTCCTTTAAGAAACAGAAAGAAAATCTCCATTTTATTTGGAAAAATAACCTTTACGTGTAGTACTCCATTGACAAGCATATCAAATCCAAAATGTTCAGAGGCACTTATATTTAATTAACTTTATCTGTGTTTAGTCAGTTCAATAATATCCCTTACTTTAAAAGGTTTTGCATCTAATGTCTATTTTTGGAACAATAAACTATAGCAGGTTATCAACAATTCAAAAAAGTCTGATTGGGTTTGTGGTGGATTTCACTTGCAGCACATGCTATGGCAATTACTGCCCATAGTACGTTATGTACTTCAGATCTTCCAATAGTTTCCCTTCAGTTTTTACAATTTATTTCAAGAAGCTAATGATAATAATAATAAAAGAATTGTTAAAAATTATGGCTTATCACCAGAGACTTTGTCTGTCATATCTCTGGCATGGGTGCTAAATTTACACTTCTGTTTGTGATGATCTGGAGAGAAACTGTTCTTTCATCAAGAACAGATACGTATTTTCAAAATTCTGTGGATAGTTGCTTTCTTCTCTGTCCGAAAGTTTTTGATTCCCATTAACTGAGCTATAAACATTATGTATTTTATGCTAACTCCTAACTACATTGTGCAAAGAATTAGAGAAAGATAGTTTAGTTATCATTATAGTTTAAACACTAGAAATCACATGTGAGGCATGTCAGATGTCATGGGCAAAGGAGTACTGTGCTCAATATGAGAGAAATTGGAATTTTTAACTTAAAGGTGCATGAAATCTTACAACTAAAAAAAATGAGAAAAGGGGACCAACTTCAAGAAGAAAAGTTATATAACAAAAGGACTGACTTCCTACTGAAACACTGTTAATGAGATGGGGGGATAAAAAGTGTTAGGCAGATTAAAGGATAAGAAATGATGAAGTAAATGGATAAAAGTAATGGACAGCTAAAAGGGATTACTACAAAGAATCGATTCATAGAGGCATAAAAAGCTGAAGCAAGAAGAAAGCGTAAAAACTTTGGATTAACATCTGAGAATTTGATTTTGAAGGTAGTTAAAATATTAGTGGTAGCATTTATATAAATTAATTTCATCTTCTAAGGGATTTGTATAAAGAATTCAATAATAAAAATAAATTAAGTCAAAATAATCAGTCAAAATTATGCAAATCACCCAACAGAAGGAAAAACCAAATAGCTTTACAAAACAGGCATAGTGGTCACAACTGAAGAATTTCACATTCGTTTTTCACATTTTAGAATTTCATTTCTGTCTGATAATTTGCAGTAATTGAAGTGCATCCTTATCAGCTGAAAACACAGCTCTGTAACATCTTCAAATGAAGATTTGTAGGATGCACGAACATCAAGGCATCTTTAATTGCTTAAAAGTTTTGGGTTTTTTTTTTTGCTATTTTAATGTGTTTGCATGATTGTCTTCAAGTTTCCTGATTATTATTATTAAATATTTTTATCACCATAGCACCTAAAAGCCTAGGTGGCTATCCACAAACTGGTTTTGGTAGTTCACACACAAACATATACCAAAAGGGATCTATTAGTCCCAGAGATGGTGTTGGCAAGCAGTTGCAGCTATTCAATATGTAGCATCCTTCCCCTTAGACTGCTTCATTGGAGTCAATTAATGATTATCGCATCTGAAACAATTGCAGAAGGATGTAGGAGGCCGCTGTTCTAGGGCAAGCCCAGTGTTTAGTTCACTTCCCAGGTAGGTTAAATTGGTCTTTGTGCTCAAGCGACTGAATTGCAGCTTCACGCTCTATATGAATCGTCTAACCAAGCGTACCCAAAAGGGGCGAGTAGTCTTGCTGCTCTCTTCACCCCCGAGCAGTCATTCCCGCTCCCTTTGTGCCAACAGCGCTCTCTCTGTAAGTGCTGTCACTTACATTAGAGGCGGCTCACAGAACTGAAGTGGCAGAAAAGGAGCAGCTCGCTGCAGCATTAAACCAGTGCCAGCGCTGCTGCCAGAAACCAAACAGCTCTTCTTCCAGGTGCACTGGTTAGAGGCTCACAAATTGTCATTCTGCAGTGTTGTTGCACAAAATCTTAAATACCATTCTCAGACAAAGGGTTAATACGAAATGTGGGAAATGAGCGAGAAGAAATTTTTTAGGTTTATGATCCACAAAATTTGGCCATTATTGTTCTAATTACCCTGGTTCTAAAATCTACTGTACAACAATGTAGCTCAGATAATCAAGTGTGAAAACAGTCAATTTGGAAAAGCAAGTCCAGTCTGGCTTTAACTTCTACCACTGGTTCATAACTTCTACCACTGGTTCATATTCATATGAACATATTCAGCCTGCATAAGACTTTTTGCATTAGCTCCCTTGTCGTTAGGGACATTGTAGGATGTCCCTTAAGGATTGTGGGATGCCAGGAGAGAATATATATTTGAGGTCCTACCAAACAACAATATTAAATTGAAAATTACAACAGATAAACCAGAATGCATAAACTAGATGGTTAAACTGGGGGAAAAAAAAGAACAGCAAAATTGTTTGCTCAGGAAATGAGCAGTGGTTTGTAACAGTATGAAAATACTGCAAATGCGACAGTTTTTGTCAGTTCAGACTACTGTGGGCTGTGACCTAAGTGCTACATGACCCTTCTCTGCACAAATAATCATGCAGTCTCAAATTACACAGAGCAGCTCTTCAGCTCAAGCTACAGATTTTTTATTTGTAGGCAGGGTTAAAACGATGTCCATAACAAAGTGTACTGGGAGTTACCGCCGCTGCTGCTGCAGATTTAAACAGGGGGACAGTCAGTTGCTGCAATTGGCAATTACCAAAAGGATACGGATGCTGTATGGCTGGAAAAGCTTTGTCCAGCTACTTTCTCAGGTGGAGGAGACTAATTACTAATATTTACAGTAGGTGGCGGATTTGTCGTTGACAAGAGATGTTATCGCGATAGCGACGAGAAAACTCCCCCCTCCCGATTAAAAACTCAAGCAGGAAACACAAGCTTAAGAAAAAAAAAAAAAAAAAAAAAAAAAAAAAAACTAAAATGAGCCGTAATGAAACTCTTGACTCGGCAGTGCGCCGGGACTTTGTATCATTGAGAAGTAAGGAAGCTTGAGATGCTGATCTTTCTGTGAAGGAAGTTTATTTTCAGTATTTATGGGTTTTCTCTTCCTAAACTGCTTCTTACCCTGCTAGGTTAAGTACAAAAGCTGTCCTGCTTGGAGAACCCTTGGATACGTTGTAAGTAACTATAGTTTCCAAATAACATGTCAGTGTTTACATGAACATTACATTAAATACTGTTACATTATATAAATTTGGAAGTTTCAAGGTCAGTTTGCACTTCACATAATGAGCTTTGGAAAAGTAAGGAAAATTTATTATTTTGTAAAATAAACTCTGAACTAGATAATAATTCCAAAGGACTTGTCCCAGCATCGGTCACCCAGGTAGCACTGCCACATACAGTCTTGCCTCACAGGCAATCTTTGACAGCACCGTCTGGACCTGAGGATAAGGACACTCTGGCTTTCTTCTGCTCTGGCAAGCTTGATCTGGAATACACATTCATGTCACTGTAACTCCATCCACTTCTTACATTGCAGGGGAAAACAAACTAAATTCTCTATTAAATATATCAAAATGGCATAAGGATTCCACATAAACAAACCATTTAGCATTTTCATGCATATACCATAATACTGCATATTTGCAGTTTCAATCGTCATTAATTATACTAACATTTCTGCATTATGATTCACTCTTCAAATAGAATCATATTCATTTGGGGCATATTATATATTTCACCTGTATGCTTCTCTTTTCCCTATGAGAGATGTTTTTACATTCTCTAGGAGATTTTCTAGATCGTATCTTGTCAAAGAAAAGCATTTGCATTTCTCTGTCCAAGGTTTTTCATGATGTTTGACCACTCTAAAATCTTCTTCCATATTCTGTTATGCAGTTTGAGTTGTCATGACTTCATCCACATTTAGGAATATGCTCCTCTAGCCAATGAAAGCGGCCCAGGTGCCTTCATTCACCATGGAATTACCTCTGAATCTGAAAAGTCATATTCAGACCTTCTGGTTTTATGAAGCTGAAAATACTTTTTCTGTTCCCCATGAATGTCATTGCTGCTGCGGCTTAGGCAGTTTACAGATTTGTTGTAAAAAAATATCATTGAGAGCGTGCCCAAATTAAAGCAAGACAGGATCCTCCCAGTGATGCTTCTGAGAATGAAAGTCCTGGAGGCTGCAACCAGACATGAGGTTGAGAATGGTACTGAAGTTTTACCAATTTAAAATGAGAATTGTAGCGTGCCCGTCGTCATGAATTCATGGTGGCTGTGTCATGCTGCTTCTCCACCGTGGGAAGTGGGGCGATGAGAGATACTCAAGCAGCCAACAGAGTTCAAGACACACAGATGTCGATTTACCTAGGAGAGAGTCAAGGATGATGATAAAGAGATTAGGAGTTCCATCTGTTCTTTTTTTTTTAATATTAGCAGCTACACTGGCACAATGCTTGGTATTGTGTTGGGCTACTAGTTGCCCCTGTTGTTCATGCTAAGCTGTAACCTTCTTTTACCACACATATAGACGAAGTGGAAAGCTGCAAAAAAACACTTCAATAGTCGGTACGCTTTGAAGTCATAAATTTATTTGCATTTGTCTCTTGAAAAGACAAAAAAATTGTGCCCTTTGAAGTACTCCTGCCTTTCAAAGCATCTTTCTGTGTTATTCTGCACTCTACTCCAGATCTGCTGTCGTTTCTCAGCTGTGGTTCAACCTTTTAATAAACAATTTGTGAAATAATATCAATATGCTTCCTTTTAGCTGGGAAGATAAGGAATCTGTTCTTAGTTTCATGCTAGAGAATTGGAGTGGATCAGGATCCCATCCAAATCAAAAATGAGGTAGATGTAGCAGCAATGTTAGATAGAAAAGTGGGCGCAGCGTTGCAGTACTTTCATCTCTCCTCTTTTTTTTTTTCTCTTAAGTGTATGTTACTGTTACGCAGTATGGCTGGGGAATAGTAGAGAAGTAAATGGCTCCTTTTTATAAGAGAAAATAATTGCGAATATGGAAGTTCTGGGCAGAAGTTGCTCTATCTCCTGAAAGTAACTAGCTTTGCAACTGATCTGAGCTGCTGACAGCCACCCAAACTCTATTTTGATTACATCAACAACAGGGATTATAGAAAATGATGTAATACACTTAGGGGGAACAGGGGCCTATTACAAAAAACCCAAAACTGAAACCCCAAACAAATTTCAAATGCTTCCCATTGACAAGTGCCTGGGACCACACAGGACTCCAGATAGAAACTTAGTTTAAATAAAATACATTGTGTCTTCTTGGATTCAAAGTCTGCTTGCTGAGAAGTTTCATGGAATGACGTGATATGACAAAATGACTTAAGTAAGAATCTTTCACCAATCAAAACTCTCTTTGAAGGAGAAAATATAAAATTTAATGAATTGTCTCTCTTAACAGTGCTACATTACATGAATAACAACTACACTGAACGCAGATATAAAAATGTGCCAGGATGCTTTAGATATGCTTATAAACATCTAGAGATGTTTCATAAAATTTTAGCTAGGGATTATTCTCTATGAAACTTTGTCATTCCCGTTCCCCTAAATCTGTTTGGAGTGGGGCTTATGGCAGAACAAATTCAATCTGTCATTTTGATCAAAAAGATTAGTGCCATTTAAGGAACAAAACACTAAAAAACAGCCACCTCTTTATCGGATAATTTTTCATCAATTTTTATTGTTTACAAAATTGCAGCAATTGTCCTTTGCTATTGACGTATCACTGGAAAGACCAATATGTCTTACTCAAAACTTGGCCCAATGCATTTAAACTATTGTGATCTTTATGCATCCTGCAAAATGTACAAGTTTCATATTTCATAGTGAGGTTTTTTATGTTACTTTATAAGAAGAGGGTACCAGAATTTCTCTAGCAGATAAAGCTTAAAGCCCTGGTAATATGTTATAGTCTACCTAACTTTCTAGCACTTTCAGTTGTATTTCCCGTAGTTATTTCATTACAGTCTTCAATAAGGACCAGGTAGTTTAAATTAATTAAATGGTTTTTAAGGTAAAATGCCTTATATCTCAGATCTGAAAAAAAAGGTGATCTAAAAAGTAAAATAAAAATGACTAGATTAAACTAATGACAAATATAGAAGACTGAATTCCCAGACAGCTAAGGAGATCATTCTTAGAAAAGCAATTGAATCAGAAGCAATTCCAGGCTTCAGGGGCATAGTGTCTGAATAATAGTCCAAGGTGACTGAAGTTATGCATAAATATCGGGATTGTTAAAGTCAAGCTACATCTCCTAATAACTTAATATTTTTTCCTGCAATTAAAATTGTGGCTAGAAAGCTTAAGGGGATGGATAATTACTAGCAATTTCACAGTCTGATCATGTTGAGTGCTGAGGTCTTCTTTGCTGCTTAAGAAGTTACTGAGAAACTGTGTTGCTTACTATTGCAGTGTCTAAATCCTTTAAACACTTGAGTATGAACTTGAGACCCAGATATGATATATGAAATGGCTGCTGTGGTGCATGTGCAGAAAACAGATATGTTATCAAGGTGTGAGTCTTAGAGAACAAAAATAGTTCCTTAGAAACAGAAAAGAAAAATCTCATTTTATGGAAAAATAACCTTTAACGTGTAGTTACTCCAATTGACAAGCATATTCAAATCCAAAATGTTCAGGAGGATTATATGTTACTCAACTTTATCTGCGTTTAGTCAGTTCCAATAAGATCCCTTAATTTAAAAGTTTTGCATCTAATGTCTATTTTTGAAACAATAAAATATAGCAGGTTATCAACAATTCAAAAAAGTCTGATTTGTTGTGGTGGATTTCACCTTGCAGCACATGCTATGGCAATTATGCCCATAGTCTACGTAATGTACTTCAGATATTCCAATGAGTTTCCCTTCAAGTTTTACAATTATTTCAAGAAAGCTATGATAAATAATAATTAAAAGAATTGTAAAAATTATGGCTTATCACCAGAGACTTTGTCTGTTCATATCTCTGGGCTATGGGTGCTAAATGTACACTTCTGTTTGTGATGATCTGGAGAGAAAACTGTTCTTTCATCAAGAACAGATACGTATTCAAAAATTCTGTGGATAGTTGCTTTCTTCTCTGTCGAAGTTTTGTCACATTAACTGAGCATTATAAACATGATGTATTTATGCACTAACTCCTAACTACATTGTGCAAACGAATTAGAGAAGATAGTTTAGTTATCATTATAGTTTAAAACACTAGATAATCACATGGAGGCATGTCCAGATGTCATGGGCAAAGGAGTACTGTGCTCAATTAGAGAGAAATTGGAATTTTTAACTTAAAGGTGCATGAAATCTTACAACCTAAAAAAAATGAGAAAAAGGGGACACTTCAAGAGAAAGTTATATTAACAAGAGGAAGACTTCCCTTACTGAAACACTGTTAATGAGATGGGGGGATAAAAAGTGTTAGTAGATTAAAGGATAAGAAATGATGAAGTAAAATGGATAAAAAGTAATGGACTAGCTAAAAAGGGATTACTACAAAGAATCGATTCATAGAGGCATAAAAAGATGAAGCAAGAAGAAAGCGTAAAAACTTTGAAACATCTGAGAATTGATTTGAAGGATAGTTAAAATAGTAGTTTGGTAGCATTTATATAAATTAATTTTCATCTTCTAAGGGATTTGTATAAAGAATTCAATATAAAAATTAAATTAAGTCAAAATACAGTCAAAAATTATGCAAAATCAACCAACAGAAGAAAAAACCAAAAGCTTTACAAAACAGGCATAGTGGTCACAACTGATAGAACTTCACATGTTTTCACATTTTAGTATTTCATTTCTATCTGATAATTTTCAGTAATTGAAGTGCCTCCTTATCAGCTGAAAAACCAGCTCTGTAACATCTCAAATTGAAGATTTGTAGGATGCACGAACATCAAGGCATCTTTATGCTTAAAAGTTTGTTGTTTTTTTTTTTTTTTTAATCTTTTAATGTGTTGCCTGATTTGTCTTCAAGTTCCCTGATTATTATTAAATATTTTTATCACCATAGCACCTAAAAGCCTAGGTGGCTATCCACAAACTGGTTTTGGTAGTTCACACACAAACATATACCAAAAGGGATCTATTAGTCCCAGAGATGGTGTTGGCAAGCAGTTGCAGCTATTCAGTATGTAGCATCCTTCCCCTTAGACTGCTTCATTGGAGTCAATTAATGATTATCGCATCTGAAACAATTGCAGAAGGATGTAGGAGGCCGCTGTTCTAGGGCAAGCCCAGTGTTTAGTTCACTTCCCAGGTAGGTTAAATTGGTCTTTGTGCTCAAGCGACTGAATTGCAGCTTCACGCTCTATATGAATCGTCTAACCAAGCGTACCCAAAAGGGGCGAGTAGTCTTGCTGCTCTCTTCACCCCCGAGCAGTCATTCCCGCTCCCTTTGTGCCAACAGCGCTCTCTCTGTAAGTGCTGTCACTTACATTAGAGGCGGCTCACAGAACTGAAGTGGCAGAAAAGGAGCAGCTCGCTGCAGCATTAAACCAGTGCCAGCGCTGCTGCCAGAAACCAAACAGCTCTTCTTCCAGGTGCACTGGTTAGAGGCTCACAAATTGTCATTCTGCAGTGTTGTTGCACAAAATCTTAAATACCATTCTCAGACAAAGGGTTAATACGAAATGTGGGAAATGAGCGAGAAGAAATTTTTTAGGTTTATGATCCACAAAATTTGGCCATTATTGTTCTAATTACCCTGGTTCTAAAATCTACTGTACAACAATGTAGCTCAGATAATCAAGTGTGAAAACAGTCAATTTGGAAAAGCAAGTCCAGTCTGGCTTTAACTTCTACCACTGGTTCATATTCATATGAACATATTCAGCCTGCATAAGACTTTTTGCATTAGCTCCCTTGTCGTTAGGGACATTGTAGGATGTCCCTTAAGGACTGTGGGATGCCAGGAGAGAATATATATTTGAGGTCCTACCAAACAACAATATTAAATTGAAAATTACAACAGATAAACCAGAATGCATAAACTAGATGGTTAAACTGGGGGAAAAAAAAGAACAGCAAAATTGTTTGCTCAGGAAATGAGCAGTGGTTTGTAACAGTATGAAAATACTGCAAATGCGACAGTTTTTGTCAGTTCAGACTACTGTGGGCTGTGACCTAAGTGCTACATGACCCTTCTCTGCACAAATAATCATGCAGTCTCAAATTACACAGATCAGCTCTTCAGCTCAAGCTACAGATTTTTTATTTGTAGGCAGGGTTAAAACGATGTCCATAACAAAGTGTACTGGGAGTTACCGCCGCTGCTGCTGCAGATTTAAACAGGGGGACAGTCAGTTGCTGCAATTGGCAATTACCAAAAGGATACAGATGCTGTATGGCTGGAAAAGCTTTGTCCAGCTACTTTCTCAGGTGGAGGAGACTAATTACTAATATTTACAGTAGGTGGCGGATTTGTCGTTGACAAGAGATGTTATCGCGATAGCGACGAGAAAACTCCCCCCTCCCGATTAAAAACTCAAGCAGGAAACACAAGCTTAAGAAAAAAAAAAAAAAAAAAAAAAAAAAGAAAACTAAAATGAGCCGTAATGAAACTCTTGACTCGGCAGTGCGCCGGGGGAGGCTGCCGTAGCGGTACGGCTGGTTCTCCTCACGGGGGAGAGGCGGCCGTGGGAGCGAAGCCCCGAACCCCGCTGCTTCTCACCGGGAGCCTTCTCCCCAGCGACTCTCCGACTCGTCAGAACCAAAACTAACTCAGACAGCGCTTGGGAGCTTCTGCAAACGGGGCGGGCCCAGCAGCCTCCCCACCTCCTTCTCTCCGCCGTTCGGCGACCTTCCTCCCCTTGCGGATCTCCTCCTCCTGCCTCTCCCTGCACGGCCACGCTGCGAGCCGCAGGCAAAGCCCAGCGCTCGCTGCCGCAGGGAGCCCGGCAGCACTGGGCAGAGCCGGGAGCGGAGCGCACGTTGTGTTTTCCTTTGGGGTCTGGGTCGGCGGGGCTGTCCCGCCCCTGGGCCGGGGGTGGTCAGGAATCGGAGCCCGCTCAAGGCGTAGCCCCCGCCGCTCCGCCCCGGGGCGTTGGGCAGGAGAAGGAGGAGGAGAAGGAGTGGGGTGTCTCGGCCGTCCTTCCCCGCCCCGCGGGCTGACCCCGCGCGGGCAGGCAGGAGGCGGCGCGGCGGCGGGGACGTGCCCGGCGGGATGCGCGTTTAGCGGCGGCCCCGGCCGAGCGCAGGCCCCGCCGGCTGCACCTGGCACCGGGGGAGGTGGCCGCGGAACCCCGCGTCCTGCGCCCCGACAGCCGCCATGGAGAATCGAGGGGAGGGCGAGCCGCTCTCCCACCCCCTGGAGCCGGAGCCCGAACCCGAGCCGCAGCCGGCGCCGCCGGGGGAGAAGCGTTTCAGGTTGTGGTACGTGGGTTCGTCGTGCCTGGACAGGCGGACCACGCTGCCCATGCTGCCCTGGTTGGTGGCCGAGATCCGCCGCCGCGGCCAGCGGCAGGAGCCCAGCGGTGCCCCGGGCGGCGGGGTGCCGGCCCGCGAGGTGCTGCTGCTGCTGGGCTCGCCCACGCTGCGCTGCGTGCCCGCCAGCCCCGGCACCGCCACCGGCCCCGGCCGCCCCGCCAGCCCCGCGCCCGCCGTCTTTATCTTCGAGCACAAGGCGCAGCACATCGCCCGCTTCATCCACAACAGCCACGACCTCACCTACTTCGCCTACCTGATCAAGGCGCAGCCCGACAACCCTGACTCCCCCATGGCCTGCCACGTCTTCCGGGCCACCGACCCCAACCAGGCGAGTGGGGGCAGGGGCGGGGGCGCTGCCCGGGATCTCCCCGCTTGACTCCTCTCCTCGCCGGGCGGGACCCCGTGCGCTGCGGGGCCGATGTGCCCGGGCGGGGCAGGGTGGTACCTGCGGGGCTCTGCGGGACCGCAGCCTCCGCACGCCCGCCCGGGGCCGGCCGTGCCCGCCGGGCTCGTCCCGGTATGTCCCTCCAGCTCGGGGGGCTGCAGCCCCCTTGGGAGGGGAGGAGGGACAGCGGGGACACAGAGCCTCGCGTGGCTGTGCGGTGCCTTGCCAGCGCCTGCCAGGCCGGGGGTACCAACCTCTGCGGAACGCAGTGCCCGGCGACATGCCCCTTTCCTCCCGGTCCATCCTCCGTGGGGAGGCCTGGCATCCTGCAGCAGCGCGATGGCAAGGGCACGGTTTGCTCTACGAGCAGGAGGCAGGATTTGTGTTAAAGCGTCCCAGCGGTGCTGTCAGTGTTGGACAGGAATGGAACAGTGGAAGATGGTGCTTTTCCTCAGACCCCCATGGTGCAGAAAGGATCGTTCGTGACCAGCGGGGCCGGTGCTCACGGGTCATGCTAAGGACACCTGGCCTATGCTGTAGTGCTACAAACAAGGCTAGGTTTGGGTGGGGACATTTTTGATAAAGTGCCAACTGGAAAAAAAGACCTAACAGTAAGATTGTATTTTCCTGACTATCCAGCCGGCTTTGGCTAACAATGTGCAGCAGACTTCTTTCTCTCCTGTTTAGAGTATGTGAGCAATAGTGGGTGGACAAGTAGGTTGGACAATCAATTTAGCAAGATGACAGCAAGATAAAGGCCTTTTGGTAACACTCCTTTGGTTGAGTAAGTAAGAATATCTTCTCAGTTTTCACAAACTGGAGGAAAAACTCTTGTAGTTAGAAGATAGCTGACTTACTGCATGTACTGAACACTGATAGGGTTTCTTTGTATGTTTGGGTTTTCTTAAATGAGGGGAGTAGGAAGTATTAAGAAAACTACTGAAAAGTTTTTGATGTGGTAACTTTTATTTGAGCCAGTAAACTTCCAGAGAGAACATGGAGGTATTTAGGTTGCATTCATAGCTGTGGCTTTAGGACAGGCGGTATCCCAAGTGGAGGTAACTGTGCTTAATTTGTTGGCAACTGCTGTGGGTTGTTCTCTACCAGGGGCACATGCAGCAAGAGTGTGGAGGGGATCATCATCTGGCAGGGGAGGAGCCCGAATGTCATTTTAGGATTTTGGCGGTGTCGACTGAGGCCAACTAAGGTTCCTGCTGTTGGCAGAAAGTAGTAAATCAATTTTTTTTACTGGGGTAGGTCTGTACTGGTACCATGAGTTTGTAAAACAGTCTTGCTTTAATCTAGTGAATCCCTCGTACTCCAGTGAATGTGCGAAGTACTACATGCATTTATGTTTGGAATGCTATTTCTGACTAAAGCTCTATCCATATGTCTTCTTTTCTCATGGGGAAAGTGCCCTTATGTGCATTGAATTAAATCAAACAGATACTGTAGGTAAAGTCTTCCTATTGAAAGAATTGGTTAGTGTGAACATATCTTGTTCAGTTTTTGGTTATAACTCTGAGGATTTTTTAAACTTTGTTATCATTAATAAAGAGTATATCCCTCCCAGGAGTGTTGCTCAGCACATCAGTTTGAGCTACAGTGAACTTAACGAAATGCAGAGCTGGCAATGTGATTCACAAGTGTCTGACTAACAGTCAGGATTTTTTAAGGTATCAAAAGGAAAAGAAGGTGGATTTACACACCCCCCACACCCCCCCAAATTTCGTTATCAATTTGTCAAGGCTTGGTTACCTAAGCCTGTGCAGGTATCTAGCTGTTGGTCTGTGCTAAAGCTTAATCCTGAGTGGGTGAAGTCAACCTGCAGGTTACTAGCTCTAAAAGTCTTCTTTCTAAGCTCTTAATTGTTTATTATAGAATTGATGCTGTCCTTGCATGCTTTCAAGATCTTTACGCGCTTCTGTTTTGTAGTGGTTATATGAGCCTCATGGTGTGTATTAGCTCAGAAAGTATTTTTCACAGCTGTTATTTTAAGACAACCTCATTTTCCATCTTAGGCTATAGTGACTTTCAGCCAACCTGAGTTGGCACTGCTACTGAGAAAAGTGATCCTGTCCTCTTCAAGCCTCAGCCCCTTGTTTCTTCCTCTCAGCCTTGTCCTCATGGCAGTACAACTGTTCATAGAGCCATCACAGCGAACTGACCGGGAACTGGTATTAAGCTTGCTTTTCCCTTATCTTCTCTGGACTATTTCCAAACTGCTTCCCTCATTTGCTTTACTTTGCAATCCTAATAACTGCTTACATCAAGGCAGGTAGGTTGGAGGTACATGGTGTCAATGAGTGGCCAAGAAGGGGAAGGGTCAGATAGTCTTTCCAGAAGTTCTAGAGAAGATAATTTCCAGATAAATCATGGATACTCCCTCCCTGGAATTGTTCAAGGTTGGATGGGGCCTTGAGCAGCCTGGTCTAGTGGAAGGTGTTCCCTGGCAGTGGGGGAGGAATTTGCTGATCTTTAAGACCCCTTCCAAGCCAGACCATTCTATGATTCTGTGGAAGTTATGCTGACTTCAGATTCACCAGAGATGAATGCAAAGCCATGGTATTGTCCATTTTGGCAGTATTAGGTTTAGCAGCATGCTAAGTAACTCTGGAATGAAGGAAAGGTACAGGAGATGTCTTGTGGTCTCTGAGTTAGACGACAGCTAGCCATAATTTTGAATGGTAGATGTTAATTATAAAAGCGAGAGGTTAATGATTGACTTTCAAGGGACTAGTGCTGCCATGGTAATTCAAAAAACAATGTAGGTGAGAATGAAAGTTTTGGCTTCAAGCCTGTAGCTTTGTCCACTGGCTGTACTGCACAATGTTGAGGATGCATGTACATTCACTATGATCACAAAAAGGGCTGGTATTCATAGAAAAAAACACTGCTTCTTGCCATTCTGTGCAAATTTCTTTACCAGATGACCGGCAAAAAGCCAATGTAATATGTGCTCTGATGACATCAGATGGGAAGATACCATCTTTTAATATTATTAGCTGTGACTGGAGAAAAATGAGTGAGCTAGTAGTATGACACACCTTCCTATTTTATTTGAAAGCCTGCAAAGAGCTGAAAAGTAGGAGCCAGTGGGGTGACTCCTGCTCTGGAGTAGTGCTTCAGCAGAGTGTCAAATCCAGAGCTTGTTGGCTTGACAGTGGATGCTAAGATGCTTTTATTGGAGGGGCAGTGTGGGTATGTCTCTTTCTTTTGCTGTTTAATACAAGGGGCAACATCTGAAGCAATCTGTCTGGTGGAGATGGGAACAGAAATGTTTGCATTTTTTTTGTCTCCGTCAGAACTTACTACAGTGTTTGCTGCTTCTTGTAACTGTTCAAAGCAGTAGCCATCTGGAGTGGATAAGGCTAGTTGTCTATTTAGTGTTGCCTGGTAGCTTCTGAGTAACTGCAGAGATTTGTTATTTTGTGTTGCTGTCATTTGATAATTATTGAGTATGCACAGACTGTATGTAGACGTCAGATGACAGCATTGTCTCATTTTATATTTGACAGATTTTCTTTACAATCCTGGGAACGGATTTTTTTTTTTAAACCAAAAGTTAGAGTTTATAAATAGGGCAGGCATACTCTTCCTGCAGCCACCAAGAAAAGGCTGTTTAGTTAGTATTTTCAAGCTCAACTTTAGCACATTTTTATCATTAAATACTGATTTTATTCTGTAAACCAGATTTTAACTGTGTGGAACAATCAGTGCAGTTTGACAATTGCCTTGAGTTCCCTGTTCTCTGAGGGAAGAGGCTTATGGTATGATCTCTTTGCAGTTTTTTATTATTATCATGCTGATGTAGATTGTGTGTTTCCTGCTTGAAACTTGAACAAGTGTAAGAGGATTTTTTTTTTAACCTGAACTGGCATACTTAATCAAATGATACTATACTTGATTCTTATTTGTAAAAATAGTTGTTTCCTCCAGTTAAGCAAAAACTCATTTCATGCATTTTGGTTTTCTCAAACTTATAAGCATGATGAAAATGTATTATTATAAGGTTTCAAAAGTAATCTGAACTGGCTGTGGAAAAAAGAAGTGTTCAGGTGAACAGACCTCAGTTGAATTTAGCTCTTGTGGGTATAATCTATAGCTGTGTCTTTGTGCTATACCCATGTGTTAAGGGTCTAAGGCTTCCTCAAGGTGAAGCAGAAGTAATGGAGCCTTTTGGTGACAGTGTGAATTTGTGGTAAGAACTGAGAACTAGAAGATCAGAGACCAGAGCTGGAGACATCCCACTTGTCAGAAATACTTGTCTACTCCAAGAATGTGTTTCTTTTCTGTTGGATAATGCATTTCAGTGAAGCAAGGATGTAAGACAATTGTTCTGGAAAGCAAGGCATCAGTACAAGGTCTAGTCAAAGGAGGCTTTTATGCTGTATGAATATCATGTTACATAAAGTTTCTTACTGAAGAATGTAAGTTAGAAACGTTTGAGGAACAAAGTTTGTCAAGTTTGAATATGTATTTCTGTCGTCCTTTATTTTTTAGGTGATGCAGGAGCATGACCTGAATGGCAGTAAAGTCAAGGCGTAGGAAATACATATATATTGACATTGTTGGAATTCATATTAAAGTATTACACTGGTTGAGTTGTCTGATAAGATGTGTTTTGAATAGGCAAAACAGACATGACAAAATAGATAAGCTCTAGATTTTGAAGGATTCTTTAGCAAATGGGAAATATGACATTTGGTTGACAGCACAATTTGGTTGCAGAGGAAAGATTTTCCATGAGAGACATAGGTTGTCCCAGTTTTTACCAAGAAAACAAGTCTTGGAGGGACAAAAAAAAAAAAGTGTTTTCTAAGTTCATGTGGGTCAGAATTTCATTCATGGGTTGAGAAACTGAAAAGCAATGACTCAGAACAAAGCATGGATGTTAAGGGCTTGCAATGAAGGCAGAATTGTTTGGTGAGCAGCCTTATTATCTCTAACTTACATGGGCTATACAGCCTCAGATGAAAAGCCTTGTACTCCCTTTTTTGAAACTGAAAGTTGAGACCTTAAGGTTTCATTTCTTATTTCCTTAATAGATTTGGCACCCTTTTATTTTCCTGAAAATGAGAGTACTTTTTATTTTAGGATTGTAAATTTCTTCATATCTTACAAATATATTTATATAAATATATTTATCTCTTTATAAATATATCTTTATATCTTGTAAATATATTCATATAAATATCTTCAAATTTTGGTTTTGAACATGCTGTCCATAATATGTTTTTCCCATGTCACAAACAGAATAAATAATAAAAACATTAAAATTACTAAATGTTTCTAGATTGTGGTATGTAGCCTTTTTATTCCTGGCTAATGTTTAGGAGAGAAAAGGGAATGGTTTTAAATACACTTATCTATCACGTTTGTAGAAAGCATCAATTAATTTTTCCTTTTGCAGTTCATGAAAACAACCAATTATTTGAGGAGTAGAAGCAATGTCTTTGAGGACTGTATTTTCAAAAAGACAAAATAAAATACATGAAATTACTTATTTCACTGAGAGTGGCTGTAGGTAAGCAGTGATCAGATAACAGGGCTGTCTTAAAGAAAGGAGCTTGTGTGTGTCTGAGAATACCAAATCAAGACTTCTCTTCTGATTATTTCTTTCTAGGGTTTGTTGGTGTTTTTTTTGTCCTGTCTGTCAATGTAGAGGCAGTTCCTTTAAAAACAATTAAATAGAAATCTGACTTTAAAAAGAAGATTTAGCTAGCATACGTGTGTCTTGGCAACAAGGAGAGTCTGTTTTTAGAGGTGATGAAAAATTCTGACCAAAATGCTTAAAGGTAGTTACTTATAAAAGTGAATTCTAGAAAATATTTAATTTCTAAGCCGCCATTGTAAAATAGTGGTGTTCCTGATGCCTATCAATCTCTGCTCTTTGCTAAGGTTTGGTACAGCATTTGATGTGCACAGCTCACCGTTCCTTGGATCTCTTCCATCGATCTTCCCCATTTGGAGCTCCCTGAACATCTTGAGTTTCTCTGAGGTAAAGTGGTGAATGAATACCGCAGTGAGTTGGGACCAGTTCAGAGATTGCTGTCTGGTCTGTAGGTCATGCAGATTTTTAGCAGCATTGGCATGGTCCCCTCATGGTACCAGCTGTCCTCTGCCACCTGGTTTTGTTTCCTTTGTGGTTTCAGATAGTATTTCAAATGCAGGGACAAGAAAAAAAAGGAAGAGTTTATTTCCAGCCAGTGTGGCTTTTGTCACTTGTCACATATGTGACCTGTGACATCTTCCACCTTTGTGTTATGTGCTGTTCTGAGACACCTTGAGAGACCAAAAGGAGATAAAAAGACCTACAAGACCTTCAAGGGTAAAAATCTACTTGTAGAGGTCATTAAATAATGTGGTGTTTCCAGGGCTGCTGAAAACCAAATTTAAGGCAGCAAAGTGAAGTGATTTAATTTAGAAATAGGCTCTGTGCTTTCCTGTTCTGTATCACCTATAATACAGTATCTGTCACCTTCCGTTCTGACACAATTACGTATATCAAGACCATATGCAGTTACAGGGGTTACAAAATAAAGTAGAGCATCACCAATGTAAGATAGCATATGATGATTTGACAAATAGCTATATTGTCCCTGGGGAGGTCAAAGTAGAAAAAGACAGTACTGAATGTCACAGGGCAGGATAAAAATATGGAAGTGGTTACACCAGGGATGCATGAACTATGTGACTTCCTATTTTGTGATTTGTTTTGGGTACCAGAGACCATGCCTAAGTTTTGGATATGCCTGTTTTCATCCATGAATATGTTGGGGTTTTTTACTCCTTTTCATTTGTATTAATCAGGTGACATCTGGTAGATCAGTGAGGTGAGCAAATAAATGTTCTTGATGATCCTGTAGATCTGAAATTACTGTGGTATTTCAGTTTTCCTCTTGGCACCGGTCAAAGGTAAACCTGTTTGTGCTGGATGGATTTAGTTCTGATAGCGTATTTAAGACTGCAGAGAAAAGAACATGAAAACCCATGCAAACAAACAAAACCACATGCATTTGTCTGAAGGGGCTCAGGGAGTCTTAAGTTTTATATTTTATAAAAATTAACTATGTATCTTGAAAAATCCAGTTAGTTTTTATTCTGAACACAGTCATGGTCTACCAGCCCAAAGCCTATGATCATCTCAAGCTGCTCTCCCTTCCTTGCCTCTGCCTCTCTGTAGCAGCCACCCTGCTTGAAATGAGCAGCAACTGTGCCTCGCTGTTTGAAGGAGGCAAAGCCTGCTTAAAGCTATCCCTCTTAAGTGAAATGGGCTGCTTAGCCACTGCCCCCTCTCCCTCCTGCAGAGAATTGGGACTTAGAGTGAGAAGTTAATTACTTGGTCCTCTTTTGGAGAGGGTGGTGCTGCCAGGATTTCCACTGCTCCTTTAGCAGACTCTTTCTGGATGAAAAAAAGGAAAAGCTTGGCACCAACAAGACTATTTGGTCTTATTTTACCTTCCCAAGTTGAAACTTTGTGTCTTTGCTTCAGCTGCAGTGCCTAAGCATGGTTTTATGTCCTTTTGGGTGGTTTTAGTTGAGTCAACTGAACAAAAACTTTGGACATCATGGCATGAAGTTCAGATAAGGTTGATGGCATATAGTAAGCGTGTTTAAGACATGTGTGACATATCTTAAATTTTCTATTCAGTGTCAAAAAGATGTCACGAGCTAATAAGTACGTAGTTGTGTTACAACTCCTTTCAGTTTGGATTATTTTTAAGAGTGGCAAAATACTACAGTTGAACCATTACAGAAAAGAAACACTTTTTTAATTTTTAAATTTTATTTGGCTCCTAATGTTATTTAGAAACTCTGCTTGAAGCTTTGGAGGAATTATATCCATTCAACCACATTTTCTGACTTTATAAGCTACTTGTAGTAGTTTTCAAGTCTGGTAATTTTATGTATTTAGAATTAGATAGGCTTTTAAAAATAATATTTTCTTGAAATTTGGAAAGGTAATATGTTGAGGATGTTATGCATCTCTGGAACTGCTGAAGAGAGGTAGGATTTTGCAGTATTGGGCACGTGGCACCTTTTTTTAAGGATTAAATAAATTTAAAATGCAAACATGAAGGAGAGCATTGTTCAAAGCCAGTGTGAAAGATTTGTAGAAGCTGTTGGGTAAGATAAAACCAATGCCATAGAAGTGTGGCTTTTTTCCAGCTCTACCATCCCTAGCTCTGTGGTTTTCCCTCTCCCATTACAGCTGACTGGAAAGGTGTATTTCAGTCATGAAGTTCATTTTTGTATGTTGATAAACTTTAACAAAGAGCTTGCTCTGTTAAAGTGACTGGGGTTATGTTTTATTTCATTACTCTTCTTGGCAGGAACATGTAGATCTGCACAGTGTTGTTTAGAGATCCTTGATGCATTGAAAAACATGTTGAGGGAAGTCAGAATATTATCCTCCAGGGCATAGCAGTTACTGCCTTCCAGACTGTTCATGATTTTGTTTTTCCTAGCAAGATAAATAAATATTTATTTTTTAGAATTCTGATGTTAAATATATTTCATGTATTATGTGATACAGATATGAGTTTCCTGTTATGTTAGTTCAGAAAAAGGGCAAAAAGCAGCAATGTCCCAGGAACTTTGGGAGTAGTCAGTGGTCTGTGGCTTCTTAAGTATTTCTGAAATAGAGTAAATATTCAGCAACAGAGCAGTGAAAGACTAGGATGTGCAGTGCTAACTTGTTGAAGCATATTTTTATGTGCCTGTTTATAGTTTGTTTCTTGTTTTGCCTTGATTATTCCTAACAACTCCATCTCAAGTTACGTTAAGATTTCTAAATAAAAATGGTAGTAGGCTAATGTATATTTAACAGTGCTGTATTTGCCAGGGAGGAACCAGTTGCTTGCTTGCTTCTTGGCTGAAGGGCAGAAGTGAAGAATCACACAAACTCCAGCTAAAGCCTGTGCTGAAAGCTGATGTTTGACCTTCAGGTGCCGTACAAACGCCAAGGTCTGCAATTCCTGCCTGCCCCTGCTCTGTCAGAGTGTGCAAAATTATAGCTTTGGTAGTCTAAGCTGAAAAAATTCATTCCTGCTTGTGTGCAAATTAGAAGGTGAAGGGATTGTGTGTATGACCTGCTGCCGTACTTGGCAATGAAAATAAATACCAGACTGCCCTCAGTGTCATGGTACTTCTGTGGCAATTAGGCAGTTAGGTCACAAATTGCCAACCAAACTACTGTAACTATACTCTACAAAAACGAAAAACCAAGAACACAATTTAAGATCCCAAAATGCTGCTGTGATGTGTAAATCCCATAACAGCTGGTGAGAGAGCTTTCTATGGGAAATATTTCTCTTTCTGCTTTTGTATGAGACTTGGGGTTTTTATGGAGAACAATTTAAAACAAGTATCCTTTTTGTAGACAATACTTCTGGCCTGACTTTATGGTCATGCTCACTGAGGGCCTTAATTTTCTGTGCAACACAGCTGCAAACTTTAGCAGTACAAAAAATAACTTGTGAAGAGGATACACTTTTTTTTGTAAAGCAGCTGCATTATAAATAGACAGAAGATGTTGGCTTTTCTTCAGCAGCAGTTTTTTGGGTGAACCTTGCCAAAAGAAAATCAAGCGAGCCTTTCAGTAGGAGCAACACACCATACTTTTATTTAAATTATTCATGAAGAAACACACCCAGATTATCCATGGCATATGTGTGCATATATTCAGATTTAGCTTTGAGAAAATTTGCTGACCTAAACATGGGAGCTGAGTAGGAGCAAGGCAACATGATTAAAGCCAGCTCAGAAGGAGTGGGTTTACATCCTGGCACTGTGCCGTGGATTCCCTGTCTGCTTAATGCTAGGGAGAACTAAAAATAGTACCTGCAGTTTAGTGAGATAGTGTGAAGTTTACAAAATGAATAAGTTTCTTCCATAGTGACCTTCTGTCTGCAGAAATCACCACAGAAGGTGGTGATATTAAAAAAAAAATATATATATATAGAGAGAGAGAGCTACCAATCAACCTGTATAAATGCTGGGGAATTTTTTAGGGAATTTTGTTTTACGTTGTTCAATATGTATGTTGTCCTTAAAATATTCAGCATTGCAGTTGGGATTGTGAGAAACATAGAGACCATCCCAGGCTGCTAGGTTTTCTTGAATTTTGTTTCTTTATATAATCAAGTATTTTGTTTCTGTATGATTGCTCACTGTTCTGCATTTCATCTACTTAAAATTGTAGTCTTGTTGTTTGTAGTTGTACGGGAGTTTGAAAGGGAACTTCATGTTTAGTGAAAATTAGAGGTTAAAACCCATTTTTAATAATACCATCGGCAGTGAGCTGAACAGCAGCTTAGTGTTGATGCCATTTTATTTCTTATCTGAATTTAAATTTTTAAGATTTGGCAACCTATTTAATATGCTTCTGCTCTGAGTTCTCACATGACCACCATAAAAGGGTTAGATTTTGAGAAGATAATTAATTCCTGTATTTCTGCAGCACAACAGACGGGATGCTTTAGGATGTTACTTCTGTAAGTGTCAGCAAAGGCAGGGATGTATATGCTGCTGTTCATTACCTATCAAGTAACAAATCTTCAAGACTCGCATTATTGTCTGGATTATCATAAACTTTCCTATTATGCTAAGCTCGAAGTATCAAAATGGAATGTTGCAGTGCTATTTCATTGTTTGCCAACCCAGCCTCTAATACTAGAGATTCTTTTAGCTATTTAGTCCTGCTGTTATGTTTTGCAATTCTACTGTGGAATTTATACGCACAGTTTACCATCACCTGAAAAACTTTGGCAGAGTTCCACTAGCTTTGACACTCATTTTGCAGATTTTAAAATTCTTACTGTAGCTCTGTGGAAGGCTCAGAATATTCTGCGGAACCCCACAGGTTGTTGCTGTCCCTGTGGAAGCACAGCACCCAGCACTGTCCTGAACTAGTTTGTTAGAAATGAAGAGTAGGCTTAATAGTGTCCTGTTACACAGGTCAGTTAATTCACTTGAGCATACTGCTGCCACGTGGGCTCCCCAGCCATGGTACAGGCTGCAGTGTACGTGAATTGTAATGGATCACTGCTCCTGGAAGGGCTGTTGTTATGCATCCACAAGAGCCCTGCATGAAACTATGCAGGGTCTGCTTCACGCTTTCATCTCCTGTTTAATTGCTTTGGGTTGTTTTCAGGGGACTATTCAGTGAGTGACTTAAAACTGTCTAGAGAGCCCTGCTCTGAAATAGGATCCAAGGCACACAAATCATTGTCTGAATTGCAGTGTTTTCCTGTAGGATCACCAGCTGCCAGAAGATCATACTGCTTCACTACTCTGTTCCTGCTTTAAGTGTCTTCCTGCCTACAAATATAGCAGTCTCTTACTATTACTTTGTCATAAAAATAATACTCTGGAAGTTTTTTGTTTCTGCCTGTGCTGTTCCTATTAAAATGTCAAAATATCTTTCAGCTCAATTGAATAAAAAGGTGAGTAAGGATGTGATAGATTCCTAATTCGCTTTCAGCATGGGTTGCTATTGTCATTTGGAACATTTCAGAGACCTAAGAAAACACCGAACCTATGTGCCAATAGAAGTTTGCTTGACTTTGTGGTATGTACACAGAGTGTTCTTCCAGAGGAGCACACTACTTGAAGGGATGTTTTCTCTAGCTGACACCTGTAAGTGGTCACAGTGTAGGTTAGGATTGGGAACTGCTCCATGAAGGTAGTGGGGAATCTGGTACAGAAGTCAGAGCTGCCCACAGAACAGTAAAGAACACAAATCCCTGTGAGATCTCTTACTGATTGTCAGCAGATGCATTACTTTTTGAATTTTTGGGCTTTTCCAGTCTTTTTACTCTATGTGTATAGAAGGCTATTGCTTATTATTTTCTTATGTCATATCTCTTGCTCTTCTCCTCCTTGAAATTGTCCCAGTCCAGGATTATAATCAATCTTCGGGTTTTGAAGAAGTTGTTGGTACTGCATGCAGTACTATCATGAAGAGTCATGATTCTGACCATAGGGGGAAAAAAGATAATAATCCATTTAACCTTACTGCTTCCCACAGGCCACTGGCCCCAAATTAAAACTTGAAAAGAAAAAAAGCAGTTGTTCTTTCTTTTGCTTGCTTGCTGCTAGGAGCTGAGCTTTTCAGATACAGCTATCAGAATTATAAAAATTTTAACTTTATTCCTGTTCATATTGCTTGTTTCAAGTTTCACATTTTAGAAGTATCACCAAAACTAGCTCTTTTTTTTTTTTTTTTTTTTTTTTTTTAATTGCTATTAACAGTTTTTTAAAATGTATTGTCTGGCAGCAGCTGTTTATTGAATAGGAACTTGAGCAGAAAATTTTATGTGAAAATAATAATGCATGGTGTTAATTTCAATTTTAATAGAGCTTGCTTTACTTGCTCAAAGTTCTCTGCATTTGGAGTTTAGTTTCACCTTCATGCCTTTTTTTTAAAACACATGACTTGACACAATTTATTTTTAAGTTGTACTGCCAGTGGCTGATGAGAAGTGAAAGCTGGTCCTCTTGGTCGCCAACACAAATGTATTCTGTTTCAGAGGGAAGGTATGATAAACAAAAAAATACCCTGAAAACCTCAAACAGATAAAAAAAAACAAAACAGTCTCTACTACAGAGGGAAGGCATGGTGTGCTGTATGATGAAAGTCTGTAATATTAGCAAAATAACTCCTGGAGCCTAATATGAACAGCTGAGTCATTTATAGCTGGTAGTGAGACAAATTGCTGCTGAAGGATGTTTGTTGTTGCATGGCTGCTGCTACAGCTGGTGGATTGCCTGGATAAGAGCAAAGTAAACCTGAACCCGGTAAAAACTGCTGTGAAAAGTACACTCCAGATAAGCATACTTTAATCTCTAGAACATTTAATTGGTTCAACAGCATTTTCTAGTGCCTCAGGTTTTCAAATGTACAAACATACTTATGACATTGACATAATTATCAATTTCTAATTTATTCTCTGTCAAGCCACTAGTAATAGTAGTGCAGAACACATTCTTTTTTACTGTTAATACAGATAAGGCTCATATATCAAATTATGAAGTTAATATCTGTCCTTGAAAGGCTCATGACTATTACTTCTCTGCTTTTTAATGCAGTACCAGGCTGCTATTATAGGTCGCTATGTTGTTGGTCATGTCTGTCTAGTGAGGTTTGAATGTGTTTAATATGACCCTCAAAGTATGCAACTATGTAAAATTAATCCTCTCAAAAATTTATATTCAATTTTTTATCTCTGAACATCATGTCTGCTGGAAGATTGTTTTGACAGATTAGTTAATTAATTGTAATTAATTGTGAAACAAAGAGGGCTTCTACCTTCCTTAATATTGCCTTCACCTCTCAGCTGCTGTTTTTACAAGCAAGCATTCTCAAAACTGAGCATCAAGAATAAATGCAAGCTCCTACCCCAGTGCACTGTGGCAAAGGGTGAGTAGGTGTAGTTTTTAACAATCCTTCAGTTCTCTCACCTCTCTTAAAGAAGCTGGCAAATTGATGGGACTTGAAACAACACATTACAAAATTTCAGAGTACCATTTTGGAGAGGGCTGCAACATAGGTTAAAGCTAAGGGCAAAAGTCCCCTGCTCCACAGGGGAATAGTAATGCTTCCATGGGAGTCCGCTGGAGGAATGATTAGTGGCCAGTCATAGGAGAGGGAAGCTTTTAACATTCTGTATGGTAATCAGGCTCTGAATAATTAACCAATGACTCTGACAGATATACTCCTCCTATTTCCTGAATCATGTTATTTCTAACACCAAACGTGCTTAGTGTCAATTTGCTTACAGAGATGTAGCACTAGAGCCACAAGTTTACAATATAAGTAATGCTCTGAATACCTCCCTGTTACCCATGTGCCCGCTTGTCTGCACAGCTTGAATAGCATAAGGGAAAAACTCCCCAGACATAGCAGTAATTTTTTCAAGTATATTGCATCTAGCCACTCATAGATTCAAATCCCACAGAGAGCCATGCCCTCTGTCTTTTGACCAGGTATCTCAGAGTGCTCTCATAGTTCTTTGTTACCCAGTAGCTTCTTTCTGCCAGCCTGGATGGTCTCAGGCTGTAGCACCAGCATTTATGACAGAATATATCAGTGCATACCTCTTGCTTGAGCCTCCAGAGTATAAACTAACAGATGGTGTTGGCTAAGAAAAGAGGGGACATTAACTACATCAAAATTACTCATTAAAAGATGCTGTTGCATGAAAATGTTTTTGAATAGCTCATTTCTTTGTGCCCCAGAAATAGGTTGGAAATAAATGGATATTATTAGACTTAAATTTTAGATAGATTCTTTAGAGATGAGTGAATTAAAATAAAAAAGGTACTGATGGACGTGGGTTAACTTTATGTGCAGACTGTATATTAGGACTATAAACAAGATCAGTTATTTTCAAGAATAGATTGAGTCAGATTAATAGTCCAGATTAATAAAAATGCCTATTTCACGTCTTAGGGGAGCTCTAACGCTTGTGTATTTCTCCAGCTTTTCAGTGAAGGATGGTTGTGTCCCAGTAAAATTTCCCTGCAGCTTCTACCACAATTATATTTTCTCAAGCATAAGTGACTTTCACTTTGCTGTTTCAGAGTCTAAGTATCTGATGTTTGTGTTGCATCTTTCATTGTGTATCCCAAGAATTCCCACACACAGTGGTATAAAGTACAAACATTCATGCCTTGCCAAAAATAATCCATGGGAGCACTTAGACCTTGTGAAGCAATTTGGATGTGATCAAGCAGAAGTGAATTTTTTGCAGCTGGTTCTGCAGTTTCACATAAAGGAATTTGCAACTGTGGTGCTGCTGGCTGTTTTCAACGACATGAGTCCTATTTCAGCAAACGTTGACCTCCTGTGTCTGGGACTGCTCATCTTTAAATGTCCATCTCTCTCTCTATTGCATAGATAAGTTCCTTTCCTTTAAGCCCTTCCTTCTAGATCCCCTGCTGAGACATGGGATCTTATCTATAATTTCTAATGAAGTACCTTAATTCAGGTTGTTTCCCAGCTTGTAGACAGCCTTTGTCTGTGACCTTGCAGTCATGCTGCTGCCTTGTGAGCTGCAGTTCTTGGTTGAACACAATTGCTCAGTGTTACAGCTGGGCTGGCACAAAAATGCCAGTTATCACACAGAACTACATTATTCTGCTGATTTTACATGCTTAAATGCTAAGAAGTGGTGATTCTTTCCAAGCTGGTTTCTAAAGGCACAGGCCTTTCAGGTGTTCTTGGACAACTCTGGCTGACTTCAGGGACTTGGCTGGTGTATGAATATTCCTAAAATTGGCTGCAAGCCCAATATTTGACTGGGAAGGTTAATCTGAAGAGCACTATGGTTAGGTCTTGTTTCCAGATGAAAGCTTTTTGAAAATTTTGGATTTTAGCAAGGTGTGTGTTCTTTCTTTTGTTCATTAGCTGGTTTGAAGTGTGCTTTAATAAAAAAGTGTGTAAGATATCATCTACCCTCTTCCAGCAGGCATACTTTACTATGAAGCAGTGATTTCAAATAATTGCAAGACATTGTAAGAATGAGCTGTTACTTGTTTTCACACAAACTTAGGAACTAAAGAACCTGCTACAGGATCTTTTCTTCCATATACTTCTTGTAGTAAATTACAGTTTTATGTGACCTGTGTTTTACAGTGTTATGTCTGATAACTTTGGGGTGTTTTGGAAAAAGCAGTTTTATTAGAAATGTGGCACAGACATTAAATGAGTGAGTCCAAACTGAAGAATTTGCAGAAGGCATTTCCAGATGCCTTGAAAGAACTGCTTGTGGTGATTTAATTTTTTAACAGAATCCAAACCCAAGTAAAAGTGTATTTCTTCCTTAGCAGTGGATGAACTATATTGTGTTTTCTGTTGTATTTTAAGCACTGTAGCACTGTAGTTTCTCTCCAGATGGACTGATAGACCAGCAAGAGGAACTAGGGAGGAACCCTAGCCTTTTGGGGGTAGGGGTGGCTCTAAAAATAGAAATTGCTTTTTAAGGTCATCTTCAAGAAGGATGGAAGATGTTGATGCAGTTAGATGATCCTTTGCTTATGGTCTCATATTCTTACTTCTGAGCAGCAAACACCAGGAGACAAAGCATCTTCCTGGCACAGCAAGAGATGAGCCTCAGCAGGCAGACTTTGTACCTTAAGAACAGACAATAGACAGGACACATGGACTATGTGTTGTATGTAGTCTGGAGAGCTGGTGAGACCCATACATGTGCAGTCCAGTGCTAAGCCTGCTTCTGCAAGAAGAGAGCCCTAAAGAGATGGTTTTCAGGTCAGAGTAAAACTAGGAGGGAATTGCACATCTTAGCCATAACCATCTAGAGTCAGGTGTGTGATAGATGTTTCCCTGATGTTATGGAAAAGATAAAGGATAATCTAGCTATTTCTTTAAATTCAGAGATGTTAAGAAGTCCTAGAGTTTATTAATTCCCTGTGCGGTTCAGTCCCAGTAATTTCATTTTCAAGAGAAAGGCCTTCCAATAGCATTAGAAGTAATTTCACAGCTTAAATGAATTCAGTCACGCCTCTGTAGTAAAGAGTGCATTACCCTTTTTATTACCATCTGTGCAAAATGCTTTCAGCTGCATTTGAATTTGAGACATGATGGTTACACTGGGCTGTGCATAGTTGAAAGTGACTGATCTCATTTTTTAGAAGGTATTTCCTGATAAATGCATCTGTTTATCAAGTAGAGTTTCAGAAGGGAAATGATTACTCATTTACTGAATTTAAAGGACATGCTTTTATAGCCTAAATTTTAATAACTGCTCTGAATATACAACAACTGCTTTTTACAATGTTAGCATGTATTAAGGGCTGATATGACTCTTTTTGAGAAGAAAAGTCTGACACCTCTTAAAAATTTGCCATTTATATTAAATGTGAAATTTACTGGGACGCATATTGAGTATTTAGAAAAAAAATTGGGACATTTCTTCAGATTTCCTTGGGTTTTAATTGATTAACACCTAGATTACCTGTAAAGACAGGTTAATCTGTCCACGCACACTTCCATTCCCTTGGAAGTTTCCAGCTCTGTCTGTTGGTAATGGCTGCTTGGTCTCTTAATTTTTTTTATAGAGAAACTGCAGAAGTTTTTAATCACTTTTAGGTGATTAATTTGAAACAATCTGAATTTGAAACAATCAGCTTGTGCAGACTGCATTTGAGACAGAAGCAAATTTGGTGCTCTGTATCCATTCAGTATTACAAACTTATTTAATAGGGTTGAAATAAACAGATCTTATTTTTAAGTGTGAGCTGATATGTGAAGGTCAAAATTCTTTGCCAGCTATGGGCAGAGACAAATGGGCCTAACAGGGACAGAGGTTTCTTAAAATACATAACATTTAAAGAGTCAGTATATGTTGGGTGGGCCGTATGCTTTATTTAACAATTATACTTCACCGAAACAGCCCATTTTACTTGATTTTGGTTTTCAACTCTTTTTATCAAATGTAGCTTATTATGTGCCTTTACAGGTCCAGCTAAATTGCATTTCAAAAGGATTTTAAGAATCAACCTAACTAGATGTGAACATAAAAAAACTTAGAAGCTGAAATACAGCTCTCATGGAGTCTGGCGTGTTTTTGCCGTAATGCTGCAAAGAGTGGGTACTATATAAAAAAACCCAAAACACCACCACAGAATACAGACTTGATGGAGGATAGTCCTTCAGTTTTCTTAACTTTTCAAGAAAGTTAGAACTGATGATGTGGAACACTGTATCCCCACCTTTTGAGTAAGACAATGACTGTGAACAAAAATTCTGGTGAGTCTCATTGTTACATTTATATGCATGTATATACATACGCCCCAACTGTGGTATTTAAAGACAGGAGAAATTTCATTCATTAAGACTCCACTTTTTATTTTTTTTCAAGACTGTCAATGAGCCAATAAGGATCAGAAAGCTTTGAAACAAACAGTGTGATGAGAGCAGTTGAGTGTTTAGAAGTTATTTACTAGCATATTGTTTCGATTAGGATTGCAACAGGAAGGAAATTTCCATGGGAGATTGCCTCACGTACCCATCAGAATACCAGTCTATTTTAGTTGTTCATTGCGAGCTTTATATAGCTCTAACACGAGTTCGGCAAAATTGCTCTGTTTTGCACAAGTAAGCTCCACAAATTGCACTGTTCTAGTTTTCTGATCAAAGGTAGGTGACAGATTTGTCTTTACAAGGTGAAATCCATTGGGATTGTTTCTTGATGTCAGAAAATAAACTTGGTCCCTAGATGGTACTTGTAGTATGGGAGAGACCAGGAATGGTTTTCAGCTCATGATTGTACTTCACTCTGCCCATGACGTAAGGTCCAGGTTCACACTGCCTCCTGCATATTATTTTCTTTAGACTGCTCACTGATCCCCAATATGGAAAGATCCAAGCTGCATCCTAGATCTGTTGATTATCTGGAGCTGAGGCTAATCCCCGAGGCACTGATCCTGTCCTCTGAGCAGTGAATCAGAACGTGAGAGTTTGTGACATCCAGGCCATCAATCAGATGATACAATTTATTAAAAATTTTTTGAAACATCACATATGTTCTCAGTTTACAGTGGCTCAAGGTCAACCATGTAGAACCTTCTAGTTTCGGGTTCCTAATCTACATACAGTCCTTTAAGCTTTGATTGGAAACACCAGAATAGTTCTGAGGAGCAGAACCTTCAGGCACAAGTATTGGACAAGTATTCATGGACAAGTATTGTGTTATGCAAGAGCTATTTTTAATGTATTAGAGAGTAACATTGATGTATAAAGTTAATCAGGAATAAACATCCTGTGTTAATAAGGTAAAAATCATTCTTCATTTGTTAATACCCCTATTTTTAAGAGATCCCAGATTAGATCTAAACCTTGGTTTTTTATAGCCAGACATTGGTCTGGCGGTAGGAGTAGTCAGTCAGGACTATAACTTCTTTTAAGAAGTGTATTTTTTACAGTGACTGACCTTTTTTCCTTTGAATTTTCATCTTCATTATTAAATAGAAAAGGTAAATCTGTTCCTTCACTTTTCCACTGTTGCACGTTTAAGTAAAGGTAGAAAAGAACTTAAAATCTAAAGAAGCACTGACTGTAATAATTTTTTTTTTTTTTTTTTTTACATCTAGCATATGTACAAGCTGAGAAACAAGGTCATTATTTATTTTGGAATATTAATTTGTATTTTGTGGTTCCCAAGCTAAATTTGACATAAAAAATACTATAAAAGCACATAAACCAATAAGGAATTGATGAACGGTAGGAATTCCAGTGATACATTCTGAAGGGTTTTCTTTAAGCACAACTTGGAAACAGTCATAATATTTCCAGATACTTTTCAGCGATTTTGCAAGTGTTAAAGCTCAGGTATTTCACACAGTTTGTAACCAAAACAAAAAGCTCCCATGTAGTTGGAGAAAACATGGTGCAAGACTACATGATTTTGCTGAACCTTTTATTGGCTGCATCTCTCATCAGTCAGAAACCATGGTTATGCTTATTTCTGGAGTTTGCTTAAGCCCTCAACAATTATGCTTTATGATTAGATACTACAAGTTCTCTTGTACTCCGAATATGCTTTTAACTCTCAGATGTGAAATAAGAGATCCTAACTTGCACTCAAGAGGTTTCTTGAGAGAGAAATGCACCTTGACATACATTAGAGAGGCTTTGGCATTGGCCCAGAATGGCAGGACTCACATTCTCTCACATGCAGCCTCCCTTAAATGCCAGAGAGTTTTTATTTCTTCTGCAATATTTTCATCCTCCTGGATACACAGTCTGGCTACTTCTAGGGCCACTTTTTCCCTACCCATTTAGATGTAAACACAACAAGAGCTAATTTGCAGAAGCAAATGAGAGTAGTAGGTAATTTGGAAGCCATGGCCTTGGGGATATTTTCCTTGTCCTGCCCTGGCAGAAGAGCAAACCGCAGCAAGCATGTGTTATCTTGCTTCCTACTCCTACCTATATTTAAACCTTTTCCTGTCACAAGCCATATGCTGCTGCTTCTTTGGAGAAGTGTGAAGTATTGGTAAGGATGTTAGGACAAAAATGCCTTTAGAAAGGCGCTACATCTCCTGGAGGAGGAGGCTGCAAATGTGGCATCATTAGACTTATTTCCGTTCAGGCTCTCTGCCAGTGCAAAGGCAGTCTGTAGAGCTGTCCTGGTTCAGTTTCTAGTATTTCTAGCAGTCAGCAGGCTGCTAGCCAGGGTGTTTCAGTTTGTGTATAGTTTAAACTGTCACATTTTAATTGAAGGGGAAGGATGTCAGTTATTTAAAGCTTCCTCCAAAGGTTTTCACAAATTAAATCTGCTATAACAATGATGTTAATTGCATCAATAAAACATTTGCATCTCAGCAAAAGCTTTTGCTAGCTCTCTTGGATATATTTCTTGAACTGTTTGTGTCAGCTGCTTAACTTTAATTTCACTTGTTCAAGGGCTGTCAGAACGGTTACCAAACTGGCTAAAGATGTCATATCAGCCAGATACATTGGGAGGCAGCTTAAATCTTTACACCCCAAATCCTATAAAATACAGATAAACAGGGAAGATGTTTCTGCTACAGTCATTCAGATGAAGTTATTTATACTTCATCTGCTTCTATATTTAATTGTGTTGCAATTTAAGTTCCAGTAGCTTAGAAATATAGGAGTAAAAATATTATGCTTTTAAGCAATAACATTGTGCTGTTCTTTCCTGAAAAGTATTACTATGTTACATAAAATATGTCATAAGTGACAGGAAGGATTAATTTTGACAGTAAGCTTTGAAGTGATGTGGTTGGAAAAAAAAATTAGCAGACGTGGATATTTGCTGAAGAATCTGGATTTGCAGATTATTAAATGTAGTATGAATTACAAATTAAGGCTGCTTGAAAGCTTCTCTGCCTTCTATGCCTGCAACTGTGTTCTGAGAAGTTTTTCTCCTAAATTAGGAAGTGCTAAAGAGTAACTCTCAGTTTTGTTAGCTAATTGTTCCTTAATGTTCAGTAGGATAACTAACAGCAATCTACAAAAGCATGTATTTTGCTAGTTACCATTATGAAAAAAAAAAAACAGCCAAGAAAACATTTCTTTGAGAAAGGAAAAAAATTACATTTTTATTATTCTGTTACAATGCCTTTTTTTTTTTTTTTTTTTTTTGAATGTCTGTTATAATGTTTTTATTTTAAAATAAACCTGAATGTTTCTTAGGGGGATGGAAGTGCATCTTGCAGAAGAGCTGGGCAAACAGCACCAGAAAGTGCCAGAAACAGCTTGGGAACAGCTGAAGGAAAAAGAGTTCAAGGGCTGTTCATATCTAAGTTTGGGTATCCATTGGTCAAGTTGCTGTCTTTCCACAAGAAAGCTACAGACTAAGAGAAATCCAGACCTCTATTTACAAGAGATGCTGTCATTCCCTAACTTTAATCATAAGCTTTTGGTTACAGCTTGCTGTACTTTAGTGTTATTTCACATGTTCTTGTATTTTTGTAGGGTATGTGTTATGCACCACTCTGCTGAGTGGGTTTAGGGGAAGATTATTTGATCTTACTCTGGGTAATGCATGGAAGAAACAACAAAATTCATGGGAGGTTCAGTAACAAACTTTTAATTGCATTCTGTAAAACAGTAAGGTGGAATAAGGTGCTTGGCAGATTTTAAGATCTGTGTGTTTTGCTTAGTACTGCAACAATGTAAAAACATATAACACTTAAGGAAAGTGTAAGTGAAAGGAAAGAAAGGGCAGCAGTAGAGAGGTCTATTAGTGACCACTCTTGGAACCAGCGATGAGACCTTATTGTTGCAATTTCCATGTCTGTTGGTTGAAGTCATGGTTGCAGTCTTGATCCGTTTGGGGTGGGAAAAGCCTGTGAAAGACAAAGTCCAGTAGGTTAGTATATGCTCAGGTTATGTGGGAATGCTGTCCTGTTGCAGTTAAATAAAGTATGTGTTCTGTACTTATTTTTCTAAAACGGCTAAATGGTTAAGCATGTTCCAGCCAAGCATATTGTTCTGGATGGGACATCATCTTACAACAGGTCTGTAGTCTTACCTTTTTTTGTTGTAGCTACAGCAGTGCTTTATTTCACTATAAGTTGAAAAGCTTGCATCAGACAGGTCTTGACAGGCAGATTAAAAAAAAAAAAAAAGAATCAATGTAATTTAAATTAACTAAAGGCTTCAACTGATGTTGCTGAGTATTTGAAAAGGCTGATTAGCATTTACCTTAGATAATGGAAACTTTGGCTAGGTTTTTCCTTGGGAGCCAGTGACTGACAGAATCAACACCTTAATCAGCTGCTATGTTCCTCATGCACAGTCACAGCCCTTTCGTGTTTTGTCATTAATCAGGAATGTTTACATGTTCCTAACTAAAATGTTAGTTCAGAGCAGGTGTCCCGTGGACCTGTTCCACCTCCCAGCAAGGTTAGCTGCATTCTACTTGTAGGCTCTGTCCTCAGTTATCCTGATGAAACTCCAGACAAAATCTGCAGCTGTAGAAGAAAGTAGCGCAATTGAAGGCGAAAGTTTACTGTTGCACTTTATTTGTCAGCAAAAAAAAAAAATGACTTCCCCCCAAACAACTGAACAAGAGTGCTTGATTTTTTAATATTAAGCTGAGTTACCAGAATGACCAATGTAGCTGAAAGATGGTTGGATTATAAAAGGGAGGTTGGCATTGGAGTATCAGAAAGTAAACTGTCTCTGCTATTTTTTTTTTAAGCTACAAAAAAGCACCTGTCCACCTCACTATCACCTAGGATGATGATTACAAGATTGGCTCTTCAGAACAGGTTGCCACATGGGTTGTATATAATATATCATTTGGAATAGTCCCTTTGGAGAGAAATTCTCAAGAGGTTTAGCCTTCAGTAGGAAACTCTGATTAGTATAGCTACATTGTTGGGACTTCCATTATTTGGGGTGGACTTCGTACTGGGTAAAAGCTTGAATAAGCAATAAACATTGTTTAGAGGAATAAGCAAAGGAAGACTGCAAAAATCGAACCCTATTTATCTTCATAGATTTACAAGTAGCTTAAATACAGAGCTCTCTATATATAGTGTTTCTGTGTCTGGTAGAGCTGAGACATCATTACTGTGGAACTAATACTTCAGAGATCTAAGAAAATGAGGGAGATAAAGGAAAGGAAGCTTACTTGGGCAATGGGTCCTATTCCCCAAACATTTGGGCAACTCAGGTAGAATCTAATTATGATGTTCTTTCCGTTATGGGAGAAGAAAGCTGAAGCTGGGGAAAAAGATCACTGTATTTCACAGACAGAGGCTTTGGTGCATGACATTATGCATCAGGCTGTTACTTCCTTCTATCCAAAAAGCCTTCACATTATAGCTGGGATTTCATATTGAGAGGTAGTGAGAGATAATAGTGAAAATCCTGGGACTGTGCAAATGTTTCACAAAACATTACAATTTTGAAATGACATCTCTGTCAGTAATACAAGGTGCATCTGTTTACCAAAACACCATTTTGGTGTTCAGATAGGATAGGAGCAGGGCCCACTTCCATTAGATTCAGTGTGTTACCATGAAGTTCATTCTTTGAGAAGAGATTGCTGAAAGAGTAAATGTTAAACATACTGGTACCAAGAAGCATATGAAGGCATTAGTAGTTGTAACATTCTTGGAGGATAATTGCATTAATGAAAAGCGTGTGCCTTGCTGGATGTTTAAAGTGTTTTTTTAGTGCAGTTTTGAGTGGCAGATTTAATCTAATTAGCATGGAGCTGATAGCGTTGCCAGTTGCAGTCTGTCCTGCACAGCTGAACAGTTACGAGTCAGCGCTGCATTGCAGAGGGAGTTGTGCAAGTATAAATAAAGACATGATCTTGTCCTTGAAGAGCTTCCCATTTCAATTGACGTATATCCTGATAAAGGTGTCTGCTCTGGGAAGTGATTCTTGACTCCAGCACCAAACAGATGGGAGTCTTGTATTTGAACTTAGCTAGTGAACTTAGCTTGGCTCAGCTAGCTCCCCCCAGAGGGTGCTGGCTCTGTCCGCGCTGACCAGCATCTGCTTGGAGTTTTATCCAGGTCTCTTTTGGTCATGGAGCCTCCAAGGATAGGTGGGCACTTTGCATGGTTCAGGGTGCTAAAAACATGAGGTTGGAGTTGACAGTTGCAGAAGTGACCCAGTGGCTGGTGTTAAAGTGATTATATTATGTCTTGGGAGTTGGCTGAATCTTTAATTTAGCAAATACCCTAAGTTGGAGGGGACGCACAAAGATCATGAGTTCTACTTCCAGCCCTTTACACAAGCATACCATTTGCCTGAGAGCTTTTTTCCTATGCTTTTTGAACTCTGTAAGGCTTGGTGCTCTGACCATGTCCCTGGGGAGCTGTTCCAGTGCCCAAACACCCTCTAGGTGAAGAAACTTTCCCTTAGATGAAGAGTAGTAGGGGGTACTGAGGGTGGAAAGCAGCACTTGCATGTAAATGTTGGAGGCATAAGGAGAGAAAGGGACAGATCTGATGCAGTTTTGCTGTTTTTCTGTATTGCCCTGCAAGCAAGTGCTGCTAGGCTTCATCCTTTATGTTTGAGCAAGCCAAAGGGGCAATATGGTGAAAGCCAACATGGTACTTGGGATGAGTTTGTATGCACAGTGTGGGTGAGCGGGGATGAGACTTTGGACTGAAACCAAAAGCAGGTGGTAGGCTGAAGGGCATCAAACAGCATTTTTAAGGGATTTTATTTTGAGGGCCTTACGAGCACCAGTGAAAATACTTGGCCGGAAACTTATCCACAGTGAACAAGAGAAAGCTGCTGAATGGCTCGATAAACTGCTGAGGATCTGATTTTTTTAAAGGAAAACAGGTGTGAGGAGACCTTTTTTGACTGACTGCTACATTTCTCAAGAGGAACTTACAGGCAGCTGTAGCCACTCAGACTGGTAGTATAAGAAGCAAATGATCAAACTGATCCCAGAAAAACATCTGGGTGTGTAGGGAGAGTTAGTTGTTGGGAAGCTGGTCACATCTAACAGGAACTGTCTTCTTACCTTTGTAAATGAAGTAGTCTTAACTGATGAAGAGGCAGGTTCTCTAGGAGGAGGGAGCTCCTGCAGAGAACAACTGGGTTATACCATCTTCTTCATTCTGATGAAGGTGACAGTTATGGCATTCATTTTTACAGCTCATTTCCTTTCCATTTACTCATGAAGTAGGTAATTAAAAAATTGTTCTTTTTATTGACACAAAATAAAATGTTTGTGAATCATTATCTATCTTTAGCAGAATGCATCTTTGAGGAAATTAATTAGCTATTCCTGAAGAAAATTTGTCTATGCATTTATTCTTACAATCTTCTGTAAGTTATTTCCAATATTATGCAGGAATATGAAAAAAGTGCTGTAAATTCCTTGGACTACTATTTGTGTTAAAAAAGGAGTTTGCCAATACTTCTCTCAATGAATGATTGAATGCTTATATGACAGTTAGATTTTACTGCCTTTTTATTTAATTAATGAGAAAAACCTAGACTCCAAATTGCAGAACCAGAAGTATTTCCCTAAGGTTACCACAAAAGGATTGTCAAATTGCCTGCAGATTAAAAGCATCATGATGAAAAAAACCCATAGTAATTTTTTCTGCCAGTATTTGTGAGATTTTGCATTGCAGTTTAACATCGCTAATGAAATTACTTCCATGCCAGACTAAAAAGAAATGTCAAACTATAGAGTCCCAGCCTATGCTTGGGTATGATTGTGGGATTTGGTTGCTGACAGTGCTGATCTTCTCTTACTCTGTTATGGTTGCTCTGTGAGTATGCAGTAAAGTTTGTGGGTTTAATTTTTTCGTTTGTTTTTGTGGTGTTTTGGGGCTTTTTTGTTTGTTTTTGTTTTGTTTTGGTTTTTTTAATTCTAGTACCTGACATTAAAAAAGGTCATTGTCCAACAGTAGCAAACATAGCCATGTGCTGTGGTTCTGCCAGGCGCTTACATCCTGGGTTTTCTGGTGTATGTTTCTCATAGCTTGCAAGAAGGAATGTGTGCATCACTGATTATGAAATTACAGCAAATGCAAAGTACTGATTTAAGATCTTCAGGCCTTTAGAACTAAATTGCTCTCTAATAGTTGTAGAACCTAAGTGGTACTTAAAATGTTTGTAAGGTATTTTCTGCTATGCTGTCTTGATGCTGTGATTTCTCTGGCTTATTAAAGCAGGTGGGTAAATAAGGCTCAGATGCTTTGCAGGAATAACAAGGTCAGGTATTGAAACCAAGATGTAGCTAAAGAATCTGATATGCAAACTGTGATGTTAACTGCACTTAGTTATGAGCTATAGACATAGATTAATAAAATGGATTAGTAATGGGAAGGGGGAAGAATCAGATAAAACATGCATTATTTCTTAGAACACGTATGGGGACTTTTTTTCTCCTTTGCTTTGTTGCAGTTAGAAATTACATGTCTTGTCCCTTCTGTTTATTCCTCCACTTGATTGCACTCAACAGCAAAGGTGGTTCATGCTGCTTTGGTGGTTAAGACTGCACGTAAGATTTGCACTAACACAAACTTCCTGGACGCATGCTTCTGCTATCCATAATCTGGTACACCACAGCTGCAGCCACCGCTTCCTAAGGAGTGTGTATTTTAACCTAAAGTCATTGTTTCATTGACCCAGCTGTATGGTGAGCTCTTTTCACTCTTCCAGCAGTTTCTGTTTAAAGGAATGTAAACAGAAGTATTCCATTCATAAGTTTAGTGTTTAAGAGGTCCAGCAGTGAAAATCATAATAAGATGTTTCTAATACACACGTTAGAACACTGCTAGAGGAGATGAGAGGGACAGAAGAATTGTTCTTGCAGGAAGAGTTGAAATAGTCTAGGGAGAAAAAACAATCTGCATCAGTGTGCCTTTGCATTCTTCTGTCATTTCTGTGATCTTGGAGCTCTGTTATAAAAGTTTTCTAAAAACCCCCGAGGCTTATTCTCTCCTTGTAACCCTGTATTAATCCATTGTGTTTTTCCATTGACTTGTGAGGATCATATCTCCATTAAGGCAGGAGATTACTTTTTAAAAAAGAGTTTTATGTCCAATTCCTTTGTAGTTTTTGCAGTTCCTTAAACAATGTGCTTATGGAATGGGTACCAAGCTCCCTCATGTTCTCCATTTTTAAACTTGAGCACTGAAACCCAGTGAAATTGTGTGCAGTCATATACAAACAATGATTTAGATCTAACTTAGCTACTGTAATGCTTACATTTGTAAAATAGTAAAAATGGAAGGGTTTTGGCCCCCACTTAAGTTGTTTCATTTCTCAAAAATCATAGGACCTTAGCTGGAAGACATTCTACACTTGTGCACCTTGCTCTGTATCCACGTTTTGGAAGCTGCATGTGTTTAGTATTTCACTACTCAAGCGCTCACATTTATCATCATTGCGATAAACACTTGCATAGCAATATATCACTTATGTAGAAAAATATTAGTTCTTTCCTGCTTCCTGCACTCTCTCCCACCTTTCTATGCATGTCCAGAGCTGAATGTGCAAGGTCTGGCCTCACAAGACGTTTCTCATGCTGGATGAAAGAGGCTCCCTAAGCCGCTGCTCACAGGGGTGAGCTGTGGCTGCGTCTGTGCGTCTGTAGCTGCTTTCACAAAGGGAAGCTTTGAAGTGCTTCAAAGAACCCAGCGGTATCTGTACCTTTTGATTAAAAGGATGTTCAGTACAAATAGCAGAATATACTGAAATATTAAGATAAGCAAATTTTGTGGTCATGAACAATAATTCCTAGGGGAGAGCTTATGGTGACCAAAGTGTACCTAAGCAAAACTGTACTTTCACTCAGCTCATAAGGGCTGAATAAACAAACAAACAACCTTGATTACAAAGAAAGTGGACTGAAACACAGTAGTGACCGTTATTACTGCCCTGTACTAGAAGAGACACAGGTAAAGCTAAAAACTTAATGCTTCTGACTTTTTCTAAGTGTTAGCTCAAATGTGTCAGAGTTTAGTTTTATATATTTCACTGCCAATACTAAGTAAATAATGGGACTAGCTGTATCTTTTTAAGAAGATAACCTTCCTAAAAATGTTTTTACTTATGTGGAGGGTTTTTTTTTTTCCCTCTGGAAAAATGAGGTTAGGGTTTTGGCAGAGGAGAGCTGTCTCTAATGTAACAGAACTTAGTTCATCTCATGCCAAACACCAACACTTGATATCAATAATCATCAACTCAAGTATTGCTCTGGGGTACATTAATCATTCCCATTGTTCCATAACACAGCAGGAAAAATAGTCTTTAACAATTGCTACCGGGGAAGATTGCACAGTGGGAGCTGAAGCAGTTCTTGCAGTTGTGTAACCAAACTCCAGAATGTTGGCAACACTCTGGACCTGGAAGGTGCTCCTTGTTTGTGAATGCTAGCAGTAGATCCAGACTGAAGTGCACCGTCATTTTCTCTCTTTGTGGTGTTGAGTTACACTGCATGTGCAAAAATGTAATTCTTAAAGGATGGGGTTTTTTGCTCACTGTCCCAAAGAGGGTAACTTGTAGGGAATGTATGACTGGCAGATTGCGAGAGTATGAATTTGAATCTCCTTACTGAATGACTGTCAGTGTACATTTGATGGGTGATACATTTGTGCTGTGTACAAGCTTTAATAGCGTTCAGTGGTGCTAGCCTGTGCTTTACAGCATGCACATTTCAAGAGAAGAGAAGATACAGATTATTTCCCTTCAGTCTTCCCAGTAAGATTAACTAAACATCCAGAATATTAATTTCCCTTCTGTACCTCTCTTCACATTTTTTTTACCACAAACCATGCTTAGAAAGAGCAGCATCACTTTGGAAGGCAAGGGGTTTTAATTAAGCTGCAGGTGAATATCCTTCCAACTTCAGAGTATGAAGATCATTTGAGAAAGATATTTCTGAGGAAGGCAAAGGATGATGTCTCCCCTGCTCCCAGTTAAAGGAATATATTTCTTTACATTTGGTAAGATAATTTGAAACTCTTTGATGCTCAGGTACATTGTTACCTTGATGCTTTATGAAGTGGAAGAAGATGAGATTTTTCATAGCTCGTAAATTGGTTCAGTGTGCCTTCAAGTACGTTTCCACTTAACCCAAGCTCTACTTAACTAGGCTGTGGAACTGGTGTGAAAGTCTTCAGACCAGCTCTGGGACTCTTAGAGGTGCAGGTCAGAGCATGAGGTGTGTGTTCTAGCTCTTGTTAAGACCTGTCTGCTTTGCAGCAAAGGTGCAAGGAAAAGAGCTCAAGTGCTGACAGCTCCACAGTAAATCTGCCATAGCTGTGTTTTTCTTGGAGTGGTGACACAAGAGGCATACAGCACTTCCCTCCCACCTCAGCAGGTGTCAGCACAGCCAGCATGGGAGATGCTGTACAGGGAATAGGTGAGCATGTTGTGGAGCTCTGCTTGGGTAGGGTGGTGTGGTTGCTCATTGGCTGCAAAGGTGGCATTTGCCTGATAATTGTACAGTGTTAGGTGTATACTTCAACTTCTGACTGGTCCTTGAGACACTTAGCATTTCTAAGTCTCCCTTCCATTAAGACTTTGAGTCTCTGTGGTGGTACAGTTGGATTCAAAGGGACTGGAGATGGGGTTAGAGAGGGATTTCTTCATTAGGAATTGATCCATAGTAGAACTTACCACGCAATACATGCATAAGTTTTCTAATGTGGTCTCTTGAGTGTTTTAAGCATTTATTTGGAGTTAGTAATTAATTCCTCTAGAGTGTTTGCATGCTTCCTTTCAGTTAGTGGTTTCAACAGATTTTAAAAATATCCACTGGCTGGTGACATACTGCTCTGCCTTTATGGTTCCAGATACTAGGAGCTGGGTAAGTTGCTAGCCTGAGTCTTATCCCTAAGAATAAATATTACACCCACAAAAATGCCCTGTCTTCTGCCATCTGAAAACAATTTTTGTTCTGAGTGCATTCATCTAGTTTGCATTTTGTAGTGGGAACCACTGTGTTCAGTACCTTTATCTGTATGTCTGCTTGGTGCACAAGGCCTCTTCTGTTTATGTTGATTGTTTTGGAGAGTGCCAGACTGAATCACTGATGTAGCAATAGCATTTTATAATGCTGTGAGATAGTTCCCTTGACTCTGTGCCATTGTCTGAAAAAAGTGTAGATATAGGGAGCTATGTACTGTCATGTAGTGTCTGCCTACGTAGCAGAAGCAGCAATGGTGTCCTTTCATTAGAGCTTTAGTTAGGGAAAAAATAATCACATCTTTCGGAATATTTCATGGTGTGATAGTTGGCAATTGTGACAAAAATAAAGGGATTTTCCTTTGTAGGATGTATGGTTGACAAGGTATGTTCCTAGTTTGTTTTATTTCTCCTTTAAGTAGGAGCTGTAAAGAGCAGCTTCTGCCCACTTAGCATTGGATTGGGCTCTTACTAAAGAAGACATCTCATTACTGCTTGTGCTGCTTTCCCCAAAGCACTGGAAAAAATGCTGGCTGCTTCTGTTCTACCCTCTGTCACAATGAACAAAATCCCTTACTAATTTTTCCAGGTTTCCTAGGAATGTCTTTTGACTCCTGCCACAATTAATGGGAAGCAACCATGTGAAAGTTCTGCATCTGCATAAGATTTAACTTCAACAGCGTTGTTCATATTTGAAATTAAGTTCTTCACTCTTATCCAACTGTTTCTCCTTTGCAACTGTGTCTATAGCTATAGTAATTTCTTGGATAATATCCTTTAGATCATAGCTGGGGGCAGGAGAAAAAAAGCAGCAGGGAGAATCTAAGTTAGTACAAGTGATGTTACACTAGATGAAATACTTTGATAATGGCCCTTATGAGCCAGAAATTAACTGACATGATGTAGGCTGGTTTTTAGCAATACCTTGTTTCCCAGATGATGGCATTGGAAGGTGCTCTGGATGCCCTCACAATGCCATGCAACTTCCAGAAAACAGCAGAGAAAACAGGTTGTTTCCTACAGTTTACTTTGTCGTCATCGTTTGTAGATGACACTTTCTGACCTTGTTTGCATCATTTCACCCACAAGCAATTTTCCAGTTGTCAGAAGTCAGATTGCCAAAGGTGATTTCTCCTGTATGGTAACTATAAGGCCTTTATATGATTTGAACCTTGTTACAGATTTGTTAAATTTTTTTTCCTTACTTTTTTCCTGCAAATTTAGATGCAAAATCAGCTTTTCTTGCTCTAGCAGTTCAGTTGGAAGAAGTTCTAGAATCAGTTGGAAGAGAGGTCACATGCAATTGGAAAGGATTTATCTTTCGCAGGACTCTGCATCTCAGTATTTGAGCTTCTCTTTTCAGATGTGGCACAGTCTGTTTTGTCTAAAATAATAAAAACCCCACAACAACCCAAAAAATTAAGTTTCTTTGTATGTCTTCCTCAAGCAGAGAAGTTGGCTTTGGGGTGCAAAAACATTTTCTTTGTATGCATAACTTTATCACCGCAATGAACCAAATTATAAAGTTGTCATTCTACAAAATCATAGGATGTTAGAATGATAAAGGAGGATTTTTTTCTAGAACTTTCTATACAGATTTGTTTTTTCTCCAACTTGCTAATTACTTCTATAGCAGACTCAGCTGTTTTCTGAAAGGTCGTGCACTTTCATAGAAAATTGTCAGTGCAAGACTGTTTTGGTAAAGCTGGTCCATGAATTAGGGTCTGTCATAAAGAACCCTGGGCAGACTCCCTAAATTTCTTTCTTCTTAATCAATATTATTGCCCAAAGTTAACCATTTGGACATAGCAGGATCACTCTCTGTACAGAAATGAGTCTGTATCTCAGACTGATTTTAATATGTGTAATTGCTTTCAGTGAGCAAAGGTCATCAGCAAAACATTGATTAATGTCTAAAACTTGGGCAAGGATTTTTTGGAAGCTAGAGAATCCCTGCTATAAGGGAAGGGCTGGAAGGGCTTTCTGCAGCTGCCAGAGCTGTCCAAGTGTGTGTGATAAATTGTTCAGTAAATGCACACAAGCTGATCCTGTAGCAACTCATTGGAGCTTTGTGATGGGACTCCCTGAGAATCCCAGGCTTTTTAGACACAAATCAGCATAAGCCTCCTTAGGATTTTTCCTGCTAACCGTAAACTGCCCAGAAAGGATCCAGAGCTGGTAGCAGGGAGCCTGCTCCCTGTGAGATCAATGCCTTATTTCAGGTTTATGGATTAAGAGAGGAACAAACCCTTTATGGCCACCTGAGGGTGTGGTGGAGGTGTTAGGGCAAAAAGTTGTTTTTCTGACTGGAGTCTGGATGTGTGACCTTCTTTCTATTAGAGGGTACTTATTACCCAAGACTAAAAGTGGAAGCCTTTGAAATGCATCTCTCAGATCATGCTGAATGATGTAGGCAATGTCCTGCCTTCTTGGCTGTTGATATTTTGGATGATAACAAGTAGTACCCCTGATCAATAAGCTCAAATAGCAGTTACTCATTTAGCCAGGCTTGAGGGTTAAAGAACCCTTTGGAAAAGGTTCTTCAGGAAGATAGGAAGAGGACCTGATGGATTTTTTTACCTTTTTTTGTTTTTCCTTGAATGCAGTTATTCTTTTCCCTGAAAAAGAAAGTTAAATTCTGGATAAAGGCAAAATTGAGGTACGTAAGTTGTCATAATTAGGTAATTGGATATTAGGAAATACCCATCCAATACCCGGTTGCCTTAATCCATTTGTTGAATAGTATCACCAAGGAATTTATGAAGGATTTGCTTTAGGAAGAATAAATTTCTTAAGAGTAAGCATTAATTTTTCGCCTTTTGCAAGGCAGTGAGAGAAAGGTAATGGGAAATAACTAGGAAGAGAATAACAAGTAAATGAAAGGTTTCAATCTGCTCAGTATAATTCGAAATATCAGATCAGGTTCAGTCACTTGGTTCTCATTAAAAACAAGTATTTCCAATTATTTTGGTGGAAGCGAGACTGTGTTATTTTTTCTGTATTGTTAGATATTTGAATAAGCTGCTGTTGTGATTTAGGGATGGTATTCTCCAATTTATTGCTCCCATGCTGCAGCTTGCACTGCCTCCCCCTTCCCTCCTGCACGTGGCTGGAGAGGAGAATTGGAAGCACAGGAAGCAAAGATTATGGGTTGAGATAAGAACAGTTTACTGGAAACAGCAATGAGATAAGAAAATGAACCGTAACAGCAACAATACTAATGACAGGGTAGAAGAAACCATTCATATAGAAAAAAACCCCACTCAGTAATAAATGATAGTGGATGGCTCTGTCCACCATGTTTTCTCAACCAGATGGAACTCCTTCTGCCTGGAGGAGCCTCTTTTCACCTTGCCCTAGCAATAGTACAAAGTGGTATAGAGTAAGTCTGTGTCCTGGCCATGGCCCCTCCCAGCTACGGCAAAACTTAACCCTGTCCTGAATGGAACCAGGACAACTGCAAAGTGTAAGGCTGTGTTTGTCTTCAGAAGTAACTCCTGCCAATTTAGGATACTAAGACAATAACCTTGGGGTTTGTATATAAAGAGATTATAAAAATCAGAACTGCTTGTAAATGGATTGTCACTCTATTGCTATTTCATGCTTTTGAGTTTTTTCTTAGGCACCTGGCACATTATAGTTGGTGCTGGTCTACCAAATTCAGTCTGTGGAGTCTGGGCTGCCTGACCAGATGTCAGCAAGATGCAGGGCACTCTGCTGTCTAACTCTGCTTCTCCTGTGAGAATTCAGATTCTTCAGTCCAGCTTTTTTTGGGGGGAGGGGGGGGAACAGAAAGCTGTTTGGGGTGTGACAGGGCAGGATGGGACTCAGCTGCAGGTTTAAGTTCCATCTCCTACATGAGATGGCTACTGGACCTCATTCACATGGAGTAGTAAAACTACTTTTCCATCTTTTATTAACTACCCACTAAATTATTAATCTAGTCTGTTCACTCACAGTAAATACTCCTGCCCAAAGCATGAGAAAGTGTGTTTTGATAGACAGTAACAGAAATACTGTGTGCATGAATTGCTTTAGCTCAGTTTAGAAAAGACAATTGGCATAAGACTCAGACTAAATAGTTAAATATTACATAGCTACCTAGATTCCTGACTAGTCAAACACAGTGCTTCTATACTAGCATTTTATGTGCTGTTTAGAGTTCATTTTTCTGTTGAAAACAAGTATGCCGAAAAGTTGACTTTACTTATTTTTTAATATTGAATTTCATTGTAGCTTAGGTAGCTGTGGCATTGTCTTACAGGATGGCAAAAAACCTTGCTGTCTGTTCCAAGGTTGAAGATTTGTTTCTGTGCGTGAGGGTTGTGTAACACTCCTTGAGTTCAAAACACTTAATCATTTCAGTCCTTGAAGGCACATAACACATATTCCAGCTTGGTAGTATAATGCCCTTGAAAAATACTTTGTGGAAGGGGGTGAGGGGATAGCTCTTATGCATTTGGAAAACCTAAAGTCTTAACATCTGGAAGTGTGGTTGTGCCCTGTGAGACAAGCTGATTGGATGTGTGTTAGGCTCGCTGCTGTCCTGTTGGGGACACAGCTCCATCTTGTTGCTCTTGTGAAGTTCAGCTGTTTAAGTCAGCAGTTTGGCTTCAGAGGCAGTATCTGAGCTAGGGAAATGTTGTTCAATGTTTTCAGTGTTCTTAAATAGCGGGTGGTGTTCAGTAGCATGCTGTGAAGTGTAAATAGGAACAGGTTGAGCTTAAACACACAAAATTGGTGTAGCATTGGAGATAACGAATAATGTAGTCTTAATGTGCAACACTTAGCTTAATGCTCTGTAGAGAGCTGTGACTGTAACTGATGAAATGCTGCAATGTGTGTATGGCTAAGAGGGAGTAGGAAGGAGGGATTCAATTTGTGATCTTCACCATGCCTGAAATGACACAGTGCTAGCGTTCATGTAAAACTTCAATACAGCTTCTCATTCACAAATCAGGAAAATCCAGATTGCTGCAGAACAAACACTCCTGCCACTTCATGAGTTACAGACTTTCTTGTTTTGATCCATTTCCTTCTGTTTAAAAGAGATAAGAAAGATGTAGTATAATATGCTTGTTACCTCAGAAGATTCAGCTAGGCCTTCAGCATTTCCTGAAAAATGAACATGAAATTGTCCAGTGTGGTGGAGCCAGAAGTAAGAGGGAATGTAAAAACGCACATATAAAATACACAGTAAGAATTTCTTTAATATTAAGCAGTTTATGAAGTTCTTTGTTTTACAGTCTTTCAGTTTTCCAGCTAATTCAATGTCCTCGGGTAGTTGCTGGGCAAGGAACAGTGTGTTATGTCAGCTGTAGCTGATGTTTACTGTGCACACACGCGTGTGTGCGTTCCCAGCTGAGCAGAACAGGTGCTCTCAGTACAAGCTTGTCAGTTCTGCTCTGCTCTGTGTGGGTGTCTGTGCTTTCCACAGCCTCTTGGTCATTTTCTTTTCTCTGCTCCCCAGCTGTCCTTCCCCAGCAAAGGTTACCCCAAAGGTAGGCATAGCAGTCAAACTTGGTGGAAGGAAGACATGAGCTTTAGGTGCTTATGAGAATGGAGAAGACAAGAAGGAACTGATCACATAATTTCAGAATCCTTTTTCTTAGCCAGGAAAGGAGGTGTGCAAGGTTCCTGTAGATAGTCCTTGATATTTCACAAGGGACCTGTGATTATTTCTTATCACAAATATAACAATGACTGACTTATAGTCAGTCTCATGGCTGGACATGCAATTCTTTCATTGTGAGAAGCCTGCTAGTACACTGTGATCCCTTACAAAGGCAGATTGGGAGCGTCCAGGTTAGCTGTGGAGATTCCAATAAGGTCTTTCACTCTGGTTTTCTAAATAGTAGGTGTTTCATTCCAAGCACTCATTTTGCTGTCTAGGTACTGGGAAGCTCTGCTTCTTCCTGAGAGTTTCAAATACCTGAAGCAAGGAATGAAGTTTAAGTGCTGCACATTTGGTACACAAAAGAAAGCCATTAAACATATGTTTTCTCTGTCTGTGCTTGAGGATGCAATTTCTCAGCATTGTCCTATCATGCCTCATGGTGCTGGGGATGAAATACAACTGCTTGTGCATGAGCATTTATATCCCTGACTGCCCACTAGAAAATGACTACACTTACCTCTAATGGTAGACTAGGCTCATCTGAGAACAGAACTAAGACAGGCAATGTGGAATTCCAGGCTGAGTCCTGTTTCCAAAAACTAGTTTCATGGAAAAAAGGAAAGAAAAACCATGTTGTTATGGCCTATTACACCGTAACTTTATTTGATAATTTCATTCTGTGAAACAATAAATGATAATGTTTTATAAGCAGAATCAGCCCTGCTTCTAGTGCTGGAATTTAATATAAACCAAAGGGCTTATGAAAAAAGAAATCTCTCAAGTCCTGGTTGTTGCTATAAGCACTTGTTTGCTTGTAGGAATGGTTAAGCTGGCTATGCTTTCAGCAGAAGTTAAGATATGCAAATGCAGCCTACTGTGTTGCCCAGTTTCTGAATCCTGAAAACAAGCTTTTGAGAACAACTGAATTTCTTCCCAGCCCTGCTGAGTTGGGCTGAAGAGCCATAGGTAGGCAAATAACTTCCATCCTAAGAGCTGAAGTTTTAAGTAGCATGTATAAATGTCCTGTCTGTCTTTCATGAGCCACCACAAATCAGATTATGCTCTTCATGCTACTTATGTGCTGTGTAATGTAAATCAGCTTTGCTAGGGAATGAAGTGTCTGAAATCTCATTTTTTGAAGTATGAAAAAAATAGAACCTGATGCCTAAAAATAAACTTGGATATAAACTGAGTATGACTTCAGAAAATCAGAGCTTTTAATTTTTAACTTGAATTTTTAACTTTTAATTTTATTTTTTTTTTAATTTTTAAATTTTTTTTATTGCAGTTCTCACCAAGGCAGTGCGTGGAAGTATTTCCAGTCAGAATTCACTGTAAAGCACCTGCATATGTTATCATCTGTCCAAGTTCACCTTCAACTTGCATTGTTGCTGTGTTTTTGATTGTTTGGTGCATAAAGACTCAGTGCTGTATTTAAAAAAGAATTATTTGATGGTGGCTGTTTCCTGTTGCCGAAATTTGAGGGACTGGCATCTTCTAATCTTCCATTTTCCATCAGATTCCTTGAATGCGTAGAAAAATGATGCTAGCAGGAGTGACTTCAGAAACACTCAACAGAGATACTCTGTGCACTCTGCTGGTTCACCCTGTGTGAGCTGTGGTGTTCTTTCCTAGAACTTGGCTGCTTTGGGAAGTGTCACTGAGCAGGTGAATGTACAAATGAACAGGTGACACGGAGGGAAAGCTTTGTCTGCTGTCATGTTCCTCCTGGGAAAGATGGACTTCATTGTTTGGCTCAAGTTTCAAAGGAGAGACTCTCCCCTCCTCCTCCCTGTGCAGGTTTAACTAATTCATTATTGGCTACAAGACATAAAAAGTCAATCTTTTTCTTTCTTTCTTTTTTTTTTTTTTTTTTTTCTCAGTCAATAAGCTGTGCTTGTTTAAACATTCTGGTACAGAAAAAGCCTTTACAAAAGTGGTATTAATTCTCATACAAAAATTTTCTTTTTTTTTTTTTTTTTTTCTTTTTCTACTGCATAGCCTTGCAATTACTTCATGGAAAACTTACCATATACCACAGATCATGAACCTTCATAGGCATTTAAATTTGATCTTGTAGGTTGGTTTTTGGGGAAGACCTTCTGTCCTTTTACAGAGCCTTGCTGACTATAAATGATTGATCGGACTGTCTGGACTCTTCTGGGCATCGCTGTGGAAGGAAAGAGATTAAAGCCTGCACTTTTACAATAATGGAGAAATAGTGCTGGTGCAGGGGAGAGTTTACTGCCAGAGGTCTCAATTTCTCATCTAATTCTTGAGTGTCTCAAAAAAGCCAGTTATTTTTTTTCTCCCCAAGTAGTTATACTGTAGAAAATTAAATATTGTAACCTTATGCTGTTAGTGGTAAACTTGAGCAATCTACCAAAGAAATGAAATTGCATTTGTAAATGCAGTCAATACTGTAGTAAGTTACTTTCTTTTTTTTCTGTCCAGAGTAAAATAAAGAATAATTTAGTAGCTTCTGCTTTTAGAATTGAAAGCAGTTGCAGGGGAGCCTCACAGAGCCTAAGAATATTACAAAACAGTATGAAGGAGGGTGGGCATTGCAGCCTCTTGGCCATGCTTCTGTTCCAAGAGCCAAGTACTCTGTGCATTGCTGCAAGGTTAATTTACTGCACCTTTGGATGTGGGTGTTGCTTGGCCCCTTCCTTGATGACCTCAGAACCTCATAGAAAGAAAAAAAAAAAAAAAAAAGTCTTGCAGTCTATTTTCTGGCTGTCTAAATGGAAAGCTCTTGGCTAAGATGCTCAGCCTAATGTGGCTGATGATGTTAGAAGGTAAAGATGACAAGATCCCAAGTTAGAATAAAAATAAAGCAATGGCAGCCAGTGTTCTTGCAGCCTTGTGGGTGTGCAGAGGCTTCACTGTGCAGCTGCTGATTAAATCCAAGCTGAGTACATAAAGCCTGAAATCATCTGTTTCTGTGCTGCTTGTAATAGGGCTCAGGACACATGCTCACATCCCAGTAGGTAGAGCTACCTTAGCACAGGGTGTTTTATCAGGAAATGCAATGTGTGCTTTGTTATATAGCACAGGGTGGTGTTCTGATAAGCAGTGAAATGATATTAATGCAGCTTTGTTCTTAACGTGATGAAGGGACTTCTTGTATTGTAAAAAGCAGCTCCCCCTCCCCTACTCAGTCTATGAAATATTTTTTAATTATTTGGGAACTTAAAAGCTCTGAAGCTTCAGTTTAGTCAGTTTATGAGCAACACCAGCTGGGTAGAGTTGCAGCCTCAGTTCTTTGTATTGAAGGAAAGTCTGCTCATAAAACCTGTGAAAGTGCTAGGGTAAAGCTGGGGTGGTATAATAGGATGTTTTTGTAAATTAATGTTTGAAAGTACGCTCTTACCTTCTGTGTGTGTCAGCAACCAAGCAAGCTTAACAGAAATACAGTGATGTCTGCAGTCCTATTTCTATGCAGCTATCAGGATAAATCCTAGATTTGTTAAAGTTGGAAAATGCCTGTAAGATCATCAAGGCCAGCAATTAACCTAATACTACCAGTTTCACCCCAATTTTTGATGTAATATCTTAAGAGAGTACTGGGGAGGTGGTAGCAGGAAACCTCTTCAACATCTCAACTCTGAGATGAATCTCTTTGTTTCCTCCTTCTAAGGACCAGCTACTGGGGAGTAGAGTTTCCCTTTCCAGTAGGAGTTTCTTCTGTCATCTTTTCATCACTTGGGTAGTTCTTCTTGTAAATTTGAGGCTTTCCAATTATGCTGCATATAATTATAGGCTAAAAAGCATTTAGACTGTACACTGTAGTTGATAAATACTTGGGAGTTTCAGTGTTGCTAAAAACACATCAAGTGTGTTTTTAGCAGATTATTCTTTTTTAAATCCTTCTAATTGTATAAATATTTTTTCAAAATGTCTGTTTGGGTTTTTTTGTAGAATGAAATTGTAGGATATTCCATAAACTGGGCAAACTGATGCTTTTTTTTTTTTTTCTTGGAAGAATAAATGACAACTCTTTTAATGTAAATTTTTAGACTATGAAGTAAGACGTAACTTAGAGGGGAATCCCAGTTTCTGAGTAGCAGGTGTGCATCCCCAGGTTTTATTGAGGTGGAGCTATAGCTTGTGAAGTCTGTGCACCATGAACAATTCTTATCTGCTTGGGAATTCACAACAAGCAGTGTAGATTATAAACAGTACAGAACTATTGACAAAAGCTGCTTGCATAGGTGACTCTGCCTTGTTTATTTCTGATAAAATACTTGTTGCAGTCAACATCTATTATAGCCACATGATCTCAATTTGATATTAATTTCCTGCCTCTATTCATAGATCCAGAAAAAAATCCCTAATAAAATACTAGGATTGCCAGATATTCTTCACCAGTGACCTAATCTTACACTATTTGTATATATGCCATTGGAAATAAACTCTTGGTGTTTTAAACCCCATATTTCATCTTCATGTCACTTAGGAACGTGGTATAATACCAGGATGTTGCTACATGACATGCATCTGTTGTTGCCTAATCTGTTCCTTTGATATGCTGCCTTAACATCATCCTCCTACTTACCAAATTATTCACTTAAACCAATGACTGATTTCCAGAAGTGACAATTTCTGACACTTTAAATAGTTTTGTTGGTTTTTTTTACTCAAAAGACTGTTTTTCCTTGGTTGTACATAAAAAGTTCAGACCAGTCAATCCAGTAACTTATAACAGGCTTTGTTCTCTGTCTCCATAATTGTGTGTAACAGGTTTTTGGTTTTTTTTCTTTTCTTTCCTTTTCCTTTGATGAGCTCTTATTTCATTGATTGCTTTCCTCTTGTGTTCTTAACATGAAAAGAGAGCACAAGTTTTAAATTTGCTGTTCAGTAGCTGTTTTTTACCATATGCTATTGGGGCTTACAAATTCCTTGCAGCAACTCTACTTTATTGCGTCCTTCTAGAACCCCTGTCTGCTATGGTCAGCCTCAGAGCTGACATCATCTAAATAAATTTGGCTAACAGCAATCATGAATCTGCTACTAACTGAAAGTAACACAGTTTTTTAAGTGTTGTGTGCTGGTAGCAATTCCAAATTGTTTAATTCCAAGACTGGTGTTTATATGTGATGCATCTTTGAAGGAGTCCAACAGATTGAACAAGGATTGTGATAAGCATAAATGGCATCAAATGGCTCCTTTCATACTTCCTCTGCTTGGGTAGAGGAGGTGCAGTACTTTTAGTGTGATATTAAATTGAACATCCAAGTCTGAGATAGTTACTCCCAGTGTTCCTATGAAGGAAAATAGGATGTTGAAATCTCTTTATGGGATGTAGGTTTGAGCGCGTTAGCTGGGCAGGTTGTAACACTGCAGAAAGTTGCTCTCAATTGGCACTTTGAAACTGTGTACATACCCAGTACTGGATTTGGGAGCAAACGTGCCTGTTCTTACATTTTCCTATTACTTTTATGTATTTTTTTGTCATCGTTTGCTCCAATGGTTCGTAACCCTCTCATTAAGGTCTCCCCCACTGAAAAAAATAAACAAAACCCAAACAAAAAAATTTACACATTGGTGGACTTGACTTCTGTTTATGAAAAAATATGGATGGAGATGTTAATATATTTGGGTTTATTTCTGTTTGTGTAAATCACTTTGAACTGCATCTTGGTCAATAGCTTCTGAAAATGGATTATGTATTTTTCGGGTTTTGATTCTAGCTGAAGTCCATATTAATTTCTGAACTTTTATAAGTTTTGATAAAATACTCTTGATAAGGTATGAATCTGTTAACCTGCTTCATTGTATCATAGCTCTGTTTTGAAGTTACCTAATTTATGCAAGATGTTAAGTTTTTACAAGAGTAAACCACAGAAATGATCCAATTTGTGTCCCATGTTAGCTTCAGCTCCCTGAGAGCTCTTGAACAAACAGAAACTACAGCACTTGGGACTATGTCAGATGGCTTAAAAAATCACTAGAGAATAAATAAATCTAACTAGTGTTGTATATTTCTGTCACATTTGAGATTACCCTTGAAGTTACCCTTGATTACCCTTGAGCTTTTTGTTGTTTTTCATTGAAGTTTACCAGTATCTACCATATAGAAATGTATGGAATTGTTTCGGAAGCCCTTGTGGCTGTCACAGGTGAAACTGGAAGGCATACTTGTGAATCCCATACTTGTGAATTAGTCTTCCAATTTTGGATGCTGGCAATCATAGAAGAGGTAGTTAAGAAATATACTTAACTTTTATGCTACGCTGTTTCCGCGCTGGCTTTGCAAAACAAAGTTTCAGCCTTGACTTCAGTGAGAACAGGACATTCAGACATTACTAAGAATAGATTCCTAACAGATAATTCCCAGATCAACTAAGCTCCCCCAGGGGAGAGTTGATGAGCAAGAGGAATGAAGTTCACTGCTCAGGGGACCTTTTTTTCTGATTTCTGTTAATAGTTTGTATGTTCACTGCTAACTCTCATCAGCAAACTGACTTCCAGTTGCAGAAAGAAATTTTTCATAATCTGAGCTATTGGAAGTAAAAAATAAGCTGTAGAAGGTCAAAGTTGTGGGTGAACTGAGTTTTAATTTCCTCAGTCCAGAGAATACTGTTGACTTCTATGAGAGAGCAACTCACATATTTATTTCTGAAACTTTAAGTTATTTGGAGGTGTATCTTGCTTTGATGGCAGCTCAGCATGACAAGTAATACCTTAAGTGAAATTATAGTGAAACTCCTCTAGTAAGCTGAAATGATGGGATTATCCTTCCAAATAACTCACTTAAATGTCATGAAAACATTGCTGTGTCAGTGACAAAATCACTCTTCCCTTCTCATCCCTTGCCCACCAGACCAGAAATAAGTGTTTCTATTTTGAAGCCAGTTAGGAGCCACATGATGGGATTTGCCATGTTACATCTAAGTATACTTTTACCAAGCCCTAGATATTAGGACTATGCTGCCCTTCTCCTTTAAAAGCAGAGAACATGCCTTATACAGGTATCCAGCTAAGATTTGCTAATAGTACTGGTGTGGGGAGCTGCCCTGGCTGGACACCAGACACCCACCAAAGCCTCCCTCTCATTCATCCTCAGCTGGCCGGGTGTGAGAAAATGTAACAAAAGGCTTGTGGGAGAGATCACTCACCAAAACTGCTGTCATGGGCAAAGCAGACACTCAATTTGAGTTTTATTTATTACCAATCAAATCAGAGTAGGGTAATGAGAAAGAAAACCAAATCTTGAGAACACCTGCCTCCCACCCCTCCCTTCTTCTTGAACTTTACTCCTAATTTTCTCTACCTTCTTCCCCCTCAGCAGCTCAGGGGTGCAGGGAATGGGGATTCATCACGCATGGTCTCTGCCACTCAGAGACTGTTCACGTGCTTCTTCAATCTGGGTCTTTCCCACGGGTGCTGTTCTTCAGAAACAGACTGCTCCAGCATGGGCCCTTCCCACAGGGTGTAGTCCTTCAGGAACAGGCTGTTCTAGCATGGGTATCCTGCTGGAGTCCTGCCAGCAAACTGTCTCCACTGTTGGTTCCCCTCTCTATGGGTTCACAGGTCCCTGCCAGGAGCCTGCTCCAGCATGGGCCTCCCATGGAGTCACAGTCTCCTTTGATCTTCCAGTGCCCCAGTGCAGCGTCCTCCACGGGCTGCAGGTGGATCACCATAGTCTGCACTGCGGGCTGCAGGGCAGTCTCAGCTCCAGCACCTGGAGCAGCTCCTGCCCCTCCTTCTCCACTGACCTTGGTGTCTGCAGGGCTGTTCCCCTCATGTACTCTCATTTTTCTGTCCTAGGTGCCATTGCACAGATTTTTTTCCTCTTCTCAAATGCATTATCCTGGAGGGGCTACCACCATCACTGCCATGGTGGGTGGTGGGTCTGTCCTGGAGCTGGCTGGCATTGACTTTGTTGGACATTGTGGGCACTCTGTGAGCTTTTCATTGAAGTTACCCCTGCAGTCCCCTTTGCTACCAAAACCTTGCCCTACAGACCTAGTAGAATGACTAAAATGAAGATGCTGCTAGGGAGGGTGAAGCAGTGTGGGCTTTGCATTAATAATGAAATAAAATTCCAGAAATCCTGGGTCAATTTGTCACTGTGTTGTTAGGACTTCATAAAGCCAATGCTATTCTTCCTGTGAGTATTGTTATCAAAACATTAACTGCAGTTACTTAATGCAGCCTAGCTGAATTTCTTACTTATGTGGTTTCAAGCCAATTCCAAAAATCTTCCTTTTTATGCTGTCAGGCAGTGCTGTGTAGCTGCTGTTGCCTAGCACATACCAGGCGCAATAAATTCAGAAAATAAAGTTTTGCAGTACTGAAATAAATAAAAAGTACCGTTAGCAATTGGTGAAGCAGTGCAAAAGTTACTTTACCTGACATATATGAAAATGTTGCCTAAAAAAATGAGTAGAACCTCTCCAATGAGATCAGAAACAACTCTTTCCCACCCATCTTGACTTTATATATCTGTTTTGCTTTCTTACTTACACAGTGATTAAGTGCCTCTATACTCCCTTTTTCCCTTCAGTTTTGTAGAACCCATATTCATAACCAAAACAAAATGCTCTCACAGACTTTTTGGAAATAGATGTAAATGGTCTCGTGGGTCTCTATCACACCCTTAGCTTACTCTTCATGTATGTCTCTATTGGTGCAAGAGTCTTGCCTTATAAAGCTGTTTCTCTGAAAGGTCCTTGCTGTCTGTTTACTTCATTGACTCCTTTATATCAAAGCTTTCTGGGAAAACATTTTCTTTTCTGTTGCCCCTGGGTCTTGTGAGTTGTTTTGGGGGTTTTTTGGGTATTTTGTTTGTTTTATTATTAGTAGTAGTAGTAACAGTAAGTTTGTAGCTCTTTTAGAATTTCTCTATGTCAGAATGCAAAAGGACCATGCATTTAATTACTTTCTGCTCTTAAATTTGAAATACTTGCCCATCCAGCTGTGTCTGTATAGATTTGCATTTGAACACTATAACTGTCTAATGATTTTATTCTCTTTATGCTACCATAACCAGCTGAGGAAATCTTAGTATTTTAAATAGTTAATGATTGACAAGATTAGACTAATGTGACTCCCAGGGAGAGTAGTATTTAGTGTTTTGTGCTGTGCTAACGTTGCCTCCAGGTGTGGTATTCATTATTCCCCTGACTCCTAGGCAAAGTGGTGGTTCAAGATTTTGATGCTGAAGGAAATCTAGTTAGGTGGAAGTTCCCAGCACCTCATTTCAAAATAGTCAGTAATTCAGCATCTGCATGGGTATGGCTTTGAAATCCTTCCTTGCTGTGTTTATGCTTGGGTTCTTTGCTGGTTGTTATCTGGCAAGAGTTAACTGTACTACTGGTTGCTCAGGCATTTGATACTGTCACAAGACAATGCAGTTGCTCTTGTGAACTGTGAGATTAGTAGACAAGCTGGAACATGTACAGATGTGTATTTCCAAAGTACTAGAAAACTATTGAACATTACTTGGCAGATGTGGTGAGGGTGTTGAAATGCTACTAGGTTGCAGTCTATTTTCTTTGTACTCTGTCCACATTGTCTGATGAATCATGTGCATTTGTCTTTCACACTTTCTTAGTGAATATTCTTCTGACAAAAGGAGCCTTGAACCCAGTTTTGTCTCTGCCACAGTATCACCTGCTGCTTTTGGTATCCAACTTTCTGTAAGCAGAGCCTTTTTTAAGGAAAGTTTGTAGTCTGAAACCTCCCACTGCAGTTGAGAGTTTGCAGGAAAACATCGAATTTGCAGGAAAAGAACTCCCTCCTTGGTTTTGAGTCATTGAGGAATTTCTAGCCTCATTAAGGGAGGTGGAAGTTATTGCAGTGCCTGACTTTTTTGGGCCACGTGTGCTAGACTGAATAGAATCTAACTTTTCCCATCTCCCAGAGTCAGCACTGAATTAAACCACTTACCATCTTCTACTTAAGTGTTAGTAGAAGAAGGTGGTTATTGTAGCAAATGAGTTATAAAAGTGGGGTAATCCTTGGGTATCATGGTAAGTTTTAACCAAATCTGTGACGATGCAGACTTTAGGAGTCTTCATGATCTGCCGTGTAGGAGTCCTGAATCTTGATCTCTTGACTAAGGAAAACCAGACCGAAGTGTGTTCATTTCATAGTGAATCAACATGTTAGTTAATATTTTAAATTTAAAATCTTGAGAACTTCTATCTGAAACTGCAGAATTAAAAAATTGCCACCTTCTTAAACATGGCGCATGGAACATTTATTTCAGCATTGCCACTTTAAATCTGCTAAAATGAAGTTCATTATTTCCTGATCTATTTTGGAGAAGTAGATAGTGACCATAAATGGGAAAAATACTTCAATGAACTCTGAAACTTTTCCCCCCCACCCCCCCAAAAGGAAATGAATGCAGAGAATGCATTAATTGTTTGGGACTCTCCACGTGACAGCCTTATCTTCTCAGGCAAGCCCTTTTAAAAATAGGGTATGTGTTAAACATGATGGAGTTTTAAAAACAACATCTTCAATAAACCTCTTACTAGAACTGCCAAGTTAAGCTAAAACACGGTTTTCAGGAGAAAATGCCTAGGTAATATCTCAATTTGTGCTTTTATAGTTTGTAAGAACTTGGGTTAAAGAAGTTTACAAACTGCTGTACTTTACAGCAAGCAAGCTGTACTTTGCTAGATCTTTCACTGGGAACTGTGTCCTAAACTTGGAAGCAATCTTGCATATGCTCAAAGTATAAAACTGGTAGATTAATTGTTTTACTAACCTGCATGTTCAAGAGCATAAGGATCATCATGAAACCTCTGTACTGACACTTCTGTGGGTTGCAGAATGCTCTAGCTGAGTGAATGTGAGCTGTGGAAAAAAAAGGTGGAAAAAGCATAAAGCCTGACTAGCCTAAACATAGGAGCAAAATACTGAGTGGAAGAACTTTTCTTGCTTAAGCACTGCTCCTTTTGTGATGTGCTGTCACTGCCATCGTTGAAGTTCTTTGATACACCGGTGTGGAGTGCTTGCATAGAAGTATAAAGAAAGGCACCTTGTCTGCTCAGGCATCTAAGCCATGTTGTAACTGTTAGACATTCTTTCCTGTTAAGTAACTTGATCCACCTTCTATCATTATACTACTTACTTAAATTCAGATATTTAGCATAGGAGTATCCTGTACATGTGTGTGTAGCACACAGAATATGTTAGGCGATCCACAAGTTTCCAGCTGCAAATCAGATACTGTGATGGTTTGCTAAATGCATGCTGTGCAACTCTGGTACTTTTTTCTGCTTGTTGACTGTAATAAAACTCAACAGTGTAAATAATTCCTGGGTTTGTCTTGGTTAAAAATTATTCTGAAAACTTTGTTTTATTGTAGCTTACCTATCTAAAAAAAGATCTCTCTTTAGGGTGCTGTAGTAGTAGTCTTCACCTTTGCCTCCGGCAGGAGTTTGTGACAGGAGGCTGAATGCTAGAGTGAAATACATGCACTGCTCCATAGCAGTTCTTCAAAAGCAAACCTAGCTGGGTCTTTCCCAGTCACCTGGGAAAAATATAGGCCAGGCAAATAGGAGGAAGACTGTCTGCTTAAGCAAAACTTTTCTATGCAATCCTTTAATGTTCCTCTATGCAGTCCTTTAATGTGTTTTGTGATGCTTTAAGCTTTGGCTAAATTCATGAGCCTGTAGACACGAAATGTGAAAGGACTAGCTGGCAGGGATGGCAGTTAGCTTGAAGCTCCAAAAACTGCTTTCACTGAAACTTTCTTTGCCAGCCCCTGTGTTCCAGCTTCCTTCTACTGGGCTTGTGTTGTGTTGGCCCAGACATGTAGCAGAATGAATTGGAGTTGATGGCAGATGCTTATTACTGCCTGCTGAGAACCTGAAGTTTTCTAAACTGTTATTTTTAGACTGTACAGTAAGTGCAAATGGGTAAGAAATGCTTAGTAATTTGGCTGTTACTCCTTTCTCTTTATGATAGCATTTCTCTTGGCTGCAAATCCTCCTTATTTTTGTAAAAAAGAAGATAGTCAGTATTCCTTCAGTGGTAAGTCAGCTGAAGAGGCAGATTCTTCTGTTCTAGTTTCTAAATACCTCTAGCATAAATGAAGTCAGCAAACTGCTTGTGTGACTGCATAAGTTGAATCATGCTGAGCTGGTCTTTTATCTCTTTATCAGAAGGATGCATTTTTAATGGTGAAAACTGTTAAGTGGAGCACTGTCACCAAAGTGGAAAGCAGCAGAATGCAGAAGTACAACAGGTCTGAACGATCAGTCCAGTTAACTGGACTAACTGGATGGCAGTAAAAAACATTTATAGCAGTTAAAGGAAAACAATTTTTTCCCCTCTCTCACCCTTCTTTCTAGTTGAGAATAGTTACGGATATCTGCACTTTGGCTGGCATTTGGTTGTGTCTTTTTTTTAAGATAAGAACTTTGCGTCTTTGTCAAATGCCAGGATATGATATGCAGCTTATTTTGTCTCTGTTCATGTTTCACCGCTGTGGCTGTCTTCTCCTACCTTGTGGATATGCAAGTTAACACTAACTAAAAGGAGAATCATTCCAATTGCTCCTAATTTTTTCTCACATTGCATTGCTTTCTCATTGATAGATGTCAAACTCTCAGTAATTAGCAAAGCGCAAGGTGTTGATTTCTGAACAGTATCCTGTTTCTCTTTTGTTTGCTTTAAGTGTACATAGCTTGATCATGAGTGCATTATTCAAATCGGAGGCAGTGTGGATGCTTCCAGCCCCAAGTCAGGAAATACTTGACTTTTGAAGAATAACGGCTGCTGCATGGATCTCTGGCTCTGTTGTGATATCATGAAACGAGCCTGAGGAAATGCCGTGACAGCACTGCCAGCCCTTTGTGAGAGGGTTATCCTTTCTGCACTCACTTATCCCAGGAATCTGTTCCTGAGTCTTGGTGTTCATGACACTAAGGGTCAGTGACAGTTCTGCTTGGACATGCGTCTTCTTCTGAGCTGGATCTCACACCAGAAGGTACTGACTGCTCCTGTC
>CM031857.1:66731293-66836748 GCA_018697195.1 Certhia americana | reverse complement strand
GTGTGTGTGTGTGTGTGTGTGAAGTTCATTCATTTCCCTTCTCTTTGTCAGTGGAAAGGATCTGCCACTGCACTTTGTGTGGTGATGGAGTGAGAGGAGTTGAGCTTTTTCCTTGTTTTGAAAATAGCTGCATTGCTAGAAATGTTGTCATTAAGTAGCCACATTTTGTTAGGCATGTTTGTTAGATTAGTACTTCACACTTATGTTTATAAGCCTTGTGATATGAAGAGGGGCTTTGCTTTGTTAATAAATACCAGACTGAAATTTTCCATGTGGAAGCTAGACACAAATTAGGAAGAGCTGCAGCTTCTGTGCACAGTGAAATTCTGTTCATCTGTGGAAATAATGGAATCCAGCCAATGAATTTTGTTCTTCTTTGCAATATCCATAGCATTCAAATTCTAAGTTTGGATTCAAATTGAAAGCACTGCTCAGTAATTACCGAGGGATGCATTTGAAAGTTAGCACTCCAGCAAAAAGGAGACTTAAACCTTTGTTCACTGGCGGCTCTAGTAAATTCAAAGGGATTTTTTTTTTTTTTTTCTTAATGCTTCCACTTCTGTCAGTGCTATTCAACAAAGTATGTAGCGTTACAGTGGAGATGCTCTGCCCTTTCTAGACTTGTGGCAAAATTTTCTACTATTATTCTGCATCAGGCATGACGTAGTAGGCTCAACAGTCTCTCTGTTTTGCAACTTAAAGATATTGTTGATAAACACTCAACTGGAGTTCTGTTTTTGAGGTTTTAAGGGTTGTGGCAGTTGGAATTAATTTTGACAAAACCTCACTTATGTGACACGAGATGAATTTGGTAGTAATTATTTTTCTGCAGTCCTCCCTTTGGTTTTAATCTACTCTTTGGTCAGATGGAAGACCTTGTGTTCCTTATATCAACTAAAATGATGTTTCTTTACAATATGAAGATACTATTCTGTGTAGAACACAGTGAAGTGTCTTAATGTATAGTAGAATATTTCTTGGCAGTACTAATCACATGCCCTTTGTGCAGTGTGCTACTAATGCATGAGGAAGGTGTTTGCTCTCCTTTATGAATTAACACTGTTACAGGTCTTGTCACAAGGGACAGGACTAGATCTAGCCCTTGAATTGCAGAGCAATTAGGGAATTAGCTGAGTGCTGCCACCTTATTCTACACTATCTGGCCAAATGGATGATGTACTGCAATAGCTCTAAATGTCTCTAACCCAGATCATAGGTGTGTGGTACAAATAGGGGAGATTTGGGATTATCTGGCTAAAACTGGTGCTGTCATTAGTTTCAACTATCAAAACTCTACTGCCTGTGGTAAACAAATTTTGCGTCAGTGTCATGCTTTACAAATCATGTTGTTTTTTCAGAGCAGAATCTAATTGTAGGTGATGCAGAGGTTTGCCAGTGCCATTTGTTCTGACTTCGGTACAGTTAAGTTTTCCTTATTTAATTGCCATGTATCAAATCAGATCTGTTTGGTTCAAGACTAGTTCATACAATCTTAGGCTACTCACATGTGAATAACAAATTTGATTTGGGTTCCCAAGTGTGGGTTTGTTATTTTCTTTTTCTTTAATTGCTCTTATTAGCTCAAATATATTTCCCTGGAGGGAGATATTGCCTCTTCAGTGACATTACAGAGCACCTATTATTTGCCTCTTAACTCACAGTCTTGTTTGGTTGGTTTTGGTATTGGGGCTTGTTTTATTGGTTTCTTTTTTCTCAACCAAGTTTTGTAGTGTTCTTCACACTGAAGAGCCAAACTAATATCACTTATAGGTTTAGTTTTGTACTTATGGTACCCACTGTCCATCCTTGTCTTATTGGCCTCTTGTGTTTGAGGGTGTTGTTTGGAACAAGCTCTGAGGAAGGATCTCTGCTCTTGAGTTCTCTTGGCTCTGTTCAAAGATCCAGGAGTTGATAAGAGCACTGTTTCAGGGGTCTTAAAGTACACATGAAGCTGTTTTTCCCTGACAAGCATGGATGCTCTTGACATCCTGGAGAGGAAGAAAGCTCACCTGAAGCTCTCAGATCCATTTTGTTTGGTTTCAGGTTATTAATACCTGACAAGGCTCAGTGTGCATGTCTCTGTTTAAACATGAGATCACTGCTGCATTAGAGAAAGCTTTGTGTGCTGTTCCAGCATATTTGAATAAGTGTATTGGGGTGGGAGGGTAATTTCCTTGTTCTTATTCATGAAATAGTCTGGTGTTATTCAGAGCTTTAGTGAAGCTTCATGAATAAAACCTGTAATAATGTCCTGCATTATGTTTCTGCATTTAAGAACTGCTGTTCCATCACTGCACCATCAGCTCCTACCTTTCTGGACTGAGAAGCCCTGTGCAACTCCCTTTTGAACATAGTAATTTCCTTCTCTGTCTAAGAATATTTGGAAAAAGATGATAGGTCCCTAGACCATGGGATTTCAGAGAGACAAAGTCTGGGAAAATAAAGTCTTCTTGAATTGTCCCACCACAGAGGTTGTTTGGACTGGAAGTGTGCCTGTCTCACCCTGAGGACACACTGTGTAGCCCTGTCTAATCCAGTCTTTCTTCTTGATGCAACTGTCTTCAAGGCTTGACAAAAACAAAATCTGAGTGTGTTAAATAGATCAATTGCTTAAACATTTTAAGGATTAATTTCTTTCAATTCAGGTGAATACTGAAAACCTATACAATAACTCATTTAGCCTTTCAGTTTTGCTCTACTCTGGTGGTAGATGTCCAGGCAGATTGTCAGTAGCCCTGTGGGTTTCAGGAGTAAGAATCCCATTTCTCCCCTCTGGTTGCTTAATTTAATGAGATTTCTGCAGGGCAATACTAGAACCTGGAAGCACATTAGTACGTTTTGACTGTTAGGAGTCTGTGATCTTAATATTCCTAAACTGATTTCTAAAAATAGCTAAGAACTTTCATCCAGGTAATTCAGTATTTTGAAAGCTCTGTTCTGCTTATTATCCTTTCTAACTTTGCCCTTCAATTTTGACATTAAGAGATAATAAGCTAATATCCAAATCCAAAAAAGTTACACAACTTGGATGGTGAAACTTTCATGACTGTGGTTTCTTGATACACAGACGAGCAATGTTTCAAAACCCGATGATATGTGTCAAAGAAATGTGTAAAAAGCCATACTGGGATGTATGGTTGATAATTACGTAACTTTTCCTGCATTTTGCATTTCAGGAAAACACAGATGCAAACTGTTTTTTAGATTCCACTTGATCCCACTTAGAGGTTTTGATCAAAGTCAGATCTTTTCATGAGAATACTGTGCTCTGATCAGGTACATCTCAGAAGTAGCTCTTGGTTCTTGATAAGAAAGTGTCACTCTGGGAGACTTCACTCTGGGAGTGAAGAGGGTCAGGTCTAACAGCACAGGCTGGCACCTTGTCAGTCACTGAGTACATCAGCAGCAGCACATAGCTACTCCTGTGCACTAAAGACCAATAAAATTAATGTACACGACTAATAGCCTGGCAATGTTAGTATCTGTCTTGAATGTTATACTTGAAGCTGTTTTTTACACCAAGCTACTGAGAGTACCCATGAAACAACTAACAACCACCTGGAACTGGTTCTGGGCTGTCTGACAGATAGGTATTAGTTATCAATTGTGACATCCCTGTATTGCATTACATTATTTTTCTCTTTATCTGTATATAAGTATTCATAACTACAGAGATTAAACAGGTCTCCAAATGTTTATTCTGATATTTTATTATTTATTTAGTTCTGTCTTTAGGTTGAAAAGAAGGAAAAAAGTGACTATTGATGAGGGAGCACCCAAAAAAAAACAAAAAAACCAGAGCCTGTAAAAAAGTTTACCTAAACAAAGCAGGTAATAAGTATTGTTTGGGCTGTATGGGCTGAAAACCCTGCTCTAATGCTAGGATCCCTCTATGCATAAGTGAAAATGCTGTAACAATGTATGTGTTGCAAAAGCTTTCTAAGGAGCAGAGATACTGAAATAATAATTGTGGCTTAAATACTGGTGTCTGAAGAGCATACACAATCTGGAAAAGATGGAAATAAAAGTGATAAACAGCAGGGTGGTGGGTTTTTCTATGCAGAATTGCAATTACTTGAAACTGCATTATTGAGGGAGATATCTGACAGAAGAGAGAATTGATGGGTATTACTGTTGGGGTATAATTGGTAGTGTCTTATCTCCAGCCTATTTGGACTTTTGCTAGTGGGGGAGAGAGGGGGAAGGATGTGTTAGGAGGCTATTGAGTACTTTTAGAAAGACTTAGGAATATCCAGTTTTTTCTGTCTTAGAGGTGATGAGCAGGAGGCAGAACCCAGTTACAGGAGTGGAAGTGATGGTACACTTTTAAAAGAATTTAAATTGCTAATTAAAGAGCTGACAGTGGTTACTCTAGTTGATTGTGCGTAAAGTGTAAGCATTTTGAATAGAATTATCATTTGTCACTGTACTTTGAATAGAAATGTATGTGAATTGCCCTGTAACAGCTTCTGGATTCTAAAAAGGGAAATTTTAATTGAAAGATAGCTAGTTTGTGAATTTTGTTAGAATAGAGAACTAAGCAATTTAAACTCTAGAGCTTCCTTAAGCACAGGCCATAGAGTGAATAAGAGACCAATCAGTGAAAAAAGAGCTGTGTCTCTGAACACAAACAGGCAAATGCAAAGTGAGGACTGTGCGTGTCCAGCTGGACTGCCATGGCTGGGAGGAGGTGCACCTTGAGTGATGGTAAAGCAGCCCGGTAGTGAAAATGAAGGAAGAATAGTTACACCCTTGTATCTGTGTCAGATCTAGACTTAGCTTTTAGCCTCACTGAAAACTGAGATGATGGTGACATGTAAAGGGACAGAAGCCAAACGGTCAGCAGACCTTAGGGTAATTGAACTTCATTTTGCAATAAATGAACTGGAAGCAGATTTGAGTTGAATGCCCAAGGGATGAAGAGTGTGTAATGGGAGATGGGGATTAAGATGAGGTAATTTTCCACTGTGACTTGCAAAAGTGTTGGTGTATGAGATTGCTGCCTCAGTAGCAAGCTTCAGCTGGTATCATGTGACTGAAAGATATACTTTAGGGAGCATGGATTATTTACTGAGGTGTGACTTTAAAGTTACCTTCACCTAATAGAAAAATTCTTAGAAAAATATTAAATATAGTGGGAATAATATTTATAGAATAATGTCTAGAATACAAAAGCTGTTGATTGATTATATTGGATTAATTGAATGCTGAGAACAGATTTCTCTTGCAAAGGAAATTGGATTTGGATTGATATTCTCTCTTTATCTCATTGTCACTAGTAAATTCCCCAATGCATGTAGTGTGATTCATTATACTTTCTAGAGAAAATAGGATATGTGGGTAAGAGGTATAGTTCAGAAGAGCAGGTACTGTCAAAAAAGCAACTATTACCACTCTGATCTGCAGTTAGTAGAGTTGGGTAAGTCCTTGTTTCCTATTTTGAAGCCAAAATGAAAAACGAGCTCGCATATTAAATATGTTGGCAGTGAAAGCAGACTCCGTCCAGGGTAATTGGGATAAAATGGAGGAAGAACCAGGTGTCTTTGAAAGACTGTGATACAGGGCTGAAATTGTGAGTTTCTTCTGGACATGTGCAGTTTGGCTCTACAGGGTATAGTAGGGGTCTGTGCAGAGGAGTAGAGAGATTTGTGTGTGTTACTTAATTGCACAATGACTTCCCTGAGCAGGGAAGTGTGACCTTAAGGTGAGCTGTGTCATAGGATGGATGGGGAAAGGTTTTTATAGTTGATAATAAGTGAGACCTAATGCAGTTGTACATGGTACTTCAGTAAAATGTCCATATTCTTGCTACCTCTCATTATTTGAAACTGATGGAGATTGCGGGTCTCTTTTTCACAAAACTGTTCCCAAAACAGTCTTAAGAATAAAATAAGTGTCTCTGCAAAATAAAAACAAAGGAACAGTGATGGCCCTTTACAGAATACAGCAGTAAAACATGACAATGTGGGCAGAGGACAATGGAAAAGAGAAGGTAGTCTCGGTAAAAAAAAACAAAAAAAAAAGGACGTGAACATTTGCCAGTCGACCTTCTGGTAATTTAAAACCTTATGTACTGGAAGATATTCCAGTAAAAGAAATTTTTTGCTGTTTCCAGTGCATAAATTGTCCACACAGAATTTAGACTTTACTGGTTTTATATTCTTTGCCAAGAAGCTTGTGGCACTCTGCTAGAGAAATATCTTGTGTAAATACTTACCTTAACAAATGCTTGTTGCATTAGTGTCTCTGCTGTCTCATTTGTGGTTACTAAAAAGGCTTTTCACACTGTCCCCTTAGGTTCCTGATGTCATCAGCAGCATAAGACAAGTCTCTAAAGCAGCACTGAAAGAAGATGCCAAACCAAGTAAGGATAGTGAAGATGCCTTCTATGACTCTCAAAAATTTGAGGTCTTGTACTGTGGAAAGGTGACAGTGGCTCACAAGAAAGCTCCCTCCACACTAATTGATGACTGCATAGAGAAATTCAGTCTTCATGAGCGCCAGCGCCTGAAACTGTTAAATGAGCAGCGGAATAACGAGTCGAGTCTGGACTTGCCCCTGTGTGAAGAAAATGTGTCAGCTTCTCCTCTGGACAGCCCATTTGAGGAGCTGGACAGCCCAAACAGCACTTCAGGGCATGCTCCAATGTTTACAATTGGCAGCCAGACCAACTTGACCAACCTGGTCAGCACTCGTGGCTTCTTTCCAGAGCGGATTTTAGAGGACTCTGGCTTTGATGAGCAGCAGGAGTTTCGCTCCCGGTGCAGCAGTGTCACTGCAGTGATGCAGAGAAGGGTTCATGACACAAACCTGAAAATACAGTCCCGCAGAAGACATGCAAGTGCCCCCAGTCATGTTCAGCCCTCTGATTCTGAGAAGAACAGGACAATGTTGTTCCAGGTGTGTTGTAGGACGAGCAATTCCTGTTGATTTTGTACCATCTTCTTCCCCTGTACAGTTTGAGACAAGTTTTGCAAGATAAGTAATACGTATCCAGTATGGCTTCGTGACTTGTCATAAGTATTTTTGTATCTGTTCATAGATGGTTGGAACACAAGTAGCTGAACTTTCACCTCAACTCATGAGCTTAGGCACATTTTTAGGAAAAGCAATTATTTATGGAGTAATCACTTAAAGGAGCAGAGTTTTTGGTGAAATATTTATTTTATATGGAGCACTGGATTATATGCAGTGTTGAGGATTTCTAGCTGAAAAACATGAATATTCTTTCAAAAATAGAATCAATGAAGACTACTGTGCAAACAAACCCTCTTTTTTTGTGCACTTAAAAAGAAAAAAACTTAGCATAAGACTTCCACAGCCATGTGTTTGAGCCAGCCTCTTTTTGATAATTCATATTAATGACTCCTCTTTACCAGATGAGTATTCAAATATCTCTGCACTGAAGGCTTCTTCATTCAGACTCCAATGGTTATTTCTTCTCTTGCCTGAAGTGCATTTCACATATTTGGAACTTGTTTTGAGAAAACAGGACACATAAAGGAGGTGACCCATAAAAGGAAGTAACAATGGGCTAAAATGCCTGGATTTTGTCTTTCCAATTGTTTTAAGGATCATCTAAGGGAAAATGTGAGAATGCATTGCCCTTCAGAAAGCCTCAGCTTATCAATAGTAAGGAAAAGGATTTAGCTGAAAAAATCTCTGAGGTCCGTAGAATAAATTCCATGGGCTTGAGAAGCAGTTTGGGAAAGCTGAAAGGTAGTTTGCTGCAGAATCTACTCTTTCTCATTTGGAACTAGTACAACCCAAAAAGCATTCTCTTAGTTTCTCAGCTAATCTGTGGTATAATTTAAAAACCAAGAATTACCAATTTATTTTTTCATTTAGCCACGTTGTTTCCTAAAGGTTTTAGTACTGTCTGTCAAACATGTGATCTTTGGACTAAAATAACTTGAAGAGAAAAGGTGGGGGAGGGGAAGAAAAGCTGTTTCTTTCCAAGTCATTTTTGTTGTTCAACTGAGTGTATTGTTCTTGCTGAAATATTCTTACTCAACGTAGGCAGAATTACAGCATCCTGGCACCCTTGTTCCTGCTGAGTAAGCTGTTGTGCCAAAAGGTACTCTATGTGAACAAGGAAGGGTGAGATTCTAACATTTTTTTTGCTGTAAATGCTGTGCCTGCAAGACAGTCATAAATTAGATTTATTTTTCTTCCCCTTAGGTTGGAAGGTTTGAAGTGAACCTCATCAGTCCAGATACCAAATCTGTTGTGTTTGAAAAGAATTTTAAAGATATCTCTTCTTGTTCTCAGGTAAGCATTAATAAGAAGCAGTGTGTAGATCACCAGGAGTAAAGATTTTGTTTGTTCTTCAGCTGTGTTGTCTTGCTGGCCTATAGACAGGAGAAAAAAAGAAATGTAGAATTTTTTTCCAGAAAATTCCAGAAAATATGAGAGCAAAATAACTAGTCTGAGCTGTGTAATAGCAGCAACTTCAATCACACGCCAGCAAACAAAGTATAAACTGTTCTGCTTTGGAAGAGTATTGGATATGTTTTTGGAAGCAGTTTAATCTCCATTCTGGATGCTCTGAGTGTACTGTTTCTGAGCAGATAAGTTCCTGAAAGCCTTCAGAAGGAAAGGAGGAGAGTGTCAAATCAACCCTTCAGAAAAACAGCAGTTCACCTGCATCATTTCTTCTGGAGAACATGGCATAACTAGGTGTACCCTAGTTATTTTCAGTAATAAGTAGTTATTTCTTCTAAAGTTAAATGCAAAGACTAAGATGTTCACCTTTCCATATTGCTCTTGTTCAGCACCAGTTACTACAGACGCTTTTTGGTTTGAGGTCTTACTTTATTATCTCTTTTCATTTGCCATGCCACATCATCACTTCAGGCCTTCTTAAACATGATTGTTCTAGTTTAAAGTACACTTTTGACATTTTCTAAACCTGCATTTCACCCCCAAGTGCATTCATTTTAATGCTAATAACAGTCTGCTCTTGCATGACTGGGGCTACCAATGCTTGGACAAATTAAGAATTAGGCAATACTTAAAACTCAGGTTATAGTCTTAAGCTACCAACTAAAGGCCCAGGTCTTTAAATTCACTCTAAATTTTAGCTACAATTTATATTGCTTTTGGTAGAGGAAATAAGCTAAAGCAAATGCAGAATGGGAGAGTACACTCAAACAATGTAGTAATAGGTTTATAATAAATACAGATCAAAATGATTCTTAAAGCAGAGCTATGGAAAGCAGAATTTGCGGACAACTTGGGTCTTCTCCTGCTTTTTGGGTGTACTGAAGTGACACTTCAGCTTTAGGTACTGGGCTCCTAGGTTGTATATACATATTTACAATAGAAAACTGTGCTAAGCAGGGACAACCTTTTTTCTGCTGACTTTAAGTATGCATTAAGTGATCAATAAGACCATGGAAAACCTTCAAGGCCCAGCTTTCTTTCAGGAAAATGACTTTGTACAGTAAATAGTGTCAGGTAATTCTGTGTGCTGGGATTTGGAGGTACTTTTCACTCCACCTCTTCACTTTCATTTAGAGCAAAGCTTCTGTTACTTTGCATTTTTGAATAACTCAAAGAGGCTGTCACAATATTCTGGGGTTTTTGTTTGGGGTATTTTTGAGTTTTATTTGTTTTTTTAAAATGTGAAACAGTTACTTTAGAGAAGTTGAGGGGGTTCTGTGTTCAATAGAAATAAAATATTAATTTGTTCAAGACTAAGCACTGGTTGCATAAACCTATTCAGTATGTACTTTAAGATCTTGGTGCTAGCCCCAGGGCTCCTCTGTTACGGATTTATAGGGCAGTGATTTACTATGTATTGTGGGACTGTGGCTTAGGAGTATTTGTACTTCCAAGCTTTACAAACAATGAAAAGGAGATGTTATTGCCAGTTTGCATTCTGGATTCTCTTAGTCTGGTCCAACAAAGGTTTTTTTTTTTTCCTATAGCTTAAACATGGTTGAGCTGCTGCATTCAAGTAATTATCCACACTCCTTATAATTGTTTATCATCTATCATTTAGATGATAAACCTCTATGTGTGCAGTCTAAACTCAGATATCAAATAGCTGTAGATGTTTTCCTGTTGCAGCCTTCCCCTTGAGGGAACCCAGAATAACAGAAAACTTGGCTCTTTTGTCATGACCTCTTAAAGCCACCGTCTTAAAGAAATGTGGTGGAAGTACTGTTGATTTAGGAACATACTGTCCTAGTTGTGCTTCAGTGGGGCAAGTGTCACATCTGTCTCCCCCCTCAAATGTTCTCCTGTGGAGACTGAGAAGTCAAGACAGCAGTAGACTTGTTCAGGCACTGTCAGTAGGGAGGGAACTGGCATCTCACCAAACCACCTTTAATAAATATGTTTTCTTGCAAAACAGAGGTCAATACTTCACTGTTCTATGGATCAACATGTGTATACATCTGACCTTTTTTATTTTATGCTTTTGAAAACTTCATATGTCATAAGAAAATGAAGATTAGTTGGACTATAGTTCAACTAATGCCATTTGTGTCATCTTAGCAGCCCTCTGCAGCTCTTAAGTGGCACAAATGTGACTTCTGGAATTTTGTTTTTAAAAACAACAGTGTGTAGTGACAATATGTTCAGTCTGTCACGTACTGCATTTCCAATTTTGTCTAGACTATTTTCTGTAGTGACAGGCAAGTTGCTTTGCCTCCTCCTCTCTTTTATGATATAGGTGTTTTCTTTGGAGATGGATCCAAGCAGCTGTGTTCTGATTTTTGTTGTATTTGAACTTGAGGGATTAGGCTTTCATTTGGAGAAAATCTACTATTACCGTACTCGGATGATAAAAACATTGGCAAAAGCTTTAACAATAGTGAGTCATGTTTCATGAATTGAGACTGGGAATACAGTGCTTCTTAGGAAGCAGCTGTCTTTGATCTTCTCAGTGCTGTTTTTAGCAAGGCAGCGTTCCCTGTCAAGCTGTTATACTATGATCTTGAAAAAAAGTGTCAGTAGTAATGTGTAATAAGTCTTGAAACTTCTGGTATGTAACTCAGTCTCAAAGAATTTATTTCAGAATTTAGTTGCAATTCTGTATGTTGCCACTCATTCCCTCTGGGGTTTTTTTGTGCAGTCCTAACATATATTACAAGAAATTAAGAGTCTGCTGCTGCCCTGATACTTCTCCAATCCTGTGTTTTAGCATGGACTTAAAACATCAAATTTTCACTGTGGAGGCAATTCCAAATGCAACCCAGCAGTCTTTAGTTTGCTTCCATGCAAATCCAATTTTGCTAATGGAATAAATTCTGGCCCAGATTGCTGTATAACTTTGGTTTTGATTGTATGAAGATCTTTATATAACTTAAATACAAAAAAGCAATTTTAAAACATAATTATACTATTTGTAAAATAGATCATTAGTAGTATGCATATATAGTTATTCAAATGTTTGAAAAGTAAACCTGTTGATAAAATGGTCCACTAATGCTCTTTTTAAACTTTTTAGGGTATAAAACACGTTGATCACTTTGGTTTTATTTGCCGGGAATCTGTGGAACCTGGGTTAAGCCAGTATGTTTGCTATGTGTTCCAGTGTGCAAATGAGTCTCTGGTGAGTATTTATTAATGTTCCTAACCATTTCATCAGAGCATTTCCAAGGCATTTCCTGAACAATGGAAGTCTCTGTTATTCTGCTGTGTCAGCTGAGCCTCAGTGGTCACATCTGCTCAGGTGCAAGACGTCAGCTGTGCACATGCAAATTTGCAATAGGCAGTGCGTACACTCTGTTCATACACAGCCATATCCTGCTACTCTGCTATATGTCAATAACAAATAGATGAATCCATGTGGGTGTGTTCATGCATGCGGGCTGTGAGCATATTTGGGCTCTGTATTTGACTGTAACTCTTCCAATTCTAACTGCTGAGAGACTTGGTTCCCCATTAAAAAGACATGTAAAGACATGTATTGAATCAGTAACAAAGCCAATGATAAAGCCCAAACATACCCTTCAGGGTAGGGTTTAAACTACTGGTTCATGTTGCACGTGTCTTAAGCCTGCATCTGGCTTTAGTTTTTTCCCTGTAGCCTGTTTTGTTCCTCAGGAGAAGAAAGTTGCAGCATCTGATCACAGAAGAAGAAAACCATAGTATTTGTGGATGTATATAAATATAAAAAAGTACATTGGACATTGTATAAATCTACTGTATCAATTAATTGAAGTTCCAGATCCCACTGATTATACTGATAACAGGTAGCCTAATAGTGTGAGATGCATACAGGAAATAATATTTTCTACTCCATTTTTATTTTAAACCTGTGACAACTTTAAAAGAAGTTGTTTCCTGTTCTGAAACTTGTTTGTTTCTGATGGTGCTGGTAACAGCTGCTAACTCTTTCTCAGATAAACTTAAAAATCACTTTTCTAGCTAGCTGAAAACATAATCGTATTTGTTTCGTATTGACTAGCTTGCGAGTGAATACATTTACATCAATAAAACTTCAAACAGCTAACAGCTCTAGACGTACAGTGGCAGCTGAGGCTGCATTTTTGTCAAAATGGGAGCTTGCTATGAAACCAGCTTTATCATTGTACTAACAGAAAATGTTACATCTGACCTGTTGATAATCTGACCATGCATAATTCAAAGTCTTAAGTGGTGTATAAAAGTCCCATTATTTTTATGAACCTCTTTGCTTATTATAGTACTGATATGTGTTGGTATACCCACACTGCAATATGAAATAAACATTCCCGAGCTACTTTCAGATGAAATCACTCAGATCCTGGTGGCAGTTTGACTGTGGCAGGGCAGAGCTTTCCAGATTCTCCACTGCCAAGCAGGCTGTGTTGGGAAGCTTGTGTGTATTTGCTCTGAGACCAGTTACAATTTGTGCTATGGTTCTTACGATTTTAGGGTAGTCATAATCCATATGCTTAGCACTGTTCTGTGGGTCTTGCATCATAGAGGGACTGTAGCCAACTTAAAAACTTACCAGTCCACATTGTAAGATGGGCATTTATTGTTCAATGTTCTGTTTTATTGCTAAGAAGAGAAAGCACCCAGAAATTACTGGTAATGCTTAAAACTGTGAGGTTTAAAGCAAACAAAACAAACCTAGCTATACTGGGACACAAACTAGTTCAAATTTCTGGATTCAGGTTCCTGTTCCACTTTTTTTTTTTTTTTTTATTTTTCCCCCCAAGTGACAGACCCTGAAAAAAGTCTGTATGTTTTTAGTGTTAAACTGCATGATTTTGGTCTCAAATATTTCAGCTTTCTTCTTTCTGCATATAAAACAAAGTAATGAGCAGAGTGAAGACCTGATTCTGAAGTAGAATATTGTTTTCGTTCCTAAAATTGTTCTCAAGCTGCTGTCTCCCTCTTTCCTTGATAATGCTGATACTGAGCAAACAGCTTTTAATAAGCATTGTATTGCCCTGAAATACAGAGAGGGGAACTCCAAGCACTTTGTATGCCAGGTCTGGGAGCATATTTGAATGAATATGGAGAAATGCTGTGAGCTCAACCTTTCTTAGATACAAGCTGAGCACTGCTGTGTTTGTGGCAGAGGAAAGATCAGGGCAGGCCAGCAGTGCTTAAGGATATGTAAGGATTGTAATAAGGCTGGTAGGCTGTCTGGTGTCCAGGAGAAAAGTGAACTGCTGGGGGAAGCTCCCATCTGGCAGCAGGAATGGGTCTGTGGGGGTTGGTGCTAAAATGGTTTAGTGGTTGAAGGACAGGGGTTAAGAGGCAACATGTTCAGTTTACAGGACAGACTTGAAGCTAAAGAAATGAATGCTTTTTATTTAGCCACCATGTATTCAAGCCAAAAATTCTCACTTGCAGCTTCTTAAAATAGTTGGTGCTTTCCCAGTAAGCTTGAGTAGCTGCAGTTAGACAACAAAATTACACTGTCTGGCAGAACTTAAAGATTCATCTACAGAAAAGGAAGAAAGCTGGGAATTCAACCGTGATCTCTTTAGAAAACAGCAAATGGGTTTGTATGGTTTTGTCTTTTTCTTTAATTGTAAAGCACCTGTCTGAGATGTGATTTATAAATCTAATTCTGTGTACATGGCATGTATTTTTTGTTTATATACTCTTTTCCCTCCTTCCCATGTAGGTTGATGAGGTAATGCTGACCCTGAAGCAAGCCTTCAGCACTGCTGCAGCCCTGCAAAATGCCAAGACCCAGATTAAACTGTGTGAGGCCTGCCCTATGCATTCATTGCACAAACTTTGTGAGAGAATTGAAGGTAGCAGCTGAGTTTATCTTCTAATTGGGGTTTGCTGATTTTTCTAGAGGAATAACTTAGACAATGTAAAAGCAGAGGGAAAAGTATCCCAGTGTGCAATTCTTACTGTCACTTTGCGTTCTCTGTATTTAGGTGGAGTGTTAGCAGTAATGATACTGTAACAGAATATAGTGTAACTTCTATTATAATAACATATTCTTTCATCATCAAACCTTTCTTAGGCAGAGCAGCAAAACCCACCAGTTAATCTTCCATTTGTTTGTTTTGGGGTTTTTTTTCTCAAGTTGCATGCTTTCAAAATGACTCTAAAAAGACCGTCATGATCAAAAATGATTTTTCCTGTGTGTTCCTTCTTTCCTGTGTGGGGTTATTTTTCCTTCTTTGTGTTTATTCCCTCACACACTTCAAAATCTAGTTATATTATGGGAAAATAAATTATTAAGTTAGGAGGTTAATATCTAATAAATAAAGTTAAGACAACTACCTGACTTCAGATATGAATAGACCAACTTTTGTAGTGTCTCTGAAAGTGAAGTATGCCAGAATACATGCAAAAAGTCTTTAGAATTTTTTTAAAAAAAGTTAGGATCCTGTTTCTATAGTGACTCTGCTATGTGTCCTTGCAAAATGTTGTATGCAAAAAAAAGAAAATCAAGTGTGTTGCAAAAAGTAAATAGTCTTGTATTTTCTGGTGTGATTATGGTGGTGCTTGATATTTACAGTTCTCCCATTCATTGGAAGTCACTGTTGCTGCTTGCTTCCCTCTGGTAGTTGAAAAGCCAAGCGTAAAATCCTAGTGGGATGAAATTTTGCTAGACTGTGACTTACAGTTTCTGGGTTTAACAACAAGTATTCAGAAGTGGTAAGGCTAAGCTGGGAAGGTTTTCTGTAAATGATAGAGATTGCTGTATAAGGCGGTGTAAGTAACTTGAAAAGTACCCAGAATCAAAATAAAATCTTTCTTGGTGCAATGAGTACTGTATAATAGTTTCATAAACATTCTACTTAGTGACTGAAAAACTTATTTTAGTGTCCCTTTTTTTTAATCCATCTTGTTTGAGTCTGGAAATTTAGCAAAATCAAACCTAAATCTGCATGATTTTGAAAAAAAATATTTTCTTTGTTCTGGTGGCAATTTTCTATGAATGATATCTACCTTAGATGGAAAAAAAATCTTCTTGTTCGATGGGTTTGTTTTCACTCACATTTTTATATCTTCATGGAATTACCTCTGTGACAAAATGTTCACTTTATTGAGTATCAGAAAATCTTTCCTTTATTCTTACAGCTTTCATGCTGTTCTTGCTTTTAAAAGTGTCTTCAGTTCTCTGGTAAGACCTCTACCCTATCCTTTCCTCAGGTTGAAAGACATCTAAATTTTTCAGTTAAAAGCATCTGAAAACTTCCAAGTATCTTATGTATTGATTATCTTTCCCATTATAACCCTGATCTGTTCCTTTCCTCCTCCTCTCCCATACAGCTGTCAGGCTTCCAGCTGACAGACAGAAGCCGTTGGTGGGGTAGGGAGCACAACCTTTTACAGAGGAGCCGGCCACTTTGCTGCTGTTGTTATATTTTTGCTGCTAAAGAAAGGGTACAAAGCCATATGGTTTAGCAAAACCTCAATTATTGAGTATTATGTGTACATGTGTACAACTGTCATATGTTCAACTTGTATAAACTCAAATGCAGATTTATATCTTCTACTGTCATTTTGCTCAAAAGTGTTTTGGGAGATCATTTGAGAATCCTTAGTGATCCATTCTTTTCCTAGGACTCTATCCACCAAGAGCCAAACTTGTAATTCAGAGACATCTGTCATCGCTAACTGACAATGAACAAGCAGACATTTTTGAACGTGTTCAGGTAATACCTTAGAAGCTGTTCATCCATGATGAAACGGACAAGATAATTTTGCTTTTGATTTGTTTGGTTTGTTGTGTAGTTGATCTAGAATTTTCTATTTTTCCACTAAGAATCATATTGAAATAGCATGCTCCAACTTAACCTTATGTGTGATACACTGCTGTTGGAAAGGTTTTGTTTCCCAAATTTGCTGAGATACTCTTGTGTTCTTACATAGGGTATTTTTTGTGTTCTGAGCTTAGTTTTTCATCTGTAGACAGGTTTCCCTGCTTGAAAGTGATCTGGGAATAGGCTGAGAGCAGGAGGGATGTGCAGGTATCAGGAACATATCCGGCATTTTCAGAATTTGTCTTTTTTGGCTTACTTTGGCACAAAATTCTGGTGTAAGCTGGTGTACTCTAGTGGGTGAATTATACAATGATTTATTTAGTCTTCCAAAGGCTGTGCTCCTCTCTGGATTCCTGAAGAATAGAGTGGCTTGGTTTCCTTATGCTACTTAGAAGGCTGTATAGTAACAGACAGTCTTAGGAAACAAAATGTATGGGCGTAAGGCTCCCTTCTCTCTGTAGCCTGCAACATTTGTCAGTTTTGTTTTATCTTGCTCAGGACTATGAAGGCACACAGACAGAATTGCAATTCGACATAGTAACAGCGCACTCTGGTGTTTGGTGTATCAGTGTATTAATTTCAAGGAATAACTAACTACATAGGAAAGAAAAATAAGCAAATCATGACTTGAAAGACAAACTCCTTTCTTTGCTGTTACTGACAGAAAATGAAGCCAGACAATGACCAGGAAGAAAACGAACTTGTGATCCTACATCTCCGTCAGCTCTGTGAGACTAAGCAGAAAGCCCACATCCACATTGGTGAAGCACCATCGGTAAAGCTTGGTTTTGTATTATTCCTCTCCCCCTTCTCAGCCTGTTAAAATTCTGTCTTAATTACTTGTAAGGCCACTGCTAGATTTCTTCAGGTGCACCTTAAGCTGGGTATTTTACTTAAGAAAGGACTGTACAGGAAAAGAAATCTGATTTCATTTATAGTGGCTCATCTGGGTTTTATAAGTTGAGGGGACGTGACAGGAAGAAAGATAGTCAATTAATTTTACATCTGTATTTCCTTATAGCGTGAGGATAACTCTTTTTCTTTCCCCTTTGATCCCCCCACCCAAGCAATAATATCTAGGAAGAATAGGAATGAAGAGGGTATCAGTTTTAGTATAAACTATGAACTTATCTTGCAAAGGAAATGGGCAACAGTATTGTTAAATTGGTATACTTTTATAGTATACCCTTTGGGATGGAATGTGCCTTTTTCTGTGGGTGTGTTTGTTTGCTCAGAGATTGTTTTGGGTTTTTGTTTGGGGTTTGTTTTTAGAAGGAGGGTAGTGTGTTTGTGTTGGGTTTTTTTAATAAGGCCAAGGGTGTTTTGTTTCTTACGTAACCTGATTCATCTCTAGTCTTTGGAAATTGTCTTCACAGTTAAAAAAAGAATTGCCAAAGCTGAATAGTGTCCTTGCTCATTTCAACAGGTCATTTCTAACAGTGCGATTCCAGAAAGCACCACCAGTGGTGGTCGATTTAAACTTGACATTCTGAAAAACAAGGCAAAGAAATCCTTGACTAGCTCTCTGGAAAACATCTTCTCAAGGGTAAGTTTAACAACTCATCATCAGCTGTCCCACCTATCCTTGACAGTAAAGACCTATCAGATTTTTCTTTGTTATGTCCTCAGTCTTTTAAATGCTTAATGAAGCAATATCCCTGCTGTGAAATCCGAGAGTTACAGCTGGGTTGATTGTGACTTAACTGTGCTAGAAAGTTTACTGTAAGGCCACACATATTGAGGGGAAAAAAGACAAATTTCTGAATAATGAACATTCATTGTAGGTGGCAAGTGAGCTAGCTGAGTATTGCTGGATGTGTTGCTTCTGTCTAAAATTCCATCAGGATGGTTGCTTGATCCCATGAAGAGACATGCTATTGGTTTTGCAAAGTGTGAATCAATGTGCCTGCATATATGGGAAATGTCTCTATTCTGACAAGTAATAACTTCCAGCTCATAGCTACAATTGCTCATATTAGGCACTAAGAATCTTTAGAAACTAGTATCAAAGTTCCTTTTGCAGGGGAAAAAAAAGCAATAGTCTTAAAAAGTGAGTTGATCTTCATTTTAATGTTCCTAGCCAGATACAGTGTGAAATTGTGAATAATCGATGCAACTCTTTCATTTAGTAGTCTTTTGGTAAAGAAGTCTAAACGGCAAGTTTTGCTCAGTGTCCTCTGCTCAGAAGGGTGAGTCAGAGAAGAGGCTGTCCTAGGTTGATGCTGATTTGTATCTCCATTTGTCTGTTTAGCTCAGAAATAAGTTTTGCACCTTTAAAATTATCTAAGAGTGTAGAAGAAGCGGTGGAATGTCTGAGGTGGTTGTTTTCAAAACACGAAGATAAGAGTTTTCAGCTTTCCTTCACACACAACCTGTGTTGTCTGCAGTGCGGACAGTGGGAGAGCTCTCCTTTGCTTTTGGTTGGTTTTTGGCTAGCTGAAGCAGAGTTTTTTCATCCTGTCCCTTGGAACTGTTTGAACCTGCTCTGGACTAAATACCCAGAAGAGCACCAGGAGCTCAGACCCATGGCCCACTGGGCCTGCCCTGGGAAGTATCTGAAGAAGGCTGTGTGCCTGGGATCCAGTGTCATTACAGAGGAAATGTGATGAGCTGAGTATGGGATAATTTGGACCAGTGACATTAAGTTCCTTCTGTTAGTAATTTCAAAAGCACTAAGTTGCACTTGTCCTGCAGCTTACAAGGACGTATCATAAAGTAACCTACAAATGTAGGATGCCATGGATGTTCCCTGTAAAGGAAACAGAAGACTCTTAGCCGGAGAGGATCCTTAGAACTTAGAGGCAGGTGTCAGTTCGATCTAGGTCTGAAACTAGCATTAAACTCTCCTGGTCAAATTTGACTTCTCTTGTGTAGGAGATTTTACAAACGAAGGACTTGGCTTGAATATGGAGAGAGAGAAAGAGGAAGTGACTTTATGTAAAAGAAAGCAAAAGAGTGATGGCAGTCAGAAATTTTGGGTAATTTCAGCAGTTTGGAGTATCATCAAATGGTGACAGCTACAGTGGTGCCTTTGATGTATCTGGTTCTTTTCCACATCTAAGGGACATGTGACTGGCAAGTGATCTAACTCTAGTGGTGGATCACTTACCCTGTGGTGGCTGTGAAAGAAGTCATTGCTGAATTAAAGCTTTTACAGCCATGCTGGCACTACAGTCATATCAAGGACAAGTCCTTTGGACTGAAATACACTGCTTAAACTGAAAAATCTCTGAAGGGAAATCTCTTATAAATAGATGTTAGGGGTTTTTCGGTGTAGTATGTTTCTTCTCACCAAGGCCACTGAGACATGCTGCATATTATACTATAAGGCTCTACCACAGCCCATGACTGAGTTCAAGAGAAGGGGGACACCTGAATCTGAATTAGGGGCATTTCAAATTTGCTGTTTATGAAGCAGATTTGGGATTGTGAGAAAGGTTGCCTCATCTTTACCTTGACATTACAATAGATCAGGAACAGCAGTACATTGCAGTGAGTCATGATACACATCCTTGCAGATCTGTCTAAAGGTTACACGATGCAAGACCAAGAAAAATTACTTGGAGTTCAGCTCAACCACTAATTATTTGTTTAAAGCAGGCACATAGAAGTGTCTCTGTGCAGGTGGGCTGTGCGTTATGTGCATACATGTGATACACAAAGACTGTTTCAGTAGTTCTTCATCAGGCTATTGCAACAAGCCTAACAGATCATGGTTAATTCTTAAAGGTATTTAAGCACTAAATACCTATTGATGTATTGGGCTTACCCTCCCTTAAGCCAGGTGTAGATGGTATTGATGCAATAGAGCTAATTACGCATGAGTTGCCATCTTTATTTAAAAGTACACTTGGTAACAGAGAGACCAATAAAGAACTTAAATTAGTTTTGTTTTGTTCTTTTTAAAGTGGCATTCAGCATCTTTTTATAGATAAAAAATTTAAAATAAAATTTAGAAGTCAGTATAAGTTGGGGAGAGTCTTAGTGTCAATCTTTGGAAAGTTAGAAAGAAAGAAAGAAGTATGTAGTAACAAGTATCTAGGAACACTTTAAGTGGATGGCTTAGCTAGGTAGATAGCATCAAGTGACATTTTAAGCCACTCACTACTTACTTTAGGAAACTTGTTGGTTTCTGTGCCCTCGCTTCACTTAGTCCCAGAGGAATGTCACTTCTTCACTTGTTTGTTTCGCTGGACTGATCTTATTTTTGTGAGGTTTGAACCAAAACCTGGCTTCCTAATGAGGTACCTCAGAGAAATAAATATAACCTTTCTTTGACCTCTTGAAAAGATTTCATCCACTCCATGCTGCACTAACCTCTTCTGCTGTTGTTCTTTCTTAAATAAAAAGTCCTTCTTACAGTGCCGAAAGTGTGCATTTTCAAAGGTAGTGAAAAAATTCCAGCTTATTCTTTGCTTTTGGTTTTTTGGGAGATTCAGTGAAGAGATGCTTCAGGCAGAGTGTTTATTGGTAATGTGCTTAAGTGGGATAATGTGCTTAAAGGGCACTCTAAGTCTTGAAAATAACTCTTACTAGGAAAAAAGTAGGCTAAATAAATTCTGATGATGTTGACTAAACATCCCCTGGAGCTGCAAGCATACTAAGAGGACCTCTGTCTATACTTTTTCCTAAAACCTAGGCCATTTTTCTCCTGATAAGCAATACTGGATACTGAAAGCAACTTGCTTCAGTAGTCAGAAGTCTGCAACAGCAAACATCACCAGGGAGTTAACATTAGGAGTGAAAGCTAGTCAAAAATGTTATGGATCTATTGCCTTTTCTTGCAAAACTAAAGGACTGTTATAAATTCAGCAAAGATCCTTTAGCATAAATTTCTAGCAAATTTGCATCAGGTTTATCTGCATTATAAATGAAAAGTCTTGTCTGGTGCTATTTGGCTGGATTTACTGCCAGGAGAGCATTTTTCCCCAGTTTTAGTACTTTTACTCCTTTTTCCCCAGGTGGACTTAATTTGTCTGAAATGTTACGGTATTGGTAAACTGTATCTCACAGGACTGCAGTGTGTCAGATGCATCCATTAGGAGCAGTGCATGCACAGTACTGAATTCCGGAGTTTTTTGAACTCAGCTGTTTAAGCTGACTTAGCTGTTTTGCCTCAGAAGTGTCAGGAAATACTCACTTTCCTCAAACAGTAGAGGTGCAGGTTTAAAACTTATGGGAGCAATGTAGGAGATGCAGTCTGGCCAGCTAAAGATGTCACTTTTTTGTAAAGTCCAGTGCTTGTCTGTGGTCTTATGTCAGACATGTCACATGCCCGAACTGTCCTGTGTTCACCTGCCCTCTTTGCCTAGCCTTCAGGAAAAGAGGAAAAAGACCAGATTAAATTTCTTGCCTTTTTTCTTGCAGGGAGCCAACAGAATGCGAGGCCGCCTGGGAAGTGTGGACAGCTTTGAGCGCTGCAGCAGCCTGGCTTCTGACAGAGTACGTAAGGAGCTTTGCTTAAACGTGTTTTCATGCGCGGCTGTCAGTGGAGCGTGAACGCAGCACTCTGCTTTAATTTGAAGGAAATAGAACAAGGAACATCAACTTAAAAAACTCAAAGATGCTTCCACTGGGAGGCAGAGGGTGTAAGAAAGCTGGAGTTTATGCTGACTTGAAGCTTCAGCTTTAATCTGATCGCTAGTCCTTTTTTTCCTGCACTTCCCTTGCTTTTACAAAAAGCAAGGAATTTCTGGTTTCTGCCTTGTTTTACTGAAGTAATTAAGTAAGGTCATGTCTCAACAAAAGGAAGTGCTCTGAAGGTGAAGAATCCTTTCTGTAAGTAATAGGTGCTTTAGGGAAGTAAGAATTTTTGACCTAAGCCCAGCTGTTGGGGATGCTATATGGTAGCAAGAGGGCGGAACTCTGTTAACTTTCTTTTTATTTCCTGTTTTTAAAGTTTTAAAGTTACCTCACATGAGGGTTGGTTACTGGTTTTCCCAGGAGGTGAAGATTCTGTTATGGTTTTCCTGCTACAGTTACTCATAAACTGGCTGTGTAATAACAGTCTCTTTTCCAGGATGTCGCTGTGACGGTACAGGAAGTATGCTCGCGATATGTCGAGGAAACTAGCTAAAAGCAGTTTCCCTAGCCTTTTCCATTCCTGTGTTTTCCCAAAAGAGATAGAAGTCTGGTAGCTGGAATGCCAATCCCTGTGAGAGGATGCCTGGAGTAATTAGTATGTTGTTTGTGTTGCGTATACAGTTTTATTCCTCTCTCCACTTTCACTTTTTGGAAGAAGGACGCTGCTGGTTTGGAGTGAGCTATCAAAGGATGTCTGGTTTGGGTGATAATTAGCATACAATAGGCCATGACCCAGAAGGGGGAGAGGCTTTGGTGCCCCGGTGCTGGCTGCCCGTGGGTTAAGTGAGAGCTCTCATAGGGCACAGAGCCCCAGGCCTTACTCCGCCAGCACTTCCTTTCAGGACACTTCTCCGGGCGATTCCCCGCCAGCTACTCCTCCAGCGTCCCCCGTGTCCTCGGCCTGGCAGACCTTTCCCGAGGAAGGCTCGGACTCCCCTCAGTTCAGGAGGCGCGCACACACCTTCAGCCACCCGCCCTCCAGTGCCAGACGGAGGATAACCTTCCAGAACGGGAGGTCCCAGAGTGCCCGGTCCCCGCTGCTGCGGCAGAACTGCGTGGAGACGGCAAGGTGAGTCGGGGCACACCGTGCCACCCACCCGCGGTGCCCTGCTGCTCCAGCCTCACCCGCCTCCCTCCTTGGGGAGCCTGCTACAGCCCTGCTGCTGACAAAGTAACTAAGGAGCTTAGTTCAGGTTGGTTTCTGCACTTCTCCGGGGCTGGTTTGTTCATTCATTTATTTATTTTCATCCTGTCTTCTCTGCCTCTTTGTAGTTTGGTACTTTGCAGTAACTCAATAGTTCCCAAATTAGCGGTTCAGGGGAGGCATCAATCCATCGGATTGATGATTCATCCAGATGCCAGCACCAATCTGTTTATTTATTTATTTGTCACTTCTGACCTGAGTCTTTTTGACAGTCTTGTTAGTCAGACCCTGGAAGAGAGGCCCTCGGTGCTTTATGTGGCAGAGATGGCAGCCTGAAACTTTTATGCCAGGATGAAAAGGCACTAACAGCTTCAAGTGTCTGTAGCTGTGTTAGTCAAATCTCACAGAGAGTATGCCCAGAATTACAACTGGTGAGGAGTCTTGAAAAAGGACATAAGGATTAAACACATCCACTGAACTCTGAGGCATGTGATTTCCCTATTTGCCTTTCTCCAGAGCTTCCCTCTGTAGCTTCCCTCTGCAACTTCTTTCTGCTTCCTTTTTGGAGACTCTCCAGCTATTAATGTATGGAACACTGTTCCTTCAGGAGTTCCTTCACTCAGCAGAAGAGGTCCCCACAGTTCATTGTGGGATTCTTTGGTTGTGCCTTCTTTTTCTCCTCTATGCTGGCTACCTGCAGTAAGTGACTATACACACTCCAAACCCCTTTACAAAACTCAGGTCCAGATGAGCTGAATTTTTTTCTGTTGGAGAATCAAATTCTCAAATCTATTGTCTGTTTCAGTGTCTGGCTATAATTCTACTTTTTGTGGACTCTTTCTAAAAATAGCTTTAAATAGTAATTTGTCACTTGTTTGATGTCTATGTTAAAATGTCAGCATGAATGCTGTACCAGCAATTAGAGAAGGATAAAAAATTGTGTTCTGTTTTGGGAGAATGACAGACAGCGAAGGGTAAGAAATGAGCCTTTGTTACATTGTGTTTCTAGAGCGATAAATAACGTATTTTTTACTGAGATAAACTTTTTTCCCCACTAACTGTGTTGTATGCAAACAGGAAACCCTGACAGTTCAAAGTGAAGGACTTGCTGACTACATTACTTTGTAATAACTTGTAACAAGTCACTGATTAAGTGGTATCAGCAGATTTTTAGTCAAAACAGTTTGTAGCAGTGTGGTTCTAGGCTGTGATTTTTCATTCTTTCCTTCTGAGGATTAGTCATAAATGTTAAGCAAAAGAAACTGAATTAATTTTTATGTCCCCTCCAACACTTGTTGCTACAACTAAGTAATGTTTAACTGTGGAGTAGTACTATCTTTCTTAATGTAATTACTTTACAAAAATTTATCCAGAAAAACTGCATTTAAATCATCTCTATTTCCTAATGTGTTGTTTACAAAAGGAAAAGAAAACTGAATGGGAAGAAAAGGTGTGGTTCATATTATTGAAAGAAGGTTTCTAAGGATATTTTCGTAATATTTAAGAATTTTTTTTTTTCTGAATTTGGCTTGGGAATAAATAAAGCTAAAGAAATAGGATGTTCTCCCTGTTCTGCCATATCATTGAATAGCTTTTTAATAGAAATCAGCTGTAACAGCAAAATCAATATCCCCAGGGAAGCTGCCCAGGAGTGCACATGGTACATTTTATCTTCTGGGAAATAAAGTTAATGTAAGCCAAGGTGATGTATTTGGCCAGTGTCTCTAATCCAGTGGTTTTGTTGTTGTGTCTGAATCTGTGCTGACCCGTCTGCTGTGTTTTCTTGTTGCCTGCACAGTCCTGTGGTCGGGGTTCGGCGCGCTCTCAGTGAGAGTGAATCTGTGTCACCTGGTCTCCCCTCCTCTCTCTCTGCCCCTTCTTTCCTGAAAACCTTTTACCAGGGCTCAGGAAGGTTGCTACAGCACTCAGAAAGTGACCTCCCCAAGAGGTGAGAGCGTTGTCTCCTGCCTAGTTCTCCAGTGCCACTAGCTTAACAGCAGGATTCCCAGTGGAATGCAGCACATGGCACCTCTCCCACTCTGCCCTGTGCTCCTGCATTTCTAACAGACTTCCGTGATGCAAATGGGAAAACAGGCTTTTGGATCAAAAAGCCTGTTAAAACTAGAGGCTTCTATGCTGTCATCAAGTAGCTGTCACCTGTTTCTGTTGCAGTGCTGCAAATCTGCTGCATTGGTTTGTCACATGAAATGCAATGGATTTTAGGAATGTTATTCCAGTTTGGTGCTTTCTTTGCTGAATGCGAACCAGCATGTGTTGCCGTGATCACTGGCATGTGAAAATAAGAAAAGAGCAATGTGAAGATTGTCCAGTACTAATGTGGGGGATGCCTGTGCATGAGGAAGGGGAAACACCAAGTTAACTGGGTGATACTAACTGTGAGATGTTTAGAGAGAATTAACAAATAATTAACTTCCAGTTGAAGAGGATTTGTGAAAAGCAAAGCTATGAAAAGTGGCAAAAACCCCCCAAACCTGTCTCTTGCAGACTACCTCTAATTTGGGTTCCAGTCCAGCTTTGTTTCTGTGTTCCCTTTAGATAGCAGAGTTGGTCCAAGCTGAACCAATGCACAGCTCAGTTTGTACAGGCAGTAGACACCATTAAACCCAGCTTTCTGAGTCTGGGGAATGAAGGATTGAGTATTGTATGAAAACTGTATTTTAATGCCAGATAATTCCAAACTGAAATTTCTGAGATACTGTTTTTGGAATTGGTTATGCAGGCAGGCCAAGGCACTGTGTTTCATTATAATGGAGTTTTGAACTCTTACAAGTCGGAGGGAGGTCTTCAAGGAATAATTCCCAGAAGACCACCATGTTTCTACTTAGATTTTACAGTATACATATTTCTGATATCATTTGATCTTTAGCTTGTATGGATGCTCTTGTGAAAATGGAATCTCATTAGCTATAGGTCTTGCTTGGGAGCAGCTGGGCTTGAACTGTCATGATGAGGAAATTGCAATAGTAGGAGTGCATTGTTAGCATCTAGTTGGGTTTGTGAAGGGAATACAACAGATGTAGTCAGAAAGAAGTGCTGAGTGAATAATGCTGATGTGATAAGGGTCACTGAAGTAATCCATCACTTTAGCTGTCTAATGGAGAATGAAATATATTGTCCAACTGACAGTGGCTAAAACTTGCAAATATATGTTATGCCATCAGGTTTAGGAATGAAAGGAAGTTCTCATTTTTTACGGTATGTTCTTTCTTGTGGGTTTCTTCTTTGGCTTGTTGGGATTTTTTTCCTTTGGTTCTCTTTCTCAGAGATTACCACCATCTATCCCAGTAGGATCAGTGTGAGGTGTTCTTAGCATTCTCATGTGAGGGAGCGTGTGATAAGTTGGAATTAAGTATAGTGTGTCAGTGCTTTGCAATCTGCAGACTGAACTGCTTGACTGTTAGGAACCCTAATTAAAACTTCAGTGCATTTTCCACAATAATCCTGGTTACTACACATTCATGAGGTGCAGAATTCCTGTTGCACTGGAGAAAACTCCTGTAGAGTCTCACTTCTTTATCATATAGCTTTGAGATTACACATGATGCAGTAGGCAGCTTTTCTTGGTGTTCTGGCAAACTTTAATGTGCAAGAGCAGAGACAGTTTCAGTGGGAATTCATTTTATAAAGATTTTCAAATTGTAGCAGTCGGGCTGATGCAAAGAGAATGTTGTAGAATGACATGGGATTTTTTTGTTGGATTGTTTTTTGTTTGTTTGTTTTCATTTGTTTTTTAGTTTTTTAATTAAATCACAGAATGGTTTGGGTTGCAAGGGACCATAAAGATCATTTAGTTACAGCCCCCCCATACAGTTCCTTTTTTTCAAGGAATGAACAATATAGTAAATTTATAGTAAAAATAATTTTATAGTAAATTTTGGGATCAACATAATATTTATAGGTGCCTTCAGAATTTTTTTTTGGCATTGCCAATACATTTCTCTGGAGAGAAGGCTAGACTGGAAATGGTCTCCACATAATCTTGACTTTTGACAAGTGTGTTGCGCAGCATTGAACAGAATTGCAGATAAGGATTAAAAAAAATCCTTACATAAAGTCAAATAAGGCTTTTTAATATAAACACAAAAGCAGCAATTTAAAAATGGAACAACCTTCAGTGTAGGTTTGGCTAGCGCACAATTTCTCTATTGATTGTGCTGCTGTGCAAGGATAATTTAAGCTGAATTTGAATTTGAACAGATTCCTTTTTTTAAAACAGCTTTGTGTCTCATGATGGAAGTAAAATACTTGAGAATATTCTTTAAACAAAATAGCAGAAAGTAATTATTCAGAATAAAAATACATCACAAGAGTGAGAACCAATAGAGGGGTGTAAACTGATGGAAACTAGTTTTTCTTTTTCCCAGATGAGAGGAATACTTCCTGTATTAGTATTGTGCATAGGTTTTTGCCAGCTTAAGTGCTGGGAAGTTGAATTCTGTACTTGATCTAGGGGATTTTGTGTTATCTTAGCCTCCAAATTGCAAAGTAGGTTGTATTGATTCAATTGCTACTTAGAACAATCAAGAAGAGAAGTTGGAATGAAACCAAAATAGGGAAGAATACAAGTTGTGGCATGAGCAACAACAGTATTATTCACAAATCGTTTGGCTTTCATGGACTCAAGTGCAAAATAATTCAGGTAAGTATTATGTAAAGAGTTCACAAGAAATGGGGTAGAGTTGTGGGTTTTTAAATAGCAGTCTTTGGGAGCATTTTAAAGAACAGTTCTGGGAAGAGATTTAGATAATTAAAACCAAGCAATAAGCATATTTGTAATCTGACCAATTTATTGAGATGTCTTCTTTCTTTCCTTTTTATTTTCTTCCCGTAAAGTAGCTGTCTCATCTTCATGCTATGCATTATCTGATGATACTGAATGGGTGAAAATGAGTTGCAGTTGCAGTTACCTGAGATAAAATCGTACATGATCAGTACTCTGTACTCTTGAGTACTTGGGTTATTGCTTGGAACAGTTTAAGGATGAGAATGGAGACTGAAATATTTGAGACATAATTTACAGCTGTTAATTTTTTATTGTTATAAGCTGCTAAATGTGTTTTGGTTTCTGTATTGGGTCAGAAGTGTAGAGTAGGTAACCCTACAGAGGATTATTCATTCTCCAAACTGAGTTGTGATGCATAAGTCTTAAATACAGAGTATTACATTGTTATGTTTTTCCAGAGATTCTTCCACTAGGTGACCTTGCAGCATGTTTCCCACTTAGATGGGAAGATGTCCACCTAAGATGTCTGCTTAGGTGGTAGTGAAAACTCTGCTCTGCTTCTCAGTAGCAATGACTGAACTCTATTTAAGAAGTTGCTTTTCTTGTTTTGGAGATGCTTTGGCTTAGTGTCTCCACTCACATTAATAAACCTCTACATTTTGTGGGAGCTGATAGCTAACTTTTTTTCTTTACCCCCACCCTATTTAGAGAAACTGGTTTTTGCATCAACATCCTGAATCTTTTCATTAGGGTAGGAGACACTACTATCTTACTCTGACTTCTTCCTACTTTTGCTCCGTAGGGTATTTTTTTACACCTTCAGATCTGATACTAAGCTAGGAGTTGTCTGTCTTGAAATGACAGAACTCTGCTTCCTTTCTCTTTGCTCCCTTTCTACCCTTCCTTTCCTAAATCTTGGTGTTTTCCTGGTTTAATATGACAAGGTGTGTTTCTGAGCCTTGCAAAAGTTTCCTCGAATCACTTACTGGACAACTCTTTTAAAGAGAAGGTGATTAATATTAGTTGCTTAGCAGGGGATTTTTATGAAGGGAGGATTTAACATCAGAAGTACGGGTCTTCAGAACTGTATGATTTGCACACTTCATGAGGTAACTAGTCATAAGTGATTAGTTCATCCCAATGTAAACTCCATGACTCAAATGGTATAAGCAGGTTAGTTTCATACCCTAAAATAGCCACCTTCTTATTCTGACTTTTCTGTGAATTTTGCTACTGTGAATTGAACACTATTCCTAGGACTATCTAGAGGCACAGTAGCCGAATATAGATTTTTGCATATAGCAATAGAAAAGAACTTTTCATTCCTTTGTTACGTAGCATCTGTTTAGCAAGCTCTGGAATGACTCAGTTTTTGTGTTATAACATGTGATGATATGTAAGACTTGAAATACTAAGAAGTAGTTCTGTTACAGTTATTTATAGAAACATAAGTTAGAGCTATATATATATCCAAACTCAGTATCCCATTTCCAAGAGCTGTTGGACTGAAATACCTTTGAAAAACAGCACCTATAGGTTCAGAGTTAGTGTAATCTAAGTAGTCTGTGTTCAGCTACCATGAGCAGTGGTTACCCATGATCAAAGACACAGAGTTAGACAAAGAAGGTTAGGTTAATGCAACATGGGGATATACTGAGGCCACCTACCAATAGTGTGATGCTTTAGGGAACTGCAGCACTACGGGAGCTAAGTCAGGAGTGGAGATCAATTCAGACTATGTGTCATTCAGGGCTCCCAGCCTGTAGCACTGTTCTTAGAGGAAAGCAGGGGTTGATGCCTTGTGCTGGGTAGGTGAATTTGAAGTCATGATTATTTCTCTGCAGGATATGGAAGGAGGGTCTAATACCTTGGTATATGATAGTGGGTCTGGTTGGTCACTCAGGCTTACAGATAACAGGGAGCTGTTGTAATCATTACCATAGTGACAGCTTTGGTCTCCAAAAAGGCGGTCCTAGCTTGGTGAAGTCAGCGCTTTCATTCAGCACAGAGTTTTAGTTATGAAATGCTGATTGAGATAGTGTAGCTGGTAGACTGGTGTAGCTGAAACTTCATAGTCTCCCCTTGCAGATCTCTCCTGTGCAAGCCAGATATCTGGGGATGAATGGCAGCTGGCAAACTGCAATCACCTGCAACTGCCTTCCCAGTAAAAACATAGTGAACATGCTGGGCTTTCCTTTCATCTAACTTTTTAGGATTCTTACACTATAGCATGGAAATCTGCTACAGGATGAAGGTTTAAGTTGATATAGCAGTTTTCCCTGTGATGAAGATGAAGCTGCAGAAACTGCTCCCCATGTTTGATGCTCTCTTCCTAAAAGCTTGTAATTGTGCCTTGTGCTGTTGACACTACATGGAAGGATTTATGGCAGATAATCAGTGTGTCTATTGATATACAATATGTGTGCACCTAATTTACTACCACAAATGTAAAATTCGGAAATATTTCTGAAAGAGAATCAAGTACTTATGAAAGCTAAATGTCTTTTCCTCTGGCAGTAGTCAGTAGAAAGGTGTACTTGGTGTGTCCTCCCAGTAAAGCTTTCCTGTATCCTTTCCTTGTTTCTTCCAGCAGCATAAGATACTATTAAAGTTAATGTGTAAATTATATTTCTATGTGGCAGCTGGGGAGAAGATCTGCCCTCTGTTTGCAGAGTTTCTGTTCCTACAGCAGATGAAACATGAGGACATGTGTCTGCATTTATCCAAGTGAAGCATCCACTTCTTGAAGCTTAGGAGAGAGACTAAAGGAGAAGGCAGAACATTGTCTCCAAAGAAATATTGGCATAATTGAATAATATTCACCTGTGAGCTCAGCATGACATTTAAAATGGCACTAAATGGAGTGTTGTGCTCCATTGGAGCACCATCTCTGCTTTTAGGGTGTTACATCATCTCACTCCCAGAAGACTGATGTATGGCAAAACAAAACCTGTTGCTGTCAAAGTTAGAGGCTAAGTATTACCATGTTTCTCTCTTAGCTTCTCAAAAAGTTAAGCTTCTATTCTGAGTTTCCAGCTAAGCCCTGTATGAATGCTATGAATGCTTCCTGGTGGTATATAGTGCAAACTTCACAGCACTGTGCTACAAGAAAACGATTGTGCACTTCAATATTCAAGGTAAAGATCACAGCACGCTTTGCCTTCTTAAGCTTCCCCACAAGTGCTTCTCCAGGTTTGGTTATACATTAGACAGAGTTAATAAAGGGGGTTTTTTTCCCTTCAAGGAATCCTGACTTTAAATACCCCATCTGCTTTTTCTTTCCTTCAGTGATGGGGAGGGAAAGAAAAGAACATCAACCTTCTGCAGCAGTGAATCTCTAAATGCTGCGGGGGCCACGCTCACACCTCGCCGCATCTCCTGGCGGCGGAGAATATTCCTGCAGGTAGCTTCACCTATGAATAAATCTCCTTCCAAGATGCAGCATCCAGGTCTGTGTGTGCTTTTAAAGAAAATAAACAAGCAGTTGTTACTTAATACTGTAGAGATCTGCAAGATGTGATAATATGAAAGAGAGAAGGGAGACAAGGTAGTACAAATGCTAGAACCTTGCCAGAGATCAGTTGTGCTCATTTGGCTTTAGACTATTTAGGTCTTTGTTGCTTTGAAGAGAGATTTTGGCATCAAGATCGAATGAATTGCAATCTGCCATAGCTGCGGTAGCAAGGAAATTGAGACAGGTCTTTTGCTGACAAAGGTATTCTTTTTGACAGCAAGGAAATTTTTGCCCTGACCTGTGTAAATAGTAGGAGTGTTTGCAGAAAATGGTAAATTTTATATCTTGTCCTTGTAGTGCACCTGTTGAGTGTGTTAATAATTCTTACAGCTTTATGCCATTTAAGGTAGAAGCATCTGAAATAGCTGAAATCATGTTATTCATAAAGTCCTGTTTGTCAGAATTCAAAACTGTAAACAAATGACAAACTCTATATTTAGTGGCCACAAAGTACTACAGCACTCTCTGTAGTGCAGGTTAGTAGATGGTAAAAGTAGCTTTAATGTAGAACCTGTGGTAAATCATATCAATAAACAAGCTAAACTGTAAAGGAGGCTTTATGGGTAAATGTCTTGTGCTAACTGTGAAAGGAGGTGTCAGGGGAAAGGTTTGAAATACTGGGTGACCTTTTATCTAACTCTACCTAATTTAAATATTACTTTATTAATGTAAACAAAACTACTTTAAAAAAAATAATTCTGTACTTTTGCACTGCATTTTCTCTGTCTTTGGAATCAGCAAGTCACTGCAGAATGTAAAAAACAGCTATTTTTGTTCTGCTATGACATGGATTTTCATGATATGTCAAACAATCTGAGTTTTCTGTAATAGCTTTCTGATTCTTTGCAGATTGTCATGATGGAAGTGAATTGTTACCCTTATCCCCTCTTGCTCCACCTCTGGAGGAGGACCCTCTTGTTCTAGTGTTGCAAAATGAGGATGGTCCAGATAAAACTGGAGAGAGGAAAAACTCAGAAGAACTACAAAGTCTGTGGAGAAAAGCCATCCACCAACAAATTCTGTTACTTCGAATGGAAAAAGAAAACCAGAAGCTGGAAGGTTAGCTATTTAGAAAATACCCCTAAAAGCCATTGCAGATTCTGCTGCCTGAAGATGAAAATTGTTCTGGTGTTGGGCACCGCAAACAGAGATGTGGTTCTGTAACTTTTTAGTTAACAGTACTAAAGAAACCTTGTGTTTTCTTAGTCCTGTCTCACAGTCTACCAGGTTCTCTGTCTACCTGACTTTAAATGAGTAATCTTAGTGACAGAAGAAAGTGATAAATTTTCCTTTTTGAGTGCATGTTAGACAAAGGATGCTACAATCTGTGTTGTATCTGTCTTAGTATAGGAGTTCTAATGTGAAGTGAGGAGAACAGATGCTGTGTGAACACTTAGGTATGGTAAACCTTACCCTTTCTATCTCGTTTCAGTCCTTTGCAGCTCATGGCCTTTCTCTCCAGGCTTTTTGTTCTTCATTAACCACATCACAGTGGTAATTTATTAATGCTTGAATCCAAATATGATTTTTGAGCAACTGGCTCTTGAGGTATGTCAGAAAGTTCTGTTTTTTGGAACATGAGCACTGTACGCTGAAAATTGAGTGCTGTTAGTAAGGTATCTAAAGTGGACCATTCTAATTGTCAACTGCCTGAGCTTCTGGCTAGGATATTGTATTAAGACTGGTCAAGACTTACACAAAAAAAAGATAGGATGCAATGTCTATCCTAGCATATAGAAGTTCTTCACTATAATAGACTAACAAGCTTTTGGTGCAAGCTGAAAATTCCAAGTGTCCTCTCTACAATTGCTGCCTTCATCTTCTCCTTTATGCTGTATAAACTATATGGTTATATGCTTCTTCATACTACCATACTACTTCAAACATAATGATCTTGTTAAGTTCAGTTAACTCTTTTTCCTCCTTTAGACTAGCTTACTGAGAAAGCAGGGAGAGGAAAGAAAAACATCTGGACAGAAGTCCACGTCCCTACAAGTGTATACCTTTGAATGTATTTCCTACACGTGTAGTGTATTTCTCAGTGCTGTTTCTCTCCACAGTTTGTCTCCCTGTTGACACACCATTCTGTGGAAACTCCTAGATTCATAGGGAACATCTAGAGAGAACTTCAGCCAAAATCTTCATCTCATAAACCACTTTAGCATATCTATTTTTGTGGGGTGAGGAAGCTGGAGATCTGCTGTGTGATTAATACCATGTTATTCCCTCTGATACTTCAAGCTTCTCAGGGACGAACTCTTTGCTATACCTACCCTGTGTGACTGATGGTTCTGAAAACTGTTAAATCAGTCTGGTTCCTTAAGACTCAGTTACTTGCTTCCATTCTGTAATAGATGTGTTAAAACCATGTTCTTCCTACCTGATTATTTATGGTGAAAACAAGAGAGTTGGCAGTGGAGATGCCAAACTGGGACAAATTTGCCAGCCCACATTCTTGGTTTGTGCTTTGTGGAGCATGTCTCCATTCTTGTATTTAGGTTCATTTAATTCCTGTGGTGAAACTGGTGCTCTTGCTAACTAGAATTCATCATCTTATTTTCGAAGGGGGAAAAGTAAATTGTTCCAACACCTATCTCTAGGTTTCCTTCCTGTGGGCTGTTATGACATGGGCCATTTTATGGGCAGGACATGTGCAGAGCTGATACATTTCAAACAAGTGTAGGTTCGAGTGGTTCTTTGCATCCTAGCCTACAATTAAATGTACATCTCAGGAAAGGGAAGTGTAGTAACAGAAATGGAAAAATTTCTTCACTTGAAGCCAGGTTCCTAGCTGTGAATTTATTAGCTGTATATACTAGACTGGTTGAAGACTGGAATTTCTTTGAAACTGCTTCTAGTGGATTTCTGTTACTTATTTGTTGAGTTTTACGTACAAAGTATTAATAGCACCTCTTTTCCTATTCCTTTTGCTGTCGAGGAGACTTGAATGCTATTAGTTCTTTATTTTACAGAAGGTAAGTTGTCAATTGCACAAACTTGCTTTCTTTTTCTTTTCCTCTCTTTTTTCTGAGAACCTAGAGGCTCTTTTCCAGTAGGTCACCTGGAAATACAAGAGCTGGAAAAGTAGCAAGCCACCTGGCAATGATTAGGAAAAATGTTAACAAAGATGGTAGAAAAGTAACAAGGATCATAGAAAACAACCAAGGATGGGGTAGTAGGTGGGGGGTACGTATGATCATCAGGCAAACTTGCTGGTTTTCACTAGGGTTAAGTGCACAGTTATTGTCACACTGAAATAGGTTACTACTGTCTTGAATCTGTTGCATGCTGCTTACAAGAGTGAGAGTTCTTGGGTGAAATCGTACACCAGTAGGGTAGCATTTGAAATCGCCCCAGCTGAACTGCAAATTCCCATTTTTATGGCAGTGCACTGCACCTTGCATAATACCTGCTTCTACAGGAGCCTCTGTAGTCTCGAGTGGGTAAGATCTCAGAGGTGTAACATTGAACTTTTGGAAATAATACGTCATTTTTGAAGTAGGCTAGGCAACGATCCTGTGGATTGATCCAGTATTGGCACAGATTATCTGAAGTGAAGGAACAGATGGTCTTGTTTTGCAGGATGTATGAAAATGTGAGCAAGAGTTTGCTTTCACCTGGAGGTGATGGTGGGGAAGGAGATACATTTTTAAGAGAAAGGGCGCTTCTGCAAGAACTAGTGTGCACAGATCAAGGCAAATTTGGGATAACTCAATTGCAGCTCAGAGGTGATGTTGTGAAATGTACAGTTCACTCCAATGACAGTTAAACATATCTCTCTTAATTAGGACAAATTCAAGTCTTAGTTTCAGTGTCTTATACCAGTAATGAGAGCAGTGTTTTTTCTGCATGTGCCTCATGAATAAGAAAATACCCAGAGTTAATTTCTTAGTAATGAAAATGAAAGCTGTTTCTCCATTAAATACCAGGGTGACAATGAAGCCTTATTTCAGAAGTAGAATAATAAATATTTTCTACCAGGTAGGCCTATGCAGCAAAGCTTTTAAATTTATAACAGCAAGAGTTTTGTGCTTCAGCACAAATGTATCTTTCTGGATATGGTTCATGCTGGTTCATTCTGTTTGCACTAGTCAGGCTGATGATACCAGGTAGCAGTGCCAGGAGCTCTTTTCACTCTCGTAAGGGACTTGTAAGAACTGGAACCAGTGTGAGGAACCAGTGTGACTGATTTCAGTTCAGAAGACTTGCCTAACTTGCTTGCCTAAATCTCTAATACAAACATTCATATTTTTGGGACTTTCCATACTCAAACAATTGTAATATTCAATATAAACAAGAATAAAATGATCAAAGGTGTTTTTGCAGAGCAGGAGCTGGGAAGTTTTGTTGAGTGGGGTATTTTGCCTCAAGCTTTAAAAAATATTTTTATGTGCTTCATGAATTGCTGATACTCGTGACTCAGTAAGAGAAGTTAAATTGTTATATGCAACATCTTATGGCAACTGGCCCCATCTAAGCTATAAACTAATGAATTGTAGATGTATTTATCCCCAGTCTATATTTATTGTCTAGATATATCTAACTTGAATGGGGTTTTGTGTATTGTTATCTTGTAATTTTCTGATATTCTGGTTTTCATGTGTTTTTCCTTTTGTTCTATGTTTTAGCAAGCAGAGATGAGCTCCAATCAAGAAAAGTAAAACTGGACTATGATGAAGTTGGCACGTGTCAGAAAGATGCCATAAATATTTGGGATAAGAAGTTACTAAACTGCAGAGCCAAAATCCGATGTGACATGGAAGATATTCATTCCACATTAAAAGAAGGTATTTTGTAGGAGGGCTTTTACCTCTGAAGTCTCAAGATCATAATTTTTGCTCCTTTCTGATACCAGCAGAAATCAGCAATACACTTTTTCCAGTAGCAAAAAAATTGCCTTCTTTTCACAAAGGTGCTGCCTTCTCCTGCAGAACAGAAAATAGGTTCTGCTGTGTCTGCAGCTTGCAATGTCAGCAATACAGAAACACGTATAGTCATACTCCTGAAAGTAACATCTTGTTTCCATGTGTCATTACATTCAAGATTGAACTTTGAGCCTCTGCAGCCAACATTGTGACGTTTTGGTTTCTGATCAATCTGATCCAATTGACTCTGAGTTTCTGATGTTCTGATTTTACTTGCTTACTGAGAAGGCAGGACCATAATGTCCACTGTTTCCAAAACCAAGAGGAATCAGAGCCAAGTTTTGGAGAGTCTGAAATACAGTCACTTTGTATTTTATTTCCTGGAGTGAAAGGCTGGGGATTTTGTCTTGAAGTAGATATTCCTGTGGACTAGCCATAGGCCAAGAGGGTATCCAAAGGTCCTTGTTAGTTTAATGCATATATAGAGGCCCTCTTCCATAGAATCTCAGGTCTGTGTTACAGATGCTGAAAAATAAATCAGTGTAATCTGGCTCTAGTACAGAAGGGAATTTTAAATTGCTACCAAAGTAAATTGTCATAGATATAAAGCAATTGCTGTTAGTGACCTGCAGAAGTCTGCCAACAAATTGTTTACCTTGATACCCTGTCTTTTGCTGTTGGATTGCAGTTCAGAGTTGGGGAGAAGGATATGGTTTTTTTAACTTGTTTTCTTGTTAAATAGTTGTTTACCTAGAAGGTATTAGCAGAGTTGACATTTTGACTTTCAACAGTTGGTTTACAGAGTTAGATATCGAAGGGGAGTGTATCTCTCCACATTTATGGACTGACATAAGCAGCCCTTTGCAAAGGAAAAGAGGAGTTGGATTTCACTGTATTTTACACTTGTGAATTCAGTTCAGCTTTTCTAAACAGGTCATTCTACATTCTGAGTGTAGTTGTGCATCTTTTCCTGCTGGAGGCTAACAGCTCAGAAGTGGCAAAGCAAGGGATATCTGTACCTCAGTTGCCCAGGGTACTGCTCAGTGAGATTGCCCTTAAGTTCATAGTTCGTGTTTAGCTTGTGGGACTGAGCCGTGGCTACCAAGTGAACACACTGCAGAGTGGAGTTCATTTTGTAAGGGATGCTCCAGAGTGGTTCGTCCAAAATTATGACAATAGCAAATTCTTTTGTTGTAGCCCTAAAAGTATCCCTCTGCTTAGGCCTCTTGTTTCTCGACTGACCTGCAGGTGTACCGAAAAGTCGTCGGGGAGAAATTTGGCAGTTCTTGGCTGTGCAACACCGGGTCAGGCACAGGCTGCCAAACAAGCAGCAGCCTCCCGACATCTCTTACAAGGAACTTCTGAAACAACTGACTGCTCAACAGCATGCCATCCTTGTGGATCTAGGTAAGTCTGTTCTTTCTAACTGGTTGTGTGGGACTTTGAGTGAAAAACACTCAATAGTAGTGTTTTATCACATAATAGAAGCTGTTGCTGAAGATAGATGCTGCTCTATGAACTCCATTTTCTGTCATTAGGATACATTCTGTGTATGCCACTTAGAGCCCTCTCATCATAAGCAGATGATTTCTTAGCCTATGCCATTCCTGTTTATGCCCTTCTGCATCTGTCTGAAAAGAGAAGTTAGGCAGTTGCTTCTGCATGTTCTGTGCAGACAAGAATAGTAAATGAGTTCAAAAGGTACAGTCCAAAATCAGGGGTAAGATACAGATTAATCTGATTAAAGGCAAACTGCATATGAAAGCGAAGAGAAATGGTCTGAGGGAAGAGAAATGCTATTTGTCAGATGGATTGGGATTTTTCTTCAGAAGAATTAAATATCAACTACTCTTCTCTTTTTACATCAGGACGGACATTCCCTACACATCCTTACTTTTCCACGCACCTGGGAGCAGGGCAGCTATCACTGTTTAATCTCTTGAAAGCGTACTCTTTGCTGGACAAAGAAGTGGGTTATTGTCAAGGTATAAGTTTTGTGGCTGGAGTGCTGCTTCTGCACATGAGTGAAGAACAGGCCTTTGAAATGCTGAAATTCCTAATGTATGACCTTGGCTTCCGTAAGCAGTACAGGCCAGACATGATGTCATTACAGGTAAGTCAGTCCTTCCGGAGCAAACCAGAGTTGTAAATTACTTTTGATCTCTTAGGGGTTGCTTAGGTTCTCCAGGGCCTTATGAAGCTTCTTACATTGTTTTGGAGGTTTTGAGGTACACGTGTGTTTTACTGTCAAGCCCCTCTCTGCCTCTCAGTTTGCAAACAGAGAAGTTTAAAACTTGCAGAGTTTTTCCTGTCACACAGCCCTGCCATCTCTTCAGAAATTCGGCTTTCTGCTATTTTGCCCTTACCTTTTTCTCTTCCTCACTGCTCTCTCTTCCTTATGCCAGAAAAAACTGATATGCTTTGTCATGGATGGATGGAATTTAAAAATTAATTAGATTTTGTTCTTCTTCAGTCCATGAGGACTTGGATGTAGATTTCTCTCCTGTAAGGCCAAGTCAAGTCAATAGTGACACACAGTGGCCAGTTAAAATATTCTGCAGGCATTTGTGCTTGGGGCTGCTCGGCCTTTACTTATCATTTTACCTTTTTTGTCTTTCATTTGTACTCCATCACCCTTGACAGAGAGACAAAACAGATGAATTTTTAATCGTTTAATTATCTTATGCAACAATGCATGCTCTGCAATACTGTTGAACAGCTAGCTAAAACTATCTAAACTCCAGACTGTTTTAGAGTGAGACAGAAAATTTTTCAGATCTGTATAAATTTCAGGGTTTAAAGTTTGAGAAATCTTTCACCTTGACATGCAACTATCCACTGATTTGAATAATTATAGCATGCTGTAAACGCCTTGTATTATAAAGGAATATACCATTGGTGAGTTACAGCTTTTATAATCCACAGCGGAGTAAGTGAAAACAAAGCAGCAGATACAACAGACTTTTTTTTTCTGATGCTCCCTGTATAGCAAACACTTATAATTTATTATATTATATAATTATAGATATATTATAATTTTATAAATTATAAAACTAAACTTTCAGCCCATTTTTCAGGACCGGTCACTTTGTGTGCTTATTTGGCAAATGTCCAGAGCAATGGAATAGATTGTAGTTAAAGAAACTGTATGTGCTTATTTGAAAAACAATAGAGGACTGTGGATGTAAGTATGCTATAACAAGCTTGCTGTTGATGAGTAAAGAGTGAACAGTCATAAAAAGCATTGTTTTACCTTCTCATGTTCTGTTTCCCCCCACAAATATATTTTAAACCAGAGAGGATCAAAGTGTGATAAATGCATTTTTATGATTTTTTTCCCTAGTAGATGCTCTCTAAGTGTGTGTGTCTGTGTGTGTTATTCTGCAGTTGTAGACTTCCAACATCTGATAATTTGAGAGCATTTGCATATCCAGGATTTGACATTTTAGCTCAAATGAGTGTGACTCTTTCATTGTCAGAACCTCATAGTAAGAACACTTTTAAATTTGAGAAAGTTTACCACTTGTAGTACTGTTTGCCTTTTAAATTGTCTTCCCCCACAGTTTGCTTCTAGGCAGTTCTTCTGTTAAAGTTTTGTCTGCTAGACAACCTAGGCAACAAGACTTACAGGACCTTACTATATTTAAGTTGTTTTCTAATAGGAATAGAGTACTGAAAATTCTTTTGCATTTACAATAAGCTTATATTACAAGCAAACTTACAGGCAGAATTGGCTTCAGTTCTGTAGAAGAAGAATATTGAATGATTTTTCAGGATAATGAAAACTTATTTGACCTAGATTTTTTGTTGTCATCTGAAATCTAGGTCCTTAGTTCATAGTGAACTATCCCAATTGGTTTACTGCTCTGTGATGCAATTCTGACTTCACACCTGTGTTTAGTATTGACCCTGTGCACACTGGGCTAAATTGGTATCTTACACAATTAAAGTAAGAATTCAAATGCATGCACAAATTTAGCTGATTTGCCAAAATGAAAGTGATCCCTCTGCTTGTGCACAGTGCTGATGAACAGGTAGCTTCAAGTGCACTCAGCTTTTGGTAGGGAGTAAGCATGAATTCTAGGAGTAGGAAGATAGCTGGATCTAAAGAGTCTTTTTCTTATTGTGGAACAGATTCACCTTAAGCATAAAGTACTGTTGGCAATAAAAATTGGACCTGACAACTAATCAATATATGTCTGCTTATCATCTGTTTTTTGAGAGACGCATCGCAAGGAAATAATTTACCACTGAGTGATATTTTTAGCCATGAATAGCACCTTTTAACCATTTTCCCTTGAAACCTTTGGTTGTACAGCAACACTTTTTTTGCATCAGTACCTTAAATAAATTCCACAGGACCACTGGGAGATATGCTGGGAAGTATGTATGTGGTACACCTCTGTGTAAAATGTATTCTGTGGGTACAGAAACTGTCTAAAGGGATGACTGTAGCATTGGAGTTTTCAATGCAGCAAAAAATAAGGCCAAAAGAAGGAAAGCTAAAATGTGTAAATTTAGTCACAAATAACCCATGGAGAGTTTTGACGTCTTGAAAGAGGTACAACTACTTTCATTGCTGCAAGAGTGAAAGTTCTGGTTTGATGATAAAGCTGGAGCAATATATTCCCTTCTTACCTTAAGCTTGTGAATCTGAAATGATACTTCATTTGTAATCAGGTTCAAACTGTTCTTTGTTATTGACTGCCCTGTTGATTTTAATTCATTAGTGGCAGGTTGTTTATACATGAGTAGATACCACTTGAGGCCCCAGGAGGCAATTAAGTTTCATTTTACTGTGCCATCTGTACTGCAGTTAATTTCCGTTGAATGAAATATGAATAATTTGGAAAACTGAATAAAGCTGAACTTTTCTTTCTTTACTTTCTCCCCCCCAATCCCCTCATGCACTGTAGATTCAGATGTATCAGCTCTCAAGGCTTCTACACGATTATCACAGAGACCTGTACAATCATCTTGAAGAGAATGAAATCAGTCCCAGTCTTTATGCTGCACCGTGGTTTCTCACACTGTTTGCATCTCAATTTTCATTAGGATTTGTAGCAAGAGTGTTTGGTAAGAAAATTATTATTCTATTGAAATAATAAACAGAACAGTGTCCATTGTGTTTTGAAACACTCCATGAGTAGTTTTCTGTATACTGGGGACATTGGGGTGACTGTTGTGGGTGGCAAGTAGCAACACTTTTCATGACGGGATGTCAGCTCCTTCGTAAGAACAAAATCTAAAAGATACTTCTTGAAACTTGAACAAATAATTATATCTTCTCTTACTACCTAAGAGACTTCTGAAGTGTAAGCAGTGGAAAGTTTATTGTTTCAAATGTATTTTATGCAAATGTATTCAGTTTATATCAATAGAAATACAGTTCTTGTTGAACTTGCAAACTGAAAAAAAAAAAAGCATTTCTGATTCTAAAGTGCTTTCTAAAAAAAAATGATCAAATTTGAACTTAAAGGCTGGTTTAGGTATTAAGTATTGAACAATTTCCAAGTCTTAATATGACTCTGATTTCATTTAGATAATTTTTTCATTAAAAGCTCCTCTTCAGGTAAAGTTTAGTACAGAAGCCTAAATGTTGATTATGCCTGATAGTGTTTGCAGTATCAGGATGTCAAGTAATTATTTTTGGGTTTTTTTCTTGTCCATAAGGACTTTCATCTTAGTCACATCTCTAATCATGCACTTGTTTTTTAATCTAAATTTATTTATTAATGCATAACTCACTGTACTTGTATATGCACCAAGAATCTAAATGTATATGTAAGGTACTTCCTCATTTTTTCCTTTTGATCTTTCTGTTTTCATGTGGCACCTTTTGTCTTTTCTTAAGAAATTCAACCTGACTTTGTCTCATGTTTTAGTCCTGGAGTGTGTTAGGTTCTCAGTTTGTGTGGTGTGTTGATTTGGTGGCAGGAAGATAGTTTTGGTTGGTTTGGTTTGATTTGAAGCTTTTAAATTTTTTTTTGTTTTTTTGTTTTAACCCAGTACTTTCTCAGTTGCAGAGGGTTTTTTGGCTGCTGTCTGTGTGAACAAATGATTGGTGTATCTCTTTCTCAGTGGTGTACAAGTCTTATGAATATCTGTTTCCTGGTGGGATTTCTGAGTTCTGGGACACTTGAGCATTTTGTGTTTCTTTCTTTTTTGTTTTTTTTCTTTCCTGAATGATTTTTTTCCAAATGGGGAAAATGGGAAGGAGGTCCAGTGTTCATTTCTCTGTAAATAAGCTGAGCAAGCCAGGTTCCGATTTTAAAATTGAAAAGTTACTGTGTTGTTTTACTTCTTAATGCTTTGAATTCCTGAATTTTCAGTGTCTTATGGGTCATTGTTGTATACCAGGAACAAATGGCTGTTGTCTACCCTTCACAAATTACATACTTATATTTGTGCTTTTTGAATGTCCATCATAGACCTGAGAAGGGAGAATTTCAAGAACTGCATTTGAGGAAAATGGCTGCCTCATTAGTGTCCTTATGCTGCTGTGTGATATTGGATTAGCCTAGGGATGACGTCTTGAGTATTAGGATCAGGAATTGAATTTCTTCAGTTGTGTAGCTCCGAACAAACACCCTGTGGTGTGACAGGGCAGAAAGCTCAGGAGGTTTATTTGAAATTCCCATGTGCTGCCTTCATCTCAGTAACTTAAGTCCACCACTGATTCTGAGGCAGAGTTTCTATTTACTGTCCTCAAGTTTCCCATGTACAGTCTGTGTCTACTGACCTGCAGAGCCCAGACTTTCCTCTCTTATCCATGTAATTATACCTCAACGTAAGTGTTTAGGGCTTAGATTATAGCCAGTAAGATCGCTACTATGAATTTTGAAAATAATATAACTGATTATGGAATCTACATGATATTTTTTTTTAAGGATTAGCTTCTACCTGTCAAAAACAGTTGTGTTGTGATCTGCTCCCCAATTGCTTTTCAGTCACAGGAGCACTTCAAAACAGTTAGCAGTTAACTAACAGTCTCTGACAGACAGTGATGAAACGCTTATTGCAGATAACTCCTACAGACATAATAAGCATGCATTATTTTCTTTAATGCTCTCTCACATATGTAAGATGAAGAAAAATTTATGCTATAGCCTCATGTTGAAATAAGACAGATTGCACTTCTGAACTGAATACATCTGCACTGTGATTGATTATAAAGAACGTCCCAGTAAATATACGTATTAATCCAATGACTCTAGCACCCATTTTCAAGATTCTTTAATTATTTTCTCTTTTAGACATTATTTTTCTTCAAGGAACAGAAGTCATATTTAAAGTAGCTCTGAGCCTACTTAGCAGTCAGGAGACATCTATAATGGGATGTGAGAGTTTTGAGAACATTGTTGATTTTCTTAAAACCACTATTCCAGATATGACTAAACTTCAAATGGAGAAAATTATTACTCAGGTAAGGATGTTTTTCTCTTTACTTTTTTTCCCCCCACTTAGTTTACTTTGAGAGAATCAGGCCTACACTGTATGCAAAAGTCTTCTCAGAAGAAGATATGTAAATCTTTTTGAGGAATACTGTCAGTGGCTGGAATCTTCATATCTATAACTTAACTTCCTCTGCATTGAAGCAGCAAATTGAGGATGAGCCCCAGTCTAGTACTGTAATTGTGAAACTGCAAGCAATGCTCCCCTTTTATAGATGGTAGTTCAGAGATAACAGATGAGCTATAGAAAATCATGTCTATGTGCAGGAGTGGAGTAAACACTTGTGCATTCCTGTGGCTTGTTAAGGTTTGACTCTTTTAGGTGCTGTTAGATAAGATTTCATTTTTAGACAGTGTTAATCATCATTTCCTCACTGCATTGACTGTCATTGCCATGCTAAACCTGTGTCAGGCACTTCCATGTCTTTCACAACTCATTGATTCTGGGAATGACAGAGATGGTAGTTTAACACTTTTTACTCTTGGACATTAAATCTGTTCTGTGCTCTGCATGGGTTGCAGAGAAGCCGTGCTGTGTGGGCAGGGTAGAAATGGCTTTGTGCAAAGCCAGGTCTGATAGAGTAATGAATGGGTTGTATTGCCTGTAGAGCTGAATGTGGTTATGTGCAGGGCAGCTCAGCTCTGTGGTGTGGTCTCGTGCTGAGCAGCCTTCCAGATCTACATTCATGTGTAGACTGCATGTATCCTGTTGCTGCCACCTAGCCTGGCTGCAGCCTAGCAGTTTGTTTGTCTATCTCTGTCTTGTAGTTCCCAGACCATCCCCTTATAATGGGTAATGAAAGAAAAAAGTAGACTGATGATTCCCCTTTCCCTCCACCCCCCCACAATCTGCTAGCTCAAATTTAGGGAATTTTGGGAGAGGGGATCTACAAGATATGGAGAAGAGCTTCAAAAGAGGCCCCTTACCTCAAGATGTATTCCAAAGCTTTATTCTCAATGGAGGGATCCCAAGAGGCAAAGAGGGGGCACATGGAGGGAGACGGGTTTTTATCTCCTTTGGGGTCGGGGTCAGATTACCTGGCCAAAGGCCATAGGTCAGACTCAAAGGGGCAGGTAACTCAGGCCAGGTTACATTCTCTGGGGGAGGGATTTTGGGGAGAGAGCATTCCCAAAAGGGATGCAACATCAGACATGATGCAGATCCGTAATACACAGATGATTGATCAGGTAGCTATGTAGAGGAAAATGGTACTTAACCAGCTTGAACACTATATAATTTAAAGTTTTATCTCATTTGAGTAGAATAGAACAGTGAAAGTAATACAGAACTTGGTTTTCAGGGAATTTGTGTGTTTCTTGTGTTGGTGGAGTATTTGTGATCTCTAGGATAAGGAACAGAAAATTGATGTCACTGTAGACATCCTTCCAATTCTAGTCTAAAATCCTTGGTAATTTTCCAAAGCTGAGGGTCTGTGACTAGATGTGTAAACAGATCAGGGTTGTATGTCACATCACTGGTAGAGACTCAGTTCTGTAGTCTTCACAATGTTTTGTCCCTAAAGTATCCCAATAAGAAAGTAGTGTGTCATCATGCAGGGATAGAATACATGGAAACTGTAACCATGGGGAATGTTTTTACAGAAGTCTGTAAATGAACTCCTGGAGGCAAGGGATCCAGTTTTGAAGGCAGAGATCTGATGAATTCCAGATTTAAAAATTTTGTCTTGAACTTCTTAATATCCCTGAGCAAGAGTCAATAAAACTTCGTCATATTATAAAATTTCTGGATTGAATATGACTTTTCTGTTGATACATCTTGTACTAAGAGATGGTATTTGGTAATTGTGAATGGTATGATCCAATGCATTCTGAAATCTAGGATTTGTTATGGCTACAACTCTGTCACAATGCTCTTAGTCTGGACATCTCCTTAAATTTTTGAAGGGAATAGGAAAAGCATTAATCGAGAAGTGCTGTCTCTTAGTCAAACATTCACATGGAATAAATCCTTTCTATTAGTTAAAACTGGTCTTTTCTCTCATGGCAGGTGTTTGAGATGGATATTTCAAAACAGCTTCATGCCTATGAAGTAGAGTACCACGTTCTTCAGGATGAACTGCAGGAAAACATGAGTCCCTGTGATGAAGGTGAACCTCTGGAGAAGCTGGAGAGGGCAAACAATCATCTGAAGAGGCAAAACATGGATTTGTTGGAGAAGCTACAGGTAAATGACTTAGGCTACAAACTAATGGTGAAGTAATTTCTATGCTTCAGCCAATAGAGGAAGAAGTATTGTTTTAAGCATATGTGGGAAGTCTTCTTACTGCAAGACCTTGTGCAGTAATTAAATTCTCTTAATTACAGTGATTCACTTCTACTAGGCATACTTACAACTCCTTTGTTCTTCCTTGGACTTTTCCTTCTTGATCTAGATTTCTTTTTACCCAAAACTCCCTCTACCCTTATCTGCTGTAAAGTCTTTTGGCAAAATTTGTGTATCTTACTGAAAAGTGAGTTCTCTGTCCCTTAATCTCTCTGCTTCCCTCTTGGAAAGTTTTAAAAATAATCCATTGGGCAGCAGACTTGTTCTGTCCAGGCCTTTGTAGGTAGTGTTGTTTTGTTTCCTTCTGCTGAAAGTCATAGTCTTGCTTTTGGAAGGTGGTCTCTCATAGCAGACTTGATTACATATGAAAACCCACCAGACTTTGCCTGGTGAAGCTGTGCTTTAAAAAAGCCCTTCCTCCTTTACTGTTCACCCTTTGTCTCATAGCTTGGTCAAGACTTATTTCAGTTATGGTATGTTGATTGTCTTGCATTTTATTGAAGGATAAGTTCTTGTTTTTTTCATCATCACGCTATTTCTTGTTATATTTGCTAATTTGAACAAGCATTGCAAAGAGCTCAGAGAGCACTTTCAGCTTCTGAAACATGAAAAAGGAAGGAAAAAAGGAAAGATCAGGTCCTCATTATTTTTGTGTTTGTGGGCTAAGGGCGCTGTGTTCTTTTGATACTGAAAACAGGAATAACTTTTTACTATTATTAATTTTTCTTTTTTCTTTTTCTTTATTTATTTACTGCAGCTGTGGCTTTTACCTCCATTCTGAAAATGTACCAAAGGCATAGAATAAGTGGCTGATTTGAAAGGCTCTATCAAAGCTTTTCTGTTCTTTCAGAGTGCCTTACAATAATGCATCTTTCTCAGTGCTTAACCTCTTCACCTTTTTGTTTGCATAACTTCTTCATTCCCTTTCTTAGGAGCAATCAGAATTCTTCTAGTTCCCACGGAGGGAACTGCTGCTGCTGTGATCCAGGGTTTCTTTGACTAGTCAGAGGAAGCTGTAGGTTTTTAATTGGAGAATAGGGAACACAGTCTGCTTCTAGACTTAAGGTTGTCTTTCCCTCCAACCTCTCCATCCTTCTAACTTAATTTAACACAGAGGGTTCTCGTTGTTCCATCACTGTCAGACAGGTCATGTCCTCTGGTGCTACTCCAGCTGCTGATTTCCTTTTTCTCACTCTGGCTCTCATTCCTTGTTACTCTCAGCTGTCCCTTGCTTGCTGCAACTTGTATGTCTCCTTTCCTCTGTAAAGCTTGGAGAAATTCTTCAGATTGATCTGGTCACTGTGAGGAGATTTTGTGTATGATACACAATATGCATTCCTTGTATTGTCTGCCTACACAGATGTCGTTTAGAAGTAGCTATGTAATTGTTTCCTTAACAGATACTACACTATTATATTGAAAGAAAAACTGTTCAGAATTTATTATAATGTTTTTGTTTACAGGTTGCTCATGCTAAAATTCAGAGTCTGGAAGCCAGCCTGGAGACTGTTTTGACACGAGAGAACAAAATGAAGACTGTAATTCAGTCCCTGGAACAAGAAAAGATAACGTATCAAAAGACTCTTGAGCAGATAGTGAAGTATTTGCCAGCAGAAGTGTTGTCTGACTGTGAACTGCTCCTGAAGGAAGTAAACTACAACCCAAATAATAAAATATGGAGTAAGCCATAAACCAGGGTTTTCTAGGCAGCATTTCTTCACAAGCAAAAAGGGAACGAAAAAATGAGTATGCTGCTTTCAATAGCTACTTAGCAATAGGCAATGGTATTACCCAAAAATCGTGCTGGGACACTCATAGCTACAGATGGGCCTTTAAGTGTCAGTATGCAAATTCAGGATAATAATTTTTTAATGATTATGTAAATAAATCACAAGAGGGAAATAAAGGAATCTCACGTGTAATTATGATGAGTAGATGTATATTTAGAATTGACCTAAAGGACAGGAGAAATTGGAGTAGAAAAAGATAATGGTGATCTGCAAATTCACTCTGGATGTCCTTGTCTTGTAGTGAAATGAAGATAGTGTGTCTTCATATATATGTATATTGAATATGTTGAATAATACTTGAAAAAAAAAAAAAAAAAGAGAATGTAATTTTCCCTCCAAAGAGCAGCATGTTTCACATCTTCTGTGGAAAATCTGTGTGAACTCATGCGTGCCTCTCTTTTAATTCTACTGACATTGTGAGCACAGACCAATAAGCAGAAAAAGTATCATGACGTGGTTTGCACAGAAAGAGCTGTAGTGCCATCCACTGCCTGGGCTGTACCAGTCAACAGTGTAATTTCACATGCATGTTGAAACTGGAAACAAAAAAGCGTGGCATCATAGCTCTGCCTCCATAACCCAGAGCTAAGGAATTGGTGTCTGCTCGCACTCGCAGAGCTCGCAAAGGCCAGAGCTAGCGGTGACTGGCACTTCCTTCCTGGCCTGTTTGCTTCCTCTTGTCCTGGGGTTGATCTTGATGAGGGGAGGAAGGAAGCACAGCAGTGGGATGGCATTTATCCTGATGTTAATTTTCCACTGGAGACTTGCCTGTTGTAAGAGTTAGGTGTGTCAGGGGTTCTCATTTAACCAAAGAAATGCTGCAAGAAGCCTTGTCTAATTGTATTGGGATGCAGAAAGCTGTTTCAAATTTTATTTGAGAAGAAAATTGAGGTAGGTTGCAGGAAATTAAGTGTGAGTGCACAAGAGAGGACCAAGCAAGTCTCAGATATTATATACCTTTCAGTTTTCTCATATACAGTGGCTATACATTTCAAAGGGGATCCTGAAGTACAGGCACAGTTTAAATAACACTTTCCAGGCTATTCCTGTTTTAATACTGCTTTGTGATCTTCTTTTTAAAATAAAAGTAATGAATTTGTGTGTTCTGAAGAGAAGGTGGGATAAACTCTGATCATTTAAAGGGAGAAATTATGTTTATAGAGGTATAAAAAATTGCATATAGATTTGAAAATGTTTTTGAGTGGAATTTTTAAGAAGGCTTAGACAAATGTGTAATAGATGAGTATTTTGGAGTGCATGTCTGAACCCTTAATTGCGTGTTACAGTGGCTTATGTTATCTCTTTCCGTTTATACTGTATTTGAGGAAACACTTATTCTTTTTAGTAAGAAAACCAATTAAGCAAAGTGCCAAATTCTGCAGTGTCTTTTCACATAATATTGTCCAATTTAGAAAGCAAGGGCTGAATATCATTGCTTTCTAAGAATTATGCTTTATATTACCCTAGAAGTGAGGAACAACAACGTTTATTTGCTGCACACTGCTGTGGAACTCAGGGGCTTCGGCTCTCCTGGGCTTTTTGTTGTTGTTTTTTTACTTACATGTTTTATTTTATTAAAGATACTGATTTAATTAACAGTCTCTCTTTTTACAATTGGGGTGAAAGGTCTTAACATGGTGTATAAAATTATGTGGAATCTGTCTAGATATTTCAAGGATGTTGTATTGTACTAGATGGAGAAATGCCAAGTGCAAAAGCAGTTCTTTGCAGTTTTGTTCAGAGTGAGTTTTAGCTGATGTGTACATAGAAAACTAATCCCAGGAACTGCAGCAGCATCTATTATAAAGAACCAAGATTATACAGATACATCTTTTTTCAAAGATGCACTGAATGAGCTTTATCCTCTGTTTCACTTTAAATTTTTTTCATGTAATGCCTGGGGAAATTACAATAAATGTCATTGCTGCATTTCCCATAGCCTCTGGCTAGTTTTATTTTTCTACACTTCGAGTGCCAATCTCATTCTCAATAGCACCGTTCACATGAAATATAAAAAAGGTCTGGCTTTAGTTTCTAGTTGTGGAGAAGAAAACCTGCAGGATTTGTAAAAGTACACAGAGTACAAGGATACATATTCTTCTCAGGGAGAATAGCTTTATGTTGTTCTTATCTGAAGATGAAATTTTTTAAATGTATTTTTGCTCTGCAACAGTCCAATTGCATGCTGAGAATAGTAATTTGATGAACTTTGTTTATGTAGCTTTGAATGGGGAGGAGAGTGTAACCAGACATGGGAATAAACTACAGAAGTAAAACCACAGTGGGGTATGTGCCTCCTGGCATCAGGACACTTCTGATAATGTTTGTGTGCTGAACCCAAGAGTGCCTCATAACTGGGTATCTCTAGGCTGTGTAGCTTGTAGTCTGTGCTCAAGCAGGTGTGTGTCAATCTAGACCATCTTTGGATGAATAACTAGCAAGATTATCTAGAAGACTGAACTAGATGTGTGTTTGTGTCCATCTGTAATATATAAACAGCTTTACAGTTGTGTGCAGTTGCACTTGTGCAGCTGTGAGGAGGGAGGTCTTAAGGTGCAGTGGCCTAGAGGCAGAGCTGCAAGAATAATAGCTTGGGAGAAGGGGCATTTCCTGGGATCAGGAAATTTTCTGTTTCTATATCTCATTTTTCTGATGGGAAAGATGTTTTCAGAACAAAGCTATTGTTCCCTCTGAGCTAAGCACAACAGAGCTCTCAGTTTTTGCTCTCAACTTGTTGAGAACTAACTCGAGAGAAAAATATCTGCTGTTTTCAGAAACAAATTACTTAGACTGCTTTCTGCTGGTAGGGGGCTTTTTTCAAAGTCTGGGTCCTTCTAGCTCACAAACTGGCTGGTAAGTGAAGAGTACAGCTTGGCAAGAATAGAGCTGAAATAAGTCAGTCTGGTAAGAAGGGCTAATGCAGGAGACTCTGGTATTCACTTCTTTTATGGATGAAAAACCTGGCTAGAAAGTTGTTTGTTGGGGTTTTTTCTTCTTTTACAAAGTAGAATATTTATTTTTCTCCTTAAAAGAGAAATGTTTATTTAAGATGTCTGAAAGTTGCATTTTTTCACTTTTGTCTAAAAAAATCAGTAGATTTTACAGAAAATTGGCCTCTCTTGAAATCACAAATCTAGTTAAGTGGTTTGATTGTGCCCTCTTTGACACGACTCTTAGCTCAGTAGCACTGCAAGAAAGCTGAAAGATTTGTAACATACAAAAGGATTTTATCAGTTTATCCAAGAATTTGATATTACTACTGTGATCCAGAGGGTCTGCATCTGGACACTTAAACTTAACCTGAAACCACATAGATATTAGTGTGAATAGCCTGTTAGGTGGTGTTAATAGTGATTATCCAGTCAGTCTTTGTACTCACAGATGGGTGTTGACAGGCATGTGCAGACTGTAGCATGTCAAGATTTATGCCAGGCTACACTATCCTTTAGAAGAATTGTAATTGATTCTGTATTTCTGTGCTTCATCTTTTACTGTCAGTGTTAGCTCTTGAATGCATTTAACATGTTTTTTCTTCCTCAGTCTTCTTAGTGACTAGAAAACCCAAAATTTAATGCTCTTTTCAAAAACAACGTATCCAGTGTTTAGCTATATCATTGCTCCAGTGTGCAAGAGAGAATTTTCATATGTCTGAAGTTTAACATGTTAGCTCACTCTGTCTGAAAGTGTGTTGAACTCTGCAGTGACAGTAAAAAGCTGGGCAGTGAAGCAAAAATGACAGCATGCCTTCAGCAGCTGGCAGATTGTGTGCTGACTGGCTTGCAGTGTAGTAGAATCTGGACAGACTGGCACTTGGTCTGTTTGGTTTTATTTTAAAATCTTAAATTTAAACGTTGACCTTAATTTTGGACCAAAGGAAGGAGCTGGCTTCTAAACAGAACTTTACCCAAAATGTTCTGTTGGTGTTTCCTTTGAGTTGAGAAGTCTCCCAGTCCTTAACTGTTCTCTTCAGAACTCTTGCTCAGCAGCCACTTTCAGCAAGAGATTTAGGAATTGTTGTTTTAGTCTTACCGTACAAAAAACTTCTGGAGCTTTATCCAGATTGGTTTTGTGCTCAAATTGAAGCTTACTCAAGTCTTCACTCTGATAAAGGAAAGTAAGATTTTATTATATAGGTTTTAGTTTTGGTGGGAGCATGATGACACAAGTGCCATCCATCATTTTTTGCTGGAACTTACTGTGTTCCAGTACACTTGTTCTGTGCCTGATGCACCCCAGAGTGGCATTGATTGGCCCTTTTGCTGTCATGGCTACTGCTGGCTCAAATTTAAGTTGCCATCAACCCAAACCCCTGGATCACTTTCTGCAGGACTGGTCTGCAGCTTCTCATCCCCCAGTCTGTACATATCACCAGAATTGCCCCATCCTAGGTAGTGAATACAGCACTTGCTCTTGTTAAATTTCATACAGTTGGTGATTGCCCAGCTCTGTAGTCTCTGTAGTCTGTCCAGATGTCCCTTTACCCTTGAGGAAACTCACAGCTCCTCCTGGTTTGATATCAGCAGCAGACATGGGGACTAGAGATACCCTAGGGGATAGTGTGAGGTGCAGATCCAGGCCAGCTGGATCCCAGAAGCAGCCACAGTAACACTGTGCAAAGCTTGGCTTGCTAAACACCCAGAACCAGTCTGTGGGAGGCTCTGGGCAGGCTGGCCATCACCTCCATGCTGCATGTTCAGGCTCCTTGCTGCTCCAAGCCTGGCCTGTGCACTGCCTGCCCATTTGTCCCGTGCAGTTTGTGCTCCCGAATATTGTCCTCCACTTTAGTGTTATGTGCTGGGACAGCACTGGAATACAAACCAAACTGGAGAAAGTAGGGATGAGGGGGAGATGTCCTTTGAAGTGCACACCTGATTCTAATTCAAAATGCTTCTGTGGCAGGCCCCCAGTGCCAGTCAGGACTCCCTCCATTGGTACTGCTCCTGCAGGATACCAGACTAGTTCTGTGTGGAGCTGCTGGGCTGTCTGCATTATACTCTGCAACACTCAATTAAGGGTGACTTTTTTTTTTTTCCAGTGCTACAAAAGAGCATATGCCTTCATTGTTTGGTTTTTTTTTTTAATGAACAATCTCCTAAAGCTGATATTCTGGAAGAAATTGTAGTTATTAGATTTGTGCTTGAATATTGCCCACAAGGTGTCACTGTTGGTTTTGTACATGCAGCTCTTTTGTGTGTGGGTGTGGGTGTGTGTGTGGGTGTGTGTGGGTGGGTTTGGTGGTTGCTGTGGCTCTTACTTTAGAGAGAAGTATGAACTTAGTCTCCTCTCTGATGAAGCATGATGCTCTATTTGCATGCTGTTTGTAATAAAATGTGATGTTTGTGGTCAAAGACTTTACTATAATGAGAGGACTTAGTAAATGACAAAGAGGGCCTTCTCAGAAATGGATGTCTTACAGTGTTTCATCTTTGCTGTCTTGTAAGAGAATTATGGAAGCACTTCACCCTAAAACAGGCATCTATTGTTCCTAGCAATCTGATCTCAGGTGTCTCCTTTTGCACTGTTCTGTTTGAGCAGAATTTGTTTTTTTGAAAGCAGCATTGAGTTGATCTGGTTTAACTGCTGTCTGATTTCACACTTAGCCTGCTTTTGTCTTTTTGAAACAAGGCTTCCTTGCAATAAGCTTTCCCATGTCCACTAAATCTTGAATAATCACTTCTTTTTTTCCTGGTTTTCTTTTAATTAATCTTACTGAGTTTCAGTGGTCAAAAGGAAGGTGGAGGATTTGCTCTTAATTTTCCTAGACCTACAAAGAAAACATGATTAGCTGCTTCCATTTTCCCCCCAACAGCGTTGTGAGCACTGTGCTCACTCTTAAATGTGATGACGTGTTCAGATAATTTGATGTTCCAACCACCCAGACACATCTGGACTAAACACTAAACACTAGTCATGTTTACCTCCTGACCACAGCCCCGTGCTCAAACCATCCTCAGGTAATTATGGCATCAGAAATTCCCTGGGGACCTCTGGGGATAAGTAAAAGAGCTTGTACCACAGCTCTTGTACAATGTGTTTGCTTTTCCAAAAGCACCAAATTATAGATGGGCCTAATGGGCTGAAGGTGCTTAAAGCAGGGCCAGTGCACTTCATGTGCAATATACCATCATTTGAAAAGCTATCACGTTGTGGAAACATCATTCAAGTGCTAATTTAAATAATACTAACGTCTGAAACGAAGGCATGTTCTGACATTTATAGGTTTAATGTCTATTTCTGCACTCTACCAAAATAGATGGGCTGTGGGTGGTTCTATGATTATTGCTGTGCATTAGCAAGACAAAAATCGTGTAGGCAGCTGCTATTATGCCTGAGTAAATATAGATGGGGGAGAATCTATAGAGTAATTTTTTGATGTCACATGTTTATTTAAGATATAATTAGGAACAACATTGACTTCAGCAGTGCTTAAGGCTTTGAAGAGAGAGAGAGAATCTTAAAAATTCAGTGACCAATATGCCTCCATACTGCATGGCCTGGAGTCCTAGTAGCAGGGATGGGGTTACACAGTTCTGGGAGCAGTGGTTCCCTGCAGCCCTTTGCCTGCTGAGCAGTCACAGATACTGAGGTTGCATGCATTGTCAAGCCATCATCCTGGCCAAAATTTGTGACCTTTGTGTCCTCTTCCATTGTGGTGATCCTGAAAACTTCAGAGGGGTTTGATAGGCTCAAACAGGTATTTTTGCAATGACTTTCGGTATTGCATGTTGTAGAAGGAGGAAAGATAGCAGTTCTTTTGGAAGAACATAATCTTACCATGTTTTGCCCTAGACACGTAAAAGCTGTATCCTTCCTACTCTAAATGGGAAGGGAAATGAGGAATGGCGAGCCACTAAACTACTCACAGTGGCATTGCTGCTTTTAGTACTTCATATCCTTGGCAGGAGGAAAGGATCTTTTTTTCTCTTTAGGCCAGCTGGCCCCCACATGTATAGCCACTGTAGTCATGTTTGCATTCTTCACAGAGGGTGACACTTCTGACCATTTCCTTGGCTTGTGGGTGATATTCTTACCAGCTTTAGCCTGCTGGAGAAATGTAGCATCTCAACTCTTTTCCTAAAAATGTGTTTTCCTAAAAAATGTATACTTCTGTTAGCTCAATGGACAGTAGCATTGTTTTACATCTTTTATGAAAAGGCAGAGAGCCTTGTCTGGCTGTTCCTTGGGGTTAGTTTGCATGCTCCTGGCAGAAACTGTGCACAAGCAATGCCAGGAGATGTTTCATATGCCTGGCCACAGTTGACTGGTCATTAAAAGGTCCAGGGTTTGGATCTTGGTAACACCCCTAGTACATGAAGAGGTTGGGGTTTTTAGTTTTAACTGTCTCTCAGTTAAAAGATCTTCTCAAGAAGGCAGCCTGATGCAGTTAAACAGCCCTGGAGGACACTTCAGCTGAGGAGGCTGGAGATGTGTAAAGTGGTTGTGTGTGGGAGGGCAGGAAAAAATGGAATTAAGGTAGGAAATCATAAAGTAGATGTGACAAACACTTCCCCTTTTATAGCAGCTTATTTGTACCAAAGCTCATGTTTTTGAGGTATTCTGGCTTCTTGACATTTGTTCTACCTACTGCTTACAAAAAGTATATTTTTTTCCAAACACCACCTGAAATAATGATAGCATCCTAGAGAACCAAAGCACTCAAATGGTGCAAAGCTGCTAAGAAAACTCTTCATTTGGAAACTGTATTTATTTTTGATGTAGCTGAGCCTAGAGAGATGCTACAACATGAATCTTGCAAGATGGGAGAAGTTGTGCACTGTTCCAAAAATTTACTATTAAATCAAAGAGCTGGGAAGAGCAGCATCAGCCCAGGGCAATTATGATCAGTTTAGGCAGATGTACAATTGTATTGTAAGTGCCTGTAGAGCTGGGATGATTTGATTTAAACTTCATCAAGCTTTTTGATCAACACTGACTTTGTAGAGACACCTCCAAAGAGTAAATCTTATTCACCTAATTTTCTTGTCCACCTTATTCTGGCTGTGATGAGTCCTAAAAAATTTACTTCTTCCTTCTCTCCCATCCACTGCAAATACCAGCAAGAAAAGTATAGGTGCAGCGCCTCTTTTCACGCCCTCTATATAATAGCCTAATGGTTAGCACAATTGGTAAGGAAACAAAAAGCATGATTTCTGGTCAAAAATGCATATTGGAAAAAATTCCAACAGTGGAAACGTAACACGGGCAGCTTCCACAGCCTCTTTGTTTATTCTTATACTTAAGAGATTCAAATAATGAGCAGGACTGAACCCTCAAAGGATCTCAATTACTGACCCTCCCCCTCTCCCACCCCATGCCCCTCCCATTTATGGTGTGCTTTGAGGGAAATTATAATGAACGTGCTATTAAACAAAACATGAACCCTCAGGCTATCTAGGCTGTGGCAATCCTCTGCTCCTTTGAGTGTGCTCCCTCCCCTGTGTGAGCTTCAATCCTGATAGGCCTTTCCAGCCCATTCTTGCTCCCAGACTCCAAAGTTGGGATCTCTAGTCACCGTGTTGGGGAGGGCAGGAAAAGGAATAGAGGGAAGCGTGATGCTGTCGCTGTCTCTCCACACATGGCAATACTGCTGTTCTTCAACTGCAGTGTCATCCAAGCTAGTAGTTGCAGGGCGGTTTATTATAATTTTTATTTTCTTCCTTTTCTTTCCCCTCATCTTGGGGGAGTCTGAGTCTGAAGAGAGTCTCAGTTTAACCCTCTGAACACAGAAATAAACTGTAGTCCTGTGTGCAATAGGAAAATGAATAGCAATAAAACTGGCTGGAGCTGGAGTGAAAGGTGAAGGAGGGTTTGCTGCTGCCTGGGGCTGCAGGGAAAGGTGAAGGAGAAGGATTTGCCCTTGCTGCTGCCTCAAGTAGATAGAGCATGCTGAAGCTTAGGCCTGGTTCCATATATCTGTCATAAAATAAAATTTCTCTATCACCATCTGTTGTGTGTGCACAGCGGCACACCACTTCAAACAACTAAAAGTGTAATGGCTCAGAGGCAGAGAAGGAAAAGGAGAAACAGAAGAGAAGGAGGGAAACATACACTGCAGGAAAGGACAAGGGCTGGGATTGCATTAGGCATGTGAGGAGAAACTCATGCCACTTTTCTTTACCTGCTGGAGATGCTTTACCTGCTGGAGTCATATATTGGGTTGGGATATCTCTCTAGAGCTCTGCCAGCTACCCTCTCCAGGCTGTAAACATTTCAAGATGTAGTGTTTACTGCCCTTTCACAGTAACAATGTAGGGAGAAGAAAGCACCTACCAACAAAATCCTTTGTAGCCCTAAAGCACACTGATGGTATCCACAATCACTGCTCCCCACAAACAGGGTTGTTTTTCCCACAGGAAACAAGTCACACATTAAGTTTTGCCACAAACACAAAGTTACTTTAACACTGAAGTGGGTAAAACATTTTCCTCTTCCCAAAGAGCAAGTTCAGCAAGTTCACTTAAAACTTCTGAAGTCCTGAAGAGGAAGAGGTGAGCTTTTGAACAAAGATCCAGTGCACAAAATCCCTGCATCTCTGGCTTGGCCTCTGACCTGCAGATGAAGAGGAGCTCTTGTTTTCAGAAAAAAACAAGTGCCAAATCAGGCAGTTAGAGCACACAACCTCCTTGGCATTAGCTTTTTTATAACACTCCAAATGTAACAGCACCCTTCTGGTCTGATTGTTGAACTTTTATTTTTTCTTTAATGTTAGAATGTACATTGGTCTGTCCATGTAAATGATAAATATAATTTCATTACAGAGGAATCAAGGATGTGTAGCATATTTCTTTGATTTTTCAGGGCCAATAAAACTTGTGTACTGAGAGTGGCTTCCTTTAGTCATCCTTTTACAGAAGCTTTTATTATTTCCTTTATGTTCACATGAAAAAGTCACAGATAGTCATGGTTATTATACCATGTAGGATTAACTGAGCTTGCAAAGGTTTTGGATATTGAGTTTTCTGCAAAGTCTGCTACCTAAGTATTTAAGCACTCTTCTCATTTACATAATCTAATTGTTACATTCATTGAAACTATTCTGTCTTCCAAATCCTACATCTGATCTGCACTGGGTAAAAGTCAGAGCAATTAGATAGAAATCCATTAGATATAGATGGGAGGAAAAAGAAGATAACCAGTTTCTCAGCAGGTTTCGCGTCCCTTTAACCACAGTGCAGCACTGATGTGATCACCAATCCTATCCCCTTATTCAATTTTGCCCCTAACACCATGAGAATAAAGAAATGTCAGTAAAAGTAGCAGTTTCACTCAATTCTTTCCTGGCCACAGCCTGCACTAAAACCTTTTTTTTCTCTGTGCTCTGCATGCTGGAGGGAGACAGAAGGAAGCCAGGTAGTTCACAGAGGGCAAGGTTCACCACAGCTGTGGCAAGGAGGAATGGAGGAGCAAGTCATCAGACTGAGGTAGAGATGACCCAGGCAATTGAGATGTGAGGTAAACTTCAGAGAAAACAAGACCATGTCAATGTGCCCCCCCTGTCTGCCTCCTACCCTGTGCTCCTTATGCTGCAGCCCTGAAACCTGAAGTGAAGGGGCAGGTGGGGGTGGTGGTACAGCAGCAGCAGAGGGACCTCCACAGAGGAGTGTGGGCACAATACTGGGCTCTTTAGGAGTTCAGGAACACTCCTCAACTTTGCTCTTTCACCAGCTCTTTGCAGCCCTCTGAAGGTGGCTGAGATAGGGGTTTGGAGCAGGAATGTGGCTCTAAGGAAAAGGACTATAGGTACTGAGGGCTTAGGGAGAAGTCTTGGGGAGAGCACTTGTCATGATATGGGAAATAGGCAGGAGACAGCTGGGAATATTAGTCTTTGGGAGAAGAGAACAACTTTTCTTTGAGAAAATGGATGGGGTAGGCAAAAAACAGAATTGAGGGAGCATACGTGTGGGTCATGGAAGAGATGTCAAAGAGGACATCAGTGTTTCCCAGATGAAGGCTGTGCAATGCCCTCACTGGAGTGCGAAGTTTAACAGGCTGTTCTACTAATAAAAATAAATAGGGGGTAAAAAAAAAAAGAAAAATATGGTCATATCTGATAGCCATCAGTAGTCTCACACTATGGAGTACTTGATGATGGTGATAAAAACATCTCTTTTTTGTAAAACCCTTGACTTCTAGGGAACTTGGTAGGAAACAGTCATAACTTGTTTTTAATTTTTTCTCTATCACCCAAAAAGAAAAAATAATGCCAAAACCAAACCCCCCAAAAATATTAATAGAAAAACAAAAACAAAAAAGAAAAAAACCCAAAGATCCCCAGAATTTTATTAATTCTCTTGACAAAGAGAGTTACATTTACTTGCTGAGTTGCAAGGTTTTTGGAGACTGAAAACGCTAATGAATCCAAACCCCAGGCTTTGTGTAAATTTCTACAATACACACAGTAATGAAATTTTATAGAAATTTTTAGTTAATCTATGAAGATTAAATTAACCTCAGGGCTGTCAGTGGTAGTGTCTGGTTTTTATCACCTTGATTTCCAGGTAAATACTTTCCAGGGACTGATCCTGACTGGAGTTACTCCTACCAGGGTTTTCCCTGCATATTCATGAGCTATCACTTCAATCCTGCCACTGAGGTTTTCCTTAGAAACTGACCACTGGGAACTAATGTTAATGGGAATCATTTTAGTGTATTAAGCCATGACTCAACTTTCTTAAAATCCAAAGGAGATTGGGTGTATGTGAAGAATGATTGCTGCTAGGAGCTGGATTGAAAGGGAAGTACTGTATTAAATATATACTTAAATGCTTCATAAAATGCTTAATAGAATATATGCTTATTAAAGTAGATAGTGGAAGAGAACAGTCTCACCTGAAATAGTTAGGCAGGACTAGAAATCTTGGCTTTCAAACTGCTGCAAAAAGAAAATCTTATCTCAAAGGAAACCTCCTAACCTTCAGAAGGTTAGAAGACAATTATTGTTCACATTTAGCCCACACTGTTTAGGCATCTATTTGAGTATTTCTATGCACTCTCTGCAGGAGGGGAAGAGTGGGAGAATTCCAGAGGATAATCCTGGCTTTATGTTATCTTTCAAGTAGTTTAGTCTAAGACTAGAATTATTCCCTGGAGGGACCTCTCTTGTTTCACTGAATTTTGAAGGAGTGTTAAATAAATTGGGTGTGCCTGACTTAGTTGGGTAAATCTGGGCCTAAACTATGGCATTTCACTGTTGTTGAACTGGTGCGACTGTGCCATGCTTTGTTGTGGGTGCTGAGCTGTTCCTGGCTTTACAAGTCCCTCTCAGCACCTTGGTGGTTGTGATACCTCTGTGTCAGAAGCCTTCTGGAGCTCTTGGCTCTCCTCAGTTCTCATTGCTGATGGTGGTTTTTAGTTCTAAGTGGTTTTATGCCCCAGGGAAAAGTAACAGATCTCACCAAAACTCCTAGATTTCCAAAAGAAACTATGAAAGTACAAGAAGTATTAACGAAATCCTGCTCACCAGGATTAAATCTCTGCTGCTATCATAGAATTTTTCTGAATAGCAGAATTCACCTGTTCAACACAGCTGGATACAACAGGGTAAATATTGCATAAGTATGTTATGCAGGTTTTTTTAAAGATATCTGTTGTATTAGTACAGGTTATTTAAAGAAGAAGCTTTTCCTCTGGATCCTGAAAACAGAATAAGATTTTTTTTAGTTTTTTTTTTTGTTAGTATGTGTGTGTATGTAACTTCAATCATGTTTCTGTATTTCAGGGCTGGAATATAATCATAAAAGTTAACACAGCTCTTCAGATTGTTCTTCTTTCTGTAAGCATGGCTTCATAATGGAGATTTAGTGGGCTGTAAACAGGATGTCATATGGTGCTCTCTGTCAAAAATTAATGATGGCAATGAAGATTAAATTATTCTTCCGTGAAAATACAGCACATACGCAGGGAGATGTTTGCAAGCAGCTTAAAATAGTCCATTCCCTGAGGATAGCCTGGGAGTTTACTGGCTGCTCCCTGTTCCTTGTGAGAGTCTGGGTCTACCACAAAGCGGAGCTGTGTTTAATTCCTGCAAAACCCTGGGACACAAAGGGAGGCTTTTGTTTCTCTGCCTTCCAGGTGGAAGCTGTAGTCTGTGGTGCCTGGATAATCTGATACTCAGCTACCTGCGGTGTGCTCCCAGCGCTCCAATTTGCACTGCTGGCCTCCATTCGCTGCCCTTCCTTGTCAGAGCTCAGAGCATTTCAGTCTGTGAGGATTCATTGTGAATCTAACTGTGCATGTTGAGGTTGGTGGAGAGAGGAGGAGAAGGGATTTTCCACAAACGGAATCCAAAAACCTGCAGCATATCTATGTGAAAAAACTTCCATTCCATCATCCGCTCCTGATTTTTTTTCCCCTAGATGCAGCACGAACATGTCAGTGGGAGAAGAAAATATTACATTTCCTGAGACAGGTTTGTCCTGATGCTGGCTAGCATGGATAGCCTGATGTGCCAAGCAAAGCTGTTTCCTGTGAGGCATGGTTTTCTGTAAATGCAGCTCTCAGGAAGCCTGTGGGGCTGCATTCTATTTCATTTGTTGGCGGTAGATGGCTGTCTGCCTCTGCAGAGCCTCACACCGAGCCAGAGTATTCCCCAAGCTGCCTGCTTCTACACTCTCTGAACCTGTTTTCCATATTACCACTCAGTAAAGATGTAAATATTAAGCAGAAGATTTCATGCCTTCCACAAGGGCACAGCTTTCTCAGTGAAGTCATTCCTTGTCCTGGGGAGAAAATTAGGAAACTACATCTTAGAGAGAAGACGTCATTGTGACCTTTCATTCCCTTGTGAGAAAACTACTACCAATATTTCAGCTCAATGATCTTTGTCTTACACCTTCAGCAGTTACCAGTTAGGATCCTGAAATGCATCAGGTTTGGGGATTTTTACATTTTGAATGTTTTCTTTTTTTCTTACTCTTGTGAGCTGCCTTGATTTTTTTTTTAATTCCCACCATCATACCCTGTGTGTCTTCCCATGTGAATCCACCAGATCTTTATAGCTGTATAATCCTTTGAGCCACCTAGCCCTGGGAAAACACATCTTTTCCCCCTTGTTTTTGAAGCCTGTTGTCTGGCAATGTGGTCGCGTATGCTTAGAATTTATGAGCTGATAAAAGTGAAAGAGGGGGAAATAAGGTGACTACGGTACTGACTCCATCCCCTGGCACAGGGAACACAGTCCTTTGTGGCAGGAAGCAGCTCATTTCAAACAGGTACTGTGCTGGACCTTTGACACATATGGATGTGTAAACTTAGTTACACCTGACATTTTAACTGTCCTTTGAAGTTCCATCAATATAGCAAAGCAAAAATATATCTGATATGTAAAAATCGACTATTCCCTTCTCTGCACCTTCAACCACTTACATATTTCATGGGGAAAATTACTCCCTTGACAGACTTAGTCGCTCAGTAAGCAGTGAATATTGTTGCTGTTGCTCAGGAATTAGCTTTACAACATAAATTATTCTGGTAAACCCACCAGGGTGCATGCATGTCTTTCTTTTTTGCCCTATTAGTTAGAGATTATCAGCACTGGCTCCTGTTTTGGAGCAGAGGTGACTTTTTCTTCCTTAGGTGAGGGAACCTGGCAGGGCTTCTCAGTTTTGCCTTCCAAATGGGTAGATGTGTGGTGCTCTTGATGTTGCTGGGGAATGGTGTCTTTAATGAGATTTTTTTCTTCTCAGAAAAGTAGTAGATTTTATTTTATATGCTAAGATGTGATCCTTGGTTCTTCCAGTTGTTTTGGGGAAACCCTGTAACTGGGATGTAGCCCCCTAGCAGGGATTGTCTAGAAGACAAGGTGGGAGCAGAATAACCCCCTGTTACCTGTGTTAGCCTCTGTGACCATTGCCCAATACACTGTGTATTCCTGTGCCATGTGGTGGGCAACTGCCTGCACCCATTTTCATCCTCCGTCATACATACACTTTCACATTTTCCTATTCTGATCACTCTGCTGAAATCTCAGCCATGGTTCCAAAGTCTGCATTTTGCATCTCTGGATTTAGCACAGCAGGTTTGATTATATCCCGCAACCTGTAAAATAATTTCTGTGTCTATGAATGCAGGTAAGGTCTAAAGCACCTTCACAACAGAATCCCTTCAGCCCTGGCATGGATCAAGGATTTGCCACCTGCTTTGTATATCCAAGCAGTTTGCAGCTGCTTTCATAGCCCAGAGATGAGTATCTGTGGGCCTGGGACAGAGACCAGATGTGTGGGCAGCCTGTGGAGAGAGAATGGCAACATGCTCCAAATGGCAGAGTGAGGTGGAGAAGTCTGCCATGAATTACTGCAAGGCTGACTTTGAATGTTGTTTGGTCTGGTGTGGGAAAGGAAAAGAGATGGTCAGAGCTGTCATTTGTGGATCACACCTGCTACCCAAGCCCTCTGTTTACAGCTGTGGTGTATCTCACTTAAAGCTTCTGTAGAGTGATTCCTTTTGCTTTGAATTCCCTCCAATGTAGAGTGCTTGTCCAAGCATCCCTTTACCACAGCTGCCTATTTCTCAGTAGGATGGACTGTTTAAATAATATATTGGCACTTCTTGTAGTGTCTGTCACACATATTAAGTGCAGATAGTGCCAACAAGAGATACTGAACTGCATTTTCAGATAATCATCTGTATTTCTTCTTCCATCCTCTGAATTAACTTTGGTCGGGGATTCTTGCCACAGAAGCCCCAAGAGTTGTCACAGAAGCCTCAAACTAGAGGACAAGCTGAAGTTTTATAAATGCTACCTTGTTTTACTGTAGCTGCAAAACTATTCAAGGAGCACATTTTTAACAGTATTGCTACTGTTCACACTGGCAGGTGTTTACACTGCCTCCTGGATTTTCCAGACCATCAAAGTCAGTTCTGAAACGTGATTAAATCAAAATCCATTTTATTTAATAAGTAATCTTCCTTCCAGCTTAGGTCAATTAAGTGGTCATGTCCAGATTTTTAAAGAAATCCCTCTGGAATTTTGCCAAGGAAACCCAGATTTTGGTATCAGCTATGCTAGAAGGTATAACTATGCACCTAAGCGATGTGCAGCTCAGCTGAATCTAAAAATGCAGAGTTTTGGGCTTCTTGACTGAACAAGCAAACATAGTGTTTTCAAATAAACTATATTCTTCTTGGACATAGCTATTAGTGAAATAGAATCCTAACTACTGCTTCAAATGTGACCTACCTACCCTGAAGGGAGAGTAGCAGAAAATATGAAATTTGTTGCTTGCAACATAACAACTGTGATTGCAACAGAAGCAGCTCTGGAAAACTGCTGTCCTTCATGTACCATGTGGGAAAACAGAGGTGAAAACAGTCACGAGTGAATGATCATCATTAGATTTCTGTGGAACCAAATAAATAAATAAATAGAGTCCTCTGTAAGGGTTGTCTCACTGTAGACAGTCTTCCCATAAGTGACAAGAATGACTCTTGAAATTATTGAGGTGTTTTGTGTATATTTTGGGAAAGCATCCAACTTTTGTCTTTTATTTGATCTTTCTAGCCATTTGAGTAAGCCAGTCAACATCAGAGGCTATCTCAACCCTAGGAGAAAGTAGCTAAGAGAAGATATTATCTTTCTTCACTGACTTATCTCAGAGAAAAAGCCCATGAATAATTTCACAACTTTCTGACACACTGGATTGCAAATACATACACAGTGGAAAACATCTCATCGCTGCTGTATATTTTCAGATTTTTTTTTCAAGTTCTTAATTGAAGAAAAACCAAAATATGTTTGTCCTCAACCCCATCTCTTCCTCCAGTTCACTGAAGGAACCTTTTTCTGGATATCTGTGTTCAGTAATGTAAGCCTAGTCAATAAATTCAGCTCTGTGTATTCAGTTGCAGTACAGAAAGGCTAATACAGCTGGGACATCAGACTTAATAACCTCTACTCATTGTATCTGTGGTGGTCTCAGAAAAGTACAAAGGGAGATAAATATATCTCTTCTCATCAGTATGGGCTATATTTGGAAGTCTGCATCTCATGTGATGTAGATTTCCATTGTTTAATCGTTGCCAAAAAAAGCCCCAACACAACAAAAGCAACCAAAAAAACCCCTTACAAGTTCTCAACCTCTGAAACAATGATGGAAAATCATGGTGTCCCCCAATTTCTGTGGGTCAATGTGTCCTTTCCTGTGGGGAAATTAGAGGTACCTTTGTGCAGCATTTGCAAGAGTACAGTGGAACTAAATGAGGGCTCTCTTTCGCATCTGAGTTGCTCTTGAGCCTCAATGAGCCTGATGTAATCAGCAGGTCTATGCATAGGGCAGCAGAGGCTGTCAAATGAACTAGTGAGTATGTGCAGTTGAAACAGAAAATGGGTAGCAGAAAATGTCAAAGGGAAACGGACCATAAGAATGGTGTCTGGAATACAACTGGCTGCTCTTGCTTGCTCCGTTTCTCAGATTGTGCAGAAGAAATGAAAGGCAGGAGCATTATTTCATAAAGCTTACTCACAACAAAGAGCATCTCCTTGTAGTGGAGCCTCTCTAAAATCTCCTTGTATTTATTCTGGAGTGGGCAGGGAGCATGGCTGGTGTATTGTGTCCTTTTCCTTTTCAATACTGCAGTTTCATTCACCCTCTCTACCCCTGGAAAGGCCTAGATAAAGTGTGATTGATTACCTGCTTGGATCTACAGCAATTTATCTTATTCAAAATGCTAATTTGGACCTATTCATGCCCAGGTGAGAGTGTATAATTTCAAAGGCTTATTTAAAATCCTCTATCAGTTTCTAAGTTCTTTATTAGCATTGAGGGACTATATTAAATCAACTCGAGGTTTTCCCCTGAGCATCAAAGTGTCATGCTGGGTCAGGTCCTAAGATGCATCATGGGTGCTGTGACAAGGATGGTCATCTGCAACACACTTGTATGAAGCCCAGTGAGGACCCAATGCTGTAGTTCACTACAAACCTTATCCAAAGTCCATGTCTTTGGATATCCAAAGAACTCTATGTCACCATTCATCCTGAATTTGAATTTTTGTTGAAGCTCAGCTCAAAGTACAGCAAAGTGACCAAAAATCACATTTCACTGGAGAAACAGCCATCACCTTAACAGATATATGGATGTGTTTGATTTTTATTGTGGAATCGCAAGTAAGACTTTTCTTTATTACTAAATCATTTGGAATGAAAATAAGCCGGGAAAAGCTGGTTCCATTACACATTTCTTTGTGTTTCTCTTCATTGGTTATGGTTTCAATTCCTGAGTACTCCACAGTTCCTTCAAAAGGTGAGTCTAAATGTAGTTCATATTCTGGACTGCATTTATGTTTGATGATTGGATAAAGTCTCATAAATATTGTATACAAACACCAAAGAGATTGTTATTTTCTGAAGTGGCTGTAGAATTATCTTGGTGTTGTTAGGAAGGAGTTAAAATATTTTAAACATTTCAATTTGAAAAAATTAATCCCACTCTCATGATGTGATTGCCAATCATCATAATAACATCCAGACTTTTGTGGACTGGAAAGCTCTTTATAGAGGAGGTCTGTATTGTTAGCCCTGATTAAGCTGAGGAACCCGGGGTAAAGCAAAGGAACTGGCCCAGCATCACTCAACCAGTGATGGAAGTGACAAGAACAAAGTCCAGATCCCCTTCATCCCAACCCAGTGAACTTTACAAAGGCCATTAAACACCACTATCCTCATTTTGTGAAGGGCAGAAACTGACCCAAAGAAGAATGGAAAGGCATGGGACCTCTGTCCTAACTGGCATCCCAAAACAGGATGTCTTACCTGGGGCATCATTTCCCCAGCTCAGACTCTGGGCATTCTTCCATTCCTTGTCCTGTTATTTCTACATAGTCTCTTCCAGCATTCTTTAAAAAAAAAAAAAATTAAAAAATCCCACAACCCTTGGTTTTGTTTTCTGAACTCCAACCAGACCATTATGCTGAGTTGAACATTTCTGAATTGAAGTAAGTCCAACTGCAGCGGCCTTGCCATAGGCACACCCTAATTAACAGCAAAAATTTCCATATGTTCCACCCTTCACACAGACGTGACTCTTCTGTGACCCAAATGCTCTAATTTGTCTTGTGTAGGAGACTTTTCACACTGGGGGCCACTTTGACTTGTGTCATTGCCTACATCTGCTTACCTTTCAGGTGGTTTTATCTTTTTCTGTCAAGCCTCTGTGGTCACTTTCAAAGGCATTTGGGAGCTGCTTTCAAAGGCTTGTTTCACCAAGTATTTTTAACCCCACTGCCTGTTTCCTCTTGCTTCATCTCGCCATGAAGTTATGATGTTGAATTTGTGACATGGTAATTATTTAGATGGTGACAGACTGGCATCATGAAGAAGAATTTTGGTGACTTCACTGCATAATCGAGCAGAAGTAGCCCAGTTCTGAGTAGAGAAAGTTCTTTTTTAAGAAGACATTAATATCTTTGAAACAATAGGAGTAAAATAGTTAAAGCCAACTTGCTAGCTTCATGAACAAACCTTGTTATCTTTCTCCTAATGAGCAAAGCCTTCCACTGATGCACAGTGGATTTTTGAAAAACACTCAAATCCCGGAAACTCTCACAGTGCTCATTTGTAGTTTACACACACGTATTTGGATTTCTCTTTTTTTTTCAGCTGGGCAGGGATTGAAGTCTTTTGCATGAGCCTTCAGTTGCTGCTATTATAACTATTAGCATTCTATTGTATGTATGTTGTATGTATGGGGCAAGAGTTGTTCATGGGACTTTTTGGAGTAATGAAATAATAAGATTTTGCCTCCAGCTGCTGCCCCAAACCATCTAAACAAAGAAAATGAAGCTTGGTTGAGGCTGGAAATGTACTTTGAATTTCAGATGCAGGCACTGCGTTGCTATTTGCTCAAGTTAGCCAGTTTCTCCTTCTTTTTACCACAACAATGCATGCCTCACTCTAGTGTGGGAACAGGCTGGAACAGGTTTGGTCCTTCTCCCCCCTCTTTCATGAAGGCATTGTACATTGGGGCAGCCTCTGAGATACCCAGGCTTATGACAAGGTATGGCCTGTACAATATCATAAATAAATAACCAACAGGAAAAGACCTGATAGCATTGTTTTTGTAAACACATGCAGTGAACAAATCACACCAAAGCAGAGGATTCTTGTAACTGGACTTCTACTGCAGAAATACATCACTTCTATAGCCCTTGTATTCCTGGCCAATAAGAGCTGTTCCTGCCTTGGAAAAAATTGCTATGATATATTTATCTCCCCTTCCAGCTTCTAGTGATAGCTGTGTCTTATGGTTTTTGTGGGATGGTATTTTCTGACACCGCATTGCATCATTTTGGAGAAACACCTTGGACATCCAAGCCAGAGTGCTATTCTTTAAAGGGGGTATTTTGTCTGTACAAAGGATCTATCTCCACATTAGCTGAGGAGCCATCAGGGGTTAATGGGGTATTTCATGGGTCTCAAGCCAGCCCTTTGCAACAAGAATGAATTCACTCTGATCCTGTTTGCGTTAAACCCTATGCAAATACAGCATTCAACATTTCTCTCCACCTGGCCCTGTACCACCTATCTTTATTTTTTGCCAACTCCCCAAAGCCCTAATTTGCAGTGTGAGTATGAAAAATCTGACAGGAACATGTGACAGCTCTGGCCAATCTCTCCCTTTAGATGTAAGAAAGACAGTTAATAACCTTTTTAGAAGGATGAGACAAAGAGCCTGTATATATCATCTCTATGTATTAATATGCCACATATGTGGCCTATCCACTGCGTCTGTCTGGGGAAAACACAGGTTTCTGATGTTGCTGTAGGCTGCTATTTTCACAGGGCAGCTGAAGAACATGTTGGAGCTATCTTAGCCAGTTAGGTCAATCACTCACCTGAAACATGCCTGTGCCTCAAATAACTCAGGCATCCCAGCTCAGAGAAACACACCCATCTACCATTATTCAAATCTGGATTTTAAAAAGAGATTCTTCATGTTGCAGATTCTCTTAATTTTCTGTGTGTTTAGGGGAAACCCCAGATTTTTAATATTTAAAATAGTTATGAATTGCAGCTTTTTTCTTAAAACTTGTCTTTATCACAGATGTTTCATAGGTACATTCTAAAGCATTTTAATGGACTGTGTATTCAGTGGCTAATCCTGAAAGACCTTTGTGAGGCTGCAGAGCTGTACAGGGGTTAGTCAGCACTGGCTAAAGGGAAGGCAGATTCTTGTGAATGTTGATCCAGAGACATTTGGCACTGGTCTCTCCGTGAGAAAAATAAAGTAAGATACCTGTTTCTCAGCCTCCTTTTAGGGTAATACAACACACAGAGACAACATGGACACGGCACAGAGGTTTAGCATCAACCTCTGAACTGCTTCAGCAGAGGTGGGACAGGATTGTGCTGGTCCTGTGCCCATCAAATTCCTCTGTCTCCTTTCCAAGGATCTGGCAAGAAGTGCAACAGAGTGGAAAAAAAATGTTTCACTTAAGGATCACAAAGCCAAACTGCAAGTCAGATTTAACTGGATATCCAAAAATATTAGTTTTCAAATGAGAATGGAAACGCTCCCCAAACAGAGTTCAAAATTTTTGGCAGCCTGGCTTGGCCCAGGGCTGTCAATACCTTGGATTAACAAAAACCGGTGGGAGGGGTTGTGTCTGCATGTGCTTGCTGATCAGTGCAAAGCCCACAAAAAAAAAAAAAAAGTCCTCCGAAGGCTCAGCTGCTGAGCCATGGGGCCATGGCATGCAAATTGGTTCCTGGGATCCACTGGCGAGGAGGGGCAGAGCGATGTGCAGTCTGTTATCTTGCCTAAATATCTGTGGCGTCAACAAACGCTTTATAATGATAACAGTTATTTGATTCCCCCAATTTAATTGTGTTACAAGAACATATTTATTATGCGGCTGCCTGGTTTCTGAGGGCAGCGCAACAAAAGCCTTGGCATGGCCAGAGGCTCTGTATTTGTCAGCAATTTGCGAGGCTCGCCCACTGAGTGCTAATTTTGGGAGGGTGTGAGAGAAGTGCCAGCCGACAGCATCTTCGTTAAGTGAGCATCAGCGGCGATGCGATGGAGCCCCGGTGAGCGCACCGTGCGGGTGGTGCTGGCCTGAGAGAAGGAAACAAAGGGAGGCAGGAACGCATTTCCTAACCTGGGGGAGCAGGGAAACCGCTCGCCTGCCCATTCGTCGCACGTGATGGAGGCAGGAGCAGAAGGGAGATTTTCAATCCAACTCAGCTGTCTCCTCCTGGTGCCGGGGAGCGGTTGCCATGGATATCTGCTGATTGGAGGGCACCAGCAGCGCTGCGGCTGGGGGAACTGTCTGGGGTGAAGGATGAAGGCGGAGGATGCTCATGGGTGTGGGGGGCAGCAGCAGGGATGTTTCCAGTGGCAGGGAAGCTGAAGCGATTTGGGAATGTGATGAGGCCTTCCCAAGAGTGTGGCATCCCCCCCCCCCCCCCCCCACGGCAGCACTGATGAGGTGACTCTCAGGCTACTGAGTCTTGGGATGAATTAGGTGTGCTCCAAGAGCTCAGAGAGCTGTTTCTGAGCCATACCTTTGTTATTTCTCTGTGTGTGTGTGCGAGTGCATGGAAAATTTGTCTTTGAAGCCCCTGGTTCTACTCTCCAGGTGCAGAGCTGGCATTGTCCATAAAATTGGCATTGCAGGACTGTGTCTGTATGTGTGTGAATGTACAGTGCCACACTGCAGGTTATGGTGTATGGCTTTTTTCTCTCTTAAACAAAGAACCCAGTTGCACAACATTATTTTTGTGACCCCAGCTGCTGATTTCAACAGTGGTTTCAGGTAGAGAGAAATATTTCTTGTGTGAATGAAAATGCTGTGATTGTCTGAACCTGTGTATTTCTTGCTCTGCTGCCCATGTGCTGCAGTCCCAATCCTCTCCTGTTTTACTGTTGCTCAGAAATGGTAAATGCCCATGTGAAGAATAACAAACTGCACTTATCCTTCTGTTTTGCTGAACTAGCAACCATGAACTCAAGGTATGCTCTTCTGAAGCACTATTTGATAATGATATGTGACTAATATTTTTTTACAGTCCTGGTCCTTTCAAGCCCTGTACTCATTGGGTTGGCTGCTGCCACAGCAGTTTAATTCAAACCTCCCTGTTTGAGCTGCATCCCAGCATGAACCTATAAAAATAGGATTGAATTTGCCTGAAATATATGAAGCACATAGATCTGAACTTGTAATCATGTTCTACTCTGAGTCAGTCCTCATGAAGTGCTGTTAAAGGCTGTGCTTCCTGTGGGTTGAAACCAGCATGGGACACAGGACTGAGGCACGAGGAGGCAGTACTGGCCTTAGCTGACTTGCGACTAATTTAGCTGTGATGTACTGGTGATAAACTAGCCTCACTGAGGACACAGGATGGATTTGTTTTCATTAAAAGAAAAGAAATACATACATCATTGGTTCTTTATACACTGTGCATGGAAGCACATCAGTGAAAATTTATTCCGAGGGGTATGCTCGTCTCTAGGCAATATTCCTGTTTCAAGATGCTTAGGAGCTAAGGAATGATTGGGTGGACACGAATATGCTCAACTTTAGAGACATGAGTAATAGCTACATTCAAGTGTCACCAAAGTCAAGCATTTGCAGGAACAAAGCTTTAAGGGTGCAGTCTTGTAGAAACACTCCACACATTCTGATTTGATGCAGAGAAGTATTTTAAAATGGCAATATTTTATGGCTAATGGCATTTTATGATATAAAATACCAGGGCAGCTATTATGTAAGATATTGAAGGCAGTAACTTCCCAGAGAATATTTTTTATGATGGCTTTCTACACAGGTGATTATGGATATTGGTGGGTTTTCACTTTGAGAAAGACTTTGAGCTAATAACAGAATAATTATGGAGTTAATGTGTACCTGTATGCACCCTTGGCAAGTGCAACATGTACCCTAAATGTCACAAGACAAATTAATCCCTGGTGTAATATTGTTAATTGGTAGGGTTGTATGAATGATTAGACCATTATGAATCACTACAAATCCATTCTAGCAATTGGGCAGATTTTCTTGTTTAGAGGAATAAAAGAGACAGCAATCATATTTCTAATCAGCTGTCATAGTCTAAGTAATAAGGATAATAGTGTATCCCAATTTTTCTGTATTTAATAGGAAAGGATTCTACACAAAGGCCAAGAAAAAGGGAGATAATCCATCTGATATGGTAATTTCCTAAAATTATGGACAACAAAGGTATCAAAAATTCAAACCCAGAAGTAACTAAAGCCAGATTTAACTGAATATTAAGAGGGGGAAGCTGCATTTAACTAGCACCTGCTGAAAATTGGGACTCACCTCATGTGAGGAATTTCTTTCATGTTGTATCTGCCATTGTGCATGGAAAAGCAGATACAAGATACAGGAAAACTGATTTATGACTTAATTTACTAAAAATAAGCTTATCATTGTTTTGGAAAAATGTCTTTAATCTGGTTCTCAGACACTTGTCTGTAGGAAAATGACATATTCATCATGACTTTTTACTTTCCTGTTACTTACTTCCCAAACTCATCTACAGGCTCTTGTCCTGCTGCTTTGTTCATCACTGTGTCATTGTCCAGCCTATATTTGCCATATTCTAGCTCTTTGTCCTGTCCATATGCCTTTTGCAGTATTATTTTTTACTACCCACAGGACAACACAAAAAAATGTTCTGCAGTGATTTAAGCATTTTACGTAATTCTTAATCTGCAAGGAAATTTAATATGAAGTGTGGACAGAATGGAGATAAAGCCATGTTAATCTCCTTGCTATTCTTCATCACCTGAAATGGGCATTTAACTCATAACCAGCACTGTCCTTTCTCAAGTGCAAGGACAAGCTAATGAGCCAAAGAAGCAAACCATTTAGGGCTTCTTTGCAGAAGCATAGCTTAAGAAGCATAACATTCCTTGTCCAAGAGAACAGGCTTATCTAATACAGAAAGGAGACAGAGGTAGCCGACAGGTGAACCTTCAGTCTACGAAAGTTGTAGGACAATCACATAGGTTTTTCTTTGTATTTTGATCAGATAATGTCAAGAGCTGTAGAGAGCAATTGGACAGAATGACTCACTCTCTTCTCACAGTGCCTAGAGTACAGACTGGAAGTGGAATGTCCTGCAATATCCATAGAGCCAACTTCTGGAGTAAAGGGAGTATTCAATGATTAACTGCATGCTGAAACCACAGGAGTGTCATCAGAAATGATTTTTGCTATGCAGGTCAGTTGACTGCAACTGGACTCAGAATACTGGGTCATTGCACTAGAGAAGTAATTCCCCTTCACCTTGATAAAGAGGAAGTTTTCCCCTCTACCCCAGTGGCATTGCAGAGGTATGTTGCATAGGTATGTCATCAAAGGCAAAAAAGGTGCAGAAAAACAGCAGTAGCTTTGTAATGGTTGGAGGTTCCCCCAGGGGTTTTCCTCTGTTCTGGTCTCCATGAGACCATGGTTTTGAGAAGGTAAGTGCTTTGTTGGGGAAACGTGGCTACTAAAAATTTTACAGTAGACAATGTCATCATGTCATAATAGCAGTATTTTTCTATTTTCTCATTGCGTGTCATGGCAGGCTGCAGTATGCTATGATGTAAACGTTGTAACACTGTGTTGTATCTGTCTGCAAAGCCATGCAGTGATGTGTCTCACAAAAAAAAAAACTACACAGGAGTCATTTCCTTATTATACAATTGCTCATGAAAGCTGTAGTTTTGATAAAATGAACACTCACATGCATAATTAAGCAACTACATGTTGTTGTGTGTCACACCAATTTGATGATCAAAATGAAGTGCAATAATTTTCAAAAGTAATAAGGGAAATATAAACAGCCACAATATAACTATGTACAGCAGGAACAGGACAGAACTGACATTACTCTTTATTAGAACAAGGGAATGTCTTTGTAGATCCACAAACAGCATGATCTCGATGGTATCTGACCTTGGAAACAGACATACAGTATATTCTCTCCAGCAGTAAGATTTTGAGTTTCAGCTCATCTGCCAGAGAAATTGCAAACAATGAGAAAGTGAATGTGAGGGGAAAGAACCCAAGAAAATTCCTTATGTCCAAGTGTCTTGCCATGGCAGTGTGTTTTCAAAAGCCACTCTAGTAACCATACAGTACTCTGAAACATTCTTCATTGAAATACACCAAACCAAAAATCATCCCTTGTGCAACTCTAGGACAAGCTTTGTCATAAGCAATAAACCAGGACTCTACATGCCAAGTCAAACTTGCAATCTGTTGTGAGGTAGCTTTTCTGGATTTACTGTCACTACTGAGCACTGTTAAATATCTGACCCATGGTAGAAATGGCCCTTAGTAGGCTTTCAGCTGTGCAGAATGACATGTCAAGTGCATAGAGGTGTGTATTACTTGTGTCACTGAAGTGACAGAAGAGATGGAGAAAGAGAGAAATAAACGCCAGCAGACTGAGCCAAGGCATCTCTCTGGTGGCACAACCACACACAGCCCCTCCCCTCTGCTCAGGCCACACTATAATCTCAGAAAACCTGAAGGATGGAAAGATGAGGGAAATTTATCTGGAATTGTTTTGTGTACGTACAGGCACAGATGGTGCAGTTTGAACTGACCAGCAGCGCTCAGGAGAAAAAATTAATGTAATGAGGAACTTTTACCCACATGAATCCTAATTTTACTTGCTCAGAAACTTGTGTGAAGAGGTAGGCAAAGGTGTGCTTTAGTATTTAAGAAGAATGTTAACCAACAGCACAGGAATTCACCCTTCTGAATCTGAAAATTCATTTCTCATGGATTAGCATCAACATCCTTGTGGATCAAGATATTGCTGGATTCCTGATTCCTTTCTCTTTCACTGCCGATGTAGCACACTGAGTGCTGACAGTGAGCTGTATCAATGCTGGTATTTAGAGAATGAGCCCTGAAAGCTGGCCAGAGTGTTTCAGGTAGTCGTGCCCCCTTTCCACAGTTTCTTTCTCAATATTAAGTTTATGCAGCTCTGAGGCTGATCAGGAGAGATGTCCACCCACATATTTTTGTGACTTAGACTATTTTTATCTAGTAACACTCTCTAACACAAGTCTAACCTATCAAACATCATAATTCAGTACTTGTGGGCTCATCTAAGCCTACACTTCATTTCTAGAAACACTTTTTTTCTGAGTCTCATTTCTGGTTTTTTTTTTTTTCCTTTTGTTTTCATATCATTTTGGTTTTAATATCAGTCAGGGAATTTTGAGGCAACTGAAAAGCACTTGGAGCTTTATGATTTTGTCCAGCATTTTTCTTTAAATAACAAAGTCCTGTGTCCAAGGAATAGATAGATGTGTAGAGCCATAAAAATGAAAACCTGTTACCTAGTATTTATAGCCTTTCACTCCTTTATATAATGGTGTGTTAAGCTTCCCTCCATTGTGTGTATTTGTGTCCCTGGCAGGTACTTGGGCAAAACTTGTATTTGTCCCAACTTCCTGTTCTTCAGCTGTTACAAAAAGCACCATTCTCCTCATTCCATCACCTTGAGGATGGCACCCAAGTAAGGAAATGTAAAATAATTCACATCAGAGATAAAAGAATGCCTCTTAACTCATCTGGTCTGGCATGCTAGCTAAGTATTTTCACAATGAATTTCCAGTGTAATTGTAAGCAGTATGGTTAAAATATGCCACTGATTTTGGAACAACTAGCCCCAACTATATGAAAACAATTCTTTCCCCGAATTTGATGGTGGCCAGCTTTAATATTAATAGTGTCAGCATCAGCAGCACAACAAATAGGAAGTATCACTATCTTGTCAGGAGACCTGCACCTATAAACGTAATTCTCATCTGTCTCTTAGACATATGGAGAGTGTTAATAATAACTAAGCAAGGGTTTGTTTCCCGAACTACAAGCTAGCATCAGGGATCATATGTCAGAATCACATTATTACAGCAGTAGATGATCTATTGCCAACTATATACGTACAAAGAAAACTTGCCACAGCTTGGAAGTGCCCACTAGAGACCAATGCTTCCCTGCAGCACTTCATCTTTTTTAAACAAGGGATAAATGCATTTCTTTAAGTCCTCGCTCCTGGATTTTTCTTTTCAGATTTCTCCCAGTGGGGAGTGACTCCTGATAAAAAAATTATCTGGGGATTCAGGTCCCAGAACACTTGTACTCTCTGAGGTGTTGTGAAGGTTGTAGACAGCCCTGCAAGGGCTCTGGTGCATCCAAACTGTATCTCCTGCTCCTTCTGCTCCCTTCATGGGGAGTTGCTTCCAGCAACTGGCTCAAGGGATAGCGCAACAAGGCAACACTAACTACTGCTAATGTTGTTTCAGAGCCAGAGATGCACAGGAAGCATATCTGAAAGAAAATCTGTGGGACTTTTCCAAGCCCTAATCAGGATGAACAGATAATATGGGGAAGGGGGAACAACTTGAAAGAAAAAAAAAAGTAAAAATGGGTTGGACGATTTGGAAATTTTTATTCTGGAAATTTTTGTTCCAGGTATTTAGGATTTGAGAGTATAAATGAACTAATTCATAGAACATTTCTTTTCAACATCAAACAGAAGCTATATATCTTAAAAACTTGCACATATTAATAATTTCAAGTCATAGAGGACAATCTAGTACTCAGCAATACAACACTTTCCAGGAAAAAAAAAAGAAAATCAGAGAAAAATCCTCAATTACGAATACTCAGCAGTGCTGCACTAAGATTTCTGACCCCATTATTTCAAAACCACATCTGCTGGTGCAACAGAGAGAGCCCCTGGGAGATAAGGATCCTCCCTGCCTCCCTCCCTCCCTTTCTCCCACCCCCACCTGCTCCCCTCTGGGCTGCTCACCTCCTTCCCACTGGGGCTGTGTAGCAAAGATGAGGAGGAGGCTGCCCCGGAGCAGGGGTAAGGAGCACAGGGTGGTGGCTGGGCACAGGGGGCAGATATTGCTGTGCTGATGAACTGTTCTGGCAGCTGCTGCCATGGGCAGAGAGCTTATTTTTCCCCACCTTTCCATACCACTGTGCCTTTAGACCAGCACAGAAAACTGATGATCTTTTGGCATGCCAGTTCAGGGAGTTTGTCTGGCAGCAGAGTAACTACTAAAATAACAAGAGGAATATTTTCCTGCTGGATTAGGTCCATTTGCCTAGAGATGTGCCAGCCCAGGGAAGTGGGGTGGACTGTGTGCCTTGGATGGGGAGAGTCAGAACTGGCTATGCAGCAGCCACCTGGGGCTAGCTCTGCTGTATTCCAGAAATCACACTGTGAGTTTAATCTGGATCAGGGTGCAGAAGCTTTTTTAAAAGTCTTCGAGTCCTAAGGTCCAGCTAGAAATGTGTTTTTACTCACCTTTGCAGAAGTGCGAAATCAGAGCTTATGCTAAATATAGTCAAAATAAAGGACACAGGGGAGAACAACAAGTACATTTTTAGCTTCCTGAACTAAGATGTGTGAGAGCATATTGCACTGCTCTGTGCATTCATGTAATATTTGGGGTTCCCTGCCTATTATAACCTGAGGTAGGTATAATTCACCATGTCCTCTGTCCCAAAATATGCTTTTACTGTGGGAAGAAATAGCATAAATAGCACTGCTGTGATCCAGGATTTTTTCTCATTAGTTTTCAAGTTTCATTTCAAAACAAATGTTTGTTTGGTTTTCCCAGCTGTCAGGATCTCAGCTGAGATTCAAAAGATAACTGTACTTATTTGCATATCAGCACTGATCTTTTTCCTTCAAACATATCACAGACTAATTTTTACACCAGTGACATTTGTTCAACTTGATTCTCTTAGGTAAAGACAAAATGCAGGTATTACATCAATACTTTTCCAAACACTTTGTAAATTAGGCTACAGAAGAAACTAAGGAATGAAGAGATAGATCTTGTTTCACAGGAACACAGCAGAAAAGGTTTCTGTGTACCTAGCTTGGTACTGTCCCAACTAGACAATATTATCAAATGTTATGTTTTGGAAAAAATTAATTTTTTTGGTAAAAAATAGAATGCAGATTTATATATTTCTTCTGCTGATAAGTTCTATAGAGAAGGAAAAACCCCAACAGTTTTCACCAGATGAAAAACCTGTTACTACAGCTTTTTTAAGATTTACTAACAACATTTCATTTACTACAACGCCTTTTCGAAATGGAGCCCAACTTCATCAGAGTAAAAATAAAATAAAAAAATAAACACTAGAAGATGTATTTAGTTCTTGGTCTCTTCATGTTCTAGTTGGTATCTGTCTCCCCTGTTTCATCTAATAAAAAAAAAAAGTCTAACTGTGTTCATAGAAGAGTTTCCCACAGTTAATATTGATTTTGAAACAGTTTTGTTACAGTGATGCAATCCTGAACTGCTGAACAACCTGTGAATAATCACTTTCACTGTTTCTTTAAGGGAAAAAATAACCTGTCTTCTTTCATTTTTTCATGTCCTCTTTAATCCCCTCCCTTCTGTTAAATGTCTTTCCCCAAGCATATAAAAAAGCATCCTTTTGGCAAGAATTTTAAAAGCTGTTTCTAGCAGTTCTGGCATTAACTTTTAATTAATTTCAATTTCAGTCAGTGACTGAGCAAGGAGTCAAAGCAGCTGCCGCTCCTGGGCTGTGTCTATGTCAGAGCAAACAGGTACTGGCTTGTTCTGTCCAGACTTAAGAAGCAGAGCCCCAGCTCCAGCCCAGGGGGTGTGAGTGCCCTGGTGTAAAGCATCCTGCTGAGTGCTTCCAGCAGCCCTGCAGTGTGCCCATGCTGCATTGCAACAGTGCAGCTGCACAGTTCAATTTACTAATACACTGAGGAAAAGGAGATACTGAGACTGGCTGCACCTATGCTGATCTCCTCAAGGGAGCCCATCTCTCCAGGGCCTTGCAGAGAGCTAAGGCCTGGTTTGGGGTTTTTTTTTCTTTTTTTATTCCTTGTCTCACTTTGCCACTCAGCAGGCCCTGTTTTCCTGTCCAAGCCAATGCAAAAGTAAATCCCAATTCTTCATTTTCTCATGTGAGTGCAAGATGTTATTAAAATCTAAACTGGCCTTGGACCTCTGCTTTAAATACACTGCAGATGTAGCTACTGAGACAAAACAACAGCCAGTCACTGTGATCTAAACCTAATTGTCCTGCAGGTAAATTGGCAAAAATGGTTATTAGAAAGTTGTGCTAAAGAGTGTAAGCTTATAACCTATGCTAAATATTGAGTATCTCCTAATGTAGTGTAGATCCACTATAGTGTAAAAGGAGATAATACTGGTCTATCAATAGGCATAACCTACTGGGAAGAATTTGATGAATAAAAAATTTGATTTTCTGCCTTAGTATAGATGCAAGTTTAGAGTAGGAGGACTATCCCTCTGCTGTGTATTTCATGGAGACATATTCTAGGTTAGGCACATTTGCCACAACAATTTTGCTCTATAAGATTCTGTGATCAACTGTTTGCAGCTTTAACATTATACAAGGCAAACAGAGGAAAATGCCAGTGTAGACTTTTGTTTTGAGGCTCTTGGAAACAAAGCCTTAGGAAAATACAGTCATTATAATGATGGTATTAAGGATTAGTTCACTTCAACTGAAAATCTATTACACAAATTATATCCAAAGGCCTTTTGAAATACAGCTTTCTTTTTCTTCCCTATTCCTAGTGTTTCCAATATTAGGCTTTCTGTTATCTTATTACACCATGCTTAAAACTTTATCAACCTGCTGTGTAAACTAAAAAGAAAACCAGATATGCCTGCATAAAGAGAATGAATAGAATTATACAAACCAAACTTTTCTGTATAAAATATTTAAAACGCAGACCTTTTTATTATTTCAAGCTAGTTTGGATTGAAAGAAGTCCTAAACCCATATTTTAATGTAGTATGCATGTACATATGAATTTACTAAATAATATGTAAGTTGCCTCTTCCCTTTGTTCTCTGTTCTCTCCAAACTTTTGTGTAATAATATTAAGCCTAGGCCCCCAAAACTGAAATAAGAGAGGTATCTATTTAGGCACACATATTGACATACAAATTGGGAACCTTAAGATACCTATGCTGTAGGATTCTTCACTGCTTCACCTCACTTTAGACGGTGCCAATATATTTGTCTTGATTTTTTGTAGACTGACTAGTGCTGTGTGTCATTCAGGGAGAGGTAGAATACACTTTCAAGTTTACCAGTCTCATCTTTACACCCTCAGGAACTCCTCCCCTCATGAACTGGCCCTTCCTCTAAACTTCTGAGTAGCTTCAGTCTGTAATATGCCATACAACAAAATTCTCTGAAAGTGTATTTCATTCATCCATCTAAATATAGGCATACATTGTCTCAGGCTGGGCAAAATTCAGCTTGTGATCAGCAGTTGATTTCTATTTACACTCTCAATAAAGCTAAAATAGGAGGTTTATCCCAATGGAAAAGGTAGTTACTCAGATCTCCCATGGACTGTAGGGAGCTACAGCAGTGCCACCTCAAAGAAATCTTTGCAAATACAGAACTGTTTTGCAGAAAGCCAAACAGTAAAATGTCAATAAAATGATTTAAATTACTGAAATCAAGAACCTGAAAGTGAGTCATCTTGTTTATATTTGATTCCTCTACATTACAAAGTCGTCTGCAGTACAAGTAGAGGTTATCCATAAAATGTATGTATGTACTTAAGTGTACTTCAGTATTTATGGTTTCTCTCAGCTTGCTCCAGACTTGGGGCAGGAGGTTATTAGTAGACAGAAATTATTAGTGTGATTTGGGGTTGTATGAGCTCAGCCAATGTTACAGGTGTGGAATGGTATAGCAAGTTATTTATCTCAGATTGTCAAAGACAAACTTGGTATTGTGGTCCTTGGTCATTCCAGTTCAACTCCACATGAATGTAAATCAGAACAAACTTTGCTAGTGCCAAAAAACACCTGTGCTAGCAGGTAAAAAGTGCACTGCACTCACTAGTAAAGTATACTGAGACTGAACCTGGACCTTGTGGGACTGGGGTGGTAGTAGGTGCTTCTGACAGATTATTTAATATGTTACCCAAATCATATGAGATATATATTGACAATTGAACTAGTAGAATCTGGATGTGGGAAGGAAATTTCACAGATTTCAGCTTTGTTTGCGTGGGTTGAAAGTGATTCTCCAGGGTGCATCCGCTTCTTCTAACTGCTCAGCTTTAAGTCTGAATGAAGGCTGGAGAAACAAAAAGCTGCCTATGTAGACTAAACCACTTGGCTCCATGCCCTCCTCAGTGTTTACCCAGGCAGCAGTCTGTTTTAGCAAAAGAAATCAAAGAATAAATATGCTCTAAGGTCTAAAGATTCTCTCAACTATGTAAAATCCAACATAGGGGCTGGGAAGGGCAGCTGCTCATTTGCATTCCTGGCATCCACTGCTAACGACTGGAAGAAACTGTAAGAAATGTTGGTTTTGAGATGCATTAATGTTTAAAGGAAAACCACAGCTAGCAGAACATTTTTTTTCTTCATTTTTGCACTTTCTGTGCTCTTTAAACACATATTTGAGATGCCCTCATACCCAGCATTCCTTATACAGCATGTGTGTTTGTTTTTATTACTATGCTGATCTCTCCAGGCACTTTTTTCAAGGTTAATCTCTGCAAGGCTGTATCTTCCTTTGTCGCAGGGTTTTCCTCTCTCAGACACACTTGACTTGCCCTAGTGACTTAACTTGTGCGTTGCTCTCTCAATTCATTTCCCGGTTTATGATGACTATTCCTCTCTCCCTCCTTTTTCCAAATTGGAAGAAAAATTGTAAATGGCAAAGGTTTCTTTTCAGTAAGATATATCTGTGGCACTTTATGCCACAGAAATTTTTCTTTTCAGATTATCAATGCTTCTGAACACATCTGGGCTGTAAATACCAGCACTTGGGGACCATTTATGTTGACTAGAGGAAGCCTGGTCAGAGGAACTGAGCGCAGAACTGGAAGTATGAGTTGCTAAATTTTCCCCATCTCTGCCTATAATGATTTCTAGGCACGTTTTATCCTGACAGAACTTCCTAATGTCTATAGTATCTTGCTAATGATTATCATATCTTCCTGCATTCAGATAGGTAGAAGACAAGGGTGCACAGCTCATTTTTTGGACTGGTCCCCAGTCCGATCGACTGAAAGAAATGGAAAGATGAGCAGCCTTTTCTCTGCATTGGTCAAAGAAAGCCTGTGCCACACTTATACCAGTGTTATTTTCTCCAACAGCTGGCCCACATCACAAAGCACAAATATCCCTGTATTCCTCAGTAGGCCAACAAGATAGAAATTCCCATTCTCTTCTACTTTAGCAGAAAGTGAGAACCTCTGGTCTTTAATGAAGAAAATATTACCATTGTTTTCCATACCGAGGTGATGAAAATTAAAGAGCAAAACTGAGCTTTTGTTTTCTCTGACATTTGTGCATTTCTTATCAGCACCCCAGGCTATGCAGACTAGTAGTTTGAAGCAGCTCTGCTTACATATTGCTTTCCTGTATTGTTTTTGTGGAGGCATTTTTTTGGTCCTAATTCCTCCAGCAAGTCTCTTTCTCCAGTAGGAAGGCCAAGAGGATGAAATCTTGGCTCACTTGAAGTTAATGGCAAAACTATAATGGACCTTCATGGGGCCATAATTTTGTCACCTAACACCATAAAGCAGCCTTTGGTACAACTGATTTCCTGAATTCCATTTGCTGAATATATGGTTTATTCTAATGTTTCTCAGTGTTTTTTGTTCAGAGAGTACCCATGGTGACTACTTCTTTTTTCTTTCCTCTGTAACAACACATTTTGTTGCGGCAATTTAACAAATTAATTTAAGGGTTTACCTTAATAAAGGATATGGCAATAATTTTTCTAAACTCACAATGGCACAAAATCCCCACTATTAAGGTTCCATAGGATTCTCCATGCATTAGCAGATGTAATTTCACAATCATAAATCCCCTCATACTCCAAAAGCAGGACACAGAACTGTCTTTTTCAATAGAAACATATTTTAGACTCAAGCAGTTGAGTCAAAACAAAGGTAAAAAACCCTTACCAACTGCTCCACACACCAGGATCAGTCCTGAAATTGAGCCCTTTTTTTGAAGCCTCATTGAACAGGAATTGAATCAGGACAAGTTCAGCTGCCCCCAAATCAGAACTCAGAATCTTTTGCAGAATTACTTACTCCATGAAAATGGGATAGATGTCTCATCTCAAGTTATTTTGTCAGGAGCACCACAAAGCTGGAGATGCTGTGATAAGTGGAGAGGTAGGAAGCTGATGTATGGTTAGAGGGAGGATAGAGAAAATGAAAACTTCTTTAGAATAAGAGTAGTTGGGGACATTTTTGCATGAAGCAAGTGGGAAGGATGGCACAGGCTGACAAGCAACATGAGGCAAAACTGGCTTGGCAGTGGAGTGAGGTGCATATATGAGGTGACTGAGACTAAGCTGTGCATAAATGAACTTCCAAACTACAGCTGTGGCCATCCAGATCCTGCCCCTTAGCTGGGAACTGAGAACTTGTTATCTAATAACACTGCCTTTTAAGCAGTCTCACAATGCAATACATTTAGCATTTTATTGAATAATTACATATCACAACATGCAACATTGCACACTGCTGTGTGTGATACTGCATATTACATTAAATGCAGTTACCCTGTGTAGTGTATAATTCATCTACCTATCAAGGATACCTAATTAAACACATATAGTTTCCATGTGAAATATAAACTCATCTAATACAAATCAGTAGTAAAATCAGCACAGCACATTCAGCAGAAAATAGGTTTGACAAACAAGGTCAATAAAATTTTTACCTGTAAATCACCTAGAGTAAAACAAATAATATTGTTTAACTCTGTAAAGTCAAAGAAAGAATCAGAAAATGAAGGAGTAACCTGAAAATCAGTTAGCATCTTGTCTGAAAGCACTAATAGAGTAAATACACCTTTTTTTTCTGAATAATAAAAACAAATGAAAGAGAAACATCTCACCTGATGTCCACAAAACTGTCTAGACATGAAATGCAACATTGCTGCTAGTAAATATATATACCCCTTAATCAAACTACTGCAGGTAGAAACCCACAATTTTATAAGAAAACATCAAATAAAATTACAGTGCAGTTTGTCAACAGACATTCTCTGTGTATCTCTGATTATATTTATTGTGGGTTTATTCTGCTGAGCTGAATTCCACTAATAGTATTCAGGGAAATATCTATTTTCTTGATTTGCGACAGGGGTTATTTTTATTCACATTTCAGCTTCCCAATTGCAGATGAAGCTTTATTCAATGAAACCTATTAAAAGCAGAGAAAGAAACCTCTTCCCTGCCAGTTGGCACATTCTGGCACTGTCTTGCCCACAGGGAGATGCACAACACAGGCACATACAGACAGGATGGCATGGCTGACAGATTTGGTGGCTTATGGGTATTAGAGACAAGGTTTTATAAACTTGTGCTTTCAACTGCAGGCTAGCTTTCTAGAAAGCAGATTGAACACAAACTGTGCTCTAAGCCAAGCTGCACAAGGTATCATGTGGACAGGTTAGAAGGTTGTGCCAGATCTAAAGTTGCAGGTTGGTTTATCTGTCTTGTTGTCAGGCTCTTAGGACAGGATGTGTTTGTTAAACCCCTGGCTAAGCTACACACAGCAGTCTCTGGAAGATATTATGCCATTATTCTTAAAAGAACCAAATGAAATAAATTAACTGAACTGCAGTTTGTTTGGTTTCTCCTGGCCTCGCTTCACAATGTGTAAAGCAAGGTAGAAAAAGGAGGTAGAAAAAGACCCATCCTCAGCTCTGGCAACCACACAAGCATGTTCACAGGACTAATGGCTAGAAATTGTTTCCTGATGCCTTAATGAAGAACTCCTGTGGCTAAGGTGGCATTTGCATGGAGGGTTGGTGTGGCCCTTAAAACCATCCCTGCACTTGTACTTCAAGCCTAGCCTTGGCTGCAGCCCACCCTTGACTTGAGTGTAGGTGGCTGCTCTGAGCAGAGGTGGCACATCCAGCTCTTGAAACAGCCCTGGTTCAGGCTGCTAAAGTGAGAGATGCTTATAGTCTGGGGGAGATTTATGATGATGTGTTTGTAATTTATGAGGTTTCTTCCCTTCTCTTCCTCTCTCTCTCTCCCTCTCTCCCACCCTCCCACCTTCTGTCACTGGCTACATTTTAAATCTTTGATGTGATTCTCAGTCATTCTTGTGCCAGGATATAAATCACTCACCTACCAACAGCTATTCACATGTCTGCAGCAAAGGGCTTTCTGTGTGGTAATTTGAAAGGCAATGAGGGAAAACTGGTACAGATCAATAATGTAGGATTTTTGGGGTGTTTAGCACAGAAAATGGAAAGAAGGATATTCTTTGAGGATAAAACATCTGCTACAGCCCATTACAAATAGAAGAACCGAGATTTAATGGTGAGTCTGGCACGTGGCACTGTTATCGTCCTAACTAAATAAAGAATATGTGTTTACAAGGAATACATTAATGCTTGATGAGGCATGGATGGCACCATAAAGTATCAGTTGCTTCATGTATTTATGAGGTAAACAGTGACTTTTCTACGTTTTGTAACAAAGTTTGTCTTGCATTAAAAACCTCATGATGAGAAATTTTATAGCCACAAACACCAAGGACATTGAAGAAGACACGGATAGAGGCTGCAGAGCCTGTAAGGAAACATGCTGTATGAAAAAATATTCTTATTGCTGTGCTGTGCTTTGGACTTCTTATTTTCCTCCTGTGGGGCTGAGATGAGCAGACGTAAAATTGGCCTTCCCAGGAGAATCAAGCAGAGGAGCAGCTCTCTCCCCTGCACTGCAGGAGTGACCCTTTCTGTCTCTGAACCCTGCTATTTGTCCCCTGGTAACCCAAGAGTGATACCCCTACTGCCACCACCACTGCCCTAGTTGAAACCAACCCAAATCTTCCTGGTTCCCTGCCACAAGAGGTGGGCCCTGAGATGCCTCTTGGAGCACTACAGGAAAAGGTAGTGTGGTTTATGGGATGCTCTTAGAAGAAATAACCTACATTCAGAATACCTATGTTGAGGTTATTTCTGCTTTTATAGTGTAATGTTTTTAGTCTTTAAAAAGAGCTAAGAGGAAAGCTTTCTTACTTAAGACAACATTTCTCAAGCAGTCTATAAGGGATCATCAGATTACATCTCTACCTGACCTGCAAAGAGAAGCCCTTTATGAAACTACTTTTATTTTTTCTGTGTTTTGGAGGTGCAGGACTGTGGAGGAGATAACAGTAGAAGATAGATTTTGAAAAGAATAATTTTGGCAGCTTTATTCTGTGCGACCCCACAGCTTTTTGCTTCCACAACTTTCTAGTGGAGTGCTATGCATTCGCTTTTTTTTTAGGGTGGAAGTTTATTATTGTAACCCTTTTCTTACTCTAAGAAATGGGTCCCCTAAGTTACCATGGCATGTAGTTTCTAGAATACTGTTGAATAAGGGTTACAAAATATTTCACTTGACACTTCATATTGTCCCTGATTGCCAGCTTGAAAATTGCAACAGCAGTGACAAAAGCTGAAAGACCCGTTCTGCTGGCCTGATTCATAGGAAAACAATATATTTTTGTTCAAGCTGTCACAGCAAAACCCCCTTGAAATGTTACTCAACATGACTGGATTGCAGAGTCAGGTCCTCTTTGAATAAAAATCTTTAACTTTCAGAAGAACTCAAAGAGTATGGTTTCATCATTTTAGCAAAAAAAAGATGCCAATGGAGAAAAGATTAATTTTCCCGTCTCTTGTTGAATCCTTTTATATGATTCAGTATGTTTTATGAGCTGCTTTTTCAGGGATGCTGGCAGAAAACAGGGTAATCACTCTTTCATCATCATGTCAGCCTTATTTTAACTGGCCTCCACTGACTGTTGGGAAAATGAGGAGCAATTGGAGCCATCAGCCAGCTCAGTTTGTGTATACCTCTGTCTGGTATCTGACCTCACCAGTCCACCTGCTTTATCGACTTTACAGCACACATGGGCCCCATCAAATTATTCTGGGAGGTAGGAGCAAGGAAAAGCATGGAATAACTCTGTCCTTTGAGTGGAGGAGGTAGGAGTCCTCCTGGCAGCTCAACCAGCAGAACTAGCCATTTTCAAACTGGCAACTTGCTGTGTTTTCTGCTCGTGGCTGTCTGGACTGTAAGCTGGCAGTAAAACCCTGCCCTTCCCCTCCCAGTTCTCCTGTACCTGCTTCATTTTATATGTTTTTATAGGCTGGTGAGATAAAATACATAGTAATTTTTTAGGTTGTCCTAACCAGTATCTGCTGTTCAGCTCATCCCAAGAGAATGCTTCATGTTTATACTCTGTGCATGTATGTATCCTGTGTTCTCTGAAAGGGATGCAGATACACAAATATAAATCTCCAGTACCCTCCTAAATGCCTTATGCAGTCTAGCTGTCCCTGGTGAATTGCCAGAAAGGAGCTTTAGAACTTGCTTTCCCTTCTCCATTCCCTTCCAGAGTAGTTCTGGGTTATCCTTCCCTCTGTGTTCACACATTTGACATCAAAATAATTTTATCATCGATCAACCACATATACATTCTAAGTCTTAAACACTGCTGTTTGGGTCAGCCTAGGAATCTCTCCTCATGCCTCTAATCACAGCCTGTGACAGATGCTGGAGGAAAGGGTGACAGGATAAGAATGTGAACAAAGTGACCTTGAATTTGCTGTACTCTTCAGCTCACAGAAATCAGCTGCTTTGGGGCTTTGGGGATGAGAGTTGCATGCAGATGATTATACAGGGGTGCCACCTATCTGATGTACACACAGTCAATCAATTTCTAACCCCTTTTTTCTGTCTCTTTCCACAGGCTGTCAGTCAATGCCAGGATGCTGCCCTATGCTGTATAAGAAAACATTTCCTTCTGCTTGCTTTTAAAATTGCTCTGCATAAATTCACTGGGAACTCTTTAGTTCTTATTTCATGAGAAATAATAAGTCTCATGGCTTATTTAATCTGTTCTATAGTTCTTAGGATTTTGCAAACCTTTGTTACATGCTTCTACTAGTCTACTGGGATGAGCCTATATATGGGAGCTGCTTCATTGTCAGATATTGCTCCTATCCCCACCTTTCATAGCTCTGTTAGGCTCCTTTGGAAATGGGGTAACAAGAGTGATTGCACTATAAAACTACACATATAAATTATATAATGACAGGTTTTTGTTCTCTTTTTGGTCACTGTGGAATGTTGCAATGCAAACTATGAATCTGAGCAGGCTTGCCTAGTACCAGACACCCAACCAAATAGGCTTCAGTGACTTAAGTTTTCTAGTAACTATTTAAATGATGCTAGCTTTTCCATACAGAATAGAAACTGATTTTTTTTTTTTTTGTTCTTTAGCTTATACCTGAAGTATAGCACTGAGAAAAGAAAGAAATAAAAATGCTTAGATATGTTCTAATGGTGATTCTTAGTTTTCTGATGTGATGGAGCTCAAATTTGCAGCCTGAATGAGTTGTACTTTGTTGAATTTAATATCTGCAACTGTTCCAGAACTAAATATGACTCATTCCAGACCCCAGGAAAGCATAATTATATGGAATAAAGCCTGCATTTGAAGGGGGAGATGGAAAACTTGTTCTTAAACCATTTGTTGAAAGCTGAGTAGAATTTGAAACATTAAGAGGTGCTCCCAAGGAAGATGGATTAGTGATCAGAATTTAAGAAAAGCAGTCAGATGTGAATAATAAATTGCATTTTTTCAAGGTTCTGTGGTTTCTCACATGGGCACTTACACGGTACAATATAAAGCAATATATATGAGGTATAGTTTCCAGACGTTTTTTCCTTTACTTTTTGTATCTCTCTTATAGGCAGAATGAATGTGACGTGTTTTGTCCAGCTGAGCCCATCCATATAGCAGCACAAGTGTCACGCACAATTTGTAGTGTAGTATTTATAGCCAATATGCAAAATATTAACGCAAGGGCCATCAACCCTGGCTGGGCCTGTGAGCATGGGGCCTGAGCCAGATACCACTGCCAGTGACATCATACTCTGCTCTGCCTGTCAGTCTGGCAGAACAAGGTTTTACTTTTCTATTGTTCATTGTCATGAACAAAGTCACACGACACTGCTGCCTGCAGGCTGGTGTAGGGACCAGGAGCCAGGGACCATAATCTTTGTGCCTTTGTGAATAATAAGGTTTGTGCTTGTGCACTGGCAAAGATCACATTCACAAGATATGTATTTACTTCCTTTTCCATGCCATCAAGGATTAAGGAGAAGTCTTACTGTCTGGAGGCAATCCAGCTGTTTCAGATGGCTGGATTCTGGGCTCTTGCTGCTTAGAAAGAGTGTTAGGCAGCAGGTCTGCACCTGGGATGTCTGCTTTTGAGATCCAGAGATGAAATACCAGTCCCAAATCTAGAGAGTATGAAAATTTACAGGATTTGAAAATTGGATGCAATGTAACAGCAATTCAGACAAATTTTTAAAAATCTTGCCATTTTTTTTTCTGCGGAGATTATTGCCACTTCCAATAACCAACTGTGATTGTTTATTTTAATAATTTTATATTATTTTAATGGGAAAGCATGCTTCCCCATGGAAAACATGGTAATTTCTTTTGAATAATTCTCTGCACTTGAAATTCTTGAAGGTTTTGGTTAAGAGAAAGGTATTTTAAAAGAGTCTTTCAAAGACAGTTGGAAACAATCCAAAAACTGGTCTAATTTTCTGAACAGTACTACTCCATGAATTTGGAGGGCACTGGAGGGCCCTTTGAGAGCACCCCACATATTTCTTCTGTCTGCTTCTATGTATGATTAGGACTATTTTTTTTGACATTACATGAACACTTTCCTTTTAGTAGCTGCCTTTTTTTTATGTATCCTTGAAGCGAATTAAGGCAAACAGAGACCGTTTTTAATGAAAATGTGCTTCCAAGTATAGAATGGCTAGAAAAAGGAACAATTTAATAGATTTTGTGTCAAACGGATCAACATACTAAAAATGCACCATCGCTCTTTGTACGACTTTGATATTTCACATAAAGTATCCTAATATTTTGGCTGTTCTCATTCTCTCTGTTTCCTTTACCTCTGGACAGGACTAAAGTATGTCAGACAAAAAGTGGTACAGACAGCAATAAAAGATGAAGTATTGATAAAGAAAGAAAATTAGTTTCATTTTTTCAGTTTCTTTACTGATGTTTATGTCTCTTTTCCCGAGTACCATAAAATGTTAATAATGCCAAAAGTCTTGCTGTGATAACTTGATTTGACATGTCTCTATATTTTGGCTCTGGCTGTGATCTGAAGCTCTGAACTCATAGATTAGTAAAATCCAGAGGTGGAGTGCATGTGGAGATAACATCTGTTTGCCACCAACATGTCTTTTAAAGGGTAATCCCTTATGCATGGATCTGAGTGGGACTGTATTTCATGACATCTCTTGCTGTGATTGCTGATCATGTACACATACCTCAAGCTAACTTTAAATGCCTCATTTGGGTAGGGCTACCAGCAAAGCACAAAAAATTTGGTGCTCAGCACAGGCTGAATCACCAGAATGTTTTTCTGAGTGACTGGGTACATTTTGCTACCAGGCAGAGTCAGTTTAAAAGAAGGTTGCATGTTTTAAAAAGTGTCTGCATGTATTTCAGTTATGTTTTTGACCACTGCAATTGAGGATCCTGACTGGCACAAAAGTCAATGAAAAAACTCTGCAAATATAAAAATTGTCATTATATATGCTCTTATAGAAATACTATGTAACTGTGTTGGTGTCCAAAAAGCCACTTTTACTGTCTGTCTCCCATCAATATGTAAAAGACCTGATTCTTCATTCCTTTGCACCACGTAGTGGAGTTGCTCTTTATATAGTTTTGTCTACAGCAAATAAGAAACAGGCTCCAGCACTTTTTGCATGTGGCTACATAAGGATGTCCTCCTTTTCTAAATGGTCTTTTCCAACTGATGTCACAAGAAAGTATAATACCTGTGAAGGAACTGAGCAAATTTTGTTGACAAATTTGTCTGACATAGTTTCACCAGCTGGAAAACAGCATTTTGTTTCTCTTCTTCTTCACCCTCCATCCCTGCCTGTTTTTTTTTAAATCTCTAGAATGATCTTTTACCAAAAATTCTTGTTGAGAAGTCAGGGAAGCTTCATGCCTTTCTACAGGCCTTGAGACCATGTTTCTTTAGCTGCTTACAGTGCTTCCTCTGGAACTGGTTGTTTCAGAATGGCCTCCTAATTTTTCCACATTATTTTTGAGGGCAAAAAAGGAGACAAATTCCATCTCTCTGCCCTCTCTTCACAGGAATTGAGTTTATGACCTTGTTCATCAACTCTTGTTTATCAAGTCATCTTCCTGCCTACAGGCCTGGCATTGTAGAGGAGAGGACATAAGCTGAGGGGAAGATTACTTCTCCTTCCACCATGTGGATAGTGGTGTCTCTGTACACACAGGTTTTCTCTCTATCTTTGCCTTCATACAGCAGAGTCACACGAAAAAAGTATAACTCTGGTTGAAGAGACATCTACCTCTAGTTCAACCTCCTGCTCAAAGCACGACCCATTCCAAGGACCAGCTTCAAAGATTTCTGTGCTCTCCCATGAGGTCGTTGTAGACAGCAATAACCTCTTTTTCCTGAAGGCAAACAGTCCCAAATCTCACAGTTTCTCGTTGTGTGTCATGTGCTCCAGCCCCCAACCAGGCTGGTCACCTCTGCTGTGCTCACTTCAGCATGCCCAAGTCTCCCTCATACTGAGGAGCCCAGGAGTTGAGAAACACTCCAGAATTGTCTTGCCTGGACTGAGCAGAGCTGTAGTGGCCAACCTTGCAGTGATGTAGCCCAAGATGTTGGCTTTCCTTTCACAAGGAAATGTTAGTGGTCAACATGGTGCTCAAAAAAATTTCCTAGTCCTTCTTTGCAAACTGTTTTCCAACTGGGGGATCCCCAGTGTGTTTTGTAGCATGGGCTTATTCCTCCCCAGTACAGCTTTGCATTTGCCTTTCGTAAGGTTTCTGCCTGACTGCTTTCCCGGCTGGCTAAGACTCCTGAGAGGAAGTCCTGCCTCCCAGTACACTGACCACTTCCCCAAGTACGAAACTATGCAAGCTCCTAATTTATCTTATGGGTTTATTTAATCTTTTAATATTTTTAATTTTTTTTTTGAGGTAGGGGAGGATTCAAGCACTTTGGCCACATATGCACAATTAAATTAAATATGTACTGTCCTAAGTGGGGTGGCCATCTGACATAGAAAAGGGTCCTAAAAAGGGTAATAAAGAAATAAATTATCTCCCACTGCAGGTGAGATAGGACATCCTCACTTTTGCTAAGATGGTGCCTGGCTTTACAGATCTTCTTTGCTGCTCTTGCTTTAGTTTATGATCTGTCTCATATTTTCCACTACAGATGCATGTGACATCTTTGTAGTGACAGCCAAAGCAAGCGAATTTCCTTCCAGAAGAAGTGGCGCAGTACTTTTTTTGAAACCTGGCATCAATTTGATGGAAACATTTAAAGAAATAATAATTAAAGTATATCTGCAGTCAGAAAGGAGGAAACAGTAACCTTTGATAGGTGGAGACAGGAAGAGTAAATAGTCTGGTTGTGGAGCTGGGGCAAGTACTTCTTGCACAGGGAAAACTGTAGAAGTAGTCCTTGTCTACAGCCTCATTAGTCCTGTGTTTGCTTTACAACTCAGAGTCAAAGAAGCATCCCTCTGGTTCCTTCACTCTCCCAGTGCCCACTGTCCTGCTTCCACTTAGCAAAAGTGACCTTCTCTGTCCTCATGTGTTGCACTTCCAACAATTTTGGCTCTTTGTCCACAGCAAGTGCTAAATGAAATTAAAAGTAAAACAGAAGCATAAGCTAAACTACACCCTGTAGTATTAGAACCATGTGTCCTATAACTACAATAAAATACTGCTGTGATAAATCATTAAGTAGGGGTCAATAAAGCAATAATACTGTACAGTGGAAACTGATCATTTAATGTAATGACTGATTTATTACACCATTAACTTGTCCTTAACTTTTTCTTAGGACACTCTGCTGAGTGCTTGTTAACTACTGAAATAAACTGTTTCTTGGTGGAAATACTTAAATAAGAGCCTGTAACTTATTGACTGGTCAGAAAATTAAAGTCTGTAGTGCAAAGCAAAACAAACATAATTTGGCTCTTTTCGGTCATTATGTTATCATATGCAAATGTGTGAAAGTAAATACAATGAGTAAATAACAGCCTATAGCAAATGATGTATAAAAATTACATGTTTGGGAGATAATTTCTTGTTTATTCTTATTCTTTATTCTTCTTCTTTACCTGCAGTAATTAGGAAGTCAGTATGACTGGTGAAAACCTTTAGCCAGTAGAGACCTGTCATGGGACTCCTGCTTCTGATTGTATGACTAGAAGGATGTTGCAGCAGGATAGAGGATGGCTATGTCAAATGTGAGAAGGACTTGAAATCTCTGTGAAAGCAGGTAATGATTGTGGCAGCAGAGGGCAGAGACCTCATAGCTGCCATCCAAGGGTCCCACACTTTGCGCTGCACGGTCAGAAGGAGCCAGTCCCTGACTTTTGTCCCTCCCAGCAGGAGAGCAACCCTTCTCTCATATCTAGCCTGTCTTTGTCACTGAGAATTCAAAATGTTCTTTGGCTGAAGATATGTGGGCTAGCCGTAGTCTGGGCCAGATCTAGACTTCAGGGTACCCTTACCAAGACAACTATTTGGTTGCTTCAGAGTGGAATGATTTACTAAGGTCTGCCCAATAGAGATAGGACCTTAGCGTGAAACAGTGGAGTGTCTGTAAGGATACAGCTTTAAGAACACAGATGTGTTTGTGACAGTTTTCTGACACAGAGACCAGCTGGCATGGAATGGCCTTTAACCATACAATTAAACCTGCTAGCTTCCAAACCAGGTGTCAGCATTCAAACTGAGCATGGTTCCTGACTTGTGCTCAGGGGAGAATTGTTTTGGGACTATACTATTCTGTGCTGGAACCATGCCAGGATCTGCTCCAACAATACTGGGAGATGATGAATTCTATTTCCCTGAACAAAATTCTATTGTCCTGACACAAGCTGATTTATTTTATGCATGGAATTTTAGATTTTTAGTAGGCTGAGGAAAGAATCTGGGATCTGTACAACCATCATACTTTTATTTCCTGCTTGTGTAGCTCCACTGACTTCAATGAGGCTATTTTAGATTCACTCTGGTGTGATCAAGATAAAAAGGTTTCTTACATTTAGATTTTAGAAAAGAAACATCCACTTTCTCCTGCTTATAACTAAGTCTTCCAAAATTCAATCTATGGATGAAAATAAAAGAGGAAACATCAGAAGAACCAAGAGAATAATTATCTTGTGAAGGAGATGTGTGAGGAGGGACAGGAAAGAGAAAAGATATGTGGGGCAGGAAATAGTCATACTGGAAGTAGAAATACACAGGGAAAGAGTCAAGATCAAGCAGAAATAAAGCTAAGATTGATACAGGATAAACATTGTCATGGGTGGCATATAGAAGACCTGGAAATACAGAAATGATAATGGAGATACATTAAGTGAGCCTGTAAGGCAGTGATGGGAGAAGGCAGGGTGCAAAGGAATTGGATGTGTGCCCTTTGGAGCAGACTCTTGAGACTTGTGACTGGGGATACAGAGGAGACCTCTGGACCCAGCAAGGAGAACGGAGAGGCTAGATGCAGAGCTCAGAGAGAGAGAGGAAACAGGCAGTCTCTGTTGGATGCAAGGAAGTGTATGACACACTGGGCTTAAAAATGCTTTTAAATCAGTGTCAGGAACAACATCCTGCCAACAAATGCAGGATGAACAAAATAGAAACTGAAAACTTCACTATCATCCTGGGAAAAAACACATTTTTAAATGCTGCCTGCCTCCTACATGGAGCTCAATGCATCTGAAAATATCCTCTAATTTGCATACAAATAGCTACATAAATTGGACTTGATCTTGCTTGCGGTTGTAAACAGAGGGATGGGATCAGGAGGCAGCACAGCACAGAAAATGTTATGCTGGACTCGATTTGCAGCTCTGCTCCAACATCACTTTCTGACCTCATGGATATGGGGAGACCATATACTTGAGAGATCTGACTCTTTCTGGGATATTTAGAGTAGGGCTGTCTTCCTTCATTTTTGGATATTGAAAAGTTACGCACCTAATATATATAATTGTCTGAGACAATTACCTGAGGCTTGATTGATACTGAATGGAGGAAAATAGGTGGAAAGCCATTCTTCTGACCTATTATAAATGCCTGTCTTAGCAAAGATGAATTGCCCTTGGGAGAAGGGGTCTATTTGTTAACATATAAAGAACACAGTGTAAGTACATTGGATTCAAATGTCCAAATGGTAGGGACCTGAATTACAGCAGGTGACTCCATCCTAAATTGCCTCTTTTTTAGGACTTTGTTTGAAAATAATTATTGGCAACACTTAATGTTCTCTGTAAGTGTGTTGAGAGCTTCAAAGTGACATGTAAACATACATATTTTTAGTAGTAAAAATTGCCTCAAATTTCACATTTTTAGCACTTGAAAGGTCAGCTCTTCTAACAACTAAAACATTGAAATCTCAATATTTCAGTGTTTTTCTCACTCTTTTCCCCCTCCAACTTCAGTCATTGAAAACAAAAATATTTATATGCTACGTCTATGCAGGACAAGTAACACTGCATGCAGATGATGATTTTTTTTTCTAGAAATATTAAGTCTATAGAAAGTAGCTTCTCTGACACTTATTTACAGTCTCAAACAGAAGTAAAATCTATATCTAAATCTAATCTAAATCCATACATATACATAAATAAATAAAATTTCTTGTAGGCATTTGTTGTCAAAATTTGAACCATTTAGTTCCCTCTAGATCTGACAGAGAGGTGTCTCTGAAAAGGCAAGTCATTCTGTATTTAAATGGGCAGCCAAGACAGATAAGTCATTTGCAAGTGCATGTATTTGCTACTGAGTACCAGGAGAACATGGTTTAGACTAGGGGATATTTACATGCCTGAACTGTAGAAAAGTGTCTCATGCCTCATGATCTCCTAACAAAATCATTGCCATCAATTTCAAAAGACCCCAGGATCACCAGTGTTACTCCTGCTTCCACATCATCTCGTCCAGGAATTTGGAAGCAGTGAGATTACCAACACTACTGAATCACCTCTGGTTTTACAAACAGCAATGATGAAAACATGTCTGCAGACACTTTCTTAAACCCAGGCTTTGTATCTCTGCATTCTTGCAGCATACTCCTTCTTTAGGGAGGCTGGTCTATAGTATCAGTTTTATTTGGTTTTATTTTTCTCAGTATTACTTGTTCCAGCATGAAGAATGATCAGCAGATCTTTGCTGCTCCTTCCCAGTTCCTTTGTTGCTTGCGGTCTGCATTGTGTACCTGTCCTCCTGGCAGACTGTACATCCCTCTGTGCCCTGGGTGTGCTTGACTGTCAGACTTGATGGAGCTCCTATGAAAGAGCCTACAATCATGACCGGGCTCCATATTTTTTCTTTTTTTCTGATACTGATATGTGTGTCTTGTCCTTTCTCTTCCTCTCTGCCTTTTGGATGCACATCTCCTATCTTTTGTTTTGATGTTGAATTGCCTCCACTTCAGTTCACATTCTTCTCTGTTATCTGGTTCTCAAATATCTCTATTATCTCGCATTGCTTTACCTCAGAGCTAGTTTGTTTCATTCTCAGTGTCACTTCAATTCATTTTTTAGGCCAGTTTATTGTGTGTGCTCTCCAGCATAATAAACCTGTTCCCAGCACTATCTGTGTGTGTATCACATTGCTTTTTCTGGTTCGTTATCACACTCGTGCTCCTATTTGTGGGTAACCATTTTCATGTAATTTATGTTGTGTCTCTGTGTTCTCCTGTACTTTTCCTGTTTTTCAAAGATAGATACCTCCACTAAAACAAGTCCAAAAGCCTTGATCCCTGGATGCATATCTGAATAATTTGTCAGTGCAGAGTTGGTGAGATCTCTGATGTTTGAGTAAACAGTTCCACAGAACACCATAACAGTTTTTTTTAAGTTCTCTCCATTGAGGGGGTGATTGTTACACCCACCAGTTTCCAGGAGGTCCAGCCCTACCCACAACAATAAATACTTCCCTTGCTAGAACTCATATGTTGTTATTCCTTTGTTAGAGCTGAGCTGAAGCAGTCAGGGGAAGTCAAAGCATTTTAACTGTACTTACCATTAAACTGTTGCAGGTGGTTAAATGCTTTTGCACAGATAGTTTACAGACTTGAAATCAGCTAGCACAACTGCAACCCCATCATCAGCTGTAGATACAGAGAGTGAGGCCACTTCCATGCCTTTGATGTTCATATCATAGTGCACACAGATATTCACATCCCAGGATGTTCAAAAAACAGGAACAAATCAGAAAGCACATGTTAAAGACAGTGCTGAAAAAGATAAGGGAGAAGCACCAAAAAGAGCTGGGCAGAAATCCCTCTTGCTATGCTCATTTGGGAGGGTTGGGTCTTTCATGAAGGTCCTCTCTGATGAGCTGGATGTTTTACTGCCCCTTTGCCTGACAGCAGATCCTGACTCTCAGTGCTGTCTCAGACTCATGGAGATTTCTTCTGATTTCTTCCGAGAGGCAGCAAAGCAACCTTATTTGCTTGCTTCATGAGATGGCTTCAGATAGAAGGAAGTTCAGTTAAGGGAGTTCATGTAAAAGGGACTCAGGAATGCATGTACAAGCTTTTACAGAACTTTGTGTGAAATTTGCCAAAAGGCTGGCTTTAGACTAGACTGTTCTTCCTTAACCTCCTAAGTGTGAGATAAAATCAAGTTTCTGATGGAGACATTTGTCTGAAAGCTGAGACAGATCTGTACCTCTAGCAGAGTAGGAGATTGGTATGGAGAGTAAAGGAGCAAAGGATGTTTGGGCTGAGATGAAGAGATACTCTGAGACCAGCCCTGACTCCGGTTTAGCCACTGTTCTATTTCTGAATTAAACATTCACAATTCTACTTGAAACCAGTGGCAAATTTAGGTCAAATTGAAAGAAGAGCTCTGACTGAAGAAAGGCAAGCAAAGAAAGAAAAAACACCAAACAAAAAAAGTGTTGGCAATGTCAAAAAGATTAGTTTCAGCATTCTCCAAGCACAATGTTTCAATTTTTTTTTTTTAGTTGGATTCAAAAGAAGCATCTGCTGAAGTAATTCCAGCTCTCATAATCCTGGTGATTAGGATACTGGCCCAACATGCTGAAGACCCCAAACCCCAATGATTTTGAAAGGGAGTTTGAATATCTTTCTTCTAAGGGGACTGAACAATCAAATTCTGCTTCTTTAGTTATGTAACTATTATTATAAACAAATATTCACTGCGAAGAAGGGGGCTGCATAGGCTGGGAGTCTAGAGGAGGGAAACTTGATCTCAAGTCTTTCTTCCAAATTTCATGACAAGGGGAAATTGGTCCCAGATGAGTGCTTTAATCAGCTTATTCTGGAGAGAGGTGACAAATGCTGCTGCTTGCTTTTTGTGGTGTTTTTAATGGCTCCAAGAACTAGTTTTTAATGCATGCTTTTTTTCACTTTATTTTGTTAGGTGTTTTTAATTCTTCTGTATCTGGAAATATGAAGAAACCTATCAATTCGGAATGAATGAACATTCTCATATTTCTTTTATCCAAACCCCATTTTATTCATTTTGTGATGCTTTTTTCCCCTCAAATTTTCATTTTGCTTCCTCAACTTTTTAGTTTGTGTGTTGAACCAAAGAATAAGTCATTTATATGGCATACATTCAGCTTCCTACTGAATTTCCAATCCAGTGGAAATTTATGAGGGGGAAACATATATTTTATATATTCTTTTCTCCATAGAGTGAATGACCAAATCCTTTTATTTAGGTCCTTTTTTAATAGCACACTACTGATTGTGTAAAATCATAATTTCAATATCAGAAATAATTACCTCATTGTCTGGCCCATTAAAAATAGCTCATGAAGGACACAAACACCACAGATTACATTACTCTCCATTATTCAATTTTTCTAGGAACTTTTTCTTTCTGTCATGCTTTATTGTACAAGACAGAAAATAAAATAGTTTTGCAATAATTTCTGGGCTGTTTTGCATAGTGGGCTGTGCATCTTTTTTAATGTTTCAAATTCTTCAAGTAAGGAGCATATCCTAGCTTTTCAGCATTGGCCTTCCAGGAGCTTGTGGGAATGAAGGATTTAGAAAGTCTATGGTAAAGGGATTGCTACACATTACTGTTGCTTAATGACTATTACAATGTGCAAATTCAGATGCCAGTGCCAAATCAGCACTTTGAGCAAGTAGTCGGGGAGATGTAATAGTGAGGAAAAATTGGAGTCACTAAATTTTTTAACCAGGAGACAGGCTATTTCCTTGAGGATATAATTTTTTTTATTAATATGTGGCAACTCAGATCTCAAGAATGTTGAATCTTCTTCTTGATGTACCAAACTCTTTGCTGACTACCAAGGGAGGCAAAGGAGCAATTTGGGTACTTAAGTGGCTAAATATGGACCACATTGTCTATTGCCTGTTATTTGCATGCTTGATGGAGAAGGCTGAAGAAGGCTTCCTGCTTGCTGGGGCCTCCTTCTTGCCATGGTGTTCCTGCCCAGTGGATTAAAGTGCAGGAGCCCAGTGACTGAGGTAGAGTTTTCCATGCAGCTGTGCTCACTCTCTCCAGCTACCTGCCAGCCAGCAATTGTGATGCAGAGCTACAGCTCGAAAGGGAGGAATAATGATGAACATGAGCAAGAGGGGGTCTTGGGCTCAGGTTTGCTGCATGGCTCACTTCCCCATGTTTCTCATTTACTCATCTGTTGAAATAAGGATAATGATAATTAACTTGCAAAGGTGGGGTGAAATTTAATTATTGCATGCACTCCTCAAATTCAAGATAGCCTAGTGCTGTATTTCTGTAGAGCCACTTTATAGCGTGGTGTGGGAAACGACACATTACTCAGAAATGGTGAGTATCTGAAAAGAAGGAGAGGCAGGGGAGGGAGAATTAAGAGAGCTCTTGCTGGCATGTCTTTCAGTGTGTTGATAGTATTGGTGTGGAATGAAAAGACTAATCATCTTTTTTAGATACGTCCTTTGGGAATAAAAGAATTTTGAACTATTACCAAATGCACATGGATCCACTTGCATGTCTAGTGACCTATTGGATAGAGTACAGTAAGACTGCCTCAACAGAAATAACATTTTGGACAAGAAATGTAACTCTCAAATCCTCTCCTGGTATAAACAGTGCATTTATAAAATGCTTGGCAGTGAAGGTAATTATCTCTTAATGAGCAGAAAATTGTGTCTAGGGAAAAATCATGATAGAGAAAGAGAAGTAACTAATTTTTAAAATGGAATTATACATGTATTAGTCTTATTATTATAATTAGTTTTCTCCTGTTACACTTTTTTCTTCCTATGTTCCACTGGACTATTAAATCAATAACAGTCTCTAATGTGTCTGAAAAAAGTTAAAGACAAATGAACTTTCCCATATGGATGTAATATTTGCAGCCATAAATAAATTCTTACTGTTTTTGTCAGGCTTTTCACACACCCACAGATTTTTCTGTCAGCTAGTAAATCTTTGTGTAAGACACTATGGGATCAGATTTCCCTGGATGAACTGTTGGCCAAACCAGAGAAAATAATGTTGCAGAGAAACTAGTGTTTCCAAGTTCTGTCTTCCCTTCACCCCAAGTAGAATATTTCCTTTGTGCTTCTCTTCAGAATTTCCAACATGCTTGGAGGGAAAGAGAAGCAGATAGTGTTGCTGGTGTGCATTTTTTTTTTTTTTTCATGATAGCGTAGAGAATCTTGCTGTTGGACATCTGGGATTTGAAAAGTCAGAAGTGCAGCAAGTCACCTGGAATCATTGCTGTATTCTCCTCTTCTAGCAAGACATCTGCTAAGCTAGATCAGTCAATGTGCCAAAAAAAAAAATCCCAAAACCCCCACAAATTCCCCCCCAAAACCTGTCCATAATTTCTCCAGTGGTGTTTAACGGCATCTCTTGAGATTCCCCTGCACTGTGCACAGGGCTCCTATGAATCCTTTCAGAAAAGGTTTGCTTGAAATCACATAGTACTTCATGTTATACTGTACTTCCCTCCACACTATAGCTCTTCACAGTAAAAACTTTCCCTGGGAGTCACATATGCAGATATTAAAGCAGTGAAGTTGCAGAGCATACTATGGTCTCATCAGTGACTCCACTAGACAAAATCAAATGGTACCCTTTTTATCAGAGAGGGTAAATATGAAGTATTTACTTCCTGGAAGTCAAAGCAATGCTCTGTGTGGTGTTAATCCTGAATAATCCATTTAATTTTGAATCAAGGGATGCCACTAATTTCTTATTTCTGGGGATTGCTTCTTTCCCACAAAATACTTCCTTTAGATTTCTTTCCTTTTGAAGCCATGGCAACTGTAGCCATAGATTTTACCACCTATAAGAATTATTAATGCTCCACAGTTGAGCTGTCTCTAGTAATTAACAGATGAAAGGCAATGGCTTAATAACAATAAAACCTCTAATCAGCAGGGTATATCTTATATGCACACTGGACTTGTGCACACAAGAAGGATTTGATGATGTCAGCTAGAGATTGGTTCCTACAATCACAGAAAAGGAAATACCTCTGAGGGACTCTGTAAAATCCCTGCTCATCTTCCTGCTCTGACGCTGGAAAAGTTACAGGATTAGTTATCATTTTGCTGACATCTTGATTGAATTTTGCACAACTTGTTATCATGACATTCCTGTGATGGAGATTCCCCACCTACCTCTGTTGGCTTGACAGTCTCATTACAGTGCTCTGTTATTCTCAGTATAGACTGTCCCTGATATGCCCACAGAAACAGAATATCCTGAGTTGGAAGAGACCCAAGAAGAACATCGAAGCCCAGCTCCTTGCCACGCAGAATGACTGCCTCACCATTTCCCCTCACAAGGAAGTAGTAGACCACAATGAGGTCTCCCCTCAGTCTCCTCCAGGCTGAACAAGCCAAGTGACCTCTTCCACTCCCCATGCATCTTCCCCTTAAGGCCCTTCACCTTCTTCATAGCTTTCTTTTGGACACTGTCTAATAGCTTTATATTTTTCCTATATTTTGGCACCCAAAACTGCACACAGCACTTGAGCTGAGGCCATGGCAGCCCAGAGCAGAGAAGGAAAGTCAATCCCTCCTCTCAGCTGGCCAGTGATGCTTTGTCTGATGCACTCAGAACACATCTGTTCCTCCTGGCTGATCTCCTCACATCTGGAGCTGAAGTTTTGCTGGCACCTTTCCTTCTGCCTGCAGAGATTTTAAACTCAGCTGCTTCCTGGTAGTGAAGTATAAGTGGGCATGCATCAAGGTCCTTTCAAAACTACTGTTCAACACACCAGTCCTGTGTGTTCAACACAGGCCAAATGAATAATTGTCTCAGGTATGTTTTTTACATATGAGCTCATAACCTAGTTCTATATTTATACACTAGATAGTATAAATATCTAGTTCTATATTTATACACTAGCTAGTAGGGCCTAAATTCTGCTCCTTTTTTAACAGTTACCTAAAATTCAGGACTTGACACTTTCTAAGATAGCAGTGGCTGGAGATATCTGCCATCCCTGTTTGTGTTCAGATCTTGCCTATGAAAAACATCACGACAGATTGGAAAACAGAGGCTGTGTCACTGGGCATTACCTAGATGATGTGCCAGATGTACAATTAAGTTCGATGCAATATTAAACTCCCTATTCATTAATTAAGAAAATTTTATATATATCTTAGCTATCTCCTGCTGAAGAATTAGTCAATCAATGCCCTGAAGACAGATAGACATACATTAAGAGATCTGTTATGGGACTGAGCACCCAAATATGTCCCATAGCCATATCATGGTTTGGATAAGGCTGCATCTACACAGCAGAATTATGACAGGATTGTGGCTTTAGCTGGAGCACTGTGCTAATGCAATTCCAACAGCTTCAGTAAAAAACAATACAAGTGGCAACGTTGTCAAGTTTGTACTGTGGTGGAGCCATAAAAGTACACAATTCTGCTTCTTGCTACTGATTTTTATCTGTTCTAGCAAAATTGAGGTAGGACAGATGTGCCAGCTTCTGCTATGAGGCATGCACAGAAACATTGATCTCAATGCCAAAAAAAAACCTGCGGGCTGGAGTGAGCTGTGTAATCCAGGAAGAGGAAGGAGGCCAGTTGGCAACTGAATTCTTGCTGCCTTTATTTCTCCAAGAACTAAATCAATTTTCCTGTCTGAATGGGGGTTGCTGAAAAGCACAACCTTTTTAAAAGCTACTTTTCTCTCCTCCTTCAAATTTCCCAATCTAAACAAGTTCCACACACTTCCAACTGGAAGAAGTTTTAGAAAAAACAATGGATTGAAGTAGTCCAATCCAGCAAAAGAGTAAGAATTTCCATTTGATTATTATTCACATAAAGATAAAATTTTTAATGGAGAAAAAAAGTGTGATGAAAATAGTTCCTAACCATAAAATAAGCCATGTATTTTATTTCTCATTAATGGGAGCTTTGTAAGCAAAGCAGTACATTTTATCTTTACATTTTCTCTCTCTGTAAACCATGAAACCATGAAATAAATTATGTGCATTTGCCTCCCTGAACATACTCCTCAGTTGTACTTTTTCTACTAATGTCGACTGGAATTACTTCTAGTATTCTAAACCTCTGTTAAAATGTCAAACAGCTTCTTCTTCTCCTGGTAGAACAGAAAGGACTACCACAAAAATATTTCCTTCTTTTCCTCCAAAGCCATAATTCATGCATATGAGGTTTGGAAATGACAGTACACTATGGGATTTATCTTTGGCATGAATGGGTTTTAGATTTACAGTATATTTAAATCCCAGTAATTAGGGAAACAAAAGAACTAATTGAAATTTGTACCTTGTTAAGATACAGATCTGACAGCATCTTAAGCCAGGGATGTAGAATTGATTTTGTGGAAAAACCGACTGGAGAAAAGAATGCTGTGCCTCTATAATTTTTACAGCTTATATTTTGCCTTTTTTCTGTGTTTTTGCCAAACGTGTCTGATGGCATGAAACGAACTCTGTGTTTGTGTCTTGAGGAAAAGTAGAGTGGGCCTGTCATTATATCCATCAATATTCTCGCAAGAGATTCCTACAGCAGATTCCTGTAGACTGGTGAGAGGTCACTCCATGAGAAACCCTAACAGGTCTTTTAAAGGAAGTGTGAGACTGTTGAGGAGAATCCAGTTGGCCCCATATAACTGTGACATGACACAAATTATTTCTTATATCTAGTCACTACAATAGGCATTTACTGAGGCATGGTGTCCCAGGAAAACCACATGCACAAATGCCTCCCACAGCATGGTGTTTGCTTTGCAGGAACCTTGCCTTCCATCTTATATTTCCTTCAACAGCATCAGACCTTCTCAAAAGAGCCCAAAGGAGGGTTGCCTGTCTTGTCACCAGCTTTTGCTGGTGGGATGGATGAAGATGCCTGGCCCCAAAGTAAGGTGTGCTCTAATGGGTTAAACAAAGCCAAATTCTACACCCTGAAAGCCAAGCCACCTGGGCTGGCTCAGAGATACCTGAAGCCTCATGTACAGGCAAACTGGTGTGTCAAAGTCACACACATGTTTTCTCTCTAATAACAGGGCAAATGCATCTCATAGGTCTAACTTTTAAGAAATGTTAATGATCCCCAGAATACACCCCGAAATAAACACACAAATCCCAGAAACAAGTTCTGAGAAACAAGGGAGCTCAAAGATAGAAGTAATAATTCTATAGAGATAAGTAAACTGGAGATTAAGTTATGCAAGTTGTGGCAGCTTTTGAGAAAGAAAAGGAAAAGAAACTCCAAATGGACGAACATTTCCTGTTGAAGATACTACTAAGACATGAGGAATAATGTAATGCATAATTCAAGGGCTCTGAGTCTTTCAGAATAATGCAAAGGTAACACTGAAACATCTCTGGTGGTGCAAATGGAAGCCTTTTTTTGTACCTGTACCAGGCAAGCTAACCATGAAATAGGCTGGTTTGTTTCTTTAATTTGCCTCTTTCACCTCTTACACCTCAGTGTTTTCTTATACAAATGAAGTAAATCACACCTGGGACTTGAAATACCATTGGCCCATATTTTCCCTGCTTGCAAATTCTCAAAATGAGGAAATGAAGACAGTTGAAACTCCTTGGATTCACCTGGCAAAACAAGAGGGATACTCTGCATAGAGCAGCCAGATCCCAGAGTACTGTAAAGACTTTTTGAAAGCTGTAAACAGAGGAAAAAGGAAATATTTGAGCTCTGTAAATGTGGCACAAACATGCCACCATCTAGAAATAGTTAGGATACCTCCCCTATTTTGAAGTATCACAGATTAAATGCCTTTTTTACTTCTTCAGGCTTAAAAAGATTTACTGAAAACTAAATCAGCCTTGCAAAATCCTTATGGATGATGGTGATGAGCTTTTCTTGATGAGTACCGCATTGGGATGAGCATGTGAATTATCTTTCAGGTTTTTTTAATTGTCCCCAGGCCTCAGAGAAAGAGCTGAATCAGAGAAATTTGCATAGGAATTTTGATATGTTGCCCTATTGTTTTCTTAGAGGCTCAGTTTAATGTAGAAAACATCTGCTTGCCTTTGAGTACTCTATGGATCATTTGGTTGTTTGAGAAATCCCATTTCACTCCTTTTTCTCCATTGCTTGGCTGAGAAGTGCTTGGTCTTGGTAGCTGTCAGCCAAAAGAAAAACTAACAAAGAAAGAAAGGAAGGAAGGAAGAAAGGAAGGCGTGGAAGGAAGGTGCAGAAGGAAGGAAGGAAGAGAGAGAGTGAGAAAGAAAGAAAGAAAAAGAAAGAAAGAAAAAGAAAGAAAGAAAGAAAGAAAGAAAGAAAGAAAGAAAGAAAGAAAGAAAGAAAGAAAGAAAGAAA
>CM031857.1:66675052-66730916 GCA_018697195.1 Certhia americana | reverse complement strand
AAAGAAAAGAAAAAAGAAAAAAGTGGAAAGAAAGAAAGAGAGAAAGAAAGAAAGAAAGAAAGAAAGAAAGAAAGAAAGAAAGAAAGAAAGAAAGAAAGAAAGAAAGAAAGAAAGAAAAAGAAAGAAAGAAAGAAAGAAGGAAGAAAATCTATTTAATGCACTTAATCAGCATATCTTCCCACACCTGGCACATTCTATGTCAGAGAAACCTTAAGCTTCTCTAAACCCTCATGACTATTCAAGGCCAAATGTAACGGAAATAATAATAGATACAATTAAAGTCTTTAGAAAAACTATTTTGATTTAAATGGTGTTATTAATTACATAAATAATATCATAGATTCCTGGACCTGCTAGGTAGGCCTCATATTAAGGATGGCATCCCTAGTTTGTAGGGATGGAGCTCTGCTCTGGAGCAAGGCTCTCTCTCCCCAGAATTTCCTTCCTTTCTGAAGAGTTTATACTTCTTTCTGTCTTCCAGTACTTTTCTGTAAGCCTTAACGCTTACAGAATATGCACTGGTTGTGTTTAACATTTGCTTAGCAACTTTAGCATCATTACTTTTCTGTAATTAGAACACCTAGTGGCAATGGTGATAAACACTGTACAATTTAGTGAGATAAACAACTAATTTCCCTTTCAGACTCCAAGAGGGACATTATCTTTGTTTTCCTGTTTGATTTTGGCTCTCTCACAGTGAATCTGAACATACTTTTTTCCAATACCATGCTGGTTATTTAAAAAAAAAAAAAAAAAATTCCATGCCCCATTATTTGGCTTTGTGTTATTTACCAGATGTTACATGAGAACAAACAAGCTATTCTTCCTTCTATGATGTTGTTTTCTTTTTTCCACATCTTCCATGAAGATGTACAAAAAAATGCTACTACACTTTTCTAATTTTGTCTGACATTTGTTGCTTAGATAAAATTTATAAAATAAAAAATAGTCCAAAACTGAGAAAAAAATTCATAGGCAGCAGAAGAATACTAACTTTTACTTGATTGTGTAGCACAAGATAGACTTTCCTCACAGAATTTTGCACAGAAAAAGGATTCATTAACAACTTTCCTCCAGGTTAGAAGAATTCTAACCTTACTTTGGTGTCTTATGCTTTAAGATGTTCAAGGGAGTCCTGCTACCCAGATAGCTGTAGATCTGGAGGGGCTTTATAATATTTCTTCTATTTGATCTATAAATTTTAGCTAGTTGCATTTCTTGCAATGCAATCTTTTCTCCATTATTATTTTTTTATTTATTTTTTCCATCTCAGTAAGCGCAAAGAATCATGAGGGATTGGCCACAGAACAAAGGTGTTGAATTTTTAACATATTTTTTTTTCATCTTCTTTAGTAGGCATTGAAATTAAATATGTGTTAATAAAGAATACACTTTTGTTTAGAATTTCATAACTCTAAACTATTTCTCTGTCAGCACTTTCTTTGTTAATTTCATGCCATAATTTCAGGGCCTTTTTTACAATAACAAGTGCACTTTTATAATAAGTATGGTCTTTCTTTTAATCTACCACATGTACTATCTTTTATAGAACACAAAGCACAGCAGTGAAATAGCCCAACTGACCTACCTGATATCTCCCACCAGGTCCCTGTGAGGCACCTTGGGCTTTCCACTCTCTCCTGATTTCTAGCTAATAAGCAAACACAGTGTTGAGGCTGGAGTCCAGGACTTGCCTTAAAATATCTGAGTGCTAAGACATCTGATGTTACGTGTGTAAAGAGCGCTGCTTTATTCTTTGTCATGTGCTTCCTGTGTGACCTTGGCAAAGTCACTCACTTTGAATTTCAGAAAAGGCTGTAGGAACTCAAGGTTCAGCCAGAAGCGGAAGGCGGTGAAGCTGAACTTCAGCAGCAAATGAGTCCCTGAGATCCCAGATGCAAAAGCGGTCACTGACACTGCCAAATATTCGTGTGGCCTTGTGTACTCAGTGTAGTACACAAGAGAGAGAGAAGGTGAGCCAAGGTGAAGGAAATAACACATTTTAACATCCCGTCTCCTTCTGGTTGCCTGGGGCACTAGAGCGATTGGGATGGTCTCTGTGGTAAGATTGCTTAAGAAATTGTATTCTGGCTTCTCAGGCTTGAATTAGTTTTCACTGTGTGGCCTCACATACCTAGTGCTGTGGTGAAGTGTCCTTAAATTAAGGATAATGTCCATTTTAGACCACTCAAATGTCCAGTGATAAAATGTCACTCAAACATAACAAAATGTTATGTAAATATGGACAGGATTGTATGGCATGATGTAGATGGAAGTGTTACACTTAATTTCTGTTGTGAAGGACTACATGTATATTTTTAATTTGTTTTACAGATAGTCTAATTTGGTATATTATCTTATTGTTATATTATCCTAAACATGTGCTTTTCATTGTTCTTTTCTGAGAGCTTGGCAGACCCCAAAAATACCAAAAGATTTACCCCAGTAGAATACAGTTGGGCTGCAGTGTGCAATGCAGGATGTAAGAGAAGCACTGTTCTGTATCAGAACTCGTTGTAGTCTCTTCTTGAACAGCATGAAGAAAATCCTGTCCAGTTTACATTCGATAAGGAAAACAGTGTAGTAAGGAGTTTTGGCATAAAGAATAAAGGAGACATGAAAGCCTTAGGTGCAAGGGCAGAAAGTCCCAGATAAACATGGGTCTTTGATTCCCTGTATCTGGGCAGTTCCTCCTGGGGAGTGCTGAACATCTTGTAAGTAGACCCTTCTTTTACACCAGCCACTCTTAGTTGTCTTGGGCTGCTGGCTTTGCGAAAAACTACGTCTTAAATTGTTTCTTAATATCTATTAAAATTTTGTATCATAATATCCCTTCAGTGCTTTAAAACAAAACAAAAAGATACAATTTAATTCCAGCAGCCTTTTGGTGTTGTGACCTTTGTGCAGGGCTGGATTTACACAGTAAGGAAAGGCTGTCCCTGTCTTGCATTACAGATTAATGAATTTCTAAACTCACAGTACAGCACAACTGCTGTCTAGCAAAAATGGGAAGCTGGCATTCTGTCCAGCGGAGCGTGAAGTCCCAGGAGCACAGACAGAAAGCAGTAGGACCTGGAACAGAAGGTGCATCTGTGTGCTACAACAAAAAGCACACTTGCCCGTCCCTGTTTCTTTTCTTGTCTTGCCACTTTTACCTCATTTTCTTTGTGTATACCTAAATATTGCTTGTGCCCAATGGAAGTGACAAGAAGCACTTATGTGAATTGGCAAAGAGCAAATTAGCATCAAAGTGAATTTGTTGACTGATATAGCTCCAGCAGGGGAACAAGAAAGTATTAAAATGTAGAACCCTAAAACTGTGAGTTTTATTGCATCTACAACATTTTAAAAATATCTGCTGGAGTTAATTTCTTATGCTATTTTTTAATGCTAGATAAAAGCAAGAACAATCTCTCCAGCCACTGAAGTCTGGTAAGCATATTGGTGTCTATACCAATATTTTAATTTTTGCACCGAGAAGTGCAAAATGTCTGGATACTTCCACTTATAATTGCAGGACTTTCTTTTGCCCACTTTGTACATCATAATTGTGGCCGTACATATGTCCCAGTTATTTTCAGCACCAGGTGATCACTGCTACCTTCCCTGGTGAGACAGAAGCTTCATCTCCCTAAACCAAGGTATGAGCATCATTGTGAAGGATCTTTAACAGTTTTAAGGAACAGGCACATCTATTTATTGCTTCCCCTTCAGCCTCAAAGGGGGATTTTCTGCATATAGTGGTGGGACAAGGAGAAATAGCTTTAAACTGAAAGACAGTTGTTTTAGATTAGATATTAGGAAGAAATTCTTTACTGTGAGGGTGGTGAGGCACTGAAAGGCATTGCCCAGAGAAGCTGTGGATGCCCCATCCATGAAAGTGTTCAAGACCAGTCTGGATGAGACTTTGATTAATGTGGTCTAGTGAGAGGTGTCCCAGCCCATGGCAGGGGTTTGGAACTGCATAATTTTTCAGGTGCCTTCCAACCCAAACCATCCTATGATTCTATGAAAAATCAGCTACTTACCTATGAACAAGGTTTGTCCTTGTCAGTATAAGAAAAAAGAAATGAATATTTATATCTCATAGTGAATGTGCACACACAGGATAAGCACTGCTTTCAGAGGATTGTGGGTTTTTTCAGCTTGTCTTTTTCCTTTCCAGGGGCTTTCACATCAACTCCTTTTATTATTCACAAATAAGATAACTGATGTTCTGGACACTCCTGGATATTTTAATTCTATGGATAAAACCATGGTGAAAACAGGGTAAGAAACTATTATTGGAATCAGAACAGAATGCCTCTAGGAAAAAAAATTACAAGTAATTCTTACAAGTAAGAAAAAGATGGAATAGGAAGAGCATTGTCTGGCTTATGACTGAGTTTTGGAGTTCATATTGCTGCAATGACTTGCTCAGCGAAGGAATCAGTTACTTTTTACGTAGACTGAGTTAGATTTCTGTTCATCACTGATGCTATTGAGGCGATTTAACTGTTCTACAGTATTTTCTGTGTGTGGATGGACTTGTAGATAGTGAACAAAGGATTTGGAGTGTTTTTCTTTAATGGTCAAGGTTGAAATCTTATCATGTTTCTCTCCTAGAAAATGAATGAAATTAAGTGGGATAGCTCTAAATCATCCCAGATTCATTCAGTCAATATTTCAATAGGAAACCTCTTCAACTTTTTGAATCTCAGCATACTATTCTCCTGACTCTTGAGTGGCTCCTTAAATCTATATGTCTTAATAACATAGACATTGGAGCTTGTACCAAATGCCCCTCTGAAAAGAATTACATAATTATTTCAGTTCTTGTAGATTGAAAAAGAAATGATATGCCATTTTTGAAAGACAAACTGTTACAACTACTTCTCCAGGTAATCTTGTGCATTACCTGGAGTTTTCTAGCCTTTGGCCATGTGCAAAAGAATCAGACACTGACAATCTTCAACTTAAATTATGGCAGGGGAATGATGCAGAGTGAATAGGCAGGACATTTTATGGAGAGTTCTGAGCTGCCAAACTGTGAGTCTGGCAACTCACAGTTACCACAGTTGCTGTACAAAAATCCTCTCCCACAAAAAGTGCATATGAGCAGAGAGAGGAGAATCCTTGCCCAGTTATAGCTATAGGCTGCATTATTTGGTATTAATGCCCAAAATCAGAGGATCCCTATTAAATGCCTAGAGCTCCCATATTATTCTTGCTTTAAAATGCTGGTGACCTGGGTAAAGGTTTGCTTTTAGATGCATTTTAAAGTCCTGTTTGCTTGTAGTAACTTGCTTGGAAGTTTATAGCACTGAATTTTGAGTATTACTTTCAGTGATTACTTTTCCCTTTTTAATAGTGGTTGTCCAGGAAAGAATTTTTCATCTGATCTATATGAAAGTGTTAGTTCTGATCAACTGTTGTGTTTTCCAAGTCCTGTGCAAAATGTGTTTACTCAGCCAGACTGAGATGCTCCCAAATACAAAACTAGCAGTGAAGGATGTGGGAAGCAGGGGTGAATGAGTTGCTGATGTGTTTCTCCTTAAGAAGAGAGAACAGGGCTGCCTGGAGGAAGGATGTCCTTGGCTGATGGAATAAGACTTTGTGAGTTGTATTGTTTGAACACAGGACACCCTGAAATCTCTGGAGGACAGAGGAAAGTTGACTTGTGAAATGTCTGGGACCATGCTGCTCAGATGTAACCTGAAACATCTCCAGTATCTACATGAGAGAAGATAAGAGATAAATGACCAGGACTTGCCTCAGATCACAAAGCTTGCCATGTTCACAAAAAGGTGAATGCAGCTACAGTCTCTATGAGACAGCTTCACAGCTACACAAACCACCAAAGGCAAATGAGGAAGACTGGTGTCCTCATAATTTACATTAAAAATCCATGCTCACTAAAAAAAAAATCTTTTCAAGGGATAATGAGCAACATCACTACTTTATGTGAGCAAATTCTAAACAAAGAAGGTCTGAAGGCAGTGCGAAAAGAAATAACAATTCTGAAAAAGTCTTTAACGTCTGATTGACTTTCTTTATGGTATTAATCATGCTTGTGGGTCTGGTCCATTGTCCAATGAAGTCAATGAAAACACATCTGCAATCAGGAATTCTATTATTGAAGTACACTCTTTATTTCACTTCTGTCATCCCAAGATAGGCAAACCACTTATATACAGAAACATCCCAGTTGTTGTAGTGCAGTGAACTACAGTGCAGCATAAATGTGAAAAAAGTCAGAAGTCGTAGAATGGTGGGATTTTTGAAAACAGAGTCCTTCTATGGTTTTGCATACATCACACAGAAGCAGATCTTCCCCTGTAATCTCCCGTTTTTGAAGTTGTGGGCAATAACCTCCAGATAATGTGCTATCTTTTTCTTGTCCTCTGAGCTCAGCACATTTTAAATTATATAGGGGTATGTAACAAACATTTCCCCCAAGGCACTAAACATTTTCTGTCAAAGTTTCAAAAGCCTGCTACTCCTTTTCATTTGAAATGTGCCTGTTACAGGGTTTTCTTCTGAGTGGGATGCACATAAGGGAGTGCCTTGCTAGTATAGTGACCTTATCACTCTCTACAACTCTCTACAAGTTCCTGAAAGGTGCTTGTACTCTGGTGGGCGTTGGTCTCTTTCTCCAGGCAGCAACTGACAGATCCAGAGGACAGAGTCTTAAGCTGTGCCAAGGGAAATATAGGCTGGATATTAGGAAAAAGTGTTTTTATGGAAAGAGTGATCAAGTTATTATCTGCCTGGGGAGGTGATAGAGTCACCATCCCTGGATGTGTTTAAAAAAAGACTGGATGTGGTACGTAGTGCCATGGTTTAGTTGAGATATTAGGGCATGGATTGGGCTTGATGGTCTTGGAGGTCTCTTCCAACCTAGTGATTCTGTGATTCACATAGTGGCATAAAGCTTACCTGAAAAAATCTAAAGATAAGACTGAGAAGAGAATGAGTGTACTCATTCACATGTATAAGACGTTTCAGCAGCTGCTGCTGTTCAGACACAATTATTTCTCATGAAAATGTTTGGAAACAGTTTTAGTTTTTTAGTGTAATCAACTCAAGTTACTGCATCTGGGGAAGATTTGTCGCTATCAAAAGTAAGCACCAAAAGGGGCATAGGAAATACAGTTCTCTAAGTGGAAATCAGTAGCATTAACATGATTCTACCTACAGGTGAACAGACATTACCTCCTTCTGGTCCATCATGCTGAGAGGGCAGCAGCATATGAATCTGAGAGGTATTTGTTTCATATGTATATAGTCTTGTCTTCCTAAGGACATCTGTAAATTAAGTGATTGGATCTAGGTATAATTCTACAGTAAAGTTAGTACTGTTCTCAGAGAAAATCTGAGAAAAATTCAAATTGAGTATCATGCTGGTTCTTAGAAGAATTTGCTATTCCATCTAACTTGAATAAAAGATTTACTGAAAACCCCTGAAGGGATAGGAAGATCTTTGGAACAGTCATTCATCCTTGGTCGATTATGGTAAAGGATATAACATCTGACTACTAAAACACTGCACAGTCTTAGCATTTCTGGCTGGAACAGGCTCAAAGACATTCACTAAATTTAACATTAGTAATAGGTAAGTATCATTAAGTTTCTAACAGCAGATAAAAGAGATTCAAACTGAATCTAGCACTACTGAGATATTTGCAAATACTAAACATAAAGCTTTGATATCTACATTTTGAATCTTGATTTAAACCTAAATGCACATGTAATATGCCTGTGCTGTTGAAAGATTTATAGCAGTAGAGAGCATTGCCTGGTCTGCTGAAAAGCTTGATTACCTACCTGCCTACATTAGTTTCACCATGAAATACAGTGTTTCTGAAATTATATGTGTAATTAGAGACATGCTGTCAAGCTTGGAATTGAGATGAGGCTGAAGTATATAGTGTAGGGGAGCTCTAGCTTGCAGCTTTATGCTTAAAGTGATCTTTTCATTCTTGGCAAAAGTTGAAACTTCTGATGTAAAGATGAAATTCATTTCACCTTTATCAGAGTTGAAGTGTGCTTAAGGCAGGAAAGATGCACACAAACTGCAGATGCAGATTAGGTGCTCTCTGCACCTCAGACCACAAAGAGATACCACAGCACAGTCCTTTGTCCACCTTTTCTGTGAGTTACTGTTTTAGCTCTAATGTTGGTTCCACCAGCTCTTTTTTGCTGAGTATGTGATGTGTCATGTCCATGAGTATTTGAAGAATCTGTGCAGCCTGTCCTCTTGCCCTCCTTTGGCTTGGCCACACTTTACCTTCCCACCTGCAGAGCTCCTTCTCATTTGTTATATATGATATCTTTTGGTCTCTTACCACTCCAGCCTGAGCAGATAGTGCTAGTATTGGAGCAAATTTTTGTTGGCCTTCAGATCTACAGCTAAATTTCTCATGATATGGTTCCCAAAAGAAAACATCCTGGAAAACATTAGGAAGGCAAATCCGACAATGTGTTTGGGTGTACCTTCATCTGTCTCAGTTAGACAGGAGCAGCATGTAGTAAATTCTATCACCTTGCTCTCCACTCCTTTTTGAGATCAGGTTTGAATATGTAGAAGTCTTATTCATGAAGACATGAACTGGAAGTGCTTAATTAGGCAGTGCTATGTGTTGTGACATTTAAAAAAGTTTTAAAACCCTCAACAGCTAATGTATTTGAGGAAATTAGACTTTTTTTTATTTTTTTGTAGAAATAATTATTAATTTCTCTTGGTATCTTAACCTTATTGAGGTATTGAACTTGTCTGTGATGTAAGGAGAAATGTGCTTAAGTTCATAAACCCTTTTTATTCTTATTCTGACTGTATTGCTTCATAGATCATACCATAATTTACAGATGTAATTTTCTTTCTGCTTGGGCTGAAAAGTCCAACATAACTGTTCTCTCTGACTTGGCTCAATGTTCTTCGGTGCTATAGCAGTCCAAGTATTAGAAAACCTGGTTTGAAACATCTTGGAGACTTCATAGGATAATCACTTATAGGAGCTTTGTTTTCACACAGTATCATCTAAAAGCTGATATTTAACAAGCGATTAAGAAAGAACTGAGAGGATTTTGCTTTTTACTATAGCCCCCATGGGGGTGTCTTCAGTTGAATAATTCAGATTCATGGTTTGAGGCAGAAAATTATAGCAGGTTGCTAGAAATGGGGTATTATTTATCCTTCTAATTATCTGTTAAGATTTAGTTTCTATTTTTCAGCATATTAGGCTGATTAATTTCTTAGCATTGATACAGCAAATATGAGCAACTCATTCATACATAGTTCTTGTCTTGCACATTCTGTGCATATGTTTTGCAAGAATTTTGTGCTCATGTGAATAACATGGGCTTGGAAGTTCACCTAGTATTCAGTTTTTCTAAAATGCTGGCCTCAAATTTATTCTTATGGTAACCATGCTTTTTTTTCAAAAGACATATTTATTTACATACTTGTTTTTCATCCAGAAAGGTTACTCATCTCACAGTACAAATCCCTTGGGAAACCTATCTTGTTCCAGAAATATTTCTGCTGTCATTAAAAATGTTGATGGAATCTGTGTAAGTCATAAAATGTTCAGTAACTGCTCTGTAAAGGGAAAAAAAAATCTGTTTTTTATTACAACAGCCTCTCTCTCTCTTTTTTTTTTTTTTTTTTTTTTAAAGTATTTATCTTAAAGAGAAGATAAATACCTTGAAAATGATACTTGATTCAGTTCATCAAACTTTCAGTTTCTCTGAAGAGCAGCAGAACAATCTCAGCTGTGATCCATTAGCTGTTAGAGACATTCTTATTTGTTAGTTATATTACTGGAAGACTGTCTGTGGTGAAGAAAAGCAAGGGATTTTTATAAAGATTTAAGCAGCTAAGGCCAAACTTTTTCTTAAACAGCACAGATTAGTACTGTAGAAAAACAGCTGATGTTGCAGAAAGATGTGATAAATGAAACTTTGGAGCATTCCATTGTGTGCACAAACAGTCATGAAGAATTTCAAGCTGGGACCCCTATCTGTGTCATGCTTCAGTCGATTGGGCTCCTGCTTCTTCTCTTTGATTTTTTCCATTTTCAAGTCATCACAGTATATCATTTACCCCAACCACACCAGCATAATATAACAGTTATTGAAGTTTATCCTGTGGTCTTGTATTAAAAAATGCTCTATTTTTAGAAGTTTCTATCTATATTACAAAACTTTGAATAGGCTTGGGGTTAGAAAACTTCTGCACAGGCGTTGTATTAAAGGATGTAATTAAAAATGACAGGCCGAATATGGAAAAAAGTATATGCAACTAACTTATGTAACTGAACTCTAGTCACCTTCTGTGTACTGTGACTTCCCTAATAAAGCATACTCTCAACAAGATTTTGTTTGTACATTTATTAAACCCTTTTACCAGTTCTATGCATGTTTCTTCTACATACCTGTTGTATTCCTAGATTTTCTGGGGGGTTTTTTTTGTTTTTTAAATTTTTTTTTTTTTTGTGTTTGTCTGTTTGTTTGTTGGTTTTGAATAGCTTGATGCACATCCATCCCTTTTTACCTGAAAGAGGTGTTGTGGTAGTTGGTAAATGGCAGGTGATGCCCCCATGGCCATGGAAGCTGCTAGCTTAGTCTTTAGTTGATAGTTGGAGGTGTTTTCAATTCTTCTGTACCTTACCAGTTACATTTATGACAGTCTGTAGAAGCTGTGAGGTTCTAAAGCCCTTTATCATCCCTTTCTTATGCCAGAGGGATGTTGGCAGGAGGGATGGGGCTTATGCAGGGCTGTGCCAGCACCCAGGCACTGCAAAGGTGAAAGCCCAGTTAGGCTTTCCTAAGTCAATAAAATATCGACAGAGCTTGGAGAAGAGAGAAGTAAGGAGTACCATGACCTAAAATTTCCATATCTAAATAAATCTAAGTGACTAGTACTTGTGGGACTTCGAATATTTTTAGAAGGAGGATGTACAGAGTGGGGAATGAGTTGTGAGTGTCATGTCTATGTTGTTGGAAAGCTGCCATCTCTGCTTTGGTTGAGTTTTTAATCCTTTCCGTTGTCTCCCTGCATGTCAGCCTGAGCAGAGGAATGGACATGAGTCCAGGATCACTGAAGCATAATTGCTTCAAGCAACAAGCCAGCTGCTGTTACTCAGATTTGGTACAATAGGCAGGAGGTCACTGAAGCAACAGTCACCTGCCTAGGATCTGTTTTTACCAGATCAGCACAAAAGAAGATGTCACCTGTCAGAGGTGAAAAAAGAATAACGAACCATTTCTAGCATCTTAGGCTGAAGAAACCACCTCTGTTTCAGAATCTCAGCACTGTGGAAGGGAAACTGAATACAAACACACCCTGAGGGAAGAACGAGATAAAAGTGAAGGACAGTTTCCAGGCATTAGGGGTGGATTCAGTCCACCTGACTTAGACAGCTTTCTGGTGTCTGTTGAAGCCCCTAACTGAGGTGCTTGGAATCCCTGTCAAGTCACTGGGGAAGGCTGCTGCTTGTGGAGATCTCTAGACACAGATCACATCTGTGTGAAGTACTTCACATTGGATGGGTGGGATATGACCTTTGGCAGATTTATAATCATCAGTATCAACTTATAATTTGTGTTTTAAGTAAAAGGAGCAGTGTCTCAATTTCTTCCAAAGCTTCTGTATACTATATATAACTCTACTAAAGGGCTAACATGCAAGGCTCCTTTTTCTGGTATGTGAGAAGAATCTGACAAGCTGGTACTTTGCCGTGGGACGTGCAAATGCATCTTGAGTTCTTGATCTCAGGAGATATTCAAGACAGAGAATGTACTCTTTGGGAATATGCCACAGGGATTTGAGGGCTTCTAGACACAGCTTAGGCTCCAGAGGCTTGCAAGTGTTACATATGCGAAGATTGGGTTCCCGGTAGACCATCTGAGCTTTCAACAGAGGGTGTGTGATTAGGTTTTGTCCCTTAGGATAATGAGAGTCTCCATTTTCTTCATGCATATTCAGCATATATAATCTTTTAGGCTTGATTGATTTTTTTTTCTTTTATACAGAGAAGAGGACTATAAGGTCGTTGCTATTAACTTGACTTTGAGAGCCTGAGAGTCTCTGGAATCTGTCTTTAAAATACTTATTTTTCTAAGTTCTTGGTAATATTGTTCTGTAACATTAAGTTGTAGTTGCATGAATATTTTCTTCAGCAGAAGAAAAATTAAACCCTAGTTTAAACTACATCCTCAGTCAAATAAAACATCTGTAATGACACTTCTGGAAATTGCATAACAATTTCAATTCCATATTTCTAAGGAGTATACCAATTTAAGATGGAGAGGTTAGTATTAAGTTATATGTGGAAGTATCTCTTAATCAAAACAGCAACCGATGATCTCATGAGAAAAGTACTTTCCCAAGCTTGCCAAAGAAAGCCTGGTGGACAAAAGCATCAGATCTGTTTGAACGTTTATGCTTTGGTGTTCACATTGTTAAGTACTTTGTCTCATTCTAAACAGAATGGTATTTTAAAAGAGAAGGAAAAAGTTACCAAGAATAGGAAGGTGCATTTCCAAAGAGTATTAGGACTATAATTCAGCTACACTCTAATAAAATGCCTCCATTTTCTTCATTCACAGAGTTAAATCTGAACAAACTGCATTGAAGAACCTCTTTCTCCCTTAAAAAAAAGTAAAATGTTTCTGTTTCTAACACTTGTGGACAGCTTTTAAAAATATGAGCCAAATGTAAACTCATAAAATGTTGTTTCCCAAGTTAGCTGGCAACCTGAAATTACAAGGTTTGGCCAATTTCTTTAATAAAGGGCTTGACTGAGAAACCCTGAATACTGCTGAAATACCAACACAGTGACTCTTGCTACAAAAATACACAGTTAATGTATGTCTCTTAAAATATATATATATATATATATATATATATATGTGTGTGTGTGTGTGCTTCAGGAGCTTCCAGAAAACCTCAGTTTGAATGTCCTCATCTGCCAAGATCTTCATCTTACCATTCCTCACCCTGTCCTACATTCTAGAATCGCATGCTAGGTAAGAGCTGAAAAAGTCGTCTTCTAATCCTGACGATGACTGTGGAAAAATGTACCTGAATTACTTCTGGTAGTAGGCAGTGCATTGCAGCTGTAAAATTTGAGTTTAAAGTTATTGTGGAAACTCCAATTTTATGTTTCTCTATGAAGCTAAACCACGTAATGCTTTTGTTTGGGGTGAAAGGGGGAAGAAAATAAAGAAAAGAACCCAGCCTATCCAGATAATTTCTAAATTATATTCTGCAAGTGGGTTCAAACAAATTCATGAATTTCAGGGCTTTCAGTATGAAAGTGGGTTCAAACAAATTCATGAATTTCAGACTGTCCCTTGGCTGGCCAGGTAGGGTGTTTCAAACATAGGGTACAAACCAGGAGGTGACAGGTCTGGCAGCCTCTCTCTAGCCCTGCTGGAGACTACAGAAAAAGATTGTCTCTCTGGAGGTGGCCTACAGGGAATTTCTGGTCACTTTCACTAATTAGTCCATCACGTTAGGCAGTAAAGAGTTTTAAAAAATAATTGTAACATCTCAAAGTAATTTTCTGTTTCTAATCTAGTTTTGTCACCTGTGTAACAGGACTAGGAAGCAGCATAACTTTCTTGTTTCACATCTTGACCACTTACTTTAATTTCCTTTGAGATAAAGCTTCTTAAACTTACTCCTTTTCCATCAGTTTCCTGAATATTTATTGTAAATAAATACTTGTGTATGTTTTAATACTTAGCACCTTATTTCTATCATGATGCACATCTCTAATGAGATTTTTCTGTAACCTTTTTTAATGGAATCCTTTCTTCTTCCATTAAAACCCACATCTGGCTGAGAGTTGTGTCATCTTGCATATTTTTTTTTTTTAATATAAAATAATTTCAGAGCTGACAACTTCATTTTGAAGTTAATAGGAAGATCGATAATTACTTCTGGACAAAAAAGGACTCTGCATAGGTAGGTGTTTTTCCCCCATCTACTCCCAAGGAAGTTAAAAGTTAAACAAGTTTATGTAAAAATCAAATTATATTTAAACGACATTAAGTCAGGCAAATAGTATTACTGTCACCTGATGCCTCCAGAACCCTTGTGTACACTAGAATGTGACTTAGACCATCCATTTCACCTCCTAATGGTCTAATTAAAATGTGAGGTTTAACACTTGGAAAAGAGTAAAAACATCATAAATCTATAAAGATTATTGTCTTTGTTTCTAAACATTCATGTGTGTTCTGTACCAGAGCATATATCCTTTGCTGCCATCTTTTTTTTTACAAGGAGAGTCAGCTGACTCTGTCTCTGACCTTTCCTCTTCATTATTTCTCAGAGAACCAATCTTCTTGTCATCTGCAAATCTGATCAGCAATGATTTTTATTCGTTTTCATTTTTTTCCCCTACCAGGTTCCTGAAAGGTCCAAAATGCAATCCATGCAGGCCTCCATCAGTAACACTCCTGTGTGGGAGTGAGTGCCTGCTTACAATTACATTTTGAAACCTATCAGTTAGCCAGCTCTTAATTCATTTAATGTTGTGTCTGCTATATTGATTTTACATCATTTGAGTTCCCTGATCAAAATATTATGTAGTACTCAGTCAAATGCCTTACAGAAATCTAAGTATATTACATTATCACTATTACTTTAATGAGTTAGATTTGTAACCTCATCAAGAAAGATAAGAAATTTTCTCTGACAAAGTCTATTTTCTATAAATCCAGGGCAACTGGCATTAATTGCATTATGCTCCTTTAATGTAGTATTAATTAAGTTCTCTCTTTTCCTGTTTCATTTTACCATGAACTGCAGTCCTGCTGACAGCCTTATTGTGGACTCAGGTTTCATTAAGCCTTTTAAGATATTGTCACAGCATAATTTTTCCTTTCAGCTATCTGGAACTTTACCAATATTCCAAGAATTATGGAAAATTAGCTTTAATGTACAGATAGATGTGAGGGAAAGTACAGTTTTTTTTCTTCCTTCCTTTCTTGGAAAAGCTACCAGGGCCACTGACATTTCCCTAAATCCTCTGTGTCCAACATGAAGTCACAGGATACAAGTGATACAAGGAGTGCTTTTTTTGTAACACAAGAAGTAGCTTCTCTGGCAGCCTGCCCATTTCTCCACGGCAGTGGAGTGAAAAGCGTGTTGAAATCATGTGTTTCTCTTTACAGCACTCTGCAGCTACCAATGCCCAAGGATCACAGCTGTTACTGGGATTGCCTGGGAGGAACAGAAAAATTTCTTAGGCCAGGAGTATGAGGTTGGCATTGGAAGTCACAAATATCAACTTGAACAGGTTTTCTTCTGTTTTTCAGGTTGTTTTGCAGAATTTTTTTTTTTTTTTTTTTTTAAATTCAAACTGGGATTTTTTTAAGGTTGATTAATTGACTTAAATAAAATGAAGTGGCTGAAAAGAATGTCTCTGTACCAGTGGGTGTGACACGGACTACGAAGAACTTGGATTTTGTAAATCTTTGAGTTTAAAAATTCCTTTTTGCTAGCTGAAGTGTTCTTTCTGGCTCTCCTTCCTGCAAGTAAGGGAGTGAGTGGGAGCCCCAGAGCCTTGGAGCACTGCACAGGCTGCATGTTGAATGGCAGCCTTAGTTACTGACGTGTGAGTGAAGCGCTGCTGGGCAGCCAAAGGCTCCACCACCCCTGACGTGGGACTTGGGCTTTTCAAGACTGATTCCTGGACAAGGCAGGAAACAGCCTATGGTGAAGTTCTGGGTAGTAAATGACAACCACCCTGATGCACTCACTGCTAAAGGATGGAGGGAGCAGACAGTCAAAGTGACATTATTATGGGAGATGCAAATTGTGTTCAATGGAATGTTTCCACTTCCTTCGATTTAATTTCGTACTTTGAGGTCCCCCATCCCCACCCCCATCCAGTGTTTTCTGAGAGCTTGGTAGTACCTCAGTGCATCCTCTTACAGCACAGACTTTTTCTGAAGAAAACACTCGAAATTTGATTTCCATCCTGCTTTTTAGGCAAAGGCAAGCAAATTCAGGCCATGCTCTGGAATACAGAACTATAAATCACCTCTGAGCTTGAAGCTAGGAAATATAGTTAGACCAGTGCAGAGCCTGAGTGAATAAATTTTTCAGAGAGGAAGTTCTGTCTCACTTTTGGATCTCTTCCACTGACAGTTGCAAGACAAAGACTCTCTAGAGTGTTTTAATTGGATAAATTTGAACAAGTTAACTTTTAAATGAAGCAAGGTACCTTTGAAAATGCTAGATTATCCAGTTTCCTTAGTTTAAAGGGTAAAAATGAAGACAGCTTTTGATTTAGCAAGATTTTATGCAATAAATTTAATGATTAAAAAGTTGTCCTTTATTAATAAAAACAAAATATAAATAGCAAATTTAAAATGCTCCAATATGATCTTCTGTGCAAGCCTTTATAAAGTTTCTTTTTCAAGATTAAAAGTAATTTTTTACCAAACCCACAGAATTTTTTCCTGTTTTCTGACCAGTTAAGTTGGAATATACTGCCACTGACATGCAATTACTATGATTTTAGCAGAAACAGACGTTTTGGGTGGAGAGCAGAAACTAACCAGACAAAAATGTATGTATCTGAGAGGAATAAGTAGGGTGTGATATTAAAGTGTATGCATTACTCATTTTTCAAGGCTTACTTTGAAATTCACAAATACCATGAGGTTTTGACACATGCAGAGTCTAAAAAAGTTAGAGAAAATTGAGGTGGCTTCAAATACCCTGCATCAAAATGCAAGACTGCAATGTGAGAGACATTTCACACTGGCACTAAGGCTTTCCCATGGATTTCTTGGTATGTGGTCTTTACCAATTGGCAAAAAAATTAGGGTGAAAGCAAGCTGCATAACTTTCTTGCTGTGTAGTCCCAGAATAGAGATAACCAGCCATCAGTGCAAAGTTTGTGTAGAGAAATAATGCTTAAATGGCAGTCCTAGAAATTCAGCCTTTTAAATTGCTACACATTTAGAGGAAACTGACCAGCATGTTCTCTTCTCAGGAATGGAAGGAAAAGCTTTCTAAAGTGTTGGCTTTGATTTTATACTGCTTGTGCAAACATACTGAAGGAAAATCTAAGAAATGCCTCCACTGCCAATAATGTAACTATTTCTCGCTGTTTGTCACAGTGTAGAGGAATAAGAGTCATATTCTAAAATTTCTGGTTATTTTAACAAAAATATTTTTAGTTGCTATTATTTCATAATCACTGAATGGATATCTGAAGCTGCAAAGACAAGGTAAAGACCTGAGGTTCACTTTTCTTGCTGTGTAAGGCATAATTGGCTCTCATTAGAGGCTTCTTCCATAACAGCATATGTTGTCATCCCTCTAGCAGCACATCTAGAGAGGCCTTTTCTTTAGTGAGATTTCCTTAGGGAAAGCTATTTCCACACTGTACTGCCACTATCTATAAGGCTGTGCTCCTGGGTCATGCTTTAGGTAATGGAAGAGACAGACCTAAGGTATCCACCAGTGTGTATCCATTAGTAATTTCTCCCATGGAAATACCACAAAATGAAGTTGAAATACCACAAAATGAATTTGAAACACAAGGCAGTGCTCTGCTTCTTGGTGCATGTATTCCAGCTCCTAGTCTCCAAAGACCTGTCTACTATTCAGTTTACTTCATTAATAGGCAAATGAGGATATACAGAATATGAAGGGAGGGCAGAGCTTTTAAAAATCTTATTAGGAAGCAAATGCATTTCATGAAACACTCTCACTGTTCCTGATTTTTCTTTGCTAGCTGCCTTTCTCCCCAGAAGATACTTTACAGTTTATTACCCAAATTCTGATTACAGACCTGTCAGAAGTAGATCGGTGCCTAACTGAACTCCTCCCTTCATCTGAACAGTGGTCCATGTTTGAAAAACCTGTAGTTAGCATTGTGTTTGGGAGGACACTCATAAAATCAATAATACAAGTCAATAGCTGAAGGCTTATTTAAGCTAATAATTAGGAATTCAAGTAACAGGAGCTTTAATAACATTTCTCTCTTTGTATGATAGAATCTTGTTTAGCCTTATTCAGAGAGAAAAAAAACATGAAGGCATGCAGAGGTCTCAGATATATAATTAAACACATTCTGATCTTGAAATATGTTCTCATACCATGCTTCCTTCCTTTTGAAAATTTGGTGGGAAATTCCACAATTCAAATGAGGTAGTTGTCTGCATTTGCCTTGCATGGTGTAGATTCACTCCCCAAGTGTAATACCAGGGTGAGGCTGGATCCAGTGATAGTTACTTCAGATTATATGAACCTTATTGTCTTTGTGGTTCATGCCTTGTAGCACAGGAAAAACTTCTGTGTAAAATACTAGAACAATGACTGAATCTCCTGGGAAAGCCATATAAATACAATGAAAGCCATCATGCATTTACAAATTTTTTTTTGTTTAATTAAAAAAACACAGAACACGTAAACACATTTTTTTTTTCTCTTTCTGCTTTGCAACTTCCTCTTTCTTCTTGCCTTCTTTTACCTCCTCTTGCCCAAGTCAAAGACATATGGAAATTCCTACTGAGGCCAGTCCATTATAAGATGTCATATAGATTAAGAAACAGAGTATTTATGGAGGGGTCAAATTTGTAGAAGATTTAAGACTCCTTAAAGGGCATTTGGAAATCTTTTACGGGTTATATACAAAAACCAGATGCTGCATCTTTGAAAAAGTTTTCATTGTTACTTCCTACTTGACTATGGGGTGGGAGAATGAGTGTATTCTATACTATTGTGAATTAAGACAATTTTTTTTTCACACGAAAGGGTTGCTTTGCTTCCTTTTCCCTGTTGGAGCGTGTGTTGTTAATTATGGAACATAGCACCTCTTATGACAAATAATTTCTTTTTACAAAGGGGATGATTATTCAAAAGCCACTGAGAACAATGAAGAAGAACAATGGCTTGGCTCAGAAAAAGCAACTTCTTGTTTAAGTTGAAACCACAGAAATATTGATAGAAACCATGTTACCTCTCCTCTGGGAATTATGCATCATTTGGCTGACATGAAACAGGACTTATGTTTGTGTCTTCTCTTTATTAGACTAATTAGGGCCCTTGCTAGGTCTTCACTTACATCAGCTGAAAAATGACCTGTTTGTTGAAATAATCTTTTAGAGGATCTCCTCTCTGCTGGCATTGTAAGTCTCCATAGGGTCTGGAGTGCTCACTCCAAGGATTCCTCTATCCATAACAATCCTCTCCTGATCTGCTTTGTGAGATTTTCTCTGAGATTACACACAGGGCCTGTGGGGCCATGGGTGTGAGATCCCTTTGGGTTCCCACAATAAGCACAGACACATCATGGCAAAAATAATTAATTGTAATGACCATTTCTCCTTCAAAGGCCTTGCTATCCCTTACTTAAGGCAATATGAGTTCCTGAGAGAGTTGACAAAAATCCTCAGATCCTTTAGAGGCCAAATAATGTGTCTTGGGATGGTAGGATTAAAGCAAAGTTAATTTTCTGCTCAGAAGCAGTGCACTGAAAAGAAGTAGATCTTAAAGTTTTTATTTCCTTTCTTTATATTTGCATTTGGGCTTTAACTGATGACCTGGACAAGAGGATCAGGTGCACCCTCAGCAAATTTGCAAACACCACCAAGCTGGGCAGGAATGTTGATCTGTGGAGGGCAGGAAGGCTCTGCAGAGAGGACAGGCTGGATCAATGGGCTGAGGCCAATTGTGTGGGGTTCCACCAGGCAAAGTGCTGGTCCTGTGCCTGAGTCACAACAACCCCATGCAATGCTTCAGGGTGGGGGAAGAGTCACTGGAAAGCATCCTGGCAGAAAAGGACTTGTGAGTGCTGGTCAACAGCAGGTGAACATGAGCCAACAGTGTGCCCAGGTGGCCAAGAAGGCCAGTGTTATCCTGGCCTGTACCAGCTGCAGTGTGGCCAGCAGGATGAGGGCAATGACTGCCCCCCAGTATTTGGCACTGGTGAAGCCACACCTCAAATCCTGTGTCCAGTTCTGTGTCCCTTGCAACAAGGACACTGGAGTGTGTCCAGAGAAGGGCAATGGAGCTGGTGAAGGGTCTGAAGCAAAAAACCAATGAGAAGCAGCTGAGGGAGCTGAGGAAGTTTACCCTGGGGAAAAGGAGGCTCAAGCAAGGAGACTTTACTCCTCTTTACAACTGCCTGACAGGAGTAGTGAGGTGGAGCTTGGTCTCTTCTCCCAGATAACAAGCAGCAGGACAAGAGGAAATGGCCTCAAGATGGGCCAGGGGAGATTTAGATTGGATATTAGAAAAATTTCTTCGCTGAGAGGGTGCTCAGGCATTGGAACAGTTTACTCAAGGAAGTGGTGGAGACCCCATCCCTGGAAACATTAAAAAATTTTGTGAATGTGGCCCTTAGAGACGTGGCTTAGTTATGAACATGGTGGTGCTGGGCTCAGTTAGACCCAATGATCTTAAAGACATTTTCCAACCCTGACAATTCTATGATTCTTTGGATTTCCTGCCTCTAGGTTTGCTCCAAGGATCTCTTTTTCATTTGTTTTTTTTCAAACTAGCTATGATTTTTATTTGGCAGCTTGCCTTTTTTGGAGTGCTGCCATTTATTCCTTATATTTTCTGATCTCCCTTTAAGTATGTTGAACATTTAATGAGGAGGATCTGATTATTTTCAATGACTTTTACCACCTGATTTCTTGGTACTAGTAGTGGTGCACAGTGGTTAGCTGTCAGTATGAAATTCCTGTGCTCCTATCACTTTTTGGTACAGAAATAATGGTTTTAAAAGAAACATACAATGCGCAAGTTTTCTAGGCTTTTTTTTAATTAAATGCTATTTTGACATATTTTTCCCCAGGTTAAATTCATTAAACATGTTAAAACATTATATGATAATCACAGTATATGGTTTATTTTCGTATCTTCAAATGTTGCAAAATTTGGAGAGGGAAAAATGAAAAAGCATTATTGGAGTTAGAAAAAAGTGGTCTCAGAATTAGGAGAGAAGGAGGAGTATCAAAACAAACTACATTCAGTTTCTTTATCTAACGTTGAATTGGAGTTTAACCAGTTCATGTTGACGTTTGTAGATTTGGAGTAGTCATAGCCACAGTGTGTTTAGTGGTGAAAAAACACTTCAGCAAAGATAAACTGCCCATGCAGACATTTTGTGTGCATATATTTTTATGCTTTCATTCTTGAAAATGCAGACTTCAACATAGATTATTTCACACAGGTAATTTCAAAGGAAGTGATTTTGAGAATGATAGTTATTGTTGTCTGAGCCAAGAGCTTCTTTCAGAGGATCACACAGAAACATTAAAAGAGTGCCTCATTGTCACCTGGGCAGTTGAAACTCTCAAGTGGCATCTGCTGAGGATTGCTGTGCTTCTTCTGCCTATTCTGCCTTGATAAAAATTATGGCAGTGCTTTATTTATTACCTGTCCCTGCTTCTGGACTACTCAAACAATTGTTGCCTTTTCTCAGGAAATCACAAGACTTATGGGTGTTGAAGTGTCATTTGTTTCATGGGCAGGTGAATAGGGATGAAAAAGATGGAGGAGTTTTACAATAGTACTTAAGCACCTACAAAAGCAGCTGCCTTATCATTGTTTCCTTAAAAGATCATTAAGGTATCAGGGATGAACTAGAATAATTCCAAACTGAAAGATACAAGTAGCCCCTTAAATGCAGTCTAGTGTGAAATAAGACTTACAAGGACTAGCAGGAGCAGCAGCCTTTTCTCTTTCCTGGCTCAGTCGAGGGTTAATGCTTTTTATTTGAAAATAAAGTCAATTTAAAGACTGCCTGTCAAATAGGCTGTTGGCTCTTTATTTATCTGAGTTGGTGAACATGGACTGTGAGGTCCTAAACTAATTTATGGCTCTTTTAATCAAAATCAACAACTTAAACTTTACCTGCAAGCTCACTAACACATAGTATATCTTGTGGAGTCCTGGGTTAATATTTGCATTGAGGTATTTTGTACAGAGGTCAGCTTCAGTTTCAAGTGAATTCAAGCTGTAAATCTCTGAGCACTTGTTTTAGGAGCACAGCATTGACATAACTATGTCTGCCTCTGAAAGAACTGTCACAATGTCCTGCCTGTGCCTTGGTAACCAAGCAGGAATACTTGGTTCTCATTCAACAGTGCATGGTCACAAACATAATTTTTCTGCACTTGTACTATTATGACCATTTATAAAAATCACTGCTGCTGAAAAAACATAAATTCTGAGCTCTTAATTTTTCTAGAATTCACAGTATAATTTCTGGTTTGGATTGAAACATTAGGGTAAGAGAATTCTTCATGTCTTCCTTGAATTTACATCAGTAATCAGAATCTACATCAGTAAGCTATCTCCTTCAGCTCTGCACACTTCTGTGCTATCTCTTATTGTGAAAGAAAGCCTTAATATTCCAACAAATCTGTGGAACTACGTTTTAGCTTCAACCATGTCCTGCTAGAGGCTGAGATCAGAAAATAACCTCATTTTAGTTAAGAACTTCACAGGTAAGATTCAGATTGTTTAAAAGCAGCCATTTGGAGGTTTCTGCTGGACTTGTTCAGAAGGTGGTTCTTTTCCCTTTAATGTAAGGGCCTGCCTGTGTTAGATATTTGCCTGTCTCCACTGTTTAAAGAAGAAGTTCTGATGATGATATCAAGAAACACACATATGACCAAATAACTTAATTTTGCTCCTGGGTCTGGTCCTTGATTGCCTACATAATGAGTCACAGACCGCAGGTATGACCAGTTTTGAAAAACATACCAGATGCACACATATATATAGATTCATGCTTTAAGTACTGGCTTTTAAAATCTTGTTGTAGTGATTGTAGTTTCTTGTTGACTTGAAAAATGAGTGACTAGAATAAATCAGTTTTGTCTGATGAAAAATTTGGTGTTTATACCTGTAAACAACTGATTCAAGTTTTGCATTAGTCAACTATCTTTTCTTTAGTGGACATAAAATTTGGATAAAAACTTAACTGAAATATTTAATTCTTGTACCTGACAAAAATGAGAAAATACTTTCAGATTAAATTGCCATTAACAGGGTAAAATAATAAGGAAATGCAAATTTGCTGTTTCATGGCTCAGACTTCGCCTCAAAGATTACACCTGTTGTTTATATTTTTCTATTGTTTTTCTGTGAAAATTGTTAGAAATAATTTTTTAACTGTCATTATTTTTGAACTTAAAAACCTACCTTTTTTAATTTGGAAAGGGAACTTTTCTAACACGAGTGGACTTCTGCCATTTTGGTAAAATCACTTTGTATTGACTCAGTACTTCACATTACATTTATAGTGAATTTAGCAACTGAAAAATGGGGATCAGTATAGATCCTTGCCAAAAAGTGTCAAGACTTTTTCCACTAGAATATACTATTCCAGATGGATTTGTCATTCACAGCCTAGGCAGCTTTACTAATACCTATAACAGCACCGTTGAACTTTACCACACTGTTTATTATATAGAACAGATAGTAAGGCCAAGATGATTTCAAGTAAATAAATGACCATGAACTCAAGAGTCACAGATACTTTTAGTAGAACTTAAAAAGCTGTTCTGTTCCTAGCCTGGTAGAACATTAAAAGTAGTAAAAACAACTGTGCTGGTTTAAAAACAGCTGGGAATTCAATCCAAGATAAGTCACTCCCTTTCCCCTGCCCTCTCCAGGGGACAAAGGCAGAGAGCGTGGGTTGAGACAACAATTTACTGAAAGCAAGCAGCGATGAAATAAAAATTGGCACAGTAACTGTAGCAATATTAATAACAAAAGTATACAAAAGAGAATGTGGTTTGTACACAAAAGGTGTTCATCACTTCAACTTAATTCTGTGTGGCCACTGAGACAAGGGCAAGATGGTGGCCATTCCTGCAGCTCATCAGAGACATGCAGTTATTGTTCCTGACAAAAAGCAAGACCACATCCTGCAGCATTGATGTGGAATAGCAATTTAGCCAAACTTGCAGGTTCTAGGCTCCTCCTCCTCCTCCTAGGCTCCTCCTGCAAGCAAACCTAGGACCCTTTCAATGGCTTTGTGCTTTTATGTATTACATATTTCATTCATTTTGGGTGAAGCCAGTCATGGGGCTTTTTTGTTGAGTTGTTTTTTTGGTTTTTTTTAATTAAATGCCTCTTGGTTCAGTTTTGGAGGGACTGCCCCAGCAATAAAGAAGATTCAGGATAACTGTGTGCCAGTTTACAAAAGAAGAGCAGAATTACCCTGTCAATACTAGCTGTACTTAAAAGTCAAAAGAGAGCAAGCAAGGAATATCACTTCTTCAGTCAAGGCTTGGTAATGAGTCAGGCCATGAGGTTGTCCAGGACATTTTGTCAGGAACACCTGAAGGCAAGACTAGAGACTAGTCTATCTGCAGCTTAGCTCTGGGTGCCCAGGCATGAATCTACATGGAACTTCAGGGCCACAGGTAGGGGTACTCTATGGTTAGGGCCAGAGCTTAAGTTTAAGTTTAAGATGGTCAGGATCATCAACACCTTACAGACTTGACAAATCCTACTTTCACCAAAGCTCTTTTTCCCCCGGATGACAGAAGCAGTGCTCCATTTCCTTCTTGACTGTCATTGTCCTTCACTATCTCTTTCTTTGTTTGCATACCTGGATGGCTTCCCAGGTGAACAAATTGTTCCTTGAGCAATTCCTTTTCTTGGTGGGCTTTCCTGAACCCTCAGATTTTGGTGTTTCTCAGGGTTTCTCTTTGATTTGCTTATCTCTACCCAGTCTTTAGGCACCAAAGTCCAGAATGTCACACTGAGGTTCTCCTTCAACCTTGACAGTTCAGAGATTTTATCCTGTTTCATTTTCTTTTCCCTGCCTCATCTCAAGCTCCAGGTTGTCTTTCTCACATCTCATTGTGAATGTCTGACTGCCAGCTCAAACAAAAAAAGACCTTCCATTCCTTCACTAAGAGAATATCACTACTGAAGCAGCAGGCAATAGCAGGGAAACACCACTGCCTTGGCCTCAGCTATATCCCCATGACCAGAATTGTAGAAGAAATTTGCAGATTATTTCCCTGTAATATTTCTAAAAAGTCTTTTCTGCTCCATCCATGCAGCTAATATTAAAATCCAAATTTACTTTGACTCTTGTCAGTGTAATGAAAAATTTTCCCTGTACTCTCAAATATAAACTTTCTAGACTGTAACTATTTGACAATTTTCCTAGCTCAAAATTTTGGCAAAAACCCTCCTCTTTGGGATATCTCCCTTTTCTTAAAGTGACTGACTCAACTGAATCCCTCAAAGTCCTTAAGAGAACATAGTGGACTTAGGCAATACTTAGGCATTATTTCAGCAGCACTGGCTCTCCTTGCAACCCAAGGCACATCAAAATTAAATATATCCTCACTGAAGTTAAAGAGACACTGAGTCAATTTGGCTATGCCTTTACTACTGCAAGAAGAAATCCAAGGGATAATCTTGGGCTTCACATCCAGGTGCTACAGACTGGCCCGCACCATACTGCTGAGCACTACCGTCTTCTGTCAGTGATGTCTTTGTTAGGTAGAACAGTAATAAAAAGTGAAGTAAAAGATGACCTGGCAGTTTGGTAGCATGGACAAGCAGAGCCAGCTAGCCCTATTTTATTTAACAGTAATAGTTTGCATGGTGAAGTGATATTGCGTCAGGTGCCATTGGCATTATCCTAAATAAACAATTTATGTTTTAAGGTATGTGGTGAATAAATTGGAAATTGAAAAAGAAGTGCAGCTCAGTGGAGATTAAACATTCACACTGAGGAGAGAAAGGAAGAGGAGGAATATGCTAAAACAAAACATGCAAGACTGTCTCATTTAAATTAACTGAATAAAAGCTTATCAACCATATTTACCCTTTCAATTTGATGGATACTTAACAAGCTAGATAAATACACATCTATACCTGTATCCTGGTTTTTAATACACCGCTATGCCACTGAAATTGTTTGTTATGTTGCTAACAATAACAAAGAGAAAACTTGGTTTTGAAGGGATTTGCTTTAGAGGAAGGTTCTGTTGTCAGGTATTTTTACTAATTCTCACATAAGAAACCAATTTTTCAGCTTGTCTTAATAAATATAAATTCATGTTTTTATAATAGGAGGGCCACAAGTACTATATATAAAAATTCGTATTCAGAAAGTTAAAAGGAGCACTCAAAAGAAGGAGCACTCAGTTCCTCTTCTAGTAATTGCATAGAGAACTGTATTATAACCAATTCCATTTGGCAAAGCAGACATAAAAGCTAGTGGTCATTGCTGTGCTCTACCAGCTGACACTATCAGCAAGCTCTTTTGTACAGTGCCTGAGTAAATGATTTTTTCTTTCAAATCTTCAAATCACTATTGTTTCTGAGTGTTTTTTTTAACAAACCCAGTTGAAAATTGTTAACTGATAGAAATTATAGCTAGTGGCTTTTTGTGCCGCTTTTGTGTGAGTAGTAAATATGACAAATATGGGAATGAATGAAGCTGCTATGTTGCTTCAATAATAACATAAACACATTAAAATAGATAAGCTATTGTGGCCCCTTCTTAATAAGAATCATGAAGAGCTCTCCACCCACTGCTTACTTGCTTCTGGTCAGCATCATTCCTTTTTCATGTGTGACTGCAGAACTGTAGGCATTGTGATTCCTATTGAGTATGAATTAGGTGACACATCTGACCAACAGCCTGGACTTGTGTTTCGCTATGACAATAAAAACAGACGGCACATCTGATTGTACAGGAAAGAGCATACTGAGGTTTAGATGTTGCTTGATCTACTCCTTGGGGAAATTGTACCAACCTAGACAGCACAAGCGCTGTTGACTCCAAGAAACTGCACCCAATTTTCTCTTAAGAGTCACTATTTGAGTGAAACTCTAGTGGTAACTCCTTAATAGTTCAGAATTCTAAAGTAGATGATTTGTGTACGTCCCCAGGGCAATGGAAATGCCCTTCGTAATTCTAAGACTATGAATAAATATAAACTCTGAAGAATGCAAAAGATGAATGAGATGGCCTTTTTCTGGGCTCTTCCAAATGATTTACAGCAGAACCTTTTTTTTATGATGTTGCAATAAAATTGACCCTTCTCTATTTTTCATTGTTAATTTAAAAGTGAGGAAGTACATTACTGCTTTGAAAGAATTCAGGGGACTGCCAAAAAAACCAAACCAAATGAACTTAAAACCCTTACTGATTTTCATTAATGCCAGCCATAGGAGCAAGTGGAACAATGTGAATGGATCCTTGATTTTACAGAGCAGTGTGGTCTGGTACAGTTGTGTATATTTAAACTGTTGGGATAATAGAAATTACTGGCCAGTTTTTGTACTGGTAATATTCCCACAGTGCAAATTTTGTGTCCATCTCTATGAGAAAATACTACTGTAAAAGCAATGGGATCCAGAAAAAAAACTTCACAATGGTAGTACTTAATTGAAAGAAGACATTTGGGAGAAAGAAATAATGCCATAAACTTCCTGACAAAGGTAGATAGTACTGTAAATGGCCAATAAAGCTTAGCATATTCTGAACAATTATAGTTTAAAGTTGTCCATACATCTTCAGCAACCTGCTTACCTGATCATCGTGCTGCTAGGTATTTCCATTTTGTAATTACTATTATTTGAATTCAAATAGATTGTCCAGCCAAGACCAATCAATATATAAAATATTGCCTACTAAATAAAACTGTGTTATAATAATACACATGACAAGCAAGCAGAGTCCTTTAACATGACAGTTGGGTTCAAGATTACTCACTATATATCTTGCATGTGCTGGTCTTGTGTGTGTGAATGGGTGGATTTATTAAATGTGCAGATCCCCACTGGATACTCTGGTGCACATTTTGAACATGAATTCTCAGAAGAATTAACTGAACACTTAGCTCTGATTTACAATACAAATTTTTACCTGCCTTTTGGGTAGTAGATCTCAAAATTTGGAATTATTCCATATTCTATACAGATGGCACCGTAAAACAGAGAAAATACTCATCTTGGAAGGTGGGAGGCAAAATTCTGCATTTAATATTGCAGTTCTTATCTACCCTTGAGTTTTCTATGCTCTTGTTCACCAATTAGTCTTAATATTTCATCCAGAAATTTGAAACAGGATGAGGCTTTCTTTCAGCTTCACAGAGTCCTCTGGCATGGCTTTTTGTATGGTTAGGAGACACTTCAGTGGAATATATTGTATTTATAATATCTGCATGTAGTCTTTTTTTTAATCTTTGCTCTTCTTAAGTGTAGCATAACATTCTTAGAAGCAACTGGCCAGCATTCCTCTGTGTTTGCAACTGCAGAACACTAGAAATAAAACTTTGATGTGACATTGCTTTTATATGATGCACTTACGTAAAATAAACTTCTTGGTCCTCTGTGGCCTTAAGTGCTGAGTTTGGCTGGGGTAGAGTTACTTTTCTTCACAGTGGCTGGTATGAGTCTCTGTTTTGTACTTGTGCTGAACATGGAGTTGATAATGTAGAGGTATTTTTTTTCTTGCTGAGCAGAGTTTATGCAGAGCCAAGAACTTTTCTTCTTAGTATGGTTGTATGTACCTGAAAAAATACCCAGAAAAATTCTAGAAGAAAGGTCCTGTGTGGTGTGTAACCCTTTTTTTCCAATCTCTTTCTATTTTGCTGGTATAGAAGTAGGTCTTTGAACTGATCTGAGCAGTTTAAAATCTTTTTTGAATGTTAGTCATAATACAATCAAGCAATGGATCACCTGGTATCAAAACTCCTTCTCTCTTCCCATGCTCACCTATCCCTTTTACAAAATACTATGGAAGGTGAAAACTTCCTATTTGAACTTTTAAAAAAATATGCCTAACTCATGAATCAGTTTGATTTGCTTTGAATGTACTATGTCATTCAGAGCTTGGGACATCTTTGTGGTTTATTTCAGTGGTTTTTTTTAATCAAATAATCAGACACCACTGTATTCTATTTAAACTTGCTCTGTTGCCCCCATGACATACTACAAATCTCTCCTATCAGTAAATATCCTGGCTTGGCCTTAATTGGCCAATTTCTGAGTATTGACACATGATAAAACCAATGAAAAGGTTGAATACGCCTTTTGTGAACACACATTAAGATGAGAATTCTGGAAGTTATTTTTTCAGTTTTGTCCATCTGAGAAGAGGTTACAGGGTGCGTTGCTGGCCGGCCCTGCTCTGCTGCAGCCCTCGCGTCCTGGCAGGGCCGGACAGTCCCCCAGTGTGTCTGGGTGAGGGAAGGATCTGCGAGGGAAGGATCTGGCAGGTCCCGGGAGCAGCCACGGCCCACACAGCCCAACAGGGGAGGCTGGGCTGGGCTCTGGCACCTCCCAGGCAGGGAGAAGGGGAGACCATCAGCCTCTGGCATGTCACTGCTGGGCCCTGGCCAGGCTGATCAATCCTAGCCCCCAGTGTGTCAGCTGAAGAAATTTTCCAGCGGCTGAGGCCAGAAGCAGCCCTGCATTTCCACAGGGAGAGAGAGACCCAAAGCCCCAGCATGGCCTGCAATTCATCAGATGACTGCTTTGGCCTGGCCACTGCCCTTTGTTAACTATTTCAGTGCACAGATAGACCCTCCAGGTGTCATCCTTCCCTGAGTGCGAGACAAGGACAGAGTGAAGACATGTAAAGAACCAATATGAAGGCACTGAGGTCAGTCAAGAAGGAGTAATGTCCCAGATGGAAGGAAGATGAGGAGATGCCTTATTTCAAGGCTGAAATTCTCTTGTAAACTATGGTGATGGATTATATTCCCTTTAAACCATGGAGAAGTGGAGGGAGATGGAAAGTTCAAATCGTAGACGTGAGCAAAGGAATTCAGTGTAAATGAGCAAATGTTGGAGTGACTGTGATCCCATGAGAAATTTGGACAGAGAGAGAAGTGACTAATGATGGCCTTTTTTACCCCGGGAGAAGATAAAGAGAACCTTTGTTTTTAAACAGTCGAGTTTTTAAAAAATCCCTATACATTGTCATGGCCCAGAAGCACAGCTGTGAAAAGGCTGTAAAAGCTGGAGGAAGTTTCACAAATCTGACTGCTGTTCACGGAGGATTCTTCATGATAGTGAGAGCTGCTCCTCTCCCTAAGTAATTGAAGAAAGACTATTTTAGAAGTAAAAAAACTGAGATTCTAAGGATTGTTTCTGTACATTGTCAGTGGGAAAGAAGGAAGGTTTGGGTGAAGGGAGGAGTGTTCTGAAGGTTTTATTCTGATTTGTATTATTCTTCTTTTAGTTCTGTTAATAAATTTTCTTTATACCCTTCAAAGTTTAAGCCTGCTTTGCTCTTGGCTGAGAAATTTCACATTGGCAAACCAAAACCACTGCAGTAAAATATGCTCTTGGTGTTAGTGGAATCTATTTCTGTCAGCAGGAAGGCTCTCACACTTCTGGGGTGACATGAATGATCAGTGTTCTTGTTCACATGGGCTCCTACCAGCTGACCTGTGTAGGTGAATGAATTCCTGCTGGTTCAGGTGATGAGCATCCTGTGGCTCACAGCCTTAAGCAGTGAGATCAAATTTCCCAAATCTCTCTGGCAGCTCTAAGGTTCAGCTTCCAAACCCTAAGGACAAAAAGATGTAGCTTCACATCAGAGTAACCTATCTTTTGGAAGCTAGACTTTTGCACTGAATAAGTACAAAGACAGCTGGGTATTGCTTCATTTTAAGGGAACATTAATATTAACCAACAATGGAATCCCAGTGGGAATGTGTGGCTCCTGTTCAAATTCCAAATCAAACTGTTATGACTGATGCTGAGCATTAAAATACAAAACTAATCTGGTTACAATGCACTGAATGTATTAGACTGAGAACTTATGATAAGGGTAAAAAATTGTTGCCTTGAGTACATATCTGAGACTAAATCAGTGAAGTAATATTCTTGAAATGAACATGAGGCTTAAAATAGTTATGTGTAATACAATATACCGATTTACAAAAGTGATTCAGTGCAGGATCTCGCAGTACAAGACAGTTGAGCCTTGTCACTTATTTCACTGAAATATTTCATTGTCAAAATCAGTATATATCATAATACCAAATCATGAATGTTTCTTACATTATTTAACATTCAAAGATCCCTTCCTTTTTTGCCCATTTGTATTAACGCTTTTTAAATGCCTCTGCAATACAGAAAAGAAGAGTACACCTATCTCCTTATTAGATGGACTACTTAATCCTGCTAGCCTTACCAAATTATAAAGTATGAAGTAAAATATATAACAGTGTGAAATGATTGGATATCATAGCTGAGCAAAGAGCAAAAAATACTTCCTATGAATAGTAATTAAATTAGGATACAAACATAATCAACGCCATTTTATGAAAGCTTGCTGTGGTAATTTAATACTTAGAATTTACGATCAAGAACACTCTAAAAAGTATGATTTTAGCTGAAATGCTTGGATTGTCTGTGGAAGTAAATTTTGATTACAGCTTGATTGTACAAGATGTGCTTTACAATTTGCACTAGCCTGCATAATATGAATTGCAAATACTGTAAGCAGCTACAATACAAATCTACTCTGTCAGAGACACTGAATTCACCTAAAGGAGGGCCTGTTTCCAGCTCACTAGCTAGTTCACACTTAATCTTCATGCAGACACCCCATGTCAGCTGGCTAACACTACTTCAAAGATGAGGCAAAATCCCAGTGTATTCTAGTCCCTGCTGTTTTTTAATGCTATGGCACTTTTACAGCAGGGCAACCCATGGCATCTTTACTGGTCAGTAATGGAATCCACACAGGGAAATAATTTTAAAAGTTCTTGGCATTCATGTTTTTGGCAATAATCATCCTCGTTTATCTGTTTTTAAAGAATTGCATTTATTTCCCTGTCGTGCTCTGTGGGGAATTATGTGTAGTGCGTGTAGTGCATGGGGGAAGAAACATCCAAGCTCTGACACTTCTTTCCTTATCCTCCTATCCACTAGTAAGCTGGATGAAAGGAATAGTATATATAGGAAGGGATAAAGAGGTGGAAAGAAATGGAAAGAGCTGATAGAGCTTTACAGAGGCATAACTTTCCAAGGCAGGGTTATAACCTAGGACTTGGAGGCTTTAGAGATGAGAAAACATTTTCAACAGACAACTCTCAACTAAACTTTTTCATGTTGTGTTACCCTGTTTTCTCCCTTGCTCCCAATATTTTGTTTCCAAGAAAGTGGCTGCTTAAAAGTACCCAGAATAAGGTCCAGAAATGCAAAAATACCACAACCTGACTCACAACATGGCAGATTACTTTTTACAATATTGCTCGTTATATGATTTTTCTCATTTACAATGTTTATTTACAGATACATTTTTACTCTCTCAAACACAAAATAAAAGGGAGCATGTTTATTTTGGGGCTTCTTTCTCAGAATTCCTATGCCTTATGTCTCCCAGTTATGATCTAAAGAAAAAACTTGTATTTCTAAAAGAAAGAGGCACCCATTTCAAGCAGTGGACCTGAGATCATCCCCAGCTTGTTCCCTTGTTCTGTTTCCTACCATTCAATTTAGCTTTCACTAAGACAAATGTGCCTAAGGAGGGTGAGTGCAAACCAGCTGATGCCGTCATCCCAGGTATTGGTATCTGGAATACTTGTAAAATAATTGGTAAATACATGGCCAGTTCTGCTTTCCCAGTAGCCCAGACTTTTTACACATTATTATTACCTCCTCTACAATCTGTTATGCTCATTCATGGAAGCAAGATCTTCTATCATAGTCTTTGTTCAACTGTTTTGACTCTTCCTCTAGTTGGTGACTGTCTCATTCACAAAAAACAACAGGCTGACTATGGAGTTGTCATCTGTTGTTTCATTTCTGATTACAAGTTTTTTTTTGCCAAGTTCCATATGGAAAATAAAATATGCTCACAGTAACAAGAAGTTTCTTATGCCTCACTCTACCACACTGGAATATGCAAAATCTTTCCCCTCACTGTCTATTGAGCAAAAAAATACCAAAAGCTGGTACTCAAAGGCTCAGCAAACCAAAAAGAAATCACAAGTAATTTTGAGTTACTGAGACCACTGGAACTGGCTTGCCAGTGTTTCTAATCTTAGTCAAAGGAAAGTAAGCAGGCAAATCTTCAGGATCTGCCAACTAATCCCATTTAACATTTGTTAATACTATTAAATTTCACCCCTTAATCATCTTGCTGTCAGCTTCTACATTTTCTGTGGCATTGTCCTTTAAGCCTGAATCCTCCCACACTAAATCACAAAACCAAGTCTCTGTTGAGGACTCTTAAAAAGTGCCTTGCCCTTGCTTCTCATACACTACTGTGGAGTAGTAAACTCCTTCTGACACTACACTCCTTTGTTCCAGTTTCATTCTCATGAAACCATATCCCCTGAAAAAAAATCCTGAAATTGTTACTAAATTATCTCTGAAAATACACAATCACCAAAGCTATCTGAGCCTAAATCTGTTTATCAATCCTTACCATGAGGACTTGCTTCTCTTTGCAATAGTGATATATATGGGATTCCACTGAGATGTGATATCCCAATTGCAAATGTTCTCCTCACATATGAGTGGGAGACAGCAACATCTCTGCCCAGACTTTTCTGATAGGAGTTCCTCATCATCTTGGGATATTTTAAACTGGTATTACTCTGCATTTGTCTCACCCACAAGTGAAACTCCACCTGTCTGTTTGTTCATGATGATAAAAGAGAAAAACTTGAATGAGACTGGAGTAATGATTTTGTCCTTGCTTTGCTGAGACCCTGCTTATTGAAAGAAGTATTGTTTTGTACTGAAAATAGAGGGTTCTTTTGAGATCATGCAAAAAGTCTTTGTTGAAGCTAGCAGTCAAATATGATATTTAAGTCGCAGTCTAGTGGATATGCCTGATTTTGTTAATTTCTTATGAAACTCTGTTATAAGCCATTGGAAGGCCCCCAACAGGACAAAACATCATTCTAAGCAGGGAGCCATGTAAAATCATAGAATTGTTAAGGTTGGAAAAGATCTGCAAGATCATCAAGTCCAACCAAAATAATTAATAAGAATCTTTGAGGAATAGTCTGTGAACTCTGGACTGAAGAAAATAGTTACTCTTCACTGACTGTGCTAAATACTTAATTATTTTCCAACTTTAAAACTCAGGATAGTCTTTTCCAAAGCAAAACAAAGAATGCATAGATCCAGTAACTCACTTTTTCTTAGAGATGGACAAGCCTTGGATTTTGGAGACTTCAGACCCTTGTTTTTCCTGCTTTTATTTGGACTCTGAGTTTAAAGACTTTGGTCTATGGCTGCTGGTTTGTAATCCTGGTTGGGCAGGATTACCTTTAGTTCCTTCTGTTCAGTGTTTCAATTACCTAAATACATATGTTGTACTTGGTACAGGAATTGAGGCATGACACCTGAGGTAGGTGTCCTACCAAGCTTCACGCAAACTTTTCCCTTTTCCTCAGTCAAAGATCAGGGCTCTCCAAGTCAGATTTTGAGAAACCTGCTAAAGCTGAAGTCTGAACCCAGCTGCAAGGTTGTTCAGCTGGTTGGTTTTGTAGAAGTCCAAGGCACAAGACAGGGACATGAGAGACTATTTCAGTGTTAGTTTTGAAGACCTCTGCAGTGTTTGAGTGTGGGACTTAGGCACTCAAAGGGCAGCAGAAGACAGTTTTGCCCACTTATAATACAGAAGAAATGGTTATCATCACCCTGCCTAACTCCTCAGCTTAGTTCTGGGAGTCAGGCTCTCATCGTGGAACCTCAGATGTTTGCCCCAAGGCCAATGCCAAGCATCACTGAGTTTCAGTGATAGCTCATGCATACCTTTGGGCCTTACTCTTTTACAGCTGAGAACTAAGCAGAGGGAAAAGCATTATGAAATCACAGACAATTAGTGTCTTTAGATGTTAAATTAATGCAAAGGCTCCAAGTATATGGATATTTGAAAACTCTACTTCCATGCTATACGTGAAATATAAGTCACATGTTACTAAAATACAAAGGACCTGAAAAGTACAGGATGCCTGCTGCTTTGTCTTCTTCTAAATCTTCCAGCTATTAAACAAAATGTAAGAGACTATGTTTTCTTAAAAACAGTTCCTAATGCTCTGAATGCCTCAATTTTTTCTCTCTGACCTCTGCCAGGATTTGGGCAGAAGGTTATTAACAGCTGATGGAGCTACCAGTATCTCCTGTTTTAGCAAGACAAGGTTATTCAAATGTTAATGGTCTTGTTCAGTCTCTCTGTCTCTGGCTGCTTTTGCCCATAAAATGAAAGATTTAATTCACACTGAAGGTTTTGGTCAGAGGTGAAGTTCAGAAAATCAAACAGAATTCATAAGTATACAGAGACAGATTCCCTGAGCGTCTCAGCCGCTTCAGCTGCCACGGCCTTATCTTTCAACATCACCCAGGTGCATTTGTGAACTATCTCTCAAATACTATCATCCCTTAGTCAGTCTTAACAATACAGTTTCTGTTGTAATTTAAGCTCAGGTAGCTCTATTTCAGCAAGAATTGAGCTGGTGAGAGCTGTGGAGTGTAGATTTTTTACAGCAACCTTGCCCTGGGAGAAAATAAGGGAGTCACCTTGAATCTTTCCCTTTTCTCCAAGACTGCAATAACAGCGATTTCAAAATTATGTATAAAATGTTACTGTACTTATTTGCAAACAGAAGGATGTCAGTCTGCCATGAAACAAGGAACTGCAATGTCAACATGCTGTAGGGAAATATGAATAGTTGATAAGAACAGGTGTGCATGACAGAGGTGTAACATATTTTTCTCTAACAAAGTTATGACAATATCTTTATCATTCATTTGCACAAGCAAGCACACACATGCATACACATATATGTTTTTCTTCTACTGTTTTTAGAGTTAGCTTGCCCACTGAAAATCTGCATCTAAGAGACTTGGGATTTAATTTTTTGAAATATTAATGATATTCATTCATATCTGCTTCTCTTAAATGTGATTTTTATTAAAGGTTTGAAATGGGTTTTTCACCTACATTTGTTTTAAGGGCTGAGGAAGATGCATTAAATTTTAAATAAAAAATACTATCTACATATCTATGATAAGTGTCATATCTTAATTTGAATCTGTTGATGACTGAATGGCATTTCATTCAAATGCCACCAGTCTTTCTAGTGAGCAATTTTTTCAAGTCTTCAGCAGGTATATAGATACAGCATTAAGAGTCTGTGGCAGCTCAGGCTTAGTATGACTAAATTATATTTGATACTGAGGAGAAAGTCAGTACAGCATGTCTGGAGCAGAGAAAAGGAGGGGTGAGAAAATAATGTAGCTTTCTAAAAAGTGCTATTATTGTTACGATGTGGGGGATGAAAATGGCACCTCCAAACCTGAAAGCAGAATTCTCTATAGTGGGTGCTGAAGGGCCAAAATCTTTCCTTCTGAAGCCTGAATAATGTACTTCAGTATAAAGAAAGCTTGTCTGAACAATTTTGCTTTTGCAGTAGCTAAGTTGGGAGAAGTCAGATGTGTGTGATTGTGTAGTTTGAAATAGCTTCCACAGTCCACTTCAAAATCTGTCCCTTGGTGGAGTCTTGGGAAATAAAGAAATAAAGTGTTTTATGGAGAAATAATAATGGGAAGAGGTAAAGCATATAACCCAAAAATGCCCCAGAAGGCACTTTACAAAAATATGTAGAGTCAAGTGGCTTGTCCTCATTTTAAACAATCCTTTCCCAAGTTTGCCATCTGTGGCATAACATTTATAATGTTTCCTCTTCCCCCCAGCAAAAATCTGATTAATGTAAGTTTCATTGGTAGATATATGATGTCCTTATTAAAGTAATTCAGAGGAACAGAATGAGGTTGGAATAATTAAAAAAAAAAAAATTCCAGTATTACCTTTCCAATTAAATACAGTGGAACTAAACTATTTCTGTCAAACAGGTTTTTTTTATAATTCATTTTGGTAGGGATAAGGAGGATAAATATGTTTTCGTCATTGGCTTGGCAAATCTTTAAGCTCTCCACACCCCTGAAGTAGCATTTTCTTGGGATACAATTCATATGTGAAATGTACCATTTACTGATCCATGGCTACGGTGATAGTGGGAATGCTGCCCTAGAGAGAGCTCAGATGTGCTCTGGCCATGTCCCAAGTCACAGCAGGCAATTCTCCTCATACTGTGTGTGTCTGCACAAGTGACTGATAACTGCATCTCAGTTGCTGAGCGCATTTGTTAGGTACAAACAGAGAGCAGCAATACAGTTTTACTCCACTGTTTAATACATGATTTCAACATGATTGACATGAGGCCAAAATGTTTCACTTTCTGCTATGTCAGGGAAAGACCATGTGAGATGGAAGGTAAATGGCATCTACAAAAAGACCTACCAGTGTTAATGTAGCAAGCATTGATTTTGGTCAGCACTGCCAGAAACCCAAGATTCACTGCATTAACTCACAGATTTAACATGCATTCTCAACATTCAAGGAATGTCAGACAAAAGGAGAAGCCATGACCAGAGGATACAGATTTTGAAAAACTCACAGCTCCTTGGGACCAGGTTTCCTTCTTTCCTGCCAGAGAACTCAGGAATCTTTGATTTCAGAAAAAAACAATTGGCTTATTCCAAGACTCAAGATGGTGCAGTTCATAAATACTGTGCACTCTTCTTGCCAATTTTACTGCCACTGACTGTACAGCCTCTAGGATACCTACATAGATTAGCAGTGGGCAGGGGGAAAGATACTGCCAAGAGCTTTTCCACTGGTGAAAACGCCAGGGTTGCTATCAAATGTAGAGGATTTAAAAAGCCTTCCTAATGCAATACCTGGTAAGCAGCTTGAAATTTCCATGCAATTAGAGAGTGAAATAAATGTCTGACAGTCAAGAAAGCTGTTATCATTAATCCTTTCCAGAGCCAAAGCCTTGTCTTCAAGGAACACAGAGGCTCCCTCTGCACCACTGTCATAGTTCAGAGAAGAGTGACAGCAAAGTCCATGTCAATTTATGTGCCAAGACTGATGCAATGATGAGGAAAATGTTGAAGTTAAATAGCAGGAAGAGGAGAAATACTTCAATGTCTGAAATCAAACAATTTATATATGGGACTGCCCAATCATCTTGACTTCCATTCAGAAGATCAGTGGGAAAAGATTCTATCTTGTGTTCCCATCTCCCAGAGACTGTAAGCTTACAGTACCTGTCCTGGTTCATTGCATGCTCTGTGATAAGCATACTGCCTGTGTCTGTGTTCTGTTGTGGGACAGGGCAGGGGAAGGCAAAGCAGCCCTCACACTAGCTGGAGAGAGGAAGGATGCAGCTTTGATGAGACTGCAGCAGCAAAGAGCCATTTTAATTGCCTAGAAGCCCTTATCAAGAGTGGCTGAGAAGATCCACTGCATCACAGTCTAAGCTTAGTCATGTCAAGTCACCATGACCTGACACTGATAAGGAATTCTTTAACAACCAGAGATGACATCCATAAGGCTTCCAAAGCATCAAACCACACTGTCCATGATCAAAAATGAGATTTCATCCAGTGCAAATCATGCATCTCTGCTTCACAAACTGGCTGAAGATAAACAGTTCCAAAGCCTCTTTGCTTGAGCTTCCTGAGCCTTTTAAGAATCTCACAGAGTGAGAAAACAGACTATCATTCTTCCAAGGTAAAAGTTCACTTCAAGTGAATGTACTGTAAAGGAGGAATATTTCATCATATTCACGCTGAACATAAAATAAGTGATTGGCTGCAGCATTCAACTGTGCAAGTCCCTGCAGCAAATCTAGAAGAAACCAGCCTTTCAGGAGACACAGCTGATGGGTCCAAATGATGGCAATGCTACTGAATTGTATATTTTCTCCAACATTTCCAAATACATTTAGCAGCCTTGATTTTCCATCAACTCCTTTAACATTCATTGAGAGAGACACAATGCTGTAATAGGGCCTTAAGGTTATAAGAGTAACACTAGCAAAGAGCAATTTTGTCTCATTTTTGGAACTACTTGTTATTCTTCTTCAGTTAAGATTTACTGGTAAAAAGTCAGTTTTTTAAAGGGCTTGTAGTGTCTATTGTCCTGTGAACCCCTCCTCACATTAGATGATTAGTTGAGCAGGCTAACACATCTGAAAGGCAGAGATCACAAGAAGAATCTGGCGCTAATCTGAAGATCTCATAAAGCACATTTAAGGATGTGGTGGGACAGCCAAATCCCTGAGTCCAACCAGCAGCAAGGCAGAGATGTATTCCCAGCAGGCAGACACGCACACAGAGCACACCCCTTACGCCCCATATCCACGTGTGTGCATCACCAGCTGCACAGACCCCACAGGCATTCAGAGCATCCATGCAGGCACAGACAGCACCAGCCCCTTTCCCTGCTCCCCCCAGCAGGACAGCATGGAGGTTCATGAGTGAGAATACGCACATATGTGTGTAAAGTGCATCCCTCAAGCAGCCTTATTCAGACATTTGGTCTGCCCAGTAGCTGGCCTCTGGATCCCAGTGTTCCCAGTTTCTGTTAAGTGGCCTTTAGTCTGAAGGACAATCTGGACAGCTGCTCCTGATGATTCTCAAGGTGGGGCTCCACACTTGAACCACAGGAATGATGGGTCTCCTGGAGAAGTCCTGAGAGGGGCTGGAACAGGGCATTCCTTCCTTGGGAGTACTTGGTTTGGGTTCCCACCTGGCGTTAAGCCCCTCTGCTCCTTTGTGCTTTGTGGGGATGTGCCTTTGATGGACTGATGGCCCCTGGGATAAGCTGGGAGTAGCATGGCAGGGTATGTTTGGGCTGCCTTCTGCTCTTGTCTATATAAGTTCCTTTTGCATAGTGCAGATGAGCCTTGTCACATAACATAACACAGCTGTGCCAGTGTGCAGATCAAAACTTAATTATGCACTTCAGCTCAAGAAAGCAGTATGAATGGTGAGCTATTTCTGAATGTATACTGAGAAATGACAGATTGTAAAGAAATCATGAGATGAACCTGAAGTGGTGCAACAAGAGGTAAAGCAACAAGCAGTTTATATGGGTATGAATTATTTTTATTTGTTCTTTGATAATGTGGCTATTTACCTTTTGTATTTTTTTATTTTTATATTTAAAGAGACTTATGCATTTCTTAAGAATCCTGTCATCTTTAGACAATACTGACTAATTTCAAATCTGCAAGACCACACTGAACTAAAGCCTAATTTCTGGACAGCCTCAAGATGATCCTGTGTGGTCCATCTTTCCACTGTGATTCATAGTGAAGTATGCAGTAGCTCTAAAATTTTCTGAGCTGTCTGGGACACCTGCACAGGGATGGTAAGTACGACAAAAAACCTTCAGAATGTCCGTGAACCTCTGGAAGGACAGCTAGGGCTGTAACATCCCAAACAGCACTAAATATCTGTATTTGGATATTTGAATTAACAAGTACCTGCTTCTCAAAAGAGACAAAGAAGTTGAGAGTGCCATGAGGTTCACTGTAGATGTCTGCTTTAGCATAAGGTGAGTAACTTAGAGACAAGAGTTCATGAACTGACAGCCTTTGGGAATAACAAAGGGCAGGAAGACAGGTGACACCCAGCTGGGTGTGTGGATACTGAGAGACACAGCAGGAACTGGGAATTTCCAATCTTTTGGATAACGAAGGAGATGAAAACATGTGATGCCAGCGAGGTGGATGGACACAGTTTGGGCCAAGAGCCAAAGACTCTGGAGGAAGAATGCGACTGGCATGTGGAGAGACTATGAGGGTATAAAAGCCCAAGGACTTTCTTTTTTTCCTTTGTTGGGAGTCCCTCCTTGGAGGAACAAGCCCAGGCTGTTTCTGTGTTACTCTGCTGTGAATAAATGGCTTTATAGAATAAGCCACTTGAGTCTCTGCTGTGGGAAACCTGGGGCTGAACTGCTGAGTAAACCTGGTCTGACTGTGTGAGTGGGGCATGTGGGGAGAAAAGCAGGGCACCCACTGGATCACTGGAGCTTCCTATGAGGTGAAGGGGTGTCAGTCCCAGCAAAAATTTTCTGGTGTTGGGAGTGTAAGTGCCAGAGAGCCCCATGAATGGTCAGACTGGAAAGTTTCCTTAATATGGCAGATATTATGCCAGAACTACAGATGTTCTATGCCTTTTTAGAATAGTGACCAGAGGCTGGAGAGGTCACTTAGACCATTTTTAATGGTGCCTGAACTGATTTTCTGTTCCTAGCTATCATTTAGCTCACCTAAACTATAGACATTTAGTTAATTATCCCTGATCTAAAATATTAAGAAGAAGCAGCATGGTGGAGTTAATTTGATAAATTTTACCAAGTATACAATAGCAAGTTAGTTATCTTCTTGCAAAATTGATTTCAGCAGTAGCCTGTTTTCAGCTGTATAGAAAATTCTTTGATGACATTCAAAAAGACATCACTAAAAAAGAGAAACAGGATAAAAAGCAGCACAAAGAGAGTAAAAAAAAGTAAAAATATAACATTAAAAATGCAACATAGCAGCCTAAAGGGGACCTACATGAATATTGGAAAGTGGCTTTTTTCATGTAGTAATCGGATAATTTGGAATGGATTTAAACTGAAAAAATGTTGGTTTAGATTAGATATCAGGCAGAAATTCTTTGTTGCAGGGGTGGTGAGGCACTGGAACAGGTTGCCCAGAGAAGTTGTGGATGCCCCATCCCAGAGAGTGTTCAAGACCAGGTTGGTCTGAGCAACCCAGTCTAGTGAAAGAAATTCCTGCCCATGACAGGGGGGTGGCAGAGCTTTGAAGTACCTCCCAATCCAAACTGTTCTATGATATGGTATGATAAGTATGAACATACAAGATTATAAGGAAACTTTTAAAAACATACAAGTAGGACATAAAGGCAAGAAAAGGGTTTACTGCAAGACAGGAAAAGACAGTGAATAACAGGAGGAACAGAAACATTCAGTGTCTCCTTTGCCTTATTCATAATCAAAACCTGAAGTGTGATTTAGAAATTAATAGAGCATGTTTTAGCAGAGAGGTAGAAGAACACAACAGAATTAAGAAAAAAACCTAAAGAGTGCTTAGCTCTATCACATTATCCATTCACAAGCATCTAAAAGCTTCCCTTCAGTGGTTAGAAACCCAGCTGAAATGAACTCTGAAGCACTAGAAACACACACGTTCAAGGGGCACTCTGTTACAGACTAGAAAGCATGAATGAACCTGAGATTCTGTAGAAGTAAAACATGTCTTGAGCTGTGTTAGAGGAGCATTAGTTTATAGCAAGGGAAATAATAACTACCCTGTAGTTAGTGTTGGCAAGGCTCAGTTAGAGCATTGTGTCTGGTCATTGTATGTAGTCATTGACCTTTATGAGGTATGTAGACAAATTTGACAGAATCCAGAAGAAAGCACACAGAATGATGAAGGGCTAAGAAATGTGGTTGCTTCCTTTGGTGGATTGTTTCTCTATAGAAGGACAAAAAGGATCCCTTAATTTTTCAAACATGATAGTTTTGGTAAGGTTTGAGATGAAAAAACCTGTTATAAGGACAGGAGACGTGAGCCATTGAAACAGGCAGCAAAGGAGGCCCCTTCATTCCTGGCTCTTAAGCAGGAACTGTACCACAGAATGCTATAGTCAGTGTCCAGTTTAACTATAGACACAGCTGGTCCAGTGGATCACAGTATGCTGACTCCAGCCCTAGTAACCTGGTTCTGCATGGTCTTTGGTTGCCTTGCTGTAGCTAAAAATAAGGGAGCAAATTAATACTCTTTGGGGTACAGCCACTTTCCCGATAGGAATTGGATGAAGAGCAAAGCATTTCATACAGGCCACTAAACAGCTGTCAGGTACTAACAGTGTTGGTTGCTACTGACCTGGGCTGCATTTATATTTTAGTGACTTGCTGTGAAAAGCTCTGTATGCCATTATCAATCCCCTGGGCAACACAGCCCCTGTTTTAGAGTTCCTTGACAAATGAGATTTAGTTTCCCAAGAAGTGTTGCTAGGTAGCACCTTTTTATTCCTAGATATTAACTTGTCACACCTCCCACTGTCTCTCTTTTCACTCGACAAAGTCATATAGATATTAGCCAAGAGAAAAAGGAGACAGAAGGGAAGCTTTTACTACATATTTTACTTCAATATGTTTTGATGTTGTTATCATGAAAGAAGATTTGAATTGGCCCATTCAAACAAAGAGGGAAATATATAAAAAACTCTAGTGTTGTGAAATTACAGGCAGTATTTAATTTTCATGAAAAGGTACGTCCTTTAAAAATTATCATTAGAAGTCTGTGTAAGTATGGTTTGAGATTTTCAAGCTTTCTGCTGGGAGTCCTTCTGGTTTATTGTTTTCTAGAAAGCTTGTAATACCACTCTGTCTCCTTATTGCTGATACTAAACATGCCAACAAAAAAAGACATTACTCTTCTCTCACACCCTCTCCCCCAAAAAGACTTGTTGACAGATTTTTGACAACAAATAATTAACTAAAAAAATGTATTGTGCTCATTTGTGAGCCAGACAAAAGTTCTAGGTGTGATATAAAAAGAAGGTGATTTAGCAAAAACAGTTAAACCAAGTTGTTATGGTAACTGGATTTTGAAGAGATGTATGTAAAAAAAAAAAAAAAAAAAGAGGAGAAAAATTTATGCTTCATCTGCTCTAATCACTGTGGTAAAACACAACTGTTAAAGAAAAATACCTAATAAGGATAATTTCACATCTGGCACCAAGCCTGTATGATATTTCACATCAACAAGGCTCCCAGATGTGAGTCAGATTTTGTTCCAATATCTGTCAGGTTATAATGTGAGTGATATTTGACTGATGATCATGCTGAATTACTAATTGAACTTAGTAATTTCTAACTACTTTACTGTGAAAATTCAATCCAAATGTTTGTATTTTATCATTGTGCTACTTGCATTGTGTTGGTTTTGATTAAATTGTATTAATGCACGGTAATTATCTGATATAATGTCCATTGCTTCTGGTTTCATATCAGTGTGCTACACCAGGAAGATGATGCCCCATCTCACTTGGTACTGCAGCCTGTTGAATAAAATTATCCACTGGAGTTTAGAACAGAGAATGTCTGAAAAGGCGCTTTGCCAGAGAAAAGTCTGTACAAGATGTTGTAGTCCGTGTCATTCATCTCAAGTGAGTAGTGCTTCAGATGGAAACCACCAGCACTTCCCCTGTGAAGAACAGAGCATTACAAAATGCATTGGCAGACCAGGGATGTGAAGATCACCCACTAAGTACCTGTAGCTTCTCTGTTCATTGATAGGTCTGCAGCTACAGAAAATCCCCAAAAGGAAACAAGCTTTTGGTGGCCTTTTCCTATGAGCTTCTGATGGCTTCATTTTGTCACTTCTCTATCATCTCATCTGCATTTACTAACTTTCCATGCTCCAGTTACATCCCGTTACATTTCTAGATGCCAGTTACATCTTCAGTGCCAGGAGTTCAAGTTCCTTCTGGAGAAAAGCTTTCTTCTCTCTTGACAGCCATGTTTTCTCCTAAGATCATTATTCTGGTGGTTTAAGTTTGTTCTGGTAATTTAAGTTTGATGACATTTCATCTGTTTTTCTCTCAAGCCCTCTCCCTGCTTTTTTGCCAACTACTGATAATTCAAGCTTCATAGCTTAAACTTATTTTTATAACTATCTGAAATTTAAAAAATATGTTCATTCTATATCCTGTCATACTCAGTATTGCCCTGTGGTATTCTTCTCCTCCTGTTAGCCGCCTGAGAAATCCCAAGAGGACTGACATCTGCTTTCCTCCCTAGCTGTTGGTTACTGAGCCTGACAGAGATTTCCCAGGCTGTGTAAAACACTCTTATAGGGCTGATATGACATTGACCCTATGGGTCATCTGGCTGGAGGATGGCTGAAATATAAGATATCCCAGAACATCACTAGACCTGAGCATGTCAGTCAGTCCAAGTCTGGGGAACTGTAATGCCTAAAGCGATCTCTTGATCAGAGGAATGGCAGTTATGATCTCCATGGACTCATTTGACATGAGTCAGTGGTGCACTGCTCTCTGATTGGGAGGCTGCTGCACAGAGGGCAGATTAGGGAAGTGGTTACTTGCCCCTGTTCAGCACTTGGCCTTTAAAGTCATGACAGTTTTGTTCCATCTCAATGCTATTCTCAGAAAGCTGCTGCTGTATTGGAAATGACACTGATCAAACACCATTGCTCCCTTCCAGTACTTTTAAACAAATTCCTCCACTCTTTCCGTCTTGCCTCTTCTGAGGCTGGAAAGAATGTTCTCCTCTTCCTCTTTGTTTTTTTGTGTTGTGAGGCTTGACAACAATTCAATCCTAATTGTGCCAATATTACTGTCAATCAGAGAGATCAGTATTACTCCTGTGGTTCTCTTCTATTCCCCCAAATTCTTGCCCATTTTCACATGTGAGACCTGTTTTGACAGATATACTGTAAGAGTTTGTGTTTCTATATCTGGACAGGGAATTTCATGGGCAGTCCATCACCATGACAGGCTCATGTAGGAGCATGGGTGCTGTCACTTGCAATTGCATTTCTGCTCACTATCAACTACTGCCTTCTCAGCATGTCTGTCTCTCACACACATCCATGGATGTGTGCTCACTGTATCTGCAAAGATCCTCTCAGAAACACATTTTGCTTTCAGAATTTAGAAGAACATTCTGGCAATAACTCGAAACTGTCATCCTATCCCAATTGTTAGCAAGGGCAAATTACTTCACCTTAAGTATCTAAAGAGTTTTGCCCATGAGCCTCAGCCAATTGATCTTCACTCCCAAAGTATTTCACATTGAAAGAATATAAATAGTGCATATTTCTCAAGAGGGCAGCAAATGAGGTGGTGGTCCTACTAACATTCCAGTAGGAAATCTCTATATTTTGAATACAGTTTGGTCAGTAGGAATCACACTTGAATCACATAATGTGATAGCAACAATTCTATTGGTTTATTTAATTATAGGGAAGACAATATTTATTCAGAAGTTCAGAGTAGAAATATCTCACTGCAAAACCTTTAATTTGTAAATTATTAAAACATCTTAAATTCATATTTCAAAACCCTGAAGTGAAGAAACAGAGGTACTTTTGAAGTTTTCACATTTTTGCAATGTCAGGATAAGGACGTTGAGTCTCCTACACAGCTGCCTCAGACATTTCTTCCCACCTCAAGCTTTGTTTGATTTAGGTATTAGTGTACCTTGTTTGCCAACATTCCTTATGCTGTCACTGACTTCTCTGTGTATTACTAGGTTTTATGTGGCCACACTTGATTTTTCTTTCCTCTGCAGTAAAGTTCACCTTTGACTGGTGAACTGCATTTACAGAACTACAGAGCATTGCATTGCTGCAAAGAATCTATCACTCTAACCTTTAGTACACCCAAGGTCAGAACACAATTACAGGGTTCAAGTGTTCAGTAAGTTATTTGCCTGCACAGACCGCTGATTGATTGTTCTAAAGTTGTTATTAGGTAGCTAGCACCAGTGATCAAAGGGAAAAGAGAATGAAACAGGAAGCAGTAAGCTAGGGAAGCTGCTACAAGCCTATTGCTTGTGTATAAATAAGGGTAATGTCAGTGAAAACAGGAACAAAACTGGAAAGCAGATTACTTCCAGTGAGACAACCTATGTAGTGGCAGATAAGCTTAAACTCCAGTATTCTGCATAACTCCTTTTCTGTGTTGAATAGAGGTTTTCTGAAAGCTTTGCCTCGGCTGGATTTAAAAAAAACCCCAAACAAACCCAACGCCAAAAAACCCCAGCTGTTCAAGACATTTAAAAGAAATTATTCTTGAACTCTGCAAAGCCTCATGTAGCTAGATTTACCTAAATGACTGGTTGCACAGGATTGGATCAAGGCTTTAGGAAGGAACACAGAGAGCAATTCCTTTGATGGTGTTTCATCAAGCTTCTCCAGTAGGAACAGAAAAGAAAAGATGACTGCTAGACTATGCAGGCTGCTTATGGCTCATACTAGTCTTCTTCTGTCCATGGTCTGTCAGTGCAGGGTCAAGAAGACTAATCAGTCCTGGATTCTTTAACCCATGCAATCCTCAGGAATCCTTCGGAGTAATTTAGATCAGCACAGCAGAACATTTACAAATTCCAGCTGTTATTTTCTATGAACCTTTATAGGCTGTTACAGATGCAATATTTAGCCCTTCTTCTCATTGCAGTCTGGTGTAGCTCTAGTCCAGGCAAGTGGGCTCAGTGAAGCTTAGAAAACACGCTACTTTGTTTTTGCATGGGCTTTATGCCACCCTTAGTTGATTTTGGTTTTTTCATATGTCACTGTTTTAACTATGTGGAGAATTTCTTATAACCCATTAATTTGATCATTTGCAACACCTGTCTGGCCAATAGAGACAGCCTAAAGCAGAATTGTTTCAAGGTAGATCAGATTTGAACTTCTTTAAAGGTCAGATGTACTAGACTTTGGAGGTTTGGATTTGTGCCTAATAATAGTAAAAATGTACCAAAGTTGTAACTTAGCCTCCAGCAAATGTACACTACTTAGCAGCATATGAATTGTTTGTAATGCTTGTAAGTGTCAAAAACACTTGTAAGGAAATTTAAGGAGTTTATGGATCTAATCAACCTGAAGGCAATCTTCTAAGAGGAAAAAATCTCATCTGAAAAATGAGATTGGAGAAGAATTTTTGATATAAGCCATTACCTCTCTATCAACACCTATATAAGAGTTACAACTTATTTTGTCAGTAAATAATGTAATAATTCATGTTCACTGTATCCCCTGTACTGCAGACTGCAGAATTATGCTTCTGATGTGGATAAATTCTTTCTGTTGTCCAGAAATGGAGAGGCGGGAATGTATTTAATATTTTTCTGGCAAGGGGCTGTTTATTACTGGATGACATTCAGGATCACAAGATCTCATGGGGTAATGCCTAGTTAAAAGCATCTCCCAGGCAAGAAAGACCTTAACTAAAGCGGCTCATCTTTGATATGAGATTGAGCTCAAAAAACCAAGGAAATAGTAGGTGAAACTTGTTAGGCAATTGTGTGTAATTTGCACTTCTGGGATGCTTTTGAGGCAGGAGATGAGAGGGTGATGGAAACCTTGGTGACAACTGCTAACTGGCCTGAGATACAGAGGGAGGGAACTGACCTGGAGCTGTGTGATTCACAAGGCCTTTGGTGCCTCTTGGCAACTGTCTGATACAGATGGTGTCAAATACTAAAAGCTGTCTTTGGAAGGAAGGGGGATGCAACCAGGGATGCCCAGCACCATGTAGATGGCTGAGCCAGAGATTGGGGTCCCTCCCAGGACTCAGGCTGCTCTCAACTGACCCAGGGGCCGGAGCCTCAGATGGTGTGAGTCATGGGATGGAAACCTTGGAACAGAAATTGTTACTTATGCCCCCAGTAGGAACAGGGACAGATCCTAAGGCTCTGTGGAGGGTTTAGGACCAATTCAGGTCATCACTGGACCTCCAGTCCTCCATAGCTTTATCGTCCTTATCTGAGGCTCCTGAGGCCTCCTAAACTACTCTCTTTATGCCAAATCCTTGGCTTTTAAATGTCTTCACTTGTGCACTGGAAATCTGTTAGCATGTATCAAGGAAATACTCTGCAAATCTCTTTAATAAAGAGACGAGATGGTCTCCAGAGGTCCCTTCCAACCCTAACAGTTCTGTGATTCTGTGCAAACAAAATTTTGCAAACTACTACATTTTCTCACATCATTTGCTTCCAACATAAATTTAAGTGTCCAAGTTAAAATTTTAGCCTTTCTTTATTATTTATGCTTTGAGAAGACCTAGGCCCCAGAAAAGGAGCTTAATTAAGATGTGTAACGAATATTTTTTTTTAATTCCAGGACAAGGTGAATATGTGACAGAGTCAATTTTCTCTGCTTTTGTTGGAAGGTGGCCAGCACAGCCAGAAGGAAGGGCCAATCTGGAAGAAGAAAGGGACTAGAATCTCCCTGGAGAAACTAAGAATGAAATACAACATAGTTTTGCCTGCTGTAGTGTGTGGAGTCAAAGGCATCTGACACTTATGGAAAACAGAGGATGTAGTTGATGAAATCCAGATGTTCCAGAGTCTTGTCTTTCCTGAAGGTTTGGATGACACAGCCCAGCAAGGACCATTTAAAAACTTTGGGATTTTGAGTTCCTTAATTTCTTCAGAAATACTTGGTATGTTCAAGTGCTGGACAGAATGTGAGTTTTTACCTGAGGCGATGTATGCATTTGTCTGCAGGCCAGACCAGTCATCTGCCATTAAATGTCAGACTGGTCTGACTTACAGAAGAGTCATCCAAAAATATGAAATGGTCACTGTGAATTTCTTAGAATCACTAGGGAGAAATAGACATTTCAAAGGCAAGACTGAAGACAGCAAGCAAGTTTTGACCAAAGACCAAATAAATCACAGTTTAAAAATGCTCTTTTTCTCTTCATTGTCAGTTAAAGTCAACTTGGAGTAGCCGGGCTAGACATGAATAATCTAATTATTATGTCTAATAAACTAGACACCTGATTAGGTAAGACAAACCTTTCTCAAATGTGTAATGTGAAGATTGGAACAGCTGATCAAAGAAAAAAGCTGCTTTGACATCCTTGTAATATTTGAATAACTAAATTTCAGCAGCAGCTATTCTGAGTAGAACCACTAACAGACAAAACAAACTGCTTTGCTTGTATTGAGGAAAAAAAGACAGCAAGGACAGGTCAGAATATTGGTATGTAGCTGTCTGATGGCAAAGAAGCAGAATATATCTTCAGCAATTTTACCATAAATAGCTAAGCATCTTAGTCATCTGAAATAACAGCACATTTTCTCTCCTTTCTTCTTTCCTCTACCCCTTCCTCTTCCCCTTCCTCTGCACTTTCCCCTTTCCTTTATTTCTATACATTTGTAGAGTATTAATTTGTGGAAGAAATATAAAAATAAGTTACCAAGATCAGACCCTCAACACACATGCAGTGAATGTCAGTGGAATATGCACTGCTGCTGGTACAATATTTTTGTAAGAAGAGGGAAATGAAAAAAGCATATGGTTTGTTAAAACTGTGACACTCTCTAATAGCACGTGAAAAATTTGCAGTTTGCTACGCACAGCATGTTAGCATTTTCTAAAGGTTGCTTTTGGCAGAGGTTGTCAGAAGGAGAAAAGACAATGTGAAGAAAAGCACTAAGACATCTCAATTCCTAGAACTGTGGAGATGTTTGGCTGTTCCAGGTTATGCACAAGTTGTGCAGTGCAAGATGGAGAAGGGAACATGAAACAGGAAATAAGGAAAATCACCTCAGCAACTTCCAATGTAATTTGGAAAACTGAAGGAAAAATGAGATGCTACTGGCCATGCCTTGTAGATGGGTAAGCTATGTTCCCTTTCAGTCATTAATATTTATATGTATACCTTTACAAAGGACCATTCCTGCAGAATGAGTGACCAGTGAAACCTAAAGGCTATACCCCACCACATCAACATATCCTTCTGACCAATGCCAAGGAAATATCCTGTTCTTTGCTGGCTTTTATTTTAAAGAAAGAGGGGATAGATTCAGATTATGTGAACAGCATCCATTTATTGCCCTTCTGTCATTTCTCTTGGTGACATTTCATATGGCAGACTGAAACTCAGCAAAAAGTGATGTAATTTAATAGTCTGGCTATAAACTTACCAAGGCTTTATTTCAGATCCCTTGACAGAGAATAAGTTGACCCAAATTTAAAGTGACTAATGGACTTCAACATTCACATGGTTGTAAACTCCCCACCTGTGAGTCAGTTCTATCTGAAATAAGAGACCTGATGTCTGACCATCACTTTCTTTTACTGAGGTCTCCTGGGTACTGTGCTGCTGCCTACCCACATTCAAAATTACTACTTGTTTTATTGTAGTGCAAACCAAAGAATTTTCCACTACCATTTCCTGCATAAGGCAAACTCAGAAAGCTTGGATGACTTCAGAGAGTCTTCTTTTTACAGATTCTTTCAAAGCATATTACAACTGAGTGGGCATATAATGCTTATAAATTGGAAAAAATGGAAAATCACCGAAATCATGGTTATGTCTCTTACATGTATTTATCATCACAGAAATCTAAACATCCTTTGCTTAAATGCAGCACTTAAATAGCAAGTCATCTAAATTGACATCCCCTCAGATTCACATAAGCATGATAAGTAAAATTCTTCTGGCAGGAATGAAAATACTTCAGCTTTAAATATGTAAGGACCACGTGTCAATCAGTACCATGTGCATTCACCCTACTCATTATCAGAGAGGCAGCAGAGAGACAGCACACAAACCACAAGAGGGCTAATCAAGAACATCTTCTGTAATACAATGAGAAAACATTGTATAGTTTATAAGACCTTCAACCCACTGGTTGGTCTCCGTAATTACTGAAACATACTCTCCTTATTAAACAAGCTCTTAAATAATTGATCCTATATTTGCTCCTGCTCACTAAGGAAATACTATACATAAACAGAATTTTTATGTGTGTGGTATCTTATTTGCAAGTTTTGTTATTGAGAGATGTATCATTAGGCTGTGTATCAGGAGACCAGGGTTCTCGTCCCAGCTCTGCAGCTGATGCACTATATGACCTTGGGAAAGTCATTCACTGCTGTGCCTTAATTTCTCTAAGATCAGTTGTCTCACTTGCATTTCATCTGGTTTAATTTTCTTAATATCTTTGACTTTCATGTAAACACCTCCTGATAAATGACTACACTTTCCAGTATATCTGGAATCAAAGTGCTTCCTAATTTTCAATTTAAATGACAGTAGAAAATTAAGCCAAATAAAAGAAAAATCCTTTGAGATGTGTGGAAAAAGAAGGCTTACTGATTTTTTTTTTATTTTAGTAAGCTGCTTTGTATTTCATTATTTTGCCAGTTTCTGTAGTTGCCACAGGTATGGCTCAGTTTGGGAAACTTTCCAAAAGATTGCTTCCTGAGGAAAAAAAATTGCTTCCTGTTTCTCAGGATGTGCTGCTATTCATGCTGCTGCTGAGGGCATGTTGCTGTTCTCTCTTATTTCATAGTGAGTAGATAAAAGTTACAAAGCTTCCCCCTGTGCAGCAGCAGTACCTAGTTTTTATGACCTCGTTCTGTGAGTGCCAGAGGAATGGTGTGCCAGCCAGGAGGCAACTGTCCACCATGATAAAGCTTAAGCACGTCAGTCTGGGGAACAGATGGGACGTTGACTGTGCTAGAGGGAACGTAGAGGACTTTGAATACTCTCTCATCTTTCCCCCAGTTCAGATGTACAACTAAAGGAAGGGAAACATGTACATGCTTTCACAAAGAAAAAGCAAATCAAAAGAAAATCTTTGTGCTTTTGCTTTCAGAAATTTTAAGTAATGTTCAAAACCCTAAGCAAATTGCTTTGAGCAAATAAATATACATCATAAGCATATTTCAGACTATGAGTCCCACAGACAAATGCTACTTTGAAACTACTTCTCATACTGTGCTCCTAATGATAACGTGGATTGTGTAACAATTATATTATAATGAAGAGACCTGAGGATGGAATGCATTTTTAATCTGAAGTATTACTAATAGTGTAATAACCCTTAAGAGGAATGGTTCTAGGGATGTGTCTGCTAGATTAGAAGGCAGCTGGATATAAAGAAGAAGCATTTTTCATGAATAGATGTTAATTAATTAAATATTAGGCACATGTATTCTTAGCATATTTACTGAGAAAGAGACCTGTATTTTCTATACCACATGATTTAGAATATCCAGAAGTCTTTGAAATTCTCAGTGTTTAGTGTATATATTTCATAATGTGTTAGATGTTCAAAGGATGTAATAAAGGTTTATTTTAACACTTTATTTTAAAAGGTTTATTTAGAAGTGTAGTAACAGGGCAGCTAAAGCACATCGCAAATGTAAATTCATGTTTTGTTCTGAAATCATGGTAGCGGCTTCTTTCATGTGTCTGAGCCTTTGCATTTTGTTCAGCACCTCTCTCCATTAACCTACACTGAGAACTCCCCTGTACTTGTTCATCTCCAGCTTCACCACCTTTGTAGTTCAAAGACCTTCAACCCAAGGGCTGCAGTCCTTAGGTCTCTGACCCCATAAGGTAACCAAGATATTGGAGAGAGAGTGTTTGATGTTCCCAAGATATCATAAATCATTTTTGTGGTTTAACCTTGGCTAAATGCCAGGTGCCCACTAAAGCTGCTCTATCCCTTCCTTCCTCATCTGGACAGGGGAGACAGAATATAATTAAAAACTCATGAGTCCAGATAAGAACAGGGAAAAATCTCTCACCAATTACCATCATGGGCAAAACAGGAAAATGAATTGAATTTATTATCAATCAAATCAGAGTAGGATAATATGAAGAAAAACACATCTTAAAAACAGCTTCTGTCCACACCTCCATTCTTCCCAAGCTTAAATTTATTCACAATTTTCTATTATGTTCCATCCAGTGGGGTGTGTGTGTGGGTGTCCATCAGTTTATCACATGTTTCTGCTGCTGCTTCCTCCTCAGGGAGAAGAGTTCTTTCTCTTCTCCTTGGAGTCTCTCCCACAGGAGACAGACTTCCACAAACTTCTCCAGTGTGGTCTTTCCCATGGGCTGCAGCTCTTCACAAAAGCTGCAGTGTGAGTCACTTCCACAGGCATCCTTCAGGCACAAGACATTCCAGCCAGGCCGGAGTTCCAGAAGTCCTTCCAGCAAACCTGCTCCGGTGTGGGTTCCTCTCTGCATGGATCCACAGGTCTTTCTAGAAATTTATTCCAGTGTGGGCTTTCTGTGGGGTCAAAGGCTCCTTCAGACATCCACCTGCTCCAATGCAGGTTCCTCCATGGACTGCAGGTGGATTGCTGCTCTACCATGGACCTCCATGGGCTGCAGGGGCATAGCTATCTTACCATGGTCTGTACCATGGGAATCTCAGAAGTGGAATTTCTGCTCTGGTGCGTCGAGCACCTCATCCCCTCCTTCTCCACTGACCTTGGTGTCTTCAGCGTTGTCCTATCAACAATTATAGCACAAAACCCTTCCACTGCACCTTCCCTACCTTCCATTCACCTTCCTTCCTTCGTCACTTCACCTTCCCTTACCTTCCTTCCCTTACACTTCCCTTCTTTCCCATTCCCTTCCTTTACCTTCCCTTCCCTTCCCTTCCTTACTTAACCTCCCTTCACTTAATTCCCTTCCCTTACCTTCCTTTCACTCCCTTCCCTTCCCTTTCCCTTCCCTTCACTTAATATTACCTTCCCTTACCTTCCATTGCCAGTTAACGTCCCTTCCTTTACATTCCATTCTCCCTCCCTCCCTTCCCTTCACCTCCACTTCCCCTTCCCTTCCCTCCCTTCCCTTCATCCCTTCCGTCCCTTTTTCCCTTTCCCTTCCTTCCATTCCTTCCCTTCCCTTCCATGACCTTACATCCATCACTCACCTCACCTCCCCTACCTCCACGCCCCCTCCATCCCCTCCCTTCACATCCCCTCCCATCCACTCCCCTCCCCTCCCATCCCCTCCCCTCACATCCCCTCAATCCCGCTCTGATACTTCCCTCACCTGAACACTTCACTTCCCTCCCCTGAACTTCCCTTCCCTGAACTTCCCTGAACTTCCATTTCCCTGACATCCCAAGTATTTTATCCCAGGAGGTATTGCTCCCATCGCTGGTTTGGCTTGGCCATGGACAGTGGTGGGTCTGCAGATGTCTGGCATGGCTCTGCCAGACCATGGAGGAAACTTATGGCAGCTCTCCTGGAATCCACCACTGTAGGCTCCCAAGCTGTACCAAAAACCTGCACATGCCAAACCCATTTCAATGATATAATTGGGAGATTGGGAACTGAGGCATTGAGAATGTGTGTATAGTGCATCACTCATGTTAAGTTCTTGTATTAAAGTTATTTTTCTCACTTTACGTGATAGGGAGCCCTGACTGGATCTTGCTGTCCTTGCTGGCTTCCAATTGTTTGACCATTAACAGAAATACGGCTCATGGTTAAATGGTACTAGTGATGTATTAAAGATCTCAATTCAAGCCTAGACACTGATATGTACATAGCAGTGGAATGTTGGCATATAGACCACCACCAAAAGGTGACAAGAGAAGAAAGTTTGTCAGTCAAACTTTGATTAAAAGTATAAGTATTAAAACAAACAGCTGATGATTACAGCTGTGTATCTAAATTTAAGTCAAAATGATGGACATATTTGTGCATTTTTTATGTAGAAAGTGTGCTGTAAGGAAAAATCTAATTATCAGTATTGGTTGGAAACCACCCTGTCTCCTAAGCCTTAAGGTATTCGAGACCATAGGATCTGTTAATATAGTGTTGAAGTAATAGCAGAATGAATTAATTAATTGCATTTACATATGTGCTCAAAGCACCTTTTGAAAGCAACACAAAGAATTTTAAAAGGAATGCATTACCTTTGGATATATCAAAGAAATTATGCCAACCAAATCCACCGTTTTTCAAATTATATCACAGGTACTCCAGAACAACAATGGTACATATCTCCTATCATCATGACAAGATACCTCTCATCCTTTATAGGTCCCTTCATTGCCTGAATTTTAGAAACAAAAGAATGCCTTTCTTTCTTAGTACCAGACTATAGATGAGTGAGCAAAGGATATAAACACGTGCCCTAGTCCTGCTCAGAAATTTTTGGTGGGACAACCTAGTACCAATTAAGTTTTCTTCTGTTTGCTTAAACAACTAATATCTCTCTTAGGACCAAGTAAAATTGATATGAATCAGAAAAGAATTTGAAGATCCTGTGGGCTGGATGCATGATTTCCCAATATATCAGTGTTTTCTTAACAGTTGTCATAAAAACCCAGAACTCTCTTTTTATGAGAATTTTTCTTACACTGAGAATAGTTTTTGCAGTCCGTTTGGGTAAAAATGAAAACTCAGCAGAGGGACTGATGTCTTTCTTACTTAAAGGCAAGCAGTGCTGTAACTATCCAAGGCTTTTTTATACTGCTTCCCCAGG
>CM031857.1:66227147-66671987 GCA_018697195.1 Certhia americana | reverse complement strand
CATCCCCTCCCCTCCCCCTTACCCTCCCCGCCCCTCCACTCCCCTTCCCCTCCTACCCCCTCCCCTCACCCCCCTCCTCTGAACTTCCCTCCCCTCCTCTGAACTTCCCTCCCCTGAACTTCCCTTCCCTCCCCTGAACTTCCCTTCCCTGAACTTCCCTGAACTTCCCTTCCCTGAACTTCCCCAAGTATTTTATCACAGAGGTATTGCTCCCATCGCTGTTTGGCTTGGCCATGGCCAGTGGTGGGTCTGCAGATGTCTGGCACTGGCTCTGCCAGACATGGAGGAAACTTCTGGCAGCTTCTCATGGAATCCACCACTGTAGGCTCCCAGCTACCAAAACCTGCACATGCAAACCCATTTCAATGATATATTGGGAGATTGTGAACTGAGGCATTGAGAATGTGTGTATAGTGATTCACTTCATGTTAATTCTTGTATATCAAGTTATTTTTCTCACTTAAGTGATAGGGAGCACTGACTGTGATTTTGCTGTCCTTGCTGGCTTCCAATTGTTCTGACCATTAACAGAAATACGCCTCATTGTAAATGGTTACATAGTGATGTATTATACAGATCTCAATTCAAGCCCATATACACTGATATGTACATAGCAGTGAATGTTGGCAATAGACCACACCAAAAGGTGAAAAGAGAAAGAAAGTTTGTCAGTCAAAACTTTGATTAAATTCTAAGTATTAAAACAAACAGCTGATGATACTCTGTGTATTAAATTTAAGTCCAACATGATGGACATAATTTGGCAATTATTTTAATGTAGAAAGTGTGCTGTAAGAAAAATCTAAATTATCAGTATTTGTTGTGAAACCACCCTGTCTCCTAAGCCTTAATATTTAGACCATAGGATCTGTAATATAGATGTTGAAGTAATAGCAGAATGAATTTATTAATGCATTTACATTAGTGCTTCAAAGCACTTTGAAGCAACACAAAGAATTTTAAAAGGAATTCATTACCTTGGATATATCAAAGAAATTATGCAACCAAATCCACCGTTTTCAAATTATATCACAGTTACTCCAGAACCAACAATTGGGATAATATATCATAACCATCATGAAAAGATACCTCTCATCCTATTATATTAGGTCCCTTCATCTGCCTGAATTTTAGAACAAAATGAATGCCTTTTCTTTCTTCGTACCAGTACTATAGATGAGTGATGAAAATGATATAAACGTGCCCTAGTCCTGCTCAGAAATTTTTGGTGGACAACCTTAGTACCAATTCAGTTTTTCTTCTGTTTGCTTAAACAACTAATATCTCCTCTTAGGCCCAAGTAAAATGATATGAATCAGAAAGAATTTTGAAGATCCTGTGGGATGGATGCATGATTTCCCAATATATCAGTGTTTTCTTAACAGTTGTCAAAAACCCAGACTCTCTTTTTATGAGAATTTTTCTTCACACTGAGAATAGTTTTTGCAGTCCTGTTTGGTAAAAATGAAAACTCAGCAGAGTGACTGATGTCTTTCTTACTTAAAGGCAAGTCAGTGCTGTCTATCCAAGGCTTTTTATACTGCTTCCCCAGGGAACACCACATTTGCTCAAAGACAATGATCTTTTGGCACTTGACCAAGTTTTCTAAGAATTCATTTCTTGTCAGGAGATCATAACATCCCTCCACAGTTAAGTTCTACAGGCATGATGAGACTGTCAGCTGCAAGAGTCAACTTGCTAAAGCAAGGAACAGAAAAACAAGGCTATGAAATTCCTTCCTAGAGAATGCAACAATTGCTTCTCAGATTTCACCCCCTATTATTTAACTTCCCACTAAAAATTTAAGCATCAAAAAAAAGAGTCTCCTCTCTTTTCTGTGCACACTCTCACTATTCACACTAAATTTAGGGGAGATTACCCAGCTCAAGTTGTTACAGCTTAAGTAGTAGATGGAGTATGCAATGCATTCCTGAATTGATTCAACAGGCCTTTACATAGCTAGGACCTCATTTTTCAACCAACGAGCTCTGTTGTTTTCCTTGCATACTTGCATGAACTGCCAAGGGATTCAGTCTTTTGGACAGGTATCTCCTTAGCTATGTCTAGAAATGTCCTTGGACATTATAACTGAATGAATATTTAGGGGAAAAATCTGTCTTTCACTGGTAAATGATCATAATCTGTATGTACTGAATGATGAAAATCTTGGATCATGTGAAGAGAAAAATAACTGTGTCTCTTAATCATGATTAAAAATGTGCATTAGTTGGAAGTATATGTGAAGGAGGGCTGAACAGAGAAAAGATGGGTGCTATTTTCTCAATATTGCTAGAAATGGGAAAAATGTACCTATTTCACACAGGGAAAAGAACAAACATGTACTTGCAGAATGCTTAAATGTTGTATCCCTCTTGGGAATGTTTCTCCCCCAAAACCCCTCCCCCAGAAACTGTAACCTGGCCTGGGTTACCTGCCCCCTGGTCTCCTGACCTATAGCCATCAGACAGGTAACCTGACCCGACCCCAAAGGTGATAAAAACCCCTCTCTCCCCATGTGATCTCTCTCTCGCCTCTGGATCCCTTCAAGGAATACATCTTGGGGTAAGGAGCCTCTTTTGTAACTCTCTCTACCCTATTTTGTAGTTCCCCTCTTCCAATACTCCCCCTAAATCTGGGCTGGCAGCTGGTGGGGGGGTGGAGGAACAGGGGAATTTACACTTAAATAAAATATAAACATTTATATTTTATATAAATATTTATATAAAATAAACTGCATCTATTTCTGTTTTAGATCAGTGCCTCCTGGGATGCCCACTCTGGCATGGGTGTCGGTGGGGCTTTGTACCAGAGAATGTCAGTGATGCTGCTATCTTGGCTGTATCCTGGCTCCATGCACAGAACCACTTTTTTCCACATCAAAGTGCATGCTTTTACGACCTCATGTTACTTGAGGTTTGCTGTCTAAATTTCCCCAGATTTTTTCAGCCTGAAATACTGGCTTTCTCATTACCCAGGACAATACTGCCTGTGTTTCCTGTTCTGTAATTCATCTTTGTTGTTTATCTGATTATTGCTGTATTTCTGGCCAATTTACTGTAGAGACAACTTGACCAAATTAACTCCTTTTTTAAATAATTTATTAATAAACTCAGGAGACTGCTCAGATGACTCAAATGAACTTTATTAGCATAGTGTGAATAATTCAGGACTTTCTACAAAAAGAAAAGACCTTAGGAAATACAGAATAAGGATGCTATCTTGCCAAGTTTCCTAGAGTCAAAGGACAGAGGTCTGCTGCCAAAGTTTGTCTCCATGAGGAGGCTTTCAGACTTAACTTTTCATAGGAAAGTACATTTCCAGATACAAAGCCTAATTTTTTCAATATTATTAAGAAATTAAATACTACTGATATCCTGGGGAAGTTTCTTCTGTAAAAGTAAAGCTGGTTAAGTCTAAACAACTTTATGGTTTCCAAAATACCAATCAAGTCAATATTATAACTAAGTTCCCCGCCTAAACTATAAATTAACTTAATTTTAGGCATGTGTGACTAAAACTTAAGTTTTGACTCTGAACTCAGAGTAGTGGGCGCATTGAGCAGGAGCTTCTTGAAGAAGTTTGATTATAGTTTAAATCTTGATTATAATCTTGACAAGATTTCCAGTTATAACTCAATAATGCCTTATGTGCAATGTGATCGCGCACAAAAAAATTCTATATTATGATATGTTTTCAACAGAAATAAAAGAACAAAGGAGATTTTTCAGGGATCTGCCTAGACTAGAAGAAATTCTTTAATGAAGATACCTTCTGTTCCTGGGGCCTTTATCCCCTGACTTTTTTCCCGAGAAATGTCTCTTCCAGCTGCAATATGCTTGTTATCAGCATGAGCGGCTGTTCCTATGCTCTCACAGGAAAGAAGAAATACATAGAGGAGGAAAAGGGCATACTATTATCCTTAACTTTGTGGGTATCCTAAAGAATGGCAGCTCTTTTTAGTACCTGTGATGGGCTCATGAGTCTACTATAGCCAGTGGCACAGAACTACTTTAGGCTCCAGTGGACTGCAGGTGGTCTATGGACAGATGCCTGCTTTCTGAGTAAGGGAAATAACTCTGGTTCAAAGCCCATGGATTCTCATTGTACTGTCCTACACAAACAGACCTTCACCACGCTGGTGGAATAAGTACATTTTGTCAAAAGAGCCTAGAGAATGGAGGTCTGGTTGCCCAAGATATGAATCTCTCTGCTCTTAGATTGCTTTTATGATGAGCTTTTTTCTTACCTCAGTTTTTCCCTCTTTATACTGAGAATAAAATGTCATGCCTGCTCCTGCTTACTTCTCCAGAGTGGTAAGGATTAATTAGCTCATGTTTGTACACTGCTCTGAATGTGTAATGAGCAAAATTATTTTTCCTTACAATTGAATCCTGCGATTTCTACTTTTTACAATTTTTAATTGCTGTTAAAAAAAAGCATTACTTATTACAACTTGTTTCACTGAGGAAAAGGTGACAAGATGTTGTATGGGTAATAAGGCATCATGCACCTTTTTTTTTTTGCTATTCTCTCATTTATTTTCTCTTATCCCTTGCCAAAGGCATTTTTGTCGTCCATGGAAAAAGGCAACCACACTGGTCCAATTCTCTTTGTCTTATTCATTCTTTGGTAGGAAGGCCACAAGTTCACATTTTAAGAGAAATCCTCTGAGATTTGTGTGTGTGGTAGTTTATAAAGCTGCTGGAAGTACATTTTTTTAATGACAATATCTGATTTTGTTTACAAAAGGCCAAGCCCAATCCTATTGTAAATCTCTAGGGGAAATGCTTTTAACTTTTATTCAGTTAATTCAAAATACTGAGGCAGTAAAAACAGCTTGCTTAGATATCCATTGTAAAAACAGTGATTTATAGTGTCAGTTACTCTAATGATAGCTTTATAGGATTAAATTATTTACTGCTAGGAATTCAAGAAAACTAGAACTAAATGCAAACCAAATAATGCTGCTATTTATGTTTCTTTGGAAATTATGATCATTATTTTCTTGTTCCTTCTTCGTTGTTTCTCACTGCATAACTAAATTTCAGTAATTGAAATATGTGCAAGTGATGGAAAATTTTAAGTTGCAAACAAGCTCTTTCTGGAAAAATGTACATTTTCCAGAACTCCCAACTCCATGCCATGTTTTTAGTATTTTGTTTCATAAAACCTTTCAAAATCAGTCTTGAAGAGGTCTTCATTCACCTTCCTTTCACATTATCTAGGCTGAAGGCTCCTTCCTAATTCAGTGAAATCAGTACAATGCCTACAGTGAGTTTCAAATCTTGATCATTAGCCACTTCGGTTGAAAACCCTACATTTTCAAATTACAGTCTTATATGCTGTAAACATGTGATTTCAGGACAAATTCAGCTAGAATCTATCTTGCATACTGGGCTTATCTGAGACACAATCCTCAGTGTCAACAAAAATGCAATTTTGTTCAGTGAGCAATTCCTGTAATCTGCGCTACAAGATTTATCCTCCATTAAGAATTGATGGGTGATGGGAAAATCATGGGAGATGTTTCACTCCATCAAGATCTATGTCAGTTCCTTTATTACACAGAGAAACCTACTGGTCTCAGGGAACTTTCCTTATGAGCTGTCAAAGACAAGAATGGATAGAATAATGTTGACGAGAAAAGATCTGGGGGTGCTTGATGTTTCAAAAAGCCACAGAGGAAACCAGCAACAAAAGCTATATGTCTTACTGCAAAGTGCCTCAGACATTGGAAGAAGTTGTCAAAAGAACTCAAGCAGCATGAAAAACAAGAATCAGAAAAGATAAATAAGATACCTTTGAAGGGAAAGAAAAGATGAAATACGTGTGACATATATTTAAGGTAGATTTTTGAGGTTTTATATTGAGACATGCATAATTATGTTAAATAAAAGTGGGAATAAAAGACACAAGACTGATTAGCAATTTAGGGGAACACAAATTAGATACTCATTATCTGCCAGCATCTGTTCCCAGATTCCAGAATTTTTTTTCATTTTAGTAGTTTGTTATTATATGATCAGAATTTCACATCATAAATTAATTACCATTGAAGGCTAGTTTAAAAATTCAGCTATCCACTAATGAAGTTAAGCATATCACATGATTGGAAACTACTTACATAGCATGAGCACAGAGAAAGGAGAAGAAACACATTACTGCCAAAAATACCTTTTCAAAACTCCTGGTTCAGCAGTTGTATATAATGAATCCATCCTTGAAACAGAGTGTTACTTGAGAGCTATCAGGTAAAAAAAGAAAGGAGAAGCTATAAGATGAATATTGTTTATAATAGAAGACCAGGGTAATTTTGACAACAGCTTAAATGTAGTTTCAATTTCAAACAGATTACCATGAAAATGTTGAATGATATGTTAATTCCTATACACTCTACCAATTAGATTCTGAAGGCACTGTCAGAAAACAAGCAGGAAAATACATTAAAAAACCAACTTTAAGATTCTGACTCTTTCCCATGAAAAGCACTCCATACATAAAAAGGCTCCAAAAATTTTGGAAGTAAGAGTTAGCTACTCATCTAATCCTCATTCTTAAAGTTCTGTGATGACTTAGACATTAAAAAAAAACATCCAGAACAAATGAAGTTGCTCAAATATACAGAATTTGCAAAACTTACTGTTTGTTATTCCTAGAAAGCTCCAAAAGAGCAAAGCAAAGAATAACAGAACTGTACTTCCAGCAGAAATGGAGGGAAACAGACAATGCAGTTTCAGACTTAAAAGGCTATAGCAATTATGTTCCACCCTTATCTCAGACAAAATTAGAAGATAAGTCAAGTGGAACTACAGGTAAAAGGTAAGGAATGGTCACAATTGAAAAAGACTTAGCATTTGAAAATATAGGGACTTTAAAATTATTCTTTTTATTTATTTAATAGCACTTAGTATAAGTAAAGAAAAAAGGAAAAGAAGCAAAATAAAAATAAACAAGCCAAGGCCATGTTATGACTCCTCAATTGTTTTGTATGATTCTTTGCAAAGCAACACCTCAGGCACCTTTATCCTGTAGTGAATTAAACTGGGGAATTCAGTCACTGGAAGCTTTGCAGTAGATGAAAAGGCAAAGAGATAAGATGAAGGAATGAAAATCCTTCTGGTATCATTGGCTGCGGAGATAACATTTCTGACCCATGAAGGACTGGTGTCAATATATTCTGCAGTCTAGGGGAACATATCAGGGAAGGAACATATAAACTGTGGAGTTGTCTGGCAGCCTCTGCCATCGACCACTGTTGGAGACAGACTATTGGGCTAGAGACACCTTTGATTATGGCCATCCTGTGCTCTTGAGGATGTCATTTAGTACAGAATGAGCACTCTGTAAAAATGAACCCTTCATAGATGGCCATCTGATTATAAAAAGAGAAAAAGAGAAAATGCTATCTGAAATCTTTGACAGAATTGCTCTCCAGTAGTGAAATAATGTTTGCCAGGGCACCAGGCAAACAAGTAAAAGTTATTTCCAGTAAACTGAGTGAGCATCAGAAATGAACTGTATTGCTATGCAGGAAACACAAAGTGTTAAGAACTGTGCTTTATGAACAATAAAGAAAACATGGGGAATGAAAGAAAATCCACATGTCTACCTGGGAAAAGAACAGCTATGTTTGGTGTATTCAAACCCTAGAAAAGGCTTGGGTTTTTTTGCTTAGCAAAAAATCCATCTCTTACTATAAGACATTGGATCCACAGAAAAATTACCACTTCTTATGTAAAACCAGATGGATTTGAAATGGAGTCTGTATATTTTTCTGAACACATAACTAAAGAAGTCTTTTTATTCACAAAGGGTGTAGTTATTTTTAATGAAGTAAAATACTTAGAATTTTAGGCAATTATAAAAAGAACACCCCTTGTTGGAGGAGAGAATAACACTGTGATATATAATTTAAAAAATCTAGTTTAAATTGGTGAATATTACACAAATCATTGCACATTTCTTTATAATATAAATCCCATGTAAAACAAATTAATAGAGGAAAGATTGAAAAAAAGATTGAAATTAATGCCAAACAAATTATCCAAAACAATATTTCACATAAAACTGAAAGAAACGTCAGTCAAATAGAGCTCAATGTAATTTTCATTAAATTGGAGAGGCAATCAAGTTTACCGTGCTTGGAGTTAATAATAACAAATATGAGGAGTTTTTATTGTACTTAGTGATGGTTATACAAGAAAAGAATGACACTGATAAAGAAATAATGGAAGAAATTAGTTTCTTGACATTGATAAGAAAGCATTACTTCCAATAAAGTAAAATATGCAATCCATCAACTTAAACAAGGACATTTTTCTAGGAAAGACGGAAAGACTACAGTAGAAGTTACAGTGTAGTTAATGACCTAGAGCAAAGCATAGGTCAGGGGATGAATATTTAAACAAACTCCATGAGAGCACAGCATCTACTGGTGAAGAAGCAATGGCAATAGAACAACTTGCCACTGCTTTGGGCATGCCACTCAGATCTTGCAAATGACAGCATGGAGCCTGAGTGGAGGAGCCTGTCTTCCTAAATTTTTTTTTTTTTTTAAATCATGCCTGAATGAGTAAATGTAAGTCTTCAATAGTGGTTTTATGGGGAGATTTTACGCCAGATGGAGATCAGGCTGAGTAGCCTCAAGTTAATTTTCTTTTAGTAGGGAGCAATACACAGATTGATGCAGTCTTTCTTTTTTTTTTAATTATTGTCTTGAAGTTATTTTATCCCATCATGAAAAAGGCTAAATGAAGTGAAATAGAGAATTTTTATATCTTGTCACCAAAAAAGCCCCAAAAAAACCAAAACCAAACTAAACTAAACCAAACAAAACATAACAAAACCAAACCACACTAAACCAAACCAAACCAAACCAAACCAAATAAAACCAAACCCAGCCAAAACACTTGGACAGGATTTTTTGGGTTTTTTTCCTCTTAAACCCTAAATCTACCATTTGGGGTTTTGGGGTTTTTTGAGAATAGAAAGATTGGAGATTCTTCCCTCAGTAAAATGAGGTTACTTTAGGCAATAATTTACAGAAAACATTGATAATAACGGTCCACATTGGGGAGGAAGTAGTTGCAACCTTCACCTTGTCTCTGATGTTTACACAAGGTAAAAGCACCAGAACAAACAAAAGCTTTCAACAGCTGTTTGGTGGGTGCAGAATAGTCCTGGTCCCTGTCTTGAGAACAGCAACCCTCCTGAATGTCTTGATGCAACACACTGCCTGGCTCTTACTTTAGACTTTCTAGTACCACTAGGTAGTCAACAGGAATGAGGATATTGATGTATTGATATATGTGTTTCCATCCAAATCTATTAGCTATCACAGATAAATAAAGCAACATTTATTTCAGGCAGTTCTTGCAGAAAAAGGAATCAAAAAGTGCCAGCATCTTCATGGGCTGTTACTTCAAAGACACTGATGTCCATTAAAATTCCCTACTGCACCATAGCTTGCATTTTTTGTTGCTCTCCTTGTAACCTATCTGGGAGTCTGGGTCACTGGATGATGAGCTCACTATTTTGTGAGGGTATTGTGCAGGAGGGTATTGTGCAAATTGTGAGGTTTTTTATCCTCTAAGTCAAATGTACCTCTACATTTATTCTATTAGGCAATAGGTAGTGGAAGTTGCTGTTACACAGTCCACATTTTTCTGCTTTCCACTAAAGGTTGTAAAGTTAATAATTCATACAAAATAAAATGTTTTGGGATCCCAGGGATTTCAGATAATAATAGTTAAGAGAGGGTGGGGCAGGTAACAATGGTGTTATTATTTATCCAGATTTTGCATTCCAGCCACTTTAAACTTTTTCCCCTTTCATGGTTTTCAACGGAACATTTACACAAGAGAAGAGGGACAGTGAGACAGAAACTAAAGAAATGGTTCACATAGAAATGGTTCACAGAAACTGACACAATGGTACTGACAGAAACTTACTTGTACAGTGGAAGATACATGGTTGACAGAAGGATGATGATATCTGCATGAAAGTTAGGCACCATATTTAAGTATTATGTGTATTTTTAGTACATTGCTATTTTTCCCATACATTTCTTATTAATCTAAGTTCAAATATGTGTAGACACATGAAAATGAATTGTCATATATGCTGAATATACTTGCTGACTAAGTCAGAAAGCTCTCTCATACTCCAGGACTTGAAGAAATTTTAGTCCCGATAGAGAACAAAGGTAGTCATAACAAAGACACAGAATTAAAAGGCATTTTATTGGACTGAGTCTTTGCTATTATTGGCTCAAGTATTTAACAGTTTCTATTAAGAGCTGAGGTTTTCCATTTAATGATTTTGATAAGACATACCAGAATAGTAAGGAATTTTTAACCAAGGCCTCTTCTGTCTCTGCTTTTAAGTTTGTTACAAGCAAAGCTTTTATTATACATACCCCCTGCCTCTTATGATACAGTATTTCACTACAAAATTAAGACAGAACATCACCAAGAGTAATTTCTGCTTAAGCCATATCCATGAAGTGGTATCTGTGCATGGCAGATGAAGATCTTCATGTCCCTCTCCCTTTCCATTGTCCATATTTCACTTGAGAAAATGTCCTTCATTTATAATTTAAGTATTTTAACATTTTGAAAAGATCAAACACTTTTACTGCCTTAAATTTTTAAATCCCCTCTATAGTGGTAAGAAGCACCTGCTCAGTGGAAGCTTAAACCAAAGACAATGATTTGAAAGGAAAATCTCAAAAATGTTGTTTTCACATTAGTAGAACGTGACCTGCAAAATGCATGCATGCAAATGTTTTAGTATGAAGCACTGATTACTCAACATAAAAGACATTCCTTGTAGGAGATGTTTTTGGCTGTTGGTGCAAGAAATCCATGTTGCATCATAATTTCTCTGAAGGTGCACTAGAATGCAAGGCATAGTTAAAAATGTTTAAGAACCAGAGAGTTTTGCCATTCAAATATATCTTCTGGCTGCATAAAATGACCATATGAGAAAAAGATTTGCTTCAGCAGTGCATGTGAGTTACTCTGCTGCTTCATAGCTGACTAGTTCCTTGAAATGGTCAGTCTCCAGACAGAAGGAGAAAAGACTTGAAGGCAAATGATTACTCCAGCAGTCTGAGCTAATCACACAAAAGTGAAAATATTTACCTTCTTAAACTCAGTCCCAATGATCCAAATGAGGTTAAAGACTTAGGGGAGGCAAAAATAAGTAACTTTTATATCCATAAATAATGGAAAATATTAATTATTATGTGTTGTAACTGTGCATCAATTTCAATTCCCTTTTTCTTGGATTTTTTTTTTTTCAGTTTAAGGACCAACAGCAGGTATGATATTTATGTTTCAGTGAGAAAGGGTATTTTAATAAAAGGACTAGAGACTTGTGATCAAATAAAAAATATTACTTGTAATAAGAAACATATTTTTAATTCAACAGCAAGCTTTAAGTGCACTAAAATGCTCACAGAGTGGCTATACTCCTATCTGTTTACATGTCAATGGGTAAAAACATCTCGTAAATTCATCGATGTTACTTCAGTATACCAAATTGTTGTTGAGGAAACAGATCAGGTTTGTAATTTCACATAAATTGTTTTTATGTGTTGTGGAATCATGTGACCCATAGAAAAATGTACACTTGTTTTGGACCATTTAACACAGCCATCTGTACATTTCTTAAGAATGAAACTTTCATCATAGTGCGACTTTTGTTCAGGATATCAATCTGGTTATTATGCCTTGGCTTAATTCACTCTCACAATAAGATCACACTTGCACTTGGCAGATGAAATAAGGAATAATGAGGTACTTAGAGAAATTAGATTTCTACATTATAATATAATCAGGTTTTAATGAAACAAGCAATATATACCATTCATACCATTTTGGTTTGAGATAAACCTTACTTGAATTAGCACAAGATTTGTTTTGGTGGCCATGAAGAACATGAAATGATTTATTCTTTGAAGTAAAATGCTGCTCTATCTGCGTGAAATCTATTACAACATTATATACAGCCTTTATTATTTCTCTCCTATTGGATAATTGGAGGTCTGTGGTACTATTTAAAGTGATGAAGTAGCAACCTTAGCTCATTTTACACTTTTCAATTTCATGCTTGTCTTCTGTAAAATCTTTTCCATAAATTAACGTTCAACAGAACATGGATGCAGCACAAAGTATAAAACTTAAATACATATTGATTAAAATTGTATGCAGAGTCAATGAAACTAGAATTTCTGATTAATGTGCGTTACTGATCAGGGTAAGCTTTTCTTATAAGGCATATATTCTAACAATACTGAACTTAAGTAAACCAGGTTAGAAACCAGAAAGCCAGCAATAAAACTTCAAGAGAAGTAGCTGAATATTTACAACAGTGACTGTGAGTCTAATTGCCATGATTAAGTATATGTTAGCTACAAAACACCCTCTTTTGTTACACAGAAATACAACAAAGAAAAGAAGCAAATATGAACGCTCAAGCCTTAGTATGAGTTTTTCCTGAAAAACTTTGGGAACTTAACAGGTTCCAATGTTTGAAGGTAAGCCATTGTAAGCTCCCCTGTAATCAATGCCTGAAGTAAAATCTCCAGAAGGAAAATCAGATCTTAAATGTGGCCATCAAATCAACCTTTTAGAGGTGCTGTCTTTCTTCAATTGTCTCATACAATGAAGAAGCCCTAAAGTGTGGAAGAAAAACGCATTATATTACCACAGCTGAAAATGATCCCATGTCTATATAACTTGAACATTTTCCCAAAATAGACGGATACAAGTAAATATATCTTGAGAAGAGAAAAAAGCTTATAAAGATTGTATAGAAACAGGCAGTTGTCTTATCAAGACAGAGAACTCTTATCAATATAAATGGACAAGCCAGTTACTGGGTGTGTGAGCAAGAGGGTTCCTGGAAGCTGAAAAAAAATCTATAAAAAAATCTACAGTGTTCCCTCACAGATTTGCAGTCATCTGTTCTCTTTGTCCTTTTTTTTCATCACAGCCTGGTTTGGATGATCCATTCCTCCTTACCTCAGTGGGTATTTTTGTTACACTCTTTGCAGGAGCTGATACTTACTCTAAGTGGTTCAAATTATATTTTTTTTCACATATTAGCTGCTAAAGCAGTGCTTCAGATTCTGCTAGACATCAGTTAAACTTCTATTGCTGTCCTTTTAGTAACTTTCCTATTAGAACTGTTTATTTGCAACTTGGATTGAAAGAAAACATTTTAGAGAGATAAAATTTTCTTTATATACCCCAGTTTCATAAATTTTGGCAGATTATGTGGGGAGATTCTCCATTTGTCCTTTTTAGCATAGTAAATACAACTAATTTTCTGAGTACTTCAGGTATGCTTTCACACTTAGGCCAAACAGGCATTGAAAGTCCACCAGAACAGGCTTTGTCATTCTAACATCTGCAAGCTAATATCTTGTACAAATTCTGGGTGAAGGCTTACTACTGATTCATAAAATCACAACTAGTAATGGCATATTTTTTAAAAACTGTTTTGGGTAAGCATGCACAGGGATGTACACTTGCCAACACTGCCAAGATACTTGTGAAAGTTGTGAGAAAGTCAAAAATGGGACCAGGGGCCTGGTAAAGTGCCCTGTCATGGATTAAGTGGTAATCTCTGTGGTTTGTCAGCTAAAAAAAACATGACAGGAGACTTGTTTATGGTGTATATATACTGTAAAAATTAGATCACTTCCCTCCAGTCCAAACCCCAGTTATTCTGCAGACCATTCATCTCACAGAGAAAAATAATCAGACTCAAAAGCTGCATATCAAAGCCACACAAATCTATAATGGAAACAGATTAACAGTGAAAAAAATTAACCTGAGGAAATCTGAAGGGAGGAAATGGTTTCCACTGGTGATATCAGCAGTGATCAAGTGTGTAAATGTCCATAAATGCCACTTTGCTATGTACTGCCTGTTTCTTCATAGATTGGCCCTCTAACTTCCCTATTTAAGCAAAATTTCTGGAACTACAGGAAGAAAGTAATAAGCAAATATTCTGATAGCTCTTTTCAAAATTATTATATATCAGGTTTGGCTAAACTATGATAGGTTGGTCTTCTTTGGGTTTTTTCTATTTTTTTTTTTTCAATTTGTGCTAATCAGTTCTTCAGTTACTAACAAGAAAATATCTTACTACTTTCTTTTTTTTTTTTTTTTTAACAGCCCACACTGATGATTTTCTTCTTTTTAAAAAAAGGATATTTCTCTCTCTTCTCAGTTTTATCAGAAATAATCCCCACATTAACATTTTACTGTGAAACATTCCTTTCTGGTTTCTTTGTTCTGTCTATTAAGTTATGTCTATTTGCATTGAACTTTGTCTGCCAATTATAAATCTAAATTGACAAACCTGAATTATGAGACTCTTTTGTAATAATGAGTCCATTTTTTAATATCAAGCTCTAATCTCTTCTTCACTTGAATTTAAATAAATTATCTAGTCAAACCATTAAACAAGTAATTTCAGAATCAGTCATTATGTGTTTCAATATTTGTTGGCAGCATTATGATTGCTCTTCTACTCAAAGGATTTTTTTAAGGTACACTTGTGTATCAATAAAGGGGAAAAGAAGAGAAAGGAAAGAGAATACTAATAAAATATATATAAGAAAACATTTTCAGAAATGTCCAATTTAACTTATTTCCATATTGAGAAAACAGGATATGTAACTGAACACAAGGAAACACTTTTTCACTGTGAGATAACCAATCCTTGCCATAAGTTGCCTAGAGAGGTTATGGAGTCTTCATCCTTGGAGATATTCAAAAGCTGTCCAGACACAAACCTCGACAACAGGCCCTGAGTGGTCTTGCTTGAAAAGAAGGTTGGATCAGATGACCTACCTTCCAGCCTCAACAATTCTGTGATTTATGTGACTTTATGCCATTGTTTTGAATCTCAGCTGAAGCAACAATGCAGTTTGTGATTTGTGTAACTGAGTATAATGACCAGTGTACAGCAAAATGTTTTTTTATGTAAATGACACATCAGTACTCTTCCTTTAAGACCATCAACAGAGAAGTAAAGGATTAGGAAAATTACTTTGGAGACTGCAGAAGCTAGATCAGGAGAGAAGTTAAAAACAGTAGCAACAACTTTCATGCTCTTCTTGCACAAAGTGGCTGCTCTTAAAGTGGAAGTTAAGGGCAGTATTTAAAGGACTGCATGAGCTGGAGCAGGTGAGAAAGGCAGAAAAATATATGGTCAGGTCTGCACCGTCTGGTATTACAGGAACTTCTTTAACTGACAAAACATATCGGCAATGATCCCTGTAGCCCATGAGCCAAAAGCAACCTGGGAGACAAGCTTCGTGTGCTACTCATTCTAAGGCTTCCAGCAAAAGAGCATCTGAGAAGGTGAATATCTCATCCATCTCCCATGCATTTAGCTTTAGCCAACAAGGACTACCCCTAAAGCTGTGAAACAAGCTCTGATAGTGGATAAAACGTGAACTGGTTGTGACAGCAACTACACAAATTCAAGGTATTACTGACATGCATGAATGAGAGATAATAAGTGTGAAATCAAAGAGTCAGCACAGCAAAACAAAATATGTAATGTAGCTACATTTTGACAAGTTGCACAAAGCTACACTAAAGCAAAACAAGAGTGAAAGGGTGATGATTTGGGCTGAACCACAGGAGATGAAAGCACTCAAGGATGAATATTATCAGAAACTGCAGTGCTCCAGCCTCAAGATCAGATTTCTCAGTCCTTAGTCAAGTCACAAATTTTGTTTTCTGATAAAAGGTCCAGCTAGTATTAAAGGATTGGAGGAGAAAATTCATGGCTCTTTGTAAGAAGTGCTGCAGTAGACGTGGATAAGGTTATCTAAGAAGGACCTGGCTATGAAATTGAACCAATCAACACAACAGCTAGTCAGTACAATGCTCCACTGAGTAAGGATTTGGCCTTTGATGTAATTTTAATAATATGTGATAGAGCAGTAGCATTGCAATTTTTCGTCAAACTAGTCCATTGGGATACACCTCCATGAGATACAAGGATGCCCTAATCTACTGAATGTAATGTGCCAGCAGGGGGGCATGTTCTTGACTTCATACAATTGTGTTAAAATATTGTTATATTGTTCTCCACAATCATACTGTTTGCTTAGCTGATAAGCACATGCTGAGCAGAGGTCTTCAACGTGTTCACAAGAGAATGCACTTTTAGTTTCCAGATCCTAGTACTTCTCTGCTATCAGTTTACTGAAACTGCTGTTGAAAATGTTTTCTATTATGTCTTCTATAAGTAGGGTACAGATCACCATTCTAGTGATCTAGTTAACAGTTCAAACATTATCTGTGTTTTCCGATTCCTTGTACACTATCCCTCTGATTTTGATCCCTGATTTCAATAAATCTCCATTTCCATTCCTTAAATGAATCTAGAGTGCTTATTTAATGTCTAAGGCTATTCTTTTTTAGTCCATTGGCTCTAATTTCCCACTATAATGGTTAAGAGGATAAATCGTTTCTTTCTCTTCTGCCTATTGCTTACTCTCTTTGAGAAACTTATTATTCTTCCTTTGTCCACTAACTATTTACTTGTTACAGTGCTTACTTGCTTCAATCCATTGAATTTTCTACTGTTCATACTCTTTAATTATCATAAATGTTTTGTGTTTACTCTTATTGCTTTCTTTACATCTTTATTTTAACTGCATTAGTTTCTGCCATTTCTGGATATTAAGATTTAGTAAAGCAATTCTGTGAGTAAACAGAGAGTATTTGTATTTTACAGTGAAGTGAATTTTCTGGATTTTGGTGTAGGGAATGGATTATTATTGCCTTTCTGAAGATATAACATGATGACAGGTACTTACATTACATGGCAGATAAACGATGATGATACCAGTTTTCCACTTTTCTGCCTGTACTATTGATCTTGTTTATCAGCACTACCATAAAATACCTAGCTATTCAGTATGTTATCTCCCTCAATTAGGTGGATCTCATTAATCCCATCTTGTATGTTGTCTGTTTCTGAACTTGTAATATTAGAATTCAGTCTTGGAAAATTGTTTACAGCGATTGAACAAGATAGTGGAATAGTCAAAAAAAAAAAAAAAAAAGCTTGTATTGTCCTCTTCAAAATCACATGTGGAATCTTTTTTCTTCTTTTCTCTTAGAGTCAACTTCTGGCATTTCTACAGCAGTTATCATTGTCATGGTAAGGAACCAATGGAAACTATCTTTATTTTTAAGATTAAGTATGACTAATTTCCCTTTTTCCTCCACTCAGCAGAACAGTTCTTTTTCTCTCCAGATATAAACGAACATTTCAGGGAGGGACCTGTATTTATATTTGGAAACTATTTCTCATGAATAATTGCATATTCTTAAGAATGTGATATCTGAAGTAATTAGAAATAACAAGTAATCAGTAAATCTGAGGAAGAGCAACAAGGGTCCTTCCCATTAAACAACGTTTTACTGGTCTGAACACTTTTCTGCTGTGTCTCAAATCCAAGAACCTTTGCCTTTCCTGTATCATTCCTAATATTTTTTAATGTTAAAAAAATGTGATCTATAAACAATCAATTTGAGACTTCTAATTATTTGAAAAGACACTAATTTCTTCCAGTTTTGTTTGCAACACCCAACCCCTGCTCCCCCTCTCCCCTACGTATAGAAGCCAGCATTCATCAGTTCTGGATGATTTGTGTGTGATGTGGACTGGGTGCATGATTTAAAGCTAAACCCTTTCTGGGCCTCAATTTATTCTGCACAAAAAGAGGATTAATGGGGCATAATGAGGAGACTGTGCACTGCAATGGGTGCCTGTAACAGATGTTATGGAAATGCAGGATCTTCGTGATTGCTAAAGAAGAATAAGGACTTGACTCTCCAGTTGTCAACATGTTACTAAAAGTCTTGCTTATCTGATTCAACAATGCCTTGAGGGCACACACCACCAAAATGGTATGTGAAGGTCCTTTTCCCAACACAGACTTCTCTGGAGGTAGACTAAATAGACAAAATGTCCTGTCTCCTTCATCTTGTTTCCCTGGTGACTGGAGAAAATTAATTGCTTTCGTCCATAAGAAGGCCACACTATTTTGTGATCCCAACAGAGAATTCTTCACAAGAACAGGGAGGGCTCAGCCAGTCTGTCTGCTCATGTATCAGATCAAACTGAGCTTCCTACTTCTTATGAAACATGTTGCCTTTCCAAGAAAGATAGAACACATATTGAAATTATATCCTTCCCTCTTCCCTTGATTTTTTCATGCAAAAAATTTAAAAGGGAAATAGTTGTGTAACAGTTCATTTTGTACATGGATTGTTTTACCTTGGATAGAGAGGAGGCTTAGCAATTTTAATTAGTTAGCTTCATTAATGATTTCACTGAATTTAGCTCAAATTCTAAATCAAATTAAGGTTTTGAATGATGTGACACTATACTTCTGTATTTTTTATCAAAACTTTGAATTGTGCATTAAAAATGCATTATTACATTTGACAGACCCAAAATAAAACTCTAGGGTATAAACATATTGATTTGGTTTGTGCATCTTAAATGTGTGAAAAGCATGACTCCAAAACATTTATTTCATGTTGATAAGACATGGGGAAAGATACTTTAATTTCACAGGTCCCTCTGAAGAATAGTTTCATAATGATTTTGGTGGGTGAGAGGAGGTGTTTTGAGGCTGCCTCCTCCTGTATGCAGGAGATCCTGGACAGCTGAGTGTTTTAATCACCCTCTGACACTCAGAATACTAGTCTATGAGTGTAAGGTTATGTCTATGCTGTGAACTAAAACAGGAAAAGAGAACATCCGTCTATTCTGTACTTGACAAGGACTGCCTGGCTGCTGTCCAATCTGTACAGCACTTAGCCATAGGCCTCCCCTAGGCCTCACATGATGTGCATTTGAACCCAGATCTTAAATATCTGATTTTATTATATTTTTTCAGTTCAAATAATATAGGAGGCTACAGGAATATAAAGACTGTGTTTTGATTAATTAGAAAAATATTTAAATTTTAAGAATTTGAGAACATATAGAATATCCTTGCCTATGATGGGAAACTACCAAGGGAGATTTGAGGATGTGCCATCTTCCAGAATAGCTTGGAAAAGCTACCAAGGGAGGGCATTAATCCTGGTTCAGTACTTTGCTGACATAGAGGGTGTCCCTGACATGCTGCTCCTCCAAAGTATTGCTTGGAAAAGAGCTTCTTCTTACTTGAGGGGATAGTGGCACAAAATATTCATCTCAGGGCTTCTGTGCATTTTCACCTTAGGAGAAAGTATATATTTGCAAACTCAAGTAACACAGCACATTGTCACTTTCATTTATGTCTGTATGAAAGGATGAAGGACAGAACAAGCCTAGGATTTTTTTCTTTCAATGTGAGAATCTGAAAGATTTGAAAAAAATTTTCTGACCTCAAAAGAAACTGCCTCAGACTGTTACATCTTCTCATTCAGATGTTGGGAGTTAGTTCAGGCTTTAACCTGTTCTAAAATATGTGTTTAATGCAAACATGCCCTTAAAAGTAAGACATAACACTCTGTTTCTTTTGCCAACAAAAAACCTCATAATGTTTGAAAGAATTCAGAGCTCTAAACAAGAATTTATCCTGTCAAAGACGGTCACCTCAGATATAAAATTACAAATTTCTTTTTTGCTCGTCATGAGAAGAACTTTTTCTCTGAGACTAGTGGGAGCTTTGTGAGGCAGCCAGAGCTTCAAGGGAGAATGACAGGTACTTTGAATCAAACAAGAAAAATGAAAGATCTTAATGACTCTAGACACTGTAGAGTCCTTACCTCATAAATATGTCTGATTCATTTTCATTGCTCTCAGCAGAGCTGAGTTATTTCAATCAAAATGATAGCAGACAAAAAAAATCTGCTTAGTCTCTTGACTGTTGAGTGGCATCACTCATTCTTGAAATAACTTTTGTGTGAATATAAAAATTTTCCAGGAGACTCCTGAAGTTCTGGGCATGGTTCTCCAAATCACACACTGATGACATCAGGGCGCTGCATATGGGCTGTGTTGCAGAATTGAGATCGAATGAGTTTTACAAGTCCTTAATTTTCACTAATGACACGGAAAGTATGTATGTTCCTGGGGAAAGATTTTCCAAGTCCCATATAAACCCTACCTCCCAGACATTGTTCTGAGACTTTCAGAAGACTTTTTGCTCTATACATCTGCTCCAGCACCATAGAATTATCCACAATATCTATTTTTGAGGTTATTCCAATGGTCATTCTTTGAATGTACATTGGATGCTGCTTTTGGGTTTTTTTTCCTTTCTCCTTTAATCTTTGAATCAGAAAATCATGGAAATACTGTTCTACAAAAATCTCCAGAATTCAGGGACACTGAGTTGTTTTTTAATCATGTTTTTTTTTTAATTGTTTTGTGTGAGATGCTTATAAACTGCTGGTCTCATCATTTGGATATTAAAAGATTCCAAAGACCCCCTCTAGGACTGATGAGCCTCCCTTCAGTAAGAATTCCATGTTGTTAGAAAAACACGAGAGGTTAATAGTACCATAATACTATCAGTTATCAGGTTCTTGCTAGTGTCATATCTGTGACATAACCTATTTTCTTCCTTTGTGTTTGGAGGCATGTTAGAGAGATTTTTTTCCTGAGCAGAAGTAAATATTTAATACATATTAGTGCACCTTTAGGTTGTTTTTCTCAAACATTATTGATCCTGCAGTAGAATCTATTACAGTTTAAGGCAATAATTCACATATCTACACTTCAAGTCCTGGTCTTGTTTAAAACCCATGTGGCCTGACTGGACTACATTTTATTGTTAGTTATATCCATGTTAAATTAGAGCACATCTGTTTAAGCCATATGAGAATAGATTATGATTTCTGTCATCTAGATTCAGGAAGTTTCCTTATTGGCTTTTGTCCTTTTCCTGAACGACAAAGTTCCCTTCCCCCTTCCCCCAATACGTTTAAGAAATAATTGCTTATCTGTTTCTCAGGATTGTTCCCTGGAACAATGTTTGTCAAAGTGTCACTTTGCAGCTTGTACTGCTATTCATCTATCGCCAATTCTGTTTTTTTGGTTTTTTGTTTGTTTGTTTTTTGGGTTTTTTGGTGATTTTTTTTTTGTTATTGTTGGATGTACCATTTCCTAATAAAGAAGGAGATTGTTGCTGCCAGACAGAAATACAGGAACCTTCTTTGACCATAACAGATCTTTTTCCATTCCATTCAGAAAAGTGATGCAAAGATCATTTTTTCTAGGTCACTAGGAAGGTCACCCCTTCATTTTCCTGGCTTCATAGCTTCCTGGTTTATCCTGCAGCAAAGAATCAAATAATTTATCTCTCCTTTAAAGAGCACACCTAGCTCCACCTACATTGCTGCTGTTGTCTCCTTCACTGCTGAAAGGTTATCTACCCTTGGTAATCAGTCAAATTTGCTGAAATTTATAATTTCTTTTTCTAAAATACAATAAGAAGCATCCCGTGTGTAAACTGCTATGCTGTTAGAAGGGCGATTGGTAAAACTGCCCCAGATTTGTCCCCCTGATTACCTAAACTCCCTGTGTATGATGTTGTTTTCTCCCATCTATGCTTGGATCATAAGCTGTTTGAAACAGGGGTGTTGCTGAAGCACAGATACTAGTCCCTGGCTAGATAAACCAGTAAATAATAGCTCCAGCAGAAGCAAGAAGTTGAATGATAAAGTATGCACATAACATAGTAACAACTACTCATTTAATTTTCAAATAGGTGCTTTTGAGTTCTCTATTAGCAGTTTTAGGGGAAAATAACAAGTGTCTGTTTTCGTAAGCAATTTTCTCATCCTAGCTGGTCACCACTGCGTCTCCTGCTGACCATTTATACAATGTATCCACAAGAACAGTTGCTCACATCACTAGATCATTTGTAATTGCTTAGCCTTCCATGCAGCTCTAGCAAAGCTTCCAAGAGTCTACAGAGAGGCAATGCCAAGGAATTTCAGAACAGCCAGGCTTAAATACGTCAAGATCTGATCTGGCTAATCTGAGCACCAAACTGAATGGATAAATAATTTAACAAGGGGTTAAGGACATCTAGCTCAATATGGCACACTCCAGTAGAACATGAAGTCCAGCAGATCCAAACGAAAGATGAAAGACTTCCTAAAGATGAAAAAGTTCAAATGGATCAAGCCAAAATCAATATGTCGATCTTTAAATAAGACATGATATGGCTACCTCACAAAGTTTGGCAAGAAGGAAGCTGTGATTCTTTTGAAGTGAAAAATGCCCATGATAAGTAGAGCAGAAGGGAAGAGTCAGCAGAAGTCCTGTGTTCACAATGAACTGCTGTAGCAGGCAGCTGTACTTGAAATTATGTGGGGACTCATCAACAATGATATTGGGATGAGAAATGTTAATTACAACTGAGCAGCCTCCTGTTTTGGCAGAAATCCCAGGGCAAAGTGCTGGCACTTGGGCTGCTGATGCGATATTTTATAACCTCCCTGATGTTAAGAAATTCTATAGTTTCCTTCTTTTCATATGTTGGTTACAGATGAAATGGAAACAGATCGGTTTTTTTTTTTAGGGACTGCAGTAACAGGCCGATGGTAAGAAGTGTGGATTTTCTTTTCTCTGGAGCTTAGAAAATTCAGTTGTTATTTAAACACCAAGTGTAATACCGAGCTGAAAGTCAATTCAGTGATTATCATACTGGGACTGTGGTAGATACAAGTGACTTCACTAATTTATTGAGGAAAATTCATTACTGTACCGAATTTGTAAGTAGCTTGTAAAGGCAATTACACACTGAGCAAACAAGTTACACACCAGTAGTCCTGAGAAAGAGGGCTCAGCCTATGCCTGAGGAGCACAGAGTTCCCAGAAACTCAGTGATTTGCAAGGAGAATAGTCTGCCACCATGATTTCAGTGGAACTGCATTGCTCTGTGACTTACATCACATTTTGTACAGAACAAACTCCCCTTGTTAAATTTGAACATATTTGTCATATTACCTGTAGAAACATCAGCTGGGTTGGAAGTATCTATCCTCTATGAAATTCACCAAGACATAAAACACTTTCATGTTCTTTCTTAGAATATAACTAGACTTTGAGAACTAGGGAAATTTGAGATGTTTTATAGAACTGTCTGAGTCCTTCGGAACTGCATATATGCAGTGGTAACTTTGGTGACTTTAAATCACAGAAGTTTTCTTGATTGTTTGTTCTATGGGATTTTTTTTAACCACTTTTATTTAGACCTGTGTTACCTCTCTTACCAAGGGGGCATAGCCTACCTCATTTTAAACCTCGACCTCATTTTCTCAGTGTGTTCTCTTTTTAAAGATAAATATTCCTTTAAAAAGTTGGTGATGAAATCAAGGACCTGCTGGAGTATGTTATATAAAGCTGTGCAGTTAAAAATTAATGTTAGTAGTTTGGGTCAGGCATAACTTTTTTCTTCCTTCTCATCCTTTATAAAGGCTTTCCTTCATATTAACTAATTTCCTAAATATTAACATATTTCTTTCATTAATCATATTAACTTACCTACTTTATCATTAAACACTCATTGGAGTTACAAGCTTGATTTCAAATTTTTCCTGAATAATTATCAAGGAATGTAACGCTGATAGAGCTATTCCACACTATATAGATTAAAATTAAACATTTATTAAAGTGGAAGAGAGACTGATGACCTTAACCTAATGTCTGGGCAACAACCTTGCTGGAAGAGACCAGGCCCAAATTACTTCATAATTTATTAATGTAGGACTCACTCAGTGTATTGGAACAATATGAATTGAAGCAGTGAGGTAACTAAAATGTTAAAAACATATTTTTTATGTTACTAGAACTTTATGCCAGCAGATCTGAGGAGAGACAAATTCTTCCAGATTAGCAAAGAACACCTGAATTAAACAAGATTTCCTTGTAACTTCATCTTTTCCTAAATATGTACTAGAAAAAAAATGTAGCAAAATAGTAAGAAAACAAAGGTCTTAAGCAAAAGTAAAATGAATGTATGCATAGTAAAACTAGAAATACGCAATGGCACTAAGACGTGACTTATCAATTTATTTGCCCATGCAGTTAATTTAAATTGAATAACGTCATCAGTATTACATAAACTATGACGAGTGAAATGTTTAACTGCCCACATTTATTCTCAATTTTGTATTTTCCAGAAGTCTTCATTGAGTTTTAGGAAATAGTTTCCAAGTGCAGTTGCCTAAGTGGGTTAGTACATTTGCTAATGTTTCTCTTTGCTGTCCTCCATTGTTAACTTTTTTGTGCCAATAACCATGATCAGAAAACAATGTCATTGCAAAGGAAAAACATCTCTTTAAGGCAAATAATGCAGAGTGTCTTTTTGGCCTGTAAAATGGCATTGTAGCCAGTACTTAGATAATTTCCAGCTCACCAGCTGGCTGACTGGCACAGATCAACTGGGATGGGCTCAGCTGCTGCAGACCTTGCCAGTAAATTTGTTGCTGTATTAGTGGAGTGGTTGGCTGGAGTTTAAAAGGTGGAGGAGGACAATAAAAGGGCAAGAATGAGGTGGAGAAGAATGAATATCGGCCAGATGGTTGTGGTGGTGCTAGCCAGGAATAACAGTTCATGAAAACTGGTTGATATTATTATATTGCTGTCACTCCTATAAATTACTTTACAGTGGATACCTCCCAGTCATGGACCTTGATTTACAGCATAAGTACCAAGTATTGCAAAGTATGAATAGCTTTCCCTGACAATAAGAACCAAAGCAGAAAACTTTGTAATAGCAGGAGCCGTGGATAAAAGATCATTGTGAGGATTTGTGCTATGTAAACTTTACACAGTTTCTGTGCTAATTTTTTGTACTGAAATACTATGGAATTACAAAAGTCAGCTTATAAAAGCCAAGAAAATTTTACACAAGTGTATGGAATATATGTGAGTGATGTGATCAGAATCATCACACTGATCCCATTTGCAGCTGAAGTAGTTAAGGAACATTTTCTGAGGGCTTAAGAGGGAGTGTGCTGAAAGATATTAAAATATTTTTATTGATATTTTGCAGTTAGTTGAGCATAAATTTCACATATCTGCTTCTGAAAAAAAAAAAAATACCTCTCAGTGCTCCTGAGCTCACCTCTGACTCCTGTCAGGATGACCCTTAAACACAATGATCTGGACGGTTTGCTTCTTGACCCATTCCAGAAGATGGGGAGGGCACACATAGGATAAAATCTAAATATCCTGATTTCACAATTATGCCTAGTTTTAGGCATTAGATTAAGCACCTTCAAAAAGTCTATTTTCACTCTTTCTACACAGTGGCTGCAGGCACTCAATTAAGGATACCTTACTCACTGGGTCACTGTAAAGTTGGATGAAATATAGCTATCAAAGTCAGATGCAGTATGACCTATGCCTCTCCATACCATATTACATATCACATTTACTGCAGATATTTTTTCAATGTTATAAAAGCAGAGTAAAGTAGGCATTTAAAACCTGAATATTATAGTCTGATTGTTGCCTCTGGTTAAAATGTCAAGCAGACTAGAACTACTTAATTATTGAAAAATATTGAAATTATGAAATAAGTGTGATAGAAGTTAGCAGAAAATATGTGCATGCTAGGACAAGCCTATCATTCACAGCAAGTTTAAGGCGAGGCATAGAAGACTTATTTCCTTTTACCTAAAACAACAGAATCCTCCACCCAAAATATAGATCAAGTGGAAAACTCAAGGGGAAATTTACTGGGTATCACTTGATGGAAGTGTGTTTCAGAAACATTCAAAAAACTTTCAAAAACAGAGAAAAAAAGCAGCCAAAAGACAGCAAGCAGGAGTAAAGATCACACATTGAAAAGTGGTAGAATTCTATGCAGAATGAAACTTGAAATGTGCGAAGTCATAGCCTCTTATTATTTAACTGCAATGGTGTTTAAGAAAATAGAATTTTGTGTGCATTCTTTGTAAATAAATATGTCTATATCCAAGAAATATCTGAGTACCTCACCAAATTACTCCTTGGTGTTGAAAAATTTTAGACAACCTGTGTACTGGCTAACTGCAAAGGTCAAAATAAGCTAAAATATCTTGAGTGTTTCATCCCAGTTCTTAAATAGCTCATTTAAAACCAAAACCAAACAAAACTAGTAAAAAGAATAAAACAAAAGATACAACATTAAGATACCTTGGCTAGGCTTTATATTTCCTTCAGAGCTTGAATTCAGTTTCTTGGACTGCCAGAGAAATACCTAGAATTTGTTCCTATTTGATGTGCCATTAAAATTCAATTGAAAAATAGATATATCTTTAACCCTGGCTTTCAACTAAGCCACAATTCTGCTTTAAATCTCTTAGCCTTCCCTTTGGAAAGAGGATATGCTTTGTGACAAGATGTGCTAAAACATGAACTGTGTGTCTGGAATAGTCATGAAACCTTAGAAATACATGAACCATAAATGGGATCAATGCTACTGAGACCCTTCTGAAAACTTCACAGATCACTTCAAAGGAAAGATGGATAAATTTTAATATTTGTATTCTAGATTTTGAATAAGGTGATTTTATGATTGGCTACATGGATGTCTGTATGGAGGAACACAAAGAATGACTTTGTAATTAAAAACAAAACAATTAGTACTGTCTCTGGGGATGCTCTGGAGCTGTGATAAAACTGATTCATAAGAGTGACAAACCCACAGGAATGATAGACAATTTCTTCTGACACCTCTATCAGCACCAGAGCAGCCACTGAATAAAGAAACGAAGCTGTCAGAGATGGACAGATTGCAGGAACATGTGGTGCTCCAATTTAAGCCACCAAACCACATATGCAATGTTTCAGGGAAAAAAGTGAAGCCACATACATATATTATACAAAGAGTACTGTTAAATCTTCTTTACAGAGAAAGGGACTAGTGAGACCCAGCCTAAAAGTCAGGGAAAGAGACCTTACAAATAGTGTCTTAGCTAAGTTCTGTATTGATGGAATAGAAAGCTCAGCTATGAATATGACCATCTTCTAAATATCTCTGTTGCTCCATGGAACAGAGAGAGAAGGCAAAAATGTACCAGGCTGCTAAAATATATAGTTAAATTACCTAATTGAGGCCAGATGTCAGAACAAAGGAGATAGGTGTACACTTCTGAAATGTGAGACAGTCTACCTGGAAGCCTGAGGAGGGAAAATCAAAATAGTAATAATGTTCTATCCTCATAGAATACAAGGGAAAAGGGTGCACACTTCCATAATTCAGTGAGAACTGGTGTAAAAGTCTTCATGACTAAAACAGAGAACAAATGAAAAGGATACTTGCATTATTCCAGAAAGGAGAGTGGAAGTCACAGTGCAGAAGTGTTTGTGAATACTGTAAAAAGTCTGTCTCTCAAAATACAGAAAATCACTCTGGAAGTGAGTGATCACAAAAGCTACATTCAGACTATTCTTAGGTGAAAATTGCTTTACTCAGTTTTCAGAATCAGAATGCAGGCAGGCTTGGCTGCAATTATGCTATAGACATGCTATCACTTGTTTTAAAAATCACTTTAACACAGAGCTATACAATTTCCATCAAGTTCTAGGATCTGTTGAGTGGCACTTCAAATCAAGCCATCTTTCCTTCCCAAGATACAAATATTTTCTTTACAGAAACAAGATAGCACAAGACTTCTACATTTCCCTGGACTCAGGGCGGTAGGAGATATGCACTTCATAGCAATATTTGAACAGCATAGGCACCAGACACTGTCAGCAGCGCGCCAAGGTGCAGAGATGGTTAGAAGGAAAGTAACACAACATGTTATTTTTCAAAACCTCTATTAGTAATCCTGCTCAGATCATTGCAAGGATTTTCATTTATTAATGGTCAGAATGCCTGGGAGAAATTTCCGTGTATTGCTTTTCTTCCTGTGCTATGGTTGTTTCTTCATCTTTTCAGGAACTGACAATAGAATTTGTTCACTTCAACTAATGTTGAAGAAACAGGAGTTTATTACAAAATTTCTGTACATAAAAAATCTGTATTAATTGCGTAAGTCTATAGGCTGAAACAAGATACTATTTGGATAAAAATAATTATCAAAGATAATCTGGAACTTTCCCAGTCTAAAATAATTTTAATCTTTCTTGGGGAAAATCTTTTTCTTAGATACACAATTTCTTAATCTGAGAGACACAGTAGTTATCTTCTGCTGAAGCACTGTGTCTAAAAGGGGACTTCCACAGGGAAAGTGGAAGGTCTGTTTGCAATTCAGAGCCAGTGTAGCACAATCTTTGTAAAAACTTGTATTCCCTGGGCTGGTGTCTCATCACTTGCTTGATATTTGAATGCAAATTTCTCCTTGGAAAATGATGGCTAGGCAGTAGTTACATATTAATATGCATGCACTCAGTTTTACTATCAATATTTATGTTTTGAATCGCGTTAATTCAAAATGCATGATTTCAATCAAATACCATAGGCCTTCATTATGTAGTTAAGCAACAGTTGAGATTAAACCATAGGATTTTTGCAATTTTTAGAACATTTTCCCATGAGGGACTGCAATACCCTCATCTATCAAATGGCAAAGATGCTGGTACGTAAATTTGAAGAGTGCTCCAAGTTCTATGCAGAGATCACAGGAAATCCTTCTCTAATAAGTGTAACATTAGGAAAGTGTCGTCCTTTATTCACTCTGACTTCACTCTATGATAGCTATAGATGCATGTACTAAACATATTAGATAGATAATTTTTATTTCTTGTCCTCTATATAAACACAGAAGGTCTTAGAACACTGTGCTATTGTTGCATCTATTGAAAACTCAATATTTAGTATACCACAAGGAATAAAGGAGAAATGCAGTGATTCACGCTGGCATAAGATTAATCTTTACAATTTACTTTATTAGTGTAACGGCTTTGACATATATAGCCTAATATTTTGTGCTGTGTTACTGTTTAGCACTATTTACAAGTTACAGCCTCTCTTTATCCGTTTAAATAAAACCCAGTGTGTTATAGTTGCTAAGGAATGTTTCTTAAGTTACTTAATTTTAGTTAATTTCTGCATGACACTTGAATATAAAATACTATGAAATTATATTAATAATGACTAGGTATTTTATTAATTTACTTAACAACCAAACCCTGAATTGAGAAACAGAACCATTTAAAAAACTCTAGTCTTTATTTCACTCCAATGCCAAGTCTCTCCATTTACAGCTGTGTTTTTATTCTACTGTGGTGTGGTAATAATGATGTCTGAACTTGATCGCTGTGTTCCTCTCGCAAGGTAAATGAAACTCTCCATCTTAGCTGTTCTCTAGAGACCAGAATCCCTCACCTGGGACACGAGGTGATGAGATGCCTGACAAAAGTACAACTTACAGGGTTACTTTTACTTTTATGTTGAGACCTGAGTGCTTAGCTGATTCAGAAGTCTATTGCTCTCACCACTTGAGCATTGGATAACTAGGCACAGGGGAGACTACTGTAAATTTGGCACAGCAAATGGAAAAGTGGCAGTACTTCAATGGAGAGCTGAAATTAAGCTGGAAGATCCAACTTTTCAGAAAAGTACCCTTTAGAAGTGTTTTATAAAGTGTGATCCAGTTTGATCACTTTAGATCACTAACAAATTATGTAAATCAAATTAAACACCATTTCTCTTAAAATTGAATCATTAAGGTTGCAAAATACCTCTAAGATTATCAAGTCCAACTATTAACCTAACTCTTCCAGTTCCACCATTAAACCATGATCCCTTGTATCACTTCTGCCCATTTTTTAACACATCCAGGGATGGTGATTTTCCTTTTATATGAAGGAAAATACAAAAGTGGCAGATCTTTGACCAGAGGCAACACATTTTTAATCACATGGACTTCAGGCTCCTTAACTTACTCAGAATCTGTGTTTATATGGAGTGAATAATGTTTTGAGAACCTGATAGATGACTGCCTTTGATGAATGCTGTTCAGGAAATTTTTTAAGATACTCTTAAAAAAAGGCAACTGTTTTGGTTCACCAGGTTGCATGTCTAGAAATGAACACATTGCAGATACACAAAGGCACATAAATGTCAACATACAACCTCAAACTCAAACAGTTTAATGGTCATTGAGTCCCGGGTGCTTCCTTGCCTGGCCCAAAGGTTTCTCATGCCAACAGGCCAGGAAAGCTGAACTCTTCAAAGGAACCAGAGAAAGAGGTAGTAATGTTTCCAAAGTGTCCAGCTCAGATATGAGTTCAAACATTCCTACCAATCAGAGAGGCTTTGTGCCTTGACACTCCAGTTGGATGTGTTTTTTTCCTGTAAAAAGGAATTAGAAGGAGGCACATCCTCTTGTCTTTTATACCATATCTTTATGAAGAGCTTTCACCCTGAATACGTGCCACTTCTCAATTCAAACATGTCCAGACTTATCTCTAGAAGGCAAAATAGCCACAAGGCTGAAAAGCATTTGTTAGACAATGATAGAACGACAGAATATCTCAAGTTGTAAGGGACCTGTAATAACTGAGTTTGACATCCTGCTCCTCACAGGACTGCCCAACACTAAACCATATGACTAAAAACATCACCCAAATGCTCCTTGAACTCTGACAGGTTTGGTTCCCTGACTGTTTTCCTGGGGAGCCTATTCCAGTGACCTTGAATGATATCTTTCCTATTCCTTAACCTGGATGGCTGTACACTGGATGGGAAGTTTCCTGGGACCACAGGGACAGTGGGAAGGGAAGACAGAGGTGATATATCTTTGTAGTGCATACTCCCTCTGGAGCTGACTGTAATAGAACATTACACCAGAGTATGTATCTGATGTTTGTCAAACTTTTTTTGAGACTGGATAGTTGGGTTAAAATTAGTGGAGTCTAATGTCAAACACAAAGACCAAATATCCCTTGTTTCTCAGAAAGTAAGCTAAACCAAACAACACAACTGTGCGTATAACCAGTTTTGAATATTTTTTTAACCTGGTTTTGTAGATTCAATTACTCTTTGACATTTGATGCTATATAAGAAGAAAGACTGAGAAACAGAATCTGATCTGTACCAGAGTGCCAAATTTGAATAATTTACCGTATGTTGTAATATTCTATAGTTTATTTACAATCCTTTAATCAACACTCTATGTGCTATTACATTTTTTCCTTAAAAGTTATCTTTTTTATGCTGACTGCTCAATTCTAGTCTACCAAAATGATGCAAAATTTCTTCTATTGTTAGCATTAATGGGTTTCATTCTTACAGGCTTCAGGTTGTTTATTTCTTTAGTCTTGATTTCTTATTCCAGTAGATATCTCGAATTGCTTGTGTATGTTCCTTGTCATACTAAAGCGGATTTTCATTCAAAACGTAAGGTTTACTTGTATCCCCAGTATATGACTGAACGGATACTTAGACATTGAAAACTCATGAAAAAATTATGGGAAAAAAATTATTATTGTTTGTTTGGGGTTTTTTGTATGTTTATTTGTCAAATCTGCAACAGGCAAAGGTTTCTGTTTACTTTGCAGTTAAGGAAAGGGTCAACAGATTACAGAAAGCTGGTGGGTTTTTTAATGGGTGATAACTGTCCATGGAGAAGGGATATGGCTGGAGGTCCTGGAACCTAAGTGGGAACTCTCTTCACTCTGAGGGTGATTGGACAATGAAACAGTTTGCCCACTGAAGTTGTGGACACCCATCCCTGGGAAAAAACCAACAATGCTAGACATGCATACAAGTTGCTGTACTGAATCACAGCTCTGACAGGAATTATTAAGCAATTATTAGAATGTTTGAAGAACAAAATCCCATTGTACCATAGATTTTTCTTCACCCACTCCAATGATTTCAGATGTGAAGCAGAGCAAAATCTGACTCACTGTTGTCCAGTAGCATTTTTATCCTTGTTAAAAAACTTTCTTATTGTTGTCACAGAATATATTAAAATAGCTTATCTTAGCACACTCACAAAGAACACAGATTTCATCAAGTGCATATTACATGCCTTTCTATTTAAAGCACATAAATAGGATTTTTCAGACCTCAGAACTGACTGTTCTCATTTGCTCTCATGCCACTTGCAGGAAAGAGCACTCAGTCTGCTGGGACTAATCAAGTTGTGTCAGCAGGAGCCCCCTCAGACCCACAGCTGACAAGAACATAAAAATAATACCTCAAAGGGGCTGCATTCATTCTGGGTAGCTTGCAGTATCTACTTGTCCATTTTCAGTGTTCCTTACTGACTCAAAATTTATTATATTTGGTGGCAAATGAAGAGCAATAATCTTGTGCTTTTCTTTGAGTTTTAAAGTGAACTTTTATTCTTACTATCACAGTCAATAGTGTTATAACTTGATCCAGCCCTTTTTGCCACTCCCTGACACAAAACTCATGTCTATGCAGCTTTTTAGCATACTACGCAGAGATGTAAAATATGTCTCCACGAGTCCATGGTGGTATCATAAATACTTTATTATGGGATATTAATGAAAGGGACTGCCAAGGTACCCATCATGCTAGCATAGCAGAGGGCCCATAAAAAGCTAATAAATCAAAGAATCTTAACAGCCTATCTACAATAAGCAAGATATAAAAATGAGGTCTTTGTCAGATATATGGGTCTGGGTTCTAGTCCTGGAGACTGCTGACACATAGAACAAAAACAGCCAGTATAATGACCTTATCAAGTGTTACCAATCTCTGTTTATATACCACAAGTCCCTGCATGCACGGGACAAATTGCAAGCATCATAAAGGCACATCTGTTAGCTGAGTAACGCCACCTCCCATATGCTTCATGAAATGATATATAGAGGGAAAGTTAGCAGTGGTGGCTGCTAAAGCAGCAAGGAGACACTGCAAGTCCCTGGAAACCTGAAGAAACAGGCTGCAGAAATATCAAAATCCTGCAGCTCACAGACTGCTTACATATATTTCTATACATTAGCCATGGTTTCTGAACATAGTAGTGTTTTTGAACGTCTTTTATGAAAAACAGGATTTTCTGGGGCTGCTATTTATTATTGCACATGCAGGGCTGGACAATGGATGATTACCATACACATATCGTGTAGAGGAAATATGTCCCCCATACTGCAAAAATTCTTATTCTATAAGATTTCTCTAAGCCACAAAAAACCCCCTTTGAGAGTATGTAACTTCGAAAAGATGAATATGGCACAATTTTACAGTGCAGCTGTGATAACTGGATGAAAGGTGAAGTGTCACTGCAATGCATAAAGCTGAAATGCCATTGATAACATCATCTTTTAGGGAACAAAAAGGATGTCCATGACTCATTTAATTTCAAATCTAGAAAACTTAATTTAAGATAGAAATACACATCTACCCAGAATCTATTTATGTAAAATTTTCTACTAATAATATATAGAAATTCCTTAGCTGTAATATATGCCTTCTGTCTTTGGAAAATAAGCCTAGAACTTTATAGAAAGAACAGAGGCTAAAATACAGCTTTTATATTTCTTTATATTCAGCTAAAAAGAAAAAGAAAAAAGAATAAACCCCCAAACCCCAAACAATTTAAGAAATGCAGTGTGTTCCTCAAACTTTTAAGCTGGTCCTATTATCATTAAAAATGACTCAACTTTCCTAAAATAAAAGTCATGCTGCTTCTAAAGTTTAAAAAAAGATGCTGTGGAACATTCATCTTTTTCTGGTTGCCCTGCTTTCAAGATTTCAGATTTTAATTTCTGTTTCACATTTTTTCTTGAATTTAAAATGTTTCTAATTTAAAAGAGTGGAAAAACATATAAACTTGAATGTACTTCTGTGCTTTCTGCAATCTTTAGTCAAAATGAGGGAAAAAATTATCAATCCTTTTTGAGCTGTAATGATTCCTATGTCTAGTTTATTAAGACACCAAATCTATCAATTAATAAATGAGGAAGCTGAGGGTATAATGTAACTGAATTTCACTTTGATAATAGTTATTTAGTTTATTATACATTTTGATAATATTTATGGGGGTTTGGATCATGCTCATATATGTGTGATGTGTCATGGAGCTCCAACTTGTGGCAAATATTCGGGTCTAACATGCAAGAGAATTAAACTTGGCAGATATCATTAATCCAAAGCAAAGAGTGGTGTTCACATGGCTTTTACTTAATATGTGTACATTTCTCATTTCCATAACTCTTAGAAATAAGGAAAATAATGAATGAACAATCAACTTGCTCAACCCCCATATAGAAAAAATCTTCAGACCAAGTTACCATCCAGGTCTGAGAATCAAAGATAATTAATTGTTTCTTATATTTACTATACCTATATTTACTCTAGTCACTAAGATTCTGCTTTTCTCTCATTTACATGTTAGGCTGACTATAAGTATGTTAGTATCTGAAGCTGATCAATATAATACAGGTAATACCAAATTCAGGGTTTCAAGATCAGTTATACTTTTATTACTAATTGGTGAGATGTCAAAGCCAATTCTTATCAACAAGAGCATACACATTAATTTCATGTGAACATCTCAAGATTTTCACTGATAACTAAAAATCACGTTAAAAACTGCCTTGTTTTGTTTGCATTGAAGTTGCTACCTATCCTCAGTTAGTACTCCTACAGTCCATAGAAAACAACACTGAACAATCAAGATTTAGTCACCTTTTCTTATTTACATATGACAATAATGACCTGTACTATTTTCTCCCTTAGTTATCTTTTTTCTATGATAAAGACTCCTGGCTACATGAACTTATTTGGAACTTTGTTTATTAGAAATTCAAATAAACTCTGAAAATATCAAGGACTCTTTGAGCTAAAATTGGCAGGCATTCTGCATTTTTTAACAACTTCTGAGCACTGAATGAAGGTTTTAATTAAATAATCTATTATAATCCCAGGGTCTCAATCCTAAATACTGAAGAGTCTATTATGATATACTTAAAGTTCAGATAAGGGTTGTTTTTTCCTATGTATATTGTTTTACATTTATCTGCATTGATTTTCATGCTTTTAACATTCATTTGCTAACTGACATGTAATATGCTTCTGCAGGTTTTCACTGCGACTGCTCTTTCTTTATTTCTTTAAAAATGTCAGCCAGACAAGCAAACTTGTCACTTCAGTATCCAAGTGTCCCAGACCACCCTGGTCCCGGGGAGGGCTCTGAGCAGGATCTGTCATGGCAGTGGGAAGCAGGGAAGGCCAGGGGGACTGGCTGAGGGTGGCCAGCCCCGCAGTGACCAGCAGCACATCAGTGATGGGGGGCTCCTCTGCAGAGTTCACTCTGGGGAGACAGGCTGGGATGGGGATCCCAGGGAGTGGGACAGCGTCCCCTTTTTTGGCCATCAGCCACACTGCTCAGGGGAACAGCACCTGCCTGCCAAGGAGCTCCCCTAGCCTGGACACAGCTGCCTGCACAGCTCTGGGACACTTCTTAGCTCAACTCCCAATTCTCTTGTTGGCAGTTCAGGAGGAGGGCTGGGTCAGTAGCCCTTCCCCACGGAGGATGAGAGAGTACAGTCACAGATGCTCATCTCTCTGTGGCTTGTGTCTGAGACAGGACTCATTTAGTTTATTAGCAAAGAGGTGGCTGCTCCCTTGGTGGGACTGGAAAGGTGCTGCACTGCCCTTGGGCCTTTGCTGGTGGCCTTGGTAGTTGCCTCAGTGATGACAAAGGGAAATACTTGCTCCTGTCTTGGGGGTTTCTAACCTCCAGCTCCAGGAAGGTGCTGTACTGTTGTTTCCAGCTCTGTGTAGGTGTCTCAGAACTGCAGAGTATCTCTCAGTGTGCTGGACACCTTTATTGATGCAGCAGCATCTGACTCTTAAAGGTATGCCTAAGAATTGTTTTAAAATGGTCTGTCCATCCAAACAGACACAAGAAAAATGTTAATGAGTAGTGTATGCTTGTTCAGTAACAGCAGCAAAATCTAATTAAGTAGCCCTTTTGTTGTAGTTCAGCTCAACTAAAATAGGCAAATAAGCTTTCTATGACATAAACCCAGCAGCTCACTATCTTGTTCACAATCCGTTTGGTCCAGAAGAGACAAAACAAACAACAGCTACCAGAGATTGATTTTCAGAAAATCAATTTAAATTCTTATGCATGACTTTTTTAAGTAAGTATTTTAATTTTTATCTGTATTCATAAACTCTACTTATTAATTGTATATAACTCATTCTAGGTATCTGGGTGCATGGTTCACTTACATCACTCACAGCTGTGTTCTAGCACCACCAGATATGCAATATTTTCCTACATTAACTCCACAGTTGTGTAAAATATAACTAGACTTATTAACATCTAAAGCTGGATGCTGTAAAACTGTCCTTAATTGCTTGGACTGCAAACATTTAAGCAGAACATATAAATTCACTAAAAGGCTAATTGCTCTTATTACCTCTTTTATGAAACTGTGTAGCCTTTCCCTATCAAGATAGGCCATTTTATTTTTATTTTACTTTTATGTCCAACATTCAAACACAATTATGTCCACCAAAGGCACAAGGAAACATCTAACTAACAAAGAAAGCCTTAACTGGGTTTTATTTCCATATACATGGCTGCAAATGCAACACATTTCTCTGCACAGTCAACATTTCTTTTTATTCCAAGAGGCTCCTGGTAATCCAGTGTGTTCCATATTATTTCATGAAGGCAATAATCCCAGACATCTTGGACACAGGGGTACATAGAGATATCATGTATTAATCTGGCAACAGGTGAATTTTTTGCAGATGGGTATGGACATCAGTGTGTAAGAAGATGGTCACTCCCTCCTCTTCCTCCACATCTCATGAAATAAAGTCACTTAAGTTACAACAGAGTGAACTCAAAGAGTCAAGGACATTTCTAGATTGCAAAATTTGTGGGCAGTTTAATAAAGGCTGGTAATTTCAAAGGGGCCTGAAGGAAGAAAGTTTTATGGTCTTGCTCTGACAAGTTTGCATTAGCTGATGCACTATTTCTATTATACTTGGGCTGGGCCTGTGTCTGATCTGGTTAATGCTGGTTCAGGAGTTTCTGTGATGCACTGGGTCACACTGTGTAGATGCACTAACCTGTACATAGTTACTAGTAATAGTAGCTCTTTTATTTACATGGGGATGCAGAGGAGAAGACATCCAAAACACATATAAAATAAGTTGTGTCTGGATACAGTTGCACCTCTCTACCTTTCTTTTTTTTCAATCTCCTCTAACTAGAAAATGTAGCAATAACAGTGCAATCAGAATAGTCAGACTTATGTTCACTTAACAAATTTGAGTTTATGTAGACAAGTTACATCCAGTTTTTAAAAATATTCTCCCTTTTGAAATTGTACAAGAAGTCCCAACGTGGATAACATTTTATTCCCCACAAGTATGCTCATCCTATAAATATTTTTAATTATTTTAACACCAGGCATTGTGAAACAGATGAAGAACCAGAACATAATATTCATTCTACTTCTAATGATTATGTGTCAGTTACCCTCTAATTAAAAGTGAATTGTACCATGTTAAAAGGATAGAAAATAAGGCTGTGTAAGAAAGAATAGTATAGTGAGAGTTAAATCACTGAAGTCTGTGGAAATTTCCCTACTGTTGGCTTTTCTGCCCTTTTTATGACCATTACTTAGGAATTTTCACCTCAGTTCTAACCACAAGGTACATTGCATCTAATGCCTGGCAGTGGTACCAAGCCTTCAGATAAGAGTGCAAGACACCCATCTGTAGGCACATCTGTGGGTGCTGGTTCTGTAGCAACAGGTGCAATACCTTTTCTATTATTTTTGTCATAATTACATAAGCTTACTCTGAGTATCATTGATACCAGAGAAATGACAAATCTTATTTTGCATCCTTTTCATTTCAGAAGATTAGGTTGGCCACAGTTTCTCCGTTTGAAATCCAGATTTGGTAGAAAAAAAGTATATTTTGTTAATTTAGTCTCTCCTTAATTTTGTTGAAAGGTAGTCCCTTTTAGTTTTTTTGATAAAGCTGAATGTGTTCTTTTGTACACTTTTGGTTTTCTTCTTACTCTATTCTGATTCACAAGAGGAAAGAAATTAATACATTTCCACTTTATTGATAAAGAAATTTCTACATTTGATTACTTGTAAGTTTAAAAAAAAAAGGAAAAACCATTAAAATAATTTAAATGCAGATTTTTAATTCTATTGATAATTCTTTTTAGGTTTCGGCTGTTATAGAATACTTATTTTACCTGAAAAAAAAAGTTTTGCATTAGATTATAATATTGGGACATGTGGGGAAGATGATCTTCACTAAAGATGACTGTGGGGTTAAGGAAGCATATGGTGTGCAATATGTTAGAAACATCTTGATGATGGAAGTACATAAATTGAGAAAGATACAAAAAACTCTAAAACGTGAATGTCCCATTTTTAGTAAATATTTGTTTTGTTAAAGATTTGGATTCTGAGGTAACCTTTTAAAAAATAATCAGGCCAATAGAAATGTTTAAACTTGTGGCCACTATGATACAAAAACAGTCAGCTCTATGTTTCCCATCAGACAGGTCCTTGAGCTGCAGGTTAAATAAATTCCCTAGAACAGAGAAACCTGTGCTAGATCCATGTGAACCCAAGAGAGTCTGGGACTTTGCAACATAGGAACATTGCATTTACTGCCTGCACTACGAAATAAGCGGGAAGATGCTTTTTATTAGTGTGGTATAGACCAAGCACATGCCCTCTGCTGCACAAACCCTCTATCTCTTTACAACATTCCAGAACAGCAACACTGGACCTCACAGTGCAGAAATATGAGAACTACTCATGGTCCATCATCTGGTGGACAAGAGGGGTTTCTACAAATCACAAATCAGGTGTTTCTGTATGTTACCCAGGTTCTAGGAGACCTGATGGAATCATGGGCATCTGAACACTGACAGTAAAAGGTTTTCTTTGAAACTCTTGCATCAACAGTTCTGAAACCCAAATGGATTCTCCACTCCATGGATTTAGCTTAATTCTGGAAGAATCTGCAGTAAATTATTATTAATAAACATTTGCCAGCTCAAAAATGGGTGCAGACCCTATAGACAATAACATTGTCCAACTTCTATCTAATCTATTCAAGGCATGTTTATTAGTCCATTTGACTGGTTGGGTTTTTGTTGGTTTTTTTAATGGCACAAAACTGAAGTTCATGATGTACCATTGCAGAATGATATGTCATGAAAGGTATACCGAAAGACTACCAAAATAAAGAAGAACTATGGATTACTTTCAGGACTCTAGCATAAAGGTCATTTAAAAACAGAAAGTAAACCTATTATCATAATTAAAAAGGTCCTTGGGTTTTAGCTTGTAGCAATATGCATGAGAATTTCTAGTCTTGTCTATGAAAACATGAACAGAAGGCTGTAAGAAAAAATGGAAGCCACTAATGAACACTCTTATGTCATGGATCTGCTTCCCTCACTGTTTTTTGTTTCCTTACTAAGCTGAGACCTGGATTGAAGATTTTCATTGCAAAATACTAGCTGAAAGCCTGGAAGTTCTCACCCCTGTTGTTCAGGCAATTGTCCCTTCCACACAGTCTTTTACTCATGATTGAATTAATTTCTGTGTTTAAGTGCCAAGAGAAATCTTAGTTACAGTTCAGGATCAAAATATTTGGCCACCATTCCAATGGTTTCACCACCATTCAATTTGGAAGTCAAAGGGGAATACACCCACCCAGTCATGCCCTTGGGGACCCTGCACCCAGAAGGTGGAATCCAGACGTGACCATTTTTTATGCTCTTCAAGATGTGGCAGGTCCTGTGTTAGACTGGGAAGAAACTTTGCAGATGGTGCAAGAAACCACTCATCTGTGAAGTTTAGGTACAGAAAAGGTGCCTCATTGCTGGATTAACCCTTAGACATAGCAGGACAGCTAGGATATGAATGAAGAAGTAACACAAAAATTGTCAAAAAATGTGCCAGGAAAGGAGCCAGAAAGATCCAGATGAGAAATTAAAGGGCAACCAAGTTGCTAAGAACATGGCAGGACAAACCTGCACCCTACTTCCTTGTTTCTGGTGTTTGTCCCTCATTCTGTTTGTGACAGGATGACAAGGAATGAGCAAGCTCTGCCTGCAGCACTGTGTGCAGTTTGGTTTTTGTTCAGCTTGACACTCCTACCAAAAAACCAACGGTGGCCTAAAATCATGTTCTCAGTGAAAACTCAACGTACTTTTAAGAATCAAATACAAAGACCCTCTGCCTCCATTGTAAAAGCTTGACATGCCATTTTAAATTGAAAAAAAGTCTGGATGACGGTGAACATAGGACAATGGCAAACAGAAATGCATTACATAGAAGTAGCTGTTCAGCAGGATCTCTGGGGATTAGACCTACCTACCAATGTCTTCATTAGTAGTGCAAAAGAGGGAACATGAAAATTTATTGACATTTTCTTACGGTATTTCAAATATTTAGATTAAGGTATTTCAAAAGTATAGTGAAGAGAAAGATTAATGAATGATCTAGAGAGGTGATAGGTAGGATCCATTATCAGGATTAGGAAAAATAGTGAAGTTCTTTCATATAATCCCTGAGAAATCAGTCAGCATAAGAGAAAATGTAATTCCTTTGTTACCAAGACTCAGCTTCCAATGGAAGGTTTAGAGTTCAAATAAAATAATCTGCAAAGACTATTTGTCTTTGTAGGGATTACTAGGTAGCAAAGATAAGAAAAGAGGAAATATCACACTAATTTCACATCTGCTCTTAATATTTTTTTTTTCATTCTCTAAAGAAATTGGTTTGTTCAGGGTTTAAGACATTTATAAACATTGACTGTTGGGTATTCAGACATTCAGCCTGAAAAGATGCATTTTTGTATTGAGAAAAATCAGTTAAAGATTCTATATAGTAATATTGTTATACTTTCAAAAAGAAGCTAGGCATATTGTTATGACAACATGACTGGAAGACAACCAAGGTGAGAGTTTAAGGACGCTCATGACGTAAACCTTGAACACATTGCTGCCACTGCTATCACTACATGCAACAAAATTTCTGAGCTCAGTAAAAACTCATTGCTCATGGTGTTCTTGGATAGGCCACCTGAAATTTTTGTCCTTTACTGAGCCAACCAAGTTGCAGTGCAAGCACAAGAAATTTAGTGCAAAAATGTAGCCTGCATAGATCAGTGGGTACACAAAGCCACAGCAAATAGACTCTTGTTATTTCTATTTATACTAATGTGGCGCATCCCTGAAAATAAACCATCACAGTCATTCTTGATGAGGATGTCATGCATGAAATGCAAATTATGAATTAGTTCCAAACATCAAAAATGTAAACCTATGCATTGGAACACAAGGAAACAATATTGATGAAATTGCTCTTATTGAGTTTATTCTAACATTTTCCATCTAATGGTTCAAATTAGTCAAGGAAATTATGTTTAATTTAATTTTATGGTTGTTTTCTTTCTGAAATCAGTGCTGAATAAGATAACTCTTGACTAAGTTCCTTATTCATAGATGAGAAGCTGAATGCTCCCATTCAGCAAACAGCTTATGAATAATGTGAAAGAAAATATTTGTGTACTGTATTTCAATATTTTAGGAGTAGCAGATTTTTTTGCAAGTGGTGGTAGTGAATGATACATAAAATACTCTGTAAGTCTGTTCAGTCCAGTAGAAGTTTGTAGGGTGTTTGTTTCTCCTTTAATAACATTTGAATGATATGATTAAAAAACCTTCTGTTGACTTTTCATTGTTTACACCGCCTTAGAGCTAATATATAAAGTTCTCCACAATAATGTAAGCAGTATCACTTCATTGTTAGTTACGCTAAATCGGCAATACGTGCTAGAAAGAAAAGGAAAAACCAAGGAGATAAATTCTGAAATACTGCAGCAGTTATTTGGGATTCCAGAGAGATTAAAATAAGTAGGCTCAGTATTGTCTTACTTTGGTTCAAAATGAGTAGATTTAATTCAAAATGTTATAATTTTCCTTCTATTTACAAGTAGTGATTCCTCATAAAGGTTTAAATGGAAGAGATAGTAAATTCTCAGAAGGAGAGGCTGGAATTCCTGAAGTGGCTAGCAGGCGAGTGCAGCAAAAGCGGCTGGGAATCCCAGGCTTGTTTTTCTCTATGAATCATTCTCACACAAACCCTCCTTTCCTCACTCCAGTATTTGCTGTAAGGTAAACAAAGACAAGATACTGTGGAGAAATATTAAATCATTTTGTGTTGAAAGTGGTAATGTGCCACAGGGCTGGTGTATTTCTACTGACAGTCTCGGGTTTGTTTTGTGTGCTCATTTTTCACTTTATTTATTGATCTCATGGCTGGACTAAGACAAATCAAGACACTTAAACATGCCTATTATGTCAATTCCACATTGCCATGACCTCTGCTCTTGATTAATGTAGCAGTGGAGGGGCATCCCTTCCCTGTATTTTCTGAGGAGAGGAGGAGATGCAGAAATATTCATGACCATCTGTACCAGAAAGCTTATTCTGGTTCCCTTTATTTCTCCTGCTGTTTTTTTAGCAGCTCCTTTGTGAATACTATGAAGATATATTGAACTATTTTAAACCCTTTCTTTACAAGGTACAGTGAGGCAGGTAGTCAGGAGTCAGTAATTTTGCCAAGTCATGTTAGCCCCGGACACCAGGACAAAATTACAACTTAATTTTGCCAGACCTTTGGGGTTAGAGGAGCTGTTATTCACTACACAACAACACTGAAGTCACTGAACATAAGCAATATAACAAAATGTTTTATGTAGAAGAATCTATATCCACAGCAGCAAGATTTGGGGAACTTCTTGCACTTTGTATTTAAAGCAGTCTCAGCAGCTAACTACACTTTCCTGTTACTGGATCTCCTTAGAGAGCAGCAGAATGCAAAACAGCTCTCCCTGTTGGTCTCATATGCATCTCCAAGGTTCAAGGGAACACTTAAACCAGCAGGATGTTTTCTGTGTACTTTTCATTCAAGTGCATAGCAGACAAAGCAGGGGCTGTAATTAACGGGCTGCTACTCCCAGAGAAGAGAGAGACTCGTTCCTTCCCATCATCTTTTGTTTGTACTTGGTAGCAGTTTGGTCTATAGGATTTAGAGGAGCCACTTGGTCTCTCACTGGTTCTGACCTTTCTCCTTACCGATGGCTGGAGAAGCTGGCAAAAGACAGGGTCAGAAGGAGGCATACAAAACAGCAAAACAAACTTTTGTGACGAAGTGACATCTCCATGTTTTGCCTGGGGAAAAGAATCCACTTTCTTCACAGCAGTTTCCTAACTGAGCATTAGGAGCTCACTGCATTTTCAGAGGGCAACAACTAACATCCTAGGCACTGGCTTGAAAGTGCTGACTATCATGTGCTGCTTCTAGGACACATGGTTCTTCCCAGCATGGCAAGTCAATGTTAAACAGGGAAGTTCTAATCACCCCTTTGGTTTATTTAGTCATGAAAGACAGGAAGATCCTGCCTGTTGGTGTCAGTGTCTCTCCTCCAGAAAGTTTTCTTAAAAAAAAAAAAAAAAAAAAAAAAAAAGCTAGGGTGTTGTATAAAAATACGGTATTTTACAAAAGAAAAACTGAGAGCTGTTATTCATCTATTTGTTTCAATGCTATTCACTAAAATACTTAGCATCTTGCTATTACACTCAGTTGCTACTTGAATAGTAATTATTAATTTGCTCTCTAATTGTCAGTGAAAATAATGTATCTTTTTTTGTCAAGTATGGGAGGGGAGAGGGGAGGGGGAAATAATCCATTCCAAAATTTTGAGAAAAATTCTTATGTTGGATTTACAAAACATTCCAGCTGTGAGAGGATGACATTATATAGCCCAAAGCCAGTGCTTGTCATTGTATGATATGTGAGCACAACAAAGACTCCAGCTGGCTGATATCAGGGCTAATGGAGGCATTTTGGCTCATCTACCTGGTGGATCATTTGTCAGGATGTCAGTTGACTGTCCTTACCTTGAAGCCTATTTGGTTCTTTTATTTCTTGACATCTTCATTTTATTGTACTCAATTAGACCAAATGTCTGTCCAAATCAAATGCCCTAGAATCAAAAGATGCTTGTTAAGATCTCTGAAGAATTAGATTGGGTGTTGTGGAAGGAGCAGAATTTTGCTCCCTTCCTACATGACTTCTCCCAACACCTGTGGCTTCTAAGATTCAGAAGTACAAGATATTGCAAGATTTTTATTAGCTGGTGGCAGTGAGATGGAGACTTGAAGTTAATGGGCATACAGCATGTCTTTGCTCATTCCCTAATGTTCTGAACTATCAAGTCAGTTCTCAGTTTTAGTTTGTGAACATTTCTCCTAGAAAGACCACTCCATCGTAAAATTATTTTAAATATATATTTAAAATCATATGCATAGTTAAAAAACTCATTGTTGTATGATCTTGTTAGGAAAATAAATATTTGTGGCTTTTTTCCTGAGACATTCACAAATATAGTCAGATGTACAGCGATAACACCAACAGATTAACACTGTTTATCAGGATCTTTGTAATATCATGAAGATCACTGAAAAGTTCTTATTCCTCTGCTCTGTGCTGATGTGTGATTGAGCTGTACCAGTTCAAAACCAATGATATTAATGTGGTCTGTGCTGAAGACTGAGATGCCCTGTCACCTTGATTTTGCTGATGAAATAGTCTCACAAGTGACTTAAAGCATCCCAAGAGTTGTACTAATTACAGATGATTAAAGCACTGCATACATGATTGTGTCCTCTTACCCTATTCTACCTACCTTGTGAATATCAGAATAGGGTCAGTTTGAAATTCTGCTGCTAATAGACCTTGCACTACAGTCGCTTCCATATGATCTAAAATAAACTGACATTTGCAAATAAAACTGGGTGATTCTACTCCAAATATGATGAGGAAAAGCCAAAATAAAATATAAAGGGAATCTGATATTAATAGATGAATTATATTGAGTAACAGTGACAGGTAAGAATATAACAGGGTTGCACAGGAGCTGTCTTAATGAGGACAGTTCCCATTCAGCCTGTTCTTCTCTCGGTTTCCTCAATTACTTCCAGAATAACAGTCTTTTTGTAAATAGATAATTTAATGGTGCAATATTGCATGTTTATATTGTTCTTTTTTTAAAAGAAACTACAGTTGTTCATATGACACTGGCCTGAAGAGCTTTCTTTGAATTCAGCAGTAAGTATAGAATGACTGAATGAATCAGACTTCTTTTTTTTTGTAGGGTATAGAAGCTGAATTATGCCTCATAGACCGTGAAATGCTTGCAAATTCTAGAATAGAACTCAGCTAATTATCTGTCACTAAGGAAATCCAATGAAGCAGGAAAGTGAGGTTTTGAAGGTACCAATGAAAGATCAAGTTTATTTTGGGTATATTTTTAAAGAAGCACAGACAGTTCAGTGTGGAATTATTACCTAATTAAAACCTATGTAGTCGTGGGCAGAGAAGGGTTGTATGTTCAGGTACCTCAGTGATAAACTTCTGTGGAAACATTAGGCACTGCAACCCCAGTACATTGCCCCATCATGAACCTTCATTTCAGGCATCTACAGTGTAAAACTCTTCACCTGAGCTAGTTATGCAAACTTCTTTCAGAGTCAACAGAGACAAGCAAGTGTTTCCAGAGAACAATCTTTCTCCTCTGTGTAAGAGCTCCACATTAGGATAAAATGAACTGTCCTGAGCCTCCACTGAATGTAATCATCACAGACTAAAGGAAACCAAGAGAATTATCTCAGATAAAACCCCCATAGGTTGTAGTCCTTCAAAGTCAGGTGAAATGGAAAAGACAAAAAGGAAGATGAGGGAAAACAGCAATGAGGGAAGTATGATTCCCAGGTGGTATATATAAGACACCAGTTCATAGATTTTCACCTTTCAGTTCTAGGAAAATCAAAGAGTAGCTTAACAGCTGTTTTGATCAAAAAGTATGCTTTAAAATGGAAGGAGGGTAAGAAAAGGAAAGAGGAAATAATTTATTCATTTTTTGAATAAGATAGTGACACCTATAAAAAAGCTTTAGAACTGAACAGCTGAATTAGTCTTTAGAAGAATTGTGTTGGAGAACTCTAGTATCATCTGTGTTTATAGACCTTCCTTGACAAATTCTGTAAAAAAATAATAATTTTTCCTTAGATCACATCTGAACAATGAACAAATAGTTGCTACTCTGAATCCTTCTAAAATCCTTCTAAATTAAATGTTGTTTGTACAAATCTTCACATGTTTGTACTAGACAATTTTATGGATATGGAGCACCTTAATTTAGACATAATGATACAGATAAGATTACTTATGAGAAAGATATCATTATAAGAAAGGATATATCACTGTGATTCATGAAAACTGATAGCAGGCTAATTACACCAGAAGAGGATTTTTGTCACGCTTCATTGGAGGGGCAGATACATTGTGGTTGTCTTTTGCAGACAACTAAAGAAGTGCTTGAAATCAAATGTCCTTTTAGGTCAAATAACAAGCAAAGGCAAAGCAAATGGTCTGATCTTTGACTTTTGTCTCCAAAGACCCTCAACAGAGCAAGGGGAAGATAGAAAATAATTTTAACAGCTCTTCTGTTTTGAAAGGCTTGACATTTAGGGCCCAGCTTTCTGAACCCTTGATGTGACCTTCAGGAATGTGAATGTTTTCTTGGGCCCTGTTATGATACCCCCATGACCTCTTTGTAAACTTAATTCCTGTCCTCCTCTATAACGCTTCAATAATAGAAATTTATAACATCACAATCCACATATATCTGATGAAAATCAGAACTGAAGGACAATCGTGGTTTAAGCCCAGCTGGAAAATAAGCACCAAGCAGACACTTGCTCAACTCTATCCCAGCCAAAACTAGGACAGGTGTGTTCTCAGGGTGTTCTCACACATGGTTCCCCACACTACTCCCTAAGAGTGTGAAGTTTATATTTGTGTTAGTATTCAGCTGTAATGTCACCATTCTGTTGAATATTACAACAAAAGCTGTGTATAGAAAGCAGGTGAGATGTGAGGGACTGATTAAAGCAATACTGTGAATTGAGTCAACCTTTAGGTCACTCTGAATATGTATTGCATTAATTTTCAAGATGATGTGCTTTGTCATGAAAGTCTTTCCCACAGTCAAAGTGTGAACACTATTTGTTGGCTAAAAATATTCATTGTATGAGGACTAGTAAGAGCTGAGGGAAATTTCAAATTGCCATTTTTTTAATTTCTAAACCCATGAAACATAACAGTGAGTTGTCTTGTTCATTTAGGAAGGGTATCCTGGCCACAAGACTGTCTCTGACATAAACATGGGGAATGCTTTTCTCTCCCCTAACCCAACGCCCTCATATACCTCCTTGGTTTTGTGCTTAAATCCTAAATCTATTTTTTATCAGACTCAGAATCATGAAACTTCTGTGGAATACTGCAAGGCTCATGTAAGTAACATGTAGCTATTTTTAATAGCAAAGAAATTTGAAGTGTTCAACCTGGAGTATGCATTGACAGCATTTTATGAGTTGGCTCAGGCTTTGAATTCCATTGTTACTCTGCACAAGAGTCAGCTGTGATCTCATTTTTATTGATTTGTTAAGACTCTAAATTAATCCTGCAAGAAAACTTCAATCAAATTAATATAAAATATTTCTTGAATTATGGGCTAGTTAACAGTTTTATAATAAAGAAAGAAGGAAAGGGTACATGTTTTGGCCTGGTTTTAAAGGACTTATTAAGAATTATGTCTAAAATTCTGTGCCACCCCCTCAACTGAAAAGAACTGATTTGTGAAACACTGAGAGAGGTGAAAAAATAAGTGATTGGCTGCTGTGTAGAGGTGATCCCATGAAAACCTCATGAAGCTTAACAAAGCCAAGTGAAAGATTGTGATTGAGTCAGGACAATCCCAATCACAAATAGAAGCTGAGTGGATAATGGATTGAGAGCAGCTTTGAGAGAAGAACTTGGAGGCTTTGGTTGACAAGAAATTCAACATGAGCTGGTAACATGTGCTTGCAGCCCAGAAAACCAACTGTATTCTGCAACCTGCCAGCATCTAAAGCAGCCTACAAGGGGGCTGGAGGGAGGCTTTTATAGGGGCATGTATTGTTAAGACGAGTAATGGCTATAAACTGGCAGACAGTAGGTTTAGTGTAGATATTAGCAAGGAGTTCTTCACTGTAAGATTGATGAGATTCTGGCACAAGTTGCCCAAAGAAGCTGAGGATGCCCCATCCCCTGAAGTGTTCAAGGCCAGGTTGAATGAGGATTTGAGCAACCTGGTCTAGTAAAAGTGTCCCTGCCCATGAAAGGTGGGTTGGAATTAGATGGTCTTTAAGGATGCTTCCAACCCCAAACTTTCTATGATTCTGTGATTTGGTGACTTCAACAAATAAACAAATGTGTACTGCCTACACATAAAATGTAACTGGAGGTGCACATGATTCTAGTATAAATTGAGAGATTTCTTTTCACGGCCAGCCAGTTTGACCAGCACTGAACCTAGCAGGTAGGTTTTGTTGACTCACTTTGGCTAGTGTTAGCTTTATTTGGTTGGAGGGCAGATTTTTCAGAAGGAGATGACCAAGGTCTGAAATAGTGATGAGCTTGGCAAACACTATGGAACAAGCAAGGGCAGAAACTTCAGCTGTTGGTTACTGGTGGTAGTGTTTCAAATGTATCAGTTACAGAGATACACATCTGCGATGGAGCTCTGTCTGTTTGCACATTTTTTTCCCCTTGTTTAAAATTATTAAAATAATATTACGTTTGCTATCTCAGATAATGTTATCTACAAAGAAGCTACCTTAGCAGACCAAACACCCCTAATGCATGCTGGAACATCCTGTTTCTCTCTGCTCTAACAGTGGAAATCCTGTCTTGGCATAGCAACTACATGTTACCACTGCACCTCTTAAATCACACAAAGACCTCCAAGGCAGAAATAACTTCATCATGACTATAGAAGGAGGATTCTGCAGCTGTGTGGCTGCACCTGCTTTTTGTGATGTGACCTGCAGAGGATGTACTAAATTTGCTAGTGCTAAGAATTACTCCTCCGGGTTCCTTCCATGCTTGCTTGCCTCTGTTCCATAGCCCTTTCATCTGACTGTTTCACACCAGGCAAAATAAAACACAAACTCACAAAAATGCATATAAGCCTGTGTGCTTTGATAATGTTCTCAAATATAATCTGTGTTAGAGAGTCATCACAACTCTAATAGCTCTTTATTAAGAGCAGTGTAAGATTTATCAGTAGTATTTACAAAGTTTTCCATTGCCAACCATATTAATGTCTAAAGACAGGGCATTACTTTCCCAGCTGCTGCAAATGGGGGTAATTTCTCAGTGGTTTAGTAGAGATGTATTGATTTACACTGATTGTGGATCTGGCTCAACACATCTACCTGTTACTGTGCTAACAATATTTCATGAATAAAAATGTTGGCTGACAGCAGATGATGAAATCCACAGGATTTATATTGGAGTCTTCTCCTTTGAAATGGATAGCAGAACCTAAATATCTTGTGATTCACATCCTAATCTTCAGCATTCTCTATATCACTACAAGGCTCCCAATGTATAACATTTTGTGAGGCAACTGCTTTACATAGGAAGACTCTACCTTTTCTTTATAATTTTCTCTTAAAATATTAAACTTTTCCCTCTCTGCAGCACAAAGACAAAACATCAAGGATGTTAAGCAGCCTTTATTACACCAGTGTTAAAGCTCTGTCTGAGTTTGCCTTGATTTGAAATAATGTCTGGGAACAAAATCTTTCGTGTTGGCTTTAGTAGCACTCTTGTACGAGCAGCATGTCTTGGACACATGTCAGAAAGCAAAACTCTGTAGCAGAAACTTTAACACTGAATGTGGCTGCTCTTTTAGAAGCTGTTGGGAAGACTTACGGGCTCTGAGAGTTTAATCCTGCAATATTCTGTGTATCTCTTCACGTGGCTGGGTGCCATCCTTTCACATAGCATTCAGTGAGAACAGAGGGTGCTGGTACTTCCAAGAGATGTAAATACCTTGGAGGATTTGACTCTAATCCTCAGTCAAGACAAATCACCAATGGAATTTAGTGTGACTTTGGCCTAAGTCATGGGGTGGAGTAGAGATGTATTAATCTAGCTGTGAATTAATAAATAGAAGCATCAAGCCAGCCATTTTCCTGGTTTGTTCTTCTTTGTGCTTCTCAGGCATAGAAGAGTAGATTTTGAAATCAAGGACAAATTTACAGCTCTCCTAAGTTTCCCACTGCACAGTATTGTGCAAAGAGTCGTATCCAAAAAAACAAGACCCTGTAACACTTACTTTGCTGAGAGCACTGGACAACTCATACTGGGGTTGTCAGTGAGAACATTTTGGTGCAGAATGATGTCTGAGTGACAGGAGCATATCCTAAATATTTTGTGAGAATGAAAGAAGGAGATGGGAGCATTTTTGAAAATTTGGAAGTGGATTAAAATGTTCATCCACCTGACCTGAAGAAAAGACCCATATGGTAAAGTCACAAGCAGCATACTCTGGTAGTTACATTATATTTCAAGGTTGAAGAGCAGTCGAAATTTTTATTTACTTTGAAATACATTTAGAATAAAATCTAAGAATGTTATTTTCTACATTTTTTCACTCTGCTTTGTGGGCTGGAGCTTCATTGCAGACTGAAACATCTGGTGTTTGCTTTGTGGCATGTATGGGAGAAAAAGAGAAATCAGGGACAGAGTATTAATATAATCCATAGGTGTCATTCAGAGAGTTGGTAGATGTTTCCCAGCCCTTTCTCTTCAGTAACTTCAGCCAAGGATAGATCCTAACAGCCATGAGCAGCAGTATCCAACCCCAAAAAAGCACTTCCTGGAGGTGTGTGAAACTGCACAGACTGCAGTTTCATGTAATTCTCCATTGTGGATGTGATTCACCTCCTTAGCTTCCTAAATAAAGGTTATGATGCATGAAGTATGTGTCTAAGTCATGACCTCAGAGTTGATGGAGAGGTGTTTAGTTGCTCAAGTGTAGGCATCAGGTCTTATTTGGGATTCCACAGGGTATCCTGCAGGTATCCTAGGGTTGTCAAGATATCTGCGTGAGGCTAGTAGGTGGAATACATTTCTAAAAACTGACCAGTTGTTATTGTCTTTCTGAAGTGGCATCTGAAAACCTGGCAAAGGGTTAAAGGTGCTTAAAGGGGCTTTTGATTCTCTGTTTATTCACCTGTATCCCAGCTATCAAACCTGGCTTCCAGCTGCTGCTTCAGAAAGCCAAAAAGTCTTCAGAAAGTCCTCCCTGTCATATCTGCCAGCCTTGTGAGTATATCTTGACCACCAGTGTTACCCCAGATTGGACTGGCTGAGACAAACTACAGATATCTGCTTACTCCAATGAAAGCTTTAACTCATGTGTAAACTCCTACACTGAGACACCTTAAATGCATGTCTGCAATGTGAGGCTGACTCCTGCTCTGTCAGTTCAGTGAGTTGCTCATGCATGGATACATTTGGGAGTTTTAAGAAAGACTCTGCACTAAATTAGTAGGTAGGATGCAGGACCCACAGAAGAGCCACCTCCTTTTGTAGTGGCAATTTGGGACCAGAAAAACACTATGGCATCAACTGGCCTCATTTGGTTGAATTCAGCTCTGAATACAATCTCCACAAGTAAATGAGAGATAAGTTGCTGGTATAAGTACAACTTTTATTGGCATTTTGCTCTTTGTAGATCATCTGGGAAAGGCATTGCAACTGTTAATGTGTCTGAATCACTTCAAGAAGCTAAAAAGGCAGAGTAAACAGAAGTCCTGGTTTTTCCCCAAAGAAGTCTGCTGAAGTGCTAGAAAAGAGAGAGCCCGCAGGCACAGATTTGTTTATGTCTGAAGTGCATCAGATGTTGAGGATATGTCTTTTCATTATAGCTGTTCATTTGTCCCATTTAGTCATATCAAGTCTTCTTACATTGGGCAAGAAGAATATTTACTAGGAGAGGAGTTAAAACACTGCTACACAGCTTTTTCTCATATGTAGAGAGTCAGAGGCAATAGTCAAGAGCAGGTTATTCAGAATTACACCAGTAACGGATTGAAACCATTTTGTTTTGTTGGAAAAATAATGAAAATGTCAGAGAATCAGGATATTGCATAAAGGAAGGGGATCCTATGTTATGATACTTTGGTTCATGAGAGAGAGTAGTGACAAGTCTACACATCTGTATTGAGTGAGAAATATGGGGTTATATTTCATTTTCTGTCCTGGATTTGACATTAAAGTCAGAAAACATAAAACCACCAGGTTTTGTGCAATCAACATGTTGACTTGGCAGAAATGTTCATCATACAGAAACTGGCTGTCTTAAAGAAACTGTAGGCACAGTGCTGATTGGGAGACAACAGTCCTGGACAAATAAATCTCACCTACACGGTTCTGTGCATGTTTATTGAGTCTTGCCTTGTATGTATGGCACTAAATCAGTCTATATAGACACAGGAGCTTGGGCATGTCAGGATTAGTGGCCACTGCAGATCAATGGCATCGCACATGCACCATAAACATGACATCCTGCAATGCTCCTCTTGCACATGTGCAATTTATCAGCACTTGTTTAGGTGCTGCTTCTTTCCCATTAATACAGGGATCCTGGGGAAGCAGCTGGCAGCTGAAAATTTATAGTAAAACGAGAGTTCCTCATGTATTTCTTGTCACTTTTTATAAAGAAATCAGTCATAAATGCCTCTGAGGACATGACATCAACAATCTTACCTACTTACGAACAAAGAATATTTTACCTGTTTACCTACTACATGAGTCTTAGAATAATTATTGCATCTAACAAAGCAAATGAAAGATAGCTACACTACTTGTATCATGAGATCCTCTTAAAAATTAGACTTGCTAGACATAGATTAATTCCCAGCAAGTCATAAACACATAGAGAGAACTGTCTTTAAAAGATACAAAGCCTTTTGTATCCAAATAGCAACATTTTTCAGTGTAAAAGAAGAGAAAAACTACTTTGATTTACTAAAACTAATTGCCAGTTCATTTCCCTTGTGGTAGAATTCAACATGGTCCCTAGCATAGTCCACTCTAATATCCCTGCCGTTTTTTTAGGATTGACAAAAATTTTGGTGTTGCATTAATTTGTAATGGTCTCATCTCTTCCATGTGCATGTAAAACCTTGTATTTTCTTATTCTTTTTTAAACCCTACACATTAATATTTGAGTTCTGTGCATGTTTTTTGCTTTGGCTATTGTACCAAAATCTATCCTTCTCAGCAGCGTTTTGCATCTATTACAGTTACACCTGACTGCAGTGTTCCAGATCCATCAGACTGATAGGACCCTGAGGCAGAGCAAAACGGCCCTGGATGCACTGAGTAGGCAGCAAAAGGAAATGACAAACAGGATGGCTTTCCCTTTCCCTGTGTTTCTAGTTCTTTTTGTAACAGCTGTGTACAGCATGGCAAATTTGAATAGGACATGATGTATATAGAAGAAAACAGGTCTAATAAAAGTGCTGCTCTCGCAGCTTGAAACAAATCTAAGGTTACAACCCATGTAACTTGAGAAATAAACTTGAATCCAACTATTAGGCCTCAAGTGAAAGAACCCTGCTAAAAGAAGGATGATGTTACATCTAAACATTACCTAGTGCAGGCTAACCATCCAGATTCCTTTTATATTTCAAAAACGTGAAGGGATATGGTAAGAAAAGCCAAAACCTATCTGACTTGAGGGACCTTGATGTCAGAAAAATTCAGAAGGGAAAATGTGGGACTGTTGCTGAACGGGACAGGGAATCTGTCAAAGGACGTTAAAAGGGCCAAAATCTTCTTCACCTCAGTTTTTAGTCAATGCTGACCTTCAGGAATCCCAAGTCCATGAGGCAAGAGACAAAGTCTAGAGCAAGGGAGCCTTTCCGTCATTGTCTCCATTGGTCAGGGAAGGGAACAGACATTAATTAGGCATATACAAGTGATTTCACAGGAGTCGTGCACTGACCAATGTCCCTGTGATGCCAGCCTTTACTATATTGGAAAGGTCTTGGTGGCCATGGGCTTCTTGAGAACTGGAAGAAAGCAATCACTTCCATTTGTTGTCCTAGAGGGCAAAAAGAGCAGTCTGGAGAACTACAGGTTGTCCAGCCTTCCCTTGATTCCTGGGAAAGAGTTGACACAATAATTCCAGGAAACTATATCCAGGTACTTGAAGGACAGAAAAGTGATTGGGAGTAGTCAGCATGAATTTATGAAGGGGAAATCATGTTTGACCAATCCAGTTGCCTCCTACAAAGAGATTACTGGCTTGGAGAACAAAGGGTGAGCAATAAGTATTGCTTGTCTTGTACTTAGTGAGGCTTTCAAGACCACCACCACATCCTTACAGACAAAACTGATGAAGTACATGCTGGGTAAGGGGATGTTGAGTGAAAACTGCAGCAGCTGCACTACTAGGCACAAAGGGTTGTGATCAGTAACACAAAGTCCAGCTGGAGGTTGGTCAATAGTAGAATACACTCAATCAATATGAATAAACATCTTCCTTAATGACCTAGGTGACAGGATAGAGTGGACCTTCAGGAATCAAAAGCACTAGCTGATATGCCATGTGGTTGTGCTTTGACAGGCAGGAGAAAGGGGCTGACAGAAACCTCATGCAGTCCAAGGAAGGAAAGAGTGAAGTCCTACATCTGGGTAGGAATAACCCCATGAACTTGTGCATGCTGGGGGATTAACCATCTGGGAAGCAGCTTTGCAGAAAGAGATCTGGGATTCAGGTGCTAGGTTGGACACAAACCAGAAATGGGCCCTTCCTGGCAGAGAGAAACCAGTAACTTGTCTATTTGCCTGAATCAAGCCTTAGGTCTCCACTGTTTACTGTAGAGCTTAGACACATATATCACATGAAGGGAGGGATACAGGCACTTAAACACTGATGCATGGAATGGCTACCTAGAAGAGAGGCTAGACAGAGTTAAAGGATGAAAGGTAGGTATTTATTGAAAGGCCTTACAAGTAGACCTTAGGCAGTGCAGGAATCTCTAAGAGACTACACCCAAGATGGACAATTGTCACATGTATTTTGGACAGATATATTTGGTCTGTTTGCATATCAGAGGTTAATTGTCCAGTTACAGCTTCAGGTAGTGGAGTCCCATTCCCTAGTTTTTTCCCTCGCACTTCACTGAGTTAACATTTTTCTGGTCCTGTGAAAATAAGGTGACCTTGAGTTTCAGGCCTAGAGAGAAGTCGTTTTGTCTGAATAAAATGGGAGAACAGTAGCTGACAGGCTATGGAGTTTTCGAGTTCTACACTAAAGCCGTACTGATCTGGAAAATACATAAACTAAAACTTAAGGCATCAACACAATGATGTAGCATCATTTGAAACAGCACAGGACCTGTCAGTGGCCTGGTCAGCTGCTGTTCCAAGAGGGTGCAAGTTTCCCACAGGTCTGGTGTCACATATGGCATGCCCATGCAGCTGTACTGATTATTCTAAGTAATGTCTAATACCAGTAGCTACTGAACTCTAGAGCTGAATCCAACTATTAAAGTCACATAAATGACTACAGTGTTTTGACAGTTAAACCTAGGACAGATAAATTCAGATCTAAATGCATATAGTCACTGCGTATTTCATAGAAACAGAAAAAGAACTAGAGGCTTCTATGGACTTAGTATTTTTTTTCCTAAAGGCCAGATTCTTACAACTTTCTTGTGAGATGAAGTGGAGGGATAGGCACTAAACTCCTCTCTCTGGTGACCCTCTGGCAAGAGGGCAGCCTGAAGTTTTGTTAGGGAAGTTTTAAGTTAGCTGCTAGAAAAAGGCTGTTGGGCACTGGGAGAAGCTCCCCAGGGAAGTGGTCGCAGCACCAAGCCTGACAGTTCAAGAACTGTTTGGACAATGCTTTCAGGCACATAGTGTGACTCCTGGGGATGTCCTGTGCAGGGCTAAGAGCTGGTCTTGATGATGCTTGTGGACCTTTTCCAGCTCAGAATATTCTATGATTCTGATTGTGTAATTCTCTTCAGTGAATGCATACTGTGAATGTAGGCATCACTTTTAGGCAGAAGTTTAAATTAAATGACTGCCTGAAAGTTCAGTGCATTCTCCTTTCTGTTGTGCACATATAGGCATGTAGAAGCAATTGAGATGCTCTAGGGTATGCCATCTGGCATCCAGGTCTCATTCCAGAACAGCACTTCTGTATTTCTCCATCAGATGTTGTAGCTGCCAGCCCCATCTGAATGCCCCAGGTATCCTTGAGCATTTCAAATGGCACTAAATGGCATTTAGGCAACAGAAATTACTCCCTACTGTTCTTTTGGTGCTTAATCACAGAGAGATTTAAAAACTACCAGTTTGATCAGAGTCCCACAAATAAAATAAAAGGCAGTTTAATGTGTACAAGTGAATGCAACAAAATATCACCTTCTAGACCTACAGCAATTGAAGTCATACCATGGTTGTTGAAACTGCCTAATGTGATGTTGATGTCCTCTTGTCACTAGATATTTGGCATGCACATATGAGAACGCCATAGATGCATAAAAATCTCTTAGTATAGATAAAGTTGGCATAAACCTCTCCCTTTTATATCATTCAAAAAAAATCCAGTGAAGCCTCATTTCAACATGAAGGCTGAGAAAGCAGGCAGGCAAACAATTCCCACTGTTGTAATGAGCTGTAATTGTGTGCACACTTACAAGTATTTGCCAGTATGGCATACTGAAAACATTCCTCCAGGGGGTCTATCTCTGAACAGAAATATGCCAAGAAATTAAAAGCCAAAGGAAAAACAGCTCTTGGTCCTGCCTGGCTCTTACAAAAATTTGTAAGTACTACAACATTTTATGTAACTTTCTGCAAATGAGGCAATATCAATGTAGCACAAGTAGAAAGATGGGAGAGGTGGAAATAGGATATAATTGTAGCTCCAAAGAATTTTTCTGTTCTTTTGTTAGACCTTCTAGAACACTGCTGTTGAAATAGGGGAATAAAGAGTAGTAGGTTAAAACGTTAGATGCCATAAAGCAATGTCATTTTGAAATGAATTTGTTATATTATATTATAATATGTTATACTTAGATATTTCAAAAGCTGCGCCTTTTAATGAGGCTATCAATGAGTGTTTGTAGCTTATGAATAAAAGGCATTCTAATTTCACAAATTTCAAAAGCTCTCTGACCATTACAGACTTCACACAAATGCAGGAATAATAACTTAATGTAGTTGGACCAGTTGCAAAGCATCTGAAATGTAATTAAAATCTAAAAAAGGCATTACCAAACATATGAACAACTACATAAACAAATAGCCCTGTCCCTCTAGTTCAAACCTCTCCAGTAGGTAGCTGAAGTTCTAAACAAACTCATACAAACTAATTATCTGTTGCATCCCAATGTCCTTTGATAAGCCTAGGTCCCTCGGGGCAGCATAACCTGTATCAATGACTACTCCTGAGCAACTGGAATAATCCCATATAATTCAATATGGAAGAGACAAAAAAAGCATTTATAGCCCTCAGGGAAATCTATTCTGTAGTTTCTGGATTAGAGGCAAAAGGCCTCTAATTTTGCAAACCTCAGTGACCAGGAAAGTATGAAATCTCAGTCAGCTTCCTTTTGGTCACTGTCTCTCACTGTGACATTTTTGTGCTCAATGTGGATGATCCCTATTTCAGTGCTGATCCCTATTCAGTTTCCACCTGCTGGCTCTTGCCCAGCTGACTAGCACTTAGGAAGCAACCTGTTCACTTTCTTACAGTTTTGGGACATCTCTGAGGAGTAAGACACAGACATTTTTCCTGCTAGTTTGATTAGCCATCTCCAGGGAAGAAAGTCAGCCTCATTATAAAAGGTAATTCCAAGAAGAAAACCTACATCTTTCTAGTGTTTAGTGGCTCCCAGAACCCTTGTGGAACCTCTGCAGGCTACAAATTAAGTGCCTAGCTCCACTGAATACATCTGAAACTGTTTAATAGAGATTTAGAGCAGGATGTTTTAGAACTCCCTCCATCAGTTTGAAAAGAAACCAAGCCAATTAATTCTCAGCTGTTCTACTAGTGCAAGTACAGGGAATAATCTTAGTTCCACTTAATTTATAATTTAAATGATTATTTGACTGTTTAAATAAAGCTTTATTTTATTTTTGAAAGGGCTTTATTGTCAAGTTAATTGACATTTCAGTATCTGTAAAAAATCCTGGGGAAAATGCTAGAAAATAAATGGTTTATTAAAATTTAAATAAATCTTTTTTCATTGGAAATTCAACCAGACCATGTATGTCAAGGGAAAAATTCAAACCTGAATAGTTTCAGGCATGAAATAGGAATAGAGATCTTTAGCCCAGCCACAAGAGCTCACAGAAAGACAATTTACAAATCCAGGAACCAGCAGAACTCTGCTCCTGAAATGCACCTATCTGCAGGTGTTCAGGCACCTGGGAACCTTGTGATGTTTATGGTCAGACTGCAGTTTCTAACACAGGCACACTGAGTGCAGGTCACAGTTTAGGTCAACAGGCAGCAAGGGACAACAGACTTTGTAGCTGGCCTCTATTTTGGTCTGAAGAACTCATCCCAAAATCTTGTCTGCCCAGCCCTCGCCTCTTGTTGTTTCCATTACAGAAATACGACAGCATAAGAGGACCTAGGAATGCAAGAGGGGACATTCCTTTTGAAGAATTAGCAATGAGCTTTGCTGACTGCATTTTTTTTCCAGGCTTTTCTCACCTGTTAGGCTTGAGCAAGATTAGAAATGCACAGAGTAGGAAGAGGGGGCAGAAAGAGAGGCAGGGAAGTCTGCAGCACCCAGGGTAATGATTTCAGGGAGGTGTCAAGAAAGAAGAGGTTTGAGGGAGTGGCAGAGAAACAATCCTAGGAAGTAGAAAAAAGGAAAGTAGACTAGGAGGAAAGAAAGTGAAAGGGGTGCTGCTACAGCAAATGCAAGTCTAAAATTATATTGAAATGTCTATAACCTTACCATTAGCCTGGTTCCCTACTCAAAATCTTCCTTGAGGCTCTCACAACTATTACAATACTCAAACAATCTAAGAAATGTTGCAGTAGACCTTTCATTAGGGGTAGAAATGAGCCAAGACACAGACCTTTAGCAACATGAGAAGGGTCCTAGTTTATTCTTCTTTATAGCTTAGCCATCCTGACTCTGATTTTACAGCGATTTCCCAGCAGAGGGTCCAATTGCAGACTCTGACCCTGATATTTCCTGCTGGGCTATGACTGCAGATGTTAGTTTGCAGACTCTAAACACAGGCCTTCACCTAGCTTGACTATGTCTGCAGGCTCCATCATCAGACTCTAACTACATCAGATCCAGACTGACCTCATAGCGAATCTTTCACAGCAACAACCTTCTTCCTAGTTTCATTCTTTTTTTCGTGTCTCTCTAGCTCTTTCCTTCTTCCTGAAGGCTCCCTTCCTCCAGATGCCCTTTCCTAAAGTCCTCCTTGAGGCCCCAATCCGCCCCTCTTATCACACTTGACTTTATTAGTCACAACTGCAACCCATTAAGGGCAAGACTATTCCTCTTCTTTTGCTAATTAGCACAACTGTGACTTATCAGGGGTGACCATTGCCTCTAATCCCTTCCTCCTCAAGAAAAAGCCATGTTCCCTATTTTGTTGGCACAGAAGGTGAAACACACCAAGATGTTCACACTCATGCTACTGATCATGCTTGAAATATTTTCATATCTCACACACTCATGTAGAGAAAGCTGCAAAATATCAACAGTCTTACACCGCAAAAGCACATGGATTTCCTCCTTACATATCATAAAATGTAAAAGGAAAATTCCTGCCAAGTCAAGGAAGCTGTGTATCACCAAATCTTGTGAGAGTTCTTGTTTCCAGGGAGCCCCACCTCTTATAAATTAAATTTAAACCTCATGTCCCAGCCTATTCTGTTCCCCTGTTGGAAAATATCATTGCATGGCTTATCATCTTTTTTTCCACCCCTCTTGTTTATTCTGTTAACCAGTCACCAATATCTGTCCTTGACAGCTTCAAAGCTTCGCTCCCTTGAGACCCCTATATATACACGTATACATATCTATATACATTCCTGTATGTCTTGGGTCATCAAAAGGAATGTGCCTAATGATGGTGGAGTCTTGTGCATAACCCCACCAAGAAGGAACTGGGAATTCAGTACAGAGATTGCAGCATGTAGGCTTGGCTTCCTTTAGTTTCTCTCCACAGGTGATATTTTTGTTTTAGCCACCCTTTTTTAAACCTTTTCAGCACCAAAATGTAATGTAAAATGCAGGGCAAAAGAACTTCTAGTTCTAGTTGATTAAGTAACTGATGGGTCTGAGGAGTAGGAAAGCCACAGAGAAAAATTATTGACAGCCTTTATCACCCCATGATTCTTGATGAAGGCAATGGTCAGAAGTGTGTGCTTTCCTAGATGATGAGAACTAAAGTCTGTGTTTCTCTAGACTGAAGCATGTCTCTGCCATCTCATGGGGGAAGTAAAGACTTTCTGAGACAGTTGAAAGCAGTCCACTTGGTATCTTCTTGAAAAGCTCAATATACAGGCATATTAGGATCGTGTGACTAAGTGGTTCCTGGATATTATCACACTGCAATAAATAACTTTTGTCTTCTATGTGTAGGCATGATCTGAAAATAAAAACATCTGTTTTCAGAAATGGAGATTGTTTTGTTTCATTAAGCTGTAGTAATTATCTAGTATAACTCCACTGGTTCAAAACTCATCATGAGTTTTGAACCAGTGGAGTTATACCCTGAGAGATAATAAAGCTAAGGTGTTGTTAATTTTCTTGTAATAAATTACATCAACTTATGTCTAAAAACCTTGGCAAAATCAGGATGTACTTCTTGTCTACCCCTTCCAGACTGCCTCAATTTACATACCTCAGCATATATACCTCGTGCTTAGCACATGAAAAAAAAAAAAAGTAAACTTCAGAACGACCTTGTGACACATACATTTCAAGAGGTACAGAACTCATTTTGTAAAGCCTGGGAAAAGGAGTACTCAACCTATCTTTAAGAATACATGACTACATCCAGGATTTTGCAAAGTGCCTGCTGGTTTGAAGAAAGATCAATTATTAAGCACAGACCAGACACACTTTCAAAAGATAATTTTCAGTGCAACATTGAGTGTCCATCTTTTTATAAATAAGTCTTTTTAAGTAGGGAATTTGAAGTGAAGTGTACAAGAACTATTTTTTTATTTCTTCTAGACAGTACATAGAGCTTCTCAAAGCAGCAAAGGATGACTTGAATGAGACCTATATGTGGCTCACCAAAATTATTTGGCTATGGAATGCAGACTGCATTCCCAGATGCTTCGTGGGACTAAAACTTGGGTTTTTTTACTTCACAATTACTTCTGTTTCATACAAATACCATGAAGTTCGCAAATGGTAAACATGAAGTTACCAGGCATGCCCTGCCAGGCACATTGTGGATGTGACACTGCACAGTCACTTATCTCTATGTGCATGTTTGCTGCAGACCTGCAGCTGATGAGGGGACCACAGGGCAGCCTCTGGCAGCACTGGGAGCATGGTTTCTGCTTCATTCAGCTGGTTAGGATGTGCATTTGTGCTTACTTCGTTATCTTCAAGGCTGAAGTAAGATTGCAGGTCCTTGTGCTTAGGTTTACTGCTTAAGACAGCTTTGAGCTGTCTGTGGGCCAGTGTGAGGAATATGCACTTAGATCAGTCAGAGAAGTTGACAATTAAGACATTAGTTTATCAATACAGAATAGATGGCTTTTTTTGCTTTCCATTACAGTAAGGTGAAAGACCTTCTCCCCTAATTCAGTCCAGCCAAGACTCTGTTCCACTTACTCCCCAGTCTTTCACATCCATTGTTCAAGAAACCAAGCCACTTCCTTGGCATCCATCTGTTTAACGCATCTGTCTCACTTTGGCCAGCTAAATTCCTGGAACTCTTGTGGTACTCCACAGAGAAAAGAATGTTTTCTGTTAGACCTTATTCTACAAATAAGTGGAATTGAGGGGGAGAAAAGGTAAAAAGTATCCTTATGAGACATTAAAATCATTGGAATGTTAATCTTCACATAAAAGATTTTTTTTTTGATGATTTATTTTATACTCAGTGCTTACGCTAGTAATGAAAAATTTTGTAAAGCTTCCATCTCTTTAAATCAAATGATTATTTTCAGGGCTATGCAATTGAGGTAACCATTTTTACAGCTTATAGAGTTATACTGTGCTTTAAATGTCTTTCTTTTTTTTTCTTTAAGTCACACAGATAATCGCATTTCTGCTATTTCCAAAAGGAATCTCTTATGGATTGTTTCAGATCTCCAGGTTATATCACTTTTCTTTGTTTTTCAATATTTATGTCTGATTGTACCATGTATTATTTTAACTTGTATTATTTCTCTGAATTATTTCTTTCACTTTTTTTAAATTTTTTTTTTTATTTATAGCAATAATTTACCCAACATAAATATGAAAAAAGGCAAACCCACAGCTGAGGTAGGACCACAGCTGTCTGCATATATAATTGCAATTGGATACATTCTGCCATGAACAAGCACAATAGGGTTAACAGAGAGCAAGAAATTGCCCAGCTGTGGCTCAGTGACTCACTCATAAGAGCTGTGATAAAAAGTTCCAGACCAGGCAAGGTCGGGAGACTGCCAGAGAGGTTAGAACTTAACCTCAAGAAGACTCCTTAGTTACATCTCAGTAAAGTACTTTGGGAATTTTCTGAGAAAACCCTTAGGTGTGCTGACTGGGAAAAGGCTGAAGAATATAATATTTTAAGGCTGCTATTGTCTGTCACTGAAGGATATTTGATGTGGGCAGCAGGCCAGGAAGCCAAAGTTTCTAAAGGCTGAATACTCTTCCTTATTTCTGGAATAGGTTTGGGGTTTCAAACCATTTGGGTTTTTTGGTGGCTTAAAAAGGAAAGTAGCAGACAGAGTAAAAATTCTAAGTAACTAACAAACTACATAGGGTACATATCACTAGCAAGTAAAGGGGCTGTATTCAAGGAAAGTGAACTGATCTGAATTAAATAGGATGGAATAAGCAACACCTAAGCAAACAGAATAATGCTGATTATATCAAATGAGTTTCACAGAAGGTGGATGTGGCAAATTGAGATGACTTGGAAAAAAAGAAGAGATTTTTATGGATAGAGTGCAGAGCTTCTACATGACTTCAGCAAAGCAGGTGATATGGAGATTGATGAAACAACTGAAAGATGGATAAAGTGTGATTCATGGAGAAACCTGTACTGATAGGAAATTATTGGTGTTCTTCAATGTTCGTCTTATTTACTTTTGTCATTCAATAGTCTTGGCACACTGAAATACGCTGTTGTTACAAGGTTAGGAAGCAACACTAACATGTCAGAGGTGCAGGTTATTGTACAAGAGTTAGACTGGAGTATCTGAAATAGGATAATTTTCTATACATTCCCAGTGCAAGGCTAAATCTAAGGGAATCTGTTCTGCTGAGGGAATTGGAAGATAAACCAGGGAAGCTGATCATCAGGAAATAAGCATAGAGAGAATTGATTATATAAAGTCTGAGTGTTGTCATGGGAGGCCTCCTGACATACACTTGTAGAATGTGTATATGGATCTGGTGAGATCTTCCTAATAAAAGTCATGGAAATAATTCTGCTGTTAATAAGATGTGAATTAGACCTCATCTTGAATACTGTCTATAGTTCTGATTGCTCAACTTCAAAAGAAATTAAACCAGTAAAAGAATTACAGTACACTGCCAGTACCTAAAGGGGCCTTCAGGAGAACTGGAGGACTTTATAAAAGGGCCTGTAATGACAGGACAAAAAGTAATAATTTTAAAGTGAAAGGGTAGATTTAGATTAGATATAAGGAAGAAATTCTTCACTGTGAGGGTGGTGAGACATTGACACAGGTTGCTCAGAGAAGATGTGGATGCCCCATCCCTGGAAGTGTTTAAGGCCAGGCTGGATGGGTTTTTGAGCAACCTGGTCTAATGAAAGCTGCCTGTGGCAGAGGGGTTGAAACTAGATGATCTTTCAGGGCCCTTCCAACCCAAACCACTCTATGATTTTATTATTGCTGGGATGAATGTGGAAATAGAAAACATTCTTATCAGAAAATACTTAGAAAACTGTGTTTATTCTAGCAAAGTAAGACTGATTTGAGAAGGGACACAATTGCTCTTATAATTGCATCAGGGAGGTTCAAGAACTGTTTTAGATGAAGTACAGTGCTGGCGCAAGAGGAAATAGATATAAAGTAGCCTTGAATAAATTCATAATGGAATTAAATAGATGTTTAAAATGTCAGGAGAAAGAGCTTCTGAAACTGAACTTCTAAAGGAGTGTTGGGTGTTAAATTTAATTGATTTTTAAAAATGAACTAGTTCATTTTAAGGAGAGATTATACTACATAATGCTTATGATTGCTCAGGATTGGGTTCCCTTTGATAACCAAGATGCCTTGCAGTATCACAAACTCCCTCCTGGTGTATGACTACATTCCCACAGTGATTCTGCCATATCAATAATTCAGATAGGGAAGGAAGGGAAGGAAAGGAAAGGAAAGGGAGGGAGGAAGGAAGGGAGGGAGAGAGGGAGGGATGGATGGAAATAGTGATCACCAGCATAAGTTTCTAATACTACCAGCTTCCAAACCTGAGTGTAAATAAGCAGTAACAGATTCTGGGTTTGGGGGAAATCTTGAAGTATGCTTTTGCCAGCATGTCCCAGAACTCTAATTTTAATGACTGACATGCCTATGGCATTAGCATTTTCTGACATTGTTCAGTTATCTTGAATCACACTCAATTCCAAGTTAAACATTAATAAAAATAATATAAAAACCTTGTAAAATCTCAGATAGCTGACAAGATCACAAAGGTTTATGTACATCTGCTTTAGAGTAGAACTATCAAATACCTGGCTCCTGCTTTCTACAGTGAGAGCTACACAGCTGACATAACTTTGGAAGTTCTGGGTCCAAGTTCCAACACCTTGGAGGAGTGATGAGTGCAAATTCCACATTTTGTCTCTATTGCACTCAATCTTTCCAGTGACATTTCTTAGAGTCTTCAGCCAAAGCAGAGTTTTCCTTTGGCATTGCTGAAAATTTCATGTTCATGGTCTTTACCTCTTTGGTTCTGAAAAAATAGATGTCCTTTAGAATAGCTAAGCACAGTTTTCTACCTTCTTGGGAAACCCCTTGGAGATTGCCAAGTTAAAAGTGAATTGTTAACATATAATAGGGCACAAAACTGTTTGTTACCACAGGAGATTTCATTCATGTTTTGGCCCCAAAATACACAGAACCCTGATTTTCACATAAATATCTTCATTGCCAACCATTTCTTGAACATGCAACTGAATGAGATTTGAACACTGCTAGTATTGATCAAAATTGTACAGTGGTGACGACACCTTTGAGTTACAATGTATTTTGGGGGACTCCTTCCCCTGAGAGTTTTAATGAAAAATAATTAAAGAGTTATACCCTTCTTTCATATTTTTAAGTTATTAATATATGTTAAAGATGTATTTTAATATTATAGTCTCTGTCAGATAGATATGAATGGATATTTGTTATTTGTTTAAGGAAAACTTCATAATAACTCGCAGGCTCTGTAGACACAGAGAAAACAATTTTGATTTCACTGTAGAAAACATAAACCTCCTTTAGACTGAGTACTGGTTTAATGCTACTTTTTCCATCTAAATGTAACTTACCTATTCAAAGCTGTAAGAACTCTAGCTCTATCAGCTACAAATTTTACTGAAAATATCAGCTTTCAGAAAGCAGTATTTTCAGGATACAGAAAACTAGAAAATTAAGGAGGGAGTTTGATTTTTGTGCTAGTCTACCTTATGGTCTGAAGAGTCCAGCTGGAGTTACCTTGTGTATCCATCCATCCATCTGTCCGTCAGGTACTTTCAAACTGCTTTGCTGCAGAGAAGCTTGGTTTCATTTGGCATTTATTTGACTTTCAAATTTGACTTCTTTGATGGTTGATAAAGCACCAGGAATGCACTGATTTACAGGTTTTATAAGCATTTTAGAATAATTACAACTGCGGACTTTTTAAATCATGGGGGTATGTATGAATTTCTTGTACACTGCTTGACGAACATCTGAATTCATTTTACAACTTATTGCTGAAAGAGGAGTATGGTTTCTCCTGCTTCCCAGGCCCTCTACCACACTTACCAATGGCCAGGACTGTACAAATTATGGCATAGCTACAGACAAAGGAGAAGATTCTGCCACTACCAGCTGGTCCCACATATTTTGTGAAAAATAAGGATTCAAATCACACTACATCAGAGCCCTATCCTACCATCAGAAGGTGCTTCTGGTTGTAAGTAGGGCAGATGAGGCAGACTCTTCCTGAGGGGCTGTCCTCCTGCTCCAATTTTCTCAAGGACTAAGAGCAAGGTCTTGTAAAATCACTCTGTATGCATGGTATCTGGAAGACTTAAGCATGGTGTATACAAAGATAAGTGACTTTAAATTACTGGGCAAGAACTATCTCTGAAGTGTCTGGGGTGAGCATGATTACTTTATGTTTCATATTCCCCTTTGTGGTTTGTGTTCCTGGTGAATCAGACTTGGTATTTCCCTTAGCTATTTCTTCCTCGTCATAAAACACGTTCCTCTGATCTCTTTGGGATCATTAATAATGTAGATTGATGCAGACAGCCTATACTGCAAGTAGAAAAGGCTTGATTAAGTTATTATGCGATGCTTCTGTTAAGCAAGGATTATCCTCTTGAGCTATTCTAGAGCATTTTGTAATAACATAGTTTTAAATAGATATAGGACCAAGTGATAAAATTCACATGAGGATCCAAAGTTTTTCTCTCTGAAGGTTGTAGCATTCAGATCCAGGTTTTCTTCAGGGTCACATTATTGCAACCAAGGACACTCATGACACCAGAATTTGAGGGCTTCATTAGGAGTCTTTTTATACTACTGTGCCCTTGTCTGACAAGGATCATTCCTCTGCTACTAGGGAGAAAAAAGTAGAAGCATAGTGATGGAAGGAAAAAAAGAGCTCAAAAAGAAATATTATGGCCACTTCCCAGCAGCGGTGCCCATAGCAATTTCCACCATTTCTTTTGGAAAGTTAAATGTTATTTTTAAACCATATATGAATTTTCATTATTACACACTATTGACTGGGCATGGCACTTACTGCCATGGTTTAGTTGACATAGTGGTGTTAGATCAAAGTTGGACTCGATGATCTTGGAATTCTTTTTTAACTTTAATGATTCTATGTTTTTATATTTCATATAATTTTTTCTGTATCTACTCCATTTTAGTGTCCATGGGACACTTTTCAGGCTGTCCTCATGCATTAATTCTAACCCCTCCCAGGCTGAACTTCTCAATCCAGTCTAAAACACTGTAAGGGTACTTAAAAATGTAAGCATATTGTCATAATAAAAATTCCTATTAGTATAAGAAAAATGTATTCTTTCCATACATAGAATTGCTGTGGAAGAAACAAATTCTAGAGTATTAACAAAATAAAGGACATGATAAACAGCATTGTTAATTAGTTTGCTTAGTCATACTTGTATATATTTGGTAATAGATAATCATATTACATTACTATAAAACCATAACAGTAGTTGTAATGTCATTACAGATTTTTATTTCAGATGGGAGCTTCATGTCTTCCAAATGCCTAATGCAAAATAATTTCTAATTAATAATTCCTTTGGAGTAATTATAACTAGCAATGTGAATGTGGGGAATTAATGAATTAGGAAGAGAGCTTACATTTTGTGTTTGGATCTGTATGCTAGAATGATTTACAGTTTTTCTGCTTACTCTGGTAATGGCTGTAATTTAATTTTGAAAACTCCAAGAAATGTCCCCTTTCCACCTCACTGATTCTACTCTTTCTGCGGCTGTCATTGTATTTACTCTCAGACATTGAATTAAAAAGAGCAGCTGAAAGAGGTTATGGGGGAAAGGCAGTTAGTTGTTTCACCTTTTGCAGTGAAGCTTAAACTGAAGAGCTAACTTCACTGGTCTGGCCTCTGCAAGATAAACTACCAGCTGCCACTAATGAAAGTTCCTCTCTACCACTTCATGCTATTTTGGTCTGGTGACCTGTGCAGTCCAGTAATTCATTCATTGAACGTTTCCCAAAAGGACAGACAGAAGATCTCATCGTCATCACTTAAAGGTACAATTCTCAGCACTGGGATACAAAGGACAAGCTCTTTTGCAAATCCACCACCCTGGGACAACTTTGCCTCACTCTGCCATTGTTTTCAATGCCCTCAGGTGCATCTTAAAGTTCATTCACCAGCATAGAATAATATGAACCTGAATACTTCTCATCTTTCTTTTAACACATGCAAACATTTCGAATCTTACTGAAATTGCTGTTGTAGGATGATGGTCATACCTATATAGTTACCTGGCTATAAATTGGATGTGTCTTAATTCAGGTGCATTTGTATCTGAATTATAAACCTGAATATAAACAATTTAGTCAGTTGTGGAGATCTATTTTAGGGAATGCATATTCACTGCTCAGACCTATTACTCTCCAAACAAAACCAGAAAGAATAGTCAGGGTGGGAATCCTGGGCAGATAAACTTATAAAGCTTTGCTTATGTGAAAGGCAGAATGATAACTTCTACCATGCTGCTTTTGGAGCCAGTTCTTAAATACAGTAAAATGTCATATTACCTCAATGCATGTTCTGCTAAATACTGATTTATCTTTTTTTTTTTAATATTCTCTTACTTTTTAATAATGTGTGTGTATGTAATATCTTCTGCTTTGCAAAGTCTGTGGTTTATAGCAAGAATGGAAAAATTAATGAAAATGGATGTTGGCACTATAATATTTCCTTGTCATCTGGAAAGACAAAATACTGAGTAAGATGCCAGTTTTGCTGTGCTAGGTCCTAGAGTTAGTATGCAACTGTTGAAAGGCGGAACTAGTTAATGATGTCAGCCAGGTGTTGTGACCTGAATTAGGCATACAAAAAAACACCTGAACACATTATGGTCTTTAATGCCAACTATGAAATACACGGCACTACAAAGGCCCAGCAAACTATTAACTCCATCATATTAAAGAATTCAATCACTCCTGTGTCACAATGACCACTCTCAGCTACCACATCAGCTGGTGATTTTTAATCTTAGCCAAGATGTTGTTTGAATGGTGCTCAGTGCAGGCTGGCAGGAGATGTAGGGCAAGGCAAGGTGAAGCTAAGAGCACTCAGTGTGATTGTGTTTGTCATCTTGTTCCTGGGGCTGCAAACTGAATCGGCCCCTTAGGCTGCCTCAGAGTTGCTCTGTGTGGCACCTAGATGCCCATGTCTGCAAGGGATCTTTTAACACACTGCTAGTTGCCAGGATCCCTGAATGTGAAGTGAGTTTAAAAATCATTAGTATTTTTCATATAAGCTACATGCTGTATATTTGAGAATGCGAATACATTTTATTTTCTGACTACTGAAATATCCTATGTTGGCATCAATGAATTTTAAAAAAATTCTCATGTTCATTTCACTGTTTTTAAAATTGCATTTCCTTTCAGCATGGCTATTCTCATATGTAAATATATTATTTCTGCTGAGACATCAGTTTTGATTAAAGTTGGCTTTCTAGCTGAAGGCTCTTGAAAAAGCCGTCTGGACTTCTATCAAGGCTGTGATCAGATATTGTTCTGTCCTACTAGCTACCTTACAGTGTGTCTTTTTGTATTCACCAGAAGCTTCTAAATCCAAAAGAACACAGTTTTCGCATATATATCTCTTTTATAAATTCAGAGAAAACATCAACCTAAAAAGCATTCACTTTGGTCATCCTATTATGTTTCCAAACCAGAATTGGAATGAAAGCAGCAGTAATATTGACAGAGCATTATTCAATTGCCTTTTCTCCCTCATGACCCTTACCTATCTACCCTGACTCTGAGACAAGATAGACAATTAAACCTTTTTGAATCCCTGGGGACTCCACATTCCCCCTTTTTTAAAAAAAATTCAGAGTAATGTCTGCTACTTTCTCATAATTGTGGAAGGTTTCTTGTTCAGTCCTCACTGTGGGACTCATCTGCGAACAACAAGGAGACAGCTCTGGGGCTAACTGGTAGCTCTGGGGAAGCAGAACCTGCAGTGTCCTACTTGGCAGAGGTTATGAGATATGCTGTGATAGCTACAGCCAGGTCCTGGCAGCTTCCACACCAAGAGTGAGCACCTCCTGATGACAGCAGGTGGAACAATGTCACACAACCCAAACTTACAGCCAAAGCAAGGGAAATTGGTGCTAGGAAGTGGAAAGAAGTATTTGACTGAAATAGAGAGTGATCTGCTTCTGACAGAAATGAGACTTTTCACCAGTCTTATTGGGAACAGGAAAAAGGATTCCCTTCTCTCAGCACTATTCTTGTTTTCATTTATTACCCAATAAGTATCCTTCAAGAACAAAAAACTAAAAAAATCCCAAAGAATCCCTCAGAGGTATTGGCAAAGGTGACACACTTTGGTCAAGGAATCAAGCTCATGGAACAGAAGTGGGCCATAAGGTACAGAAGTCCTGTGTATTTTGGGAAAAGTACTATTTCATTGACAAAACACGTGGATTTTCTTCTGTTCTGTGAAAATAGGATAATTAATTTCAATGGAAAATTAAATTTTCAAATTTTATTGATTTCCAAGTGGGACATAGTAGATCAGTCTTGGAACCTTACTCCAGTTCTTTTTATATTAATTAGAGACTTTTGCTGAAGAGAGTTCTATGGGAAACCCAACAGAGTCCTGTAAGAAATAAAGATGTGGTTCTAAGAAAGAAGTAAGATAGAAGCTAAGAAGAAAGTCTAAGATAGATACCCCCTCTCCTCTCCAGAAGTAAGGACAGAAGGCATAGAGGGAAGAGGAAACCACTTTCATAGATTCTGTGTTTACACTTGGAGCAAGATGAGAGATTGTATAAAGGGCTAAGATACTGTATCTCAATGGATACAGTATTTGATATCAGTTTTGACTGAATAAAATGAGTCTTCAGCAAGTGAAATCACTCCAGATACTTCTTGGGCTTCTTACCATTCCGTATAGTTTAGGTAGGATACCCTGAAAGATAATGTTTGAAAAAAAGAAAAATTAATTTGCCACATATTATACATGCAAGAGTAGTTTCTCACTGCAGTGGCTTAATTTCCATAATTTGTCTCAGAACCCTGAATTTATAGGTGTAGTAGTAACAAAACACATTCAAATTCAAGTCCAGATTCTCATAAAGATTAGCAGAAAGATTTCTGTTTCAGGAAGGTGTCCAGATCATACTACTTGAGATCCAATAGTGTGTGTCAGGATGCACTGGAACATCTCGATGCTGAATTTTTTCCACTTCAAAATTTACCTGTGTAGGAGCTTTAGAAAATGTAGTTGCTATTTAAGGGAAATGAGGTTGTTACACTTCTGAGAGCATGGCTTATACACAGGAACTTCTCCATCTCTCAAACTCCAAGTGTTTTGGTAGCCATGTAGTCTGTAAACTAAATGGAATGTCTAAGTAGACATTTCTTCAGACTCTTACCAATATATTATACCTGAAATACATTATAATGCAGTGTGCCATATCACAAAATGTTTCACAGTAAATTAATAACTGCAAAATTAACTTCATGATTAAAGTACTGAAAGCCCTCTGTTCTCATTCTAATGTACATGATTTTCAGAAGCTAAAATGCTGTCACAAGTGAGGTTTACATTGTAGTTTTTGGTCTTCTTACTGAAATCTGTCTGTTATAAATAAATCTTTAATTGGAATTGTTTTTTCTTCCCCCAGCAGATTTAGTAATAGATCCAGGTATTTTTAGAAGCAAAGCATACTCAAATATATTTTAGTCTCCTGTTCCAAAGCACAAGTACTCCTCACATGATTATGCACCTTCTGCAATGTCAACTTTCCTTTACTTGGCAGCTTCAACATATTGCCATGAAATAGAAATTTATAAATAGCTGTTTAAAAGATTCTCTCCACCCTCTCTGATTTCTAGGATCTTCTCTCTCATTTCTTCTTGAAACGACCAGTTTAAACTCAGATTTCAAGAGACCACTGGGACTAGATTTGTGCTGACCAGAATTTTAGGTATTCTGATAAGAAAGGGAACTTTATGAAGTCATATAAGTGACAATTTAAAGTAGCTGGTATCTAGTGCTGTGCTTTCTTAATGTCCTCAAGAGATGGCATACAAATTTTAGTGAGGTAGAATGCATTTTAAAATGATGCTTAACTAAGCACAGAAGCTTATTGCAGTTGTATGCTATTAAAGTAAAAAAAAAAACCCAAAACATTCCCAAGGCTGACAGGATGTCAGTATTATGTTCTACCTGAACTCCTTAGGAAGAGAGGCTCAAATTTTTGCTGCGAATAAGTACACAGTAGCTCAGGTTGGCTTTCCCACTGCTGTAGAAGCTTAATGGTTTAGAATATGGGTCCAAGTTCAGCAAGCGTGGGGAGATGATGGTGCCAACTTGGCCATTAAAATTCTCTTTCAAAGGTTTTGGCATAACTTTAAAATGGTAATAGGCCTAATGATCTAGTACAACATCCTCCAATAAAAGTGCTGGAAGACTGTCTTAGGGATACAAGAAAATCTTACTTCAACATTTGCAATATTTACTGCTCTTCTGTAACATATATTTCCACTGAAGTGATGAGTAATATCACTTAATCTAAGTCAATTAGCCAAATGGTCTGTATTCCATATTTCTAAAATTTATTTCCCATTAGGGATACAATTTGCTTATCATCATTATTTTTCATCCTGTGCATTAGATATCTACAGAATTTTAATTTTCTATTACCTTAGGGAGTGATCTGAAGTCTGCATCAGGGGAAACTTACACAGAAGAAATTTTGCTTTCAGCAATACCCAGAAAATTAACCTTCCACTCAAAAAACACAGTGAAAATATGAGTTCTTTATTTGCAGTCTTTATGAAGGAAAATTACTAAGCCATTCCTTCAGACAGAGACTAAAAATGGAGCTAAGAAGAGGAAAAGAATACACTAAAGAACATAATGAGATCTCAAATTTTAATCCAGTTCAGGGACTGTAGCTAAATCTCTCATGCATCTGACTTCTATGGGATTCAGGCTTAAATTAAGAATATTCTTAATTGCTTATGTTAACATTTTCTTTAATCAAAGCCTAAGGAGCAGGACAGAAAAGTAAGACAGTGCCAGGGCGAGCTGGCATCTATGTGTGTGCCACACGAAGGGTGGATTATCAATCCAAAAGCTGTTTCAGACAGTGAAGGGCCAAAATAAATGACAAAAGAGGGGCAGGCAAAGCTCTGAGAAGAAACTCCTTATCAAAAGCAAGACAGATGAAAACGAAGACTGACAGTGGCAAGGCGACATGGTTTCTCTCTGCACACCAGTTAGTCCAGGTACTTAAGAAAGGACTGATTGTGATGCTGGTGAAGTTGAAAAGGTGGTGTTAGGTAATGGGTTGGAGTTTTGATGATGTCAAAGGTCTTTTCCAATCCAATTGATTCTGTGATTCTATCTTGCTGGAAGACCTCTTGAAAGATCACAGAGACCTATCATTTGTATGGTGCTTTTTCAATTAATCCAATGCTAAACTTGAACTGGCTGCAGGCAGGCATTTTGTATTGGCACAGCCTGCTGCTTCAGTGTGCTAATTTGCCAGTCACTTTCTGTGAAACTCTCTCTGGTATTAAAAAGAAAGCAGAAATAAGAGGTAGAGCTGTGCCGTTACTCTCTGATACCTAATTTTAAAATGTCTCTTCACTTCATCAGGTTTCTTATATTATTTAGAAAAGTCACATAGTAATATAATTTCTTAAATAACAAGTGTTTATTAGCAATTTGTGGACACAAGACATGTCCTTATCTAAAATGTAAAAAGACTTGTTCAAATAAGCACTTGACACTGTATTACCTGAACCTTGCCAAATGGACATGGTTTGAACAAGAAATAGAAGAGAATATTAAGAGAAATATTTTCTCTTAATAGCATAATTTTTACAGAAAATGAGTGTAGAATGCTCTCACCAGGTCTCAGCTATATACAGGTGATACAGGATACAAACCTCCTTGGCAGAAGAGGGAACTCAGACTGGAGTGGGATTTCTCTTAGTCTAGCTTCTGTGTGTCTGTTTACAGGCAGTGTCCACACAGCCTTCTTAGTGAATAGATATCAAGAGCTTGATGCAAGGAGCCCACTCCTTGGCAACATTTGTGTATGAATTGAGTTTCTATAGGTATTTCCTCATAAGAACAAGACTGTCTGTAAGTCCTGTGTCTTGTCTGCTAGGCTTTAGGTGCCAGCTTCATTATGGCATCCTAAATGGCATTAAGGTGCCTGTGTGTAGAAAACAAAACCAAGGCTCTACTCCATAGAGTCTAAAGGTATCTTAATGATGCCTACTTCAAGATAGCAGAGATAACTTCTCACAGCATTAACTACAGTGGGACCTTAGCAATTATTTAATATGAATATCTGCAATATAACTAGCTAAAGTCAGAGGAGCTGAATCCCAGCCTGGGCAACTAGTGTGTTATTGGGGGGTCTCATCATCTCTGGCCATCACTTGAAGAGACAAGCCTTTAGTGCTTCTGTCACATGTTGAGGCTGACTGATAGTGTTCCCTGACTATATTTCCAGGATTCAGCTGTCACATGCAAAGGGAAAGAACAATGCTTTACTTGCAGAGCTTTATGAGTGGGCTTCTGCTGTCTCTGCTCAGTTGTGACTGCAGTATTTTTGGAATTCCAGGGAAAAATTGAAATTCTTGAAAAGATTGTTATCAAAAACTTGAGTATTTGCAAATTTTGCATATCACCAGACTTAAGACGAAATTTTTTTGATCAGTTGTTTGCACTCACTTGCCAAAATGATATTTACATTATGCTTCAGGTGAACACTGAACATTGTCTCTTTAGGATCTGTAACTTCTGTAGGGAAGATTTAGTGTCATTGGTAAAGAGTGGTAGGAGCACCTCAGTGTTCAAGTGGGCAGAACAGGCTGTTCAGAAGGCATGGACAGAGCAGGCAAGGTGGAAAAGTTACACCATATGTATGGGAGATGTTCAGCCTAATTTACAGCCCTTACAGATAATGTTGATATGGTAGAGAGCCTGTGGGTAAAGGTTGGGGGATGGAAAACAAAGAAGACATCATTGTAGGGGTCTGTTCTTAATTATCCAGCCAGAATGATTGCACTGATGAGTTATTCTACAGGCAATTAAGAGAAGTCTCTGGATTGGTGGCCTTTGCCCTTATGGGAGACTTCAATTTCCCACACATCAGCTGGGAATACCATACTGTCACTGTTGGGAAGAGTAAGGCTGGGAACTTCCTTAAGTTTCTTGAAGACAATTTATTTACACAAGATTCAGTGAGCTAGGAAATGTGCCCTCCTAGACTTGCTATTTGTGAATAAAGCAGGATTCATGGGAGATGTGATAGAAGAAGGCTGTCTTGGCCACAGTGATAACTAAGAGGTCAAGTTTCAAATGTTTGGCATAATAAGAAAAAAGGCCCACCTCTGACTGCAGGCTGGGGAGCAGTGGGCACTCAGGCTCCTTTTTCTCTCTTTCTGCACCCCTCAGGAGGTGAAGGAGCTTTGGATCAGCACAATCCTGATCAGGTGTCCTTGCTGCTAAACTTCAGCAGAAACATGGCCCCAGCACGATTACCACCACCAACATGGTTATTTGCATCGGGCCAAATATTTTGAGCCCACCTGAAGAGGAGGACAGGCTCCCCATGGTGCAGGCAATGGGGAAGGTGATATTTACCAGCTGACTACTTCCTTCCAAGCCCAGCTGAGCTGTGTTGATCAGAGATGCCTGGCTCATTCTTACCCATTTTATTCCATAGTGTATTAGGACAGATGTGGGGTCTTCAGTAGATTTTGAGAATTTGGATCATCAGAGTGATTTTGATTGTGGTAGACAGACATTGTGCTGTCAGTTGGAGAGTGAACAGAAGCTGCATTTCTCCAAGATGTTTTACTTTTCCTTTTAAACAATATGTAAACACACATTTGTAGGAAGTCTGTAGGAAGCTCAGATACTTTTCCCCAAAAGCTTAGAATCAATTTAATGTTAACAAATTACTGTACTGACAAGTATTGGTTGAGATGATATAAGATACATTGCGTAAATCTTCTCAAGCACAGTCATTATATATTCTGGCTATCTTTGAATAATCCTGCCTCATTTGACATGAAAAATACTTTAGAGAACATATCACTCTTGAGCTGCAGATCAAGGGACTTGTGATCCAGCTGGAAGAAGCGGTGCTGTTGAACTTATATTCACTATCATTGTCAAGAATTATGCCAATTGCATTACGTGATACTCTGCAAAAACACCTTATCCCAAGCTGTCATCCAGCTGCAACTGCTTTATTCCAAACCCTGGTGTGTTGTCGCTACCAAGAGCATAACATTCATTAAAAAAGCTCCTGTCACTGCATTTTTAGTATTGCCCAGTAATACAGTATTTATTTGCAAGAATTTCCTTTAAGAATGTAGGTAGTAAAATGGACTGCATTTACTTGAAATAATTTTCTCCAGGTTGGAGAAAACTGGTAGCAAACACTGAAATTACTTCTGTACTGCATTAAACATAAAACCATATGAATGGGGGCATGTACCACTATTGAAATGCTGGTCCTTTGTGTCTCGCCCACTGTATTAGAAAGAATGTGTCTGCGTGGCTACATCACGCAGGCAAGCTGTGTGTTTTTCCCTGTTTGACTGGACAGATATTCTGGAATGATGATATGCCTATTAGGTGTATTAACTATATTTTGGTATCATTCTTTATCCTGACAGTGCTCAAAAACAGTTTGCTTTGAGCCCTATAAAAGCCAAAACCAATAACACAATAAAAATCATAAAAGCTGAGGTCCTGAAGAGCCTCCAAGGTAAACTTACACAGGTTTTAGTGGAAGATAAGAATACGTGAAATGGAGGCAGTGAACGGTCTGCAATACAGTTTACATAAATGTGACAGTTACATAGAAAAAGCTTGTATTATGGTGGCAGGTTTGCTGTAAAAATATGTATGTAGAACAGAGATAGATGCTTTATTATAGAATGAATATATGTAATATAAAAGATTGTTTATGTACAAGATGGAGATTTTTCTTATTAAACTGTTGGTTTCTATTTTCAATTTGTCAAAATAACTGGAGGAAATTTGTGGTTTGCCTTTTAATAACCTGGAGCACAGCAATGCAGCCTTCTATGGGGAAAGTTATGGAATATATAGTCAGGCCATCTGATACAAAATAAAGCCACAGAGAACTACAAAGCATTGTTTTCCTATTAGAGGTACAGTCAGGAGTTTGTTACAGACAACACTAAGGTTCTGAATGGGGATTCAGGTATCAGTGATATTCCACTGCTGCCTGAGTTCACTTGGTCAAGGGAAAGTAAGTCTTCCTTGTCTGTCTGTCTGTCTGTCTCTTTTAAAACAATTATGTATGTACCAACAAAGGTAATATCTATAAGGAAGGCTAAGCTTACAGCTGACAAGTAATGCAACTAATTGTCCACATGTGTTGCAATGCATCTGACTAATTTGTTCCCAGGGATGTCCCAGCCAAATTATCTCTAGGTGTGTTTATCAGATCCTTTGGAATTCCTCAAGGTTGCTGAAACAACAATAGTGTTAAACTGAGAAATCTTCAAGGTTGCTGAAACAACAATTGGGCTAAATCAAGAACAGAGATGCTGAGAAACTGTCCACAAAGAATGAAAGCACTAGATAAAGGAGCACCTGGACTTTCACCAATCACTTTTCCAGAGACCCTCATGGGGCTTGAGTGAAAGGGACTGATCAACCAACTGAGCAATGTGTGAAAGTGTAAACAGTAGTCTTCAAAATGTATAATTGGGGTTGTAATATAAACAATAAACGGCTTCTGCATAATCATATTAGATTGGTGTTCAGAAGATCCTTACACCCGCACACATGGTTCCCAGCATGAGACAATCCAGTTCAGTTTCCTCCTGTATCACAGAATGGGGTTCATATCACCTGGATTACACTACCAAAATATGAATTGTTATCCTCTCAGCCTGTCATCCAGTCTCTTTATGATGAGTGGGGAGAGACAGTCACACCAAGGGCAGTTCAGCTGTCTGTCCTGAACTGCTATTCTACGATGAGATGAAACATCGTTTGAAGGCACTGATCTGTCTTCAGTGTCTGAACAGAGAGAATATTTATGTCACTGTATCCAAGCTAGATTTACAACCATTAAAGATAAGCAATACAAAATTATATTCTTAGTCATTCTATTACACATCACACAAGTGAATAATACCTCACAGGAGTGTTTATGTGAGCTATTTTTATTACATTTTAAGCAAAGCCATCTGATATGAATTAAACAATCCCACTGTTAGAACAATGCAAATACCTTTCATTTAGTGTATAAAGTCTTCCTTTTTCTCGTAGGACTGAGTCTGTTAAAAGTGAAGCATTTAGTTGTATTTTCAACTGGAATGGAGAAGAGCATAACCTAAAATGTTAGAAGAGTAAAAGTTAATATTTGGAGGGAGTTATACTCTGCATTACAGTCTTAGTGTGTATTTCTCAAGACATCCAGTTGCCAAGTATAGCAAAGAGTGACACATACTGTGGGAGATTTTGAGTACATTTATTCTTTTATGCCTTTGTGATATATAAAATTTATATTAGTAATATCACTTTGTGGTTCTTTACTGCATCTTCACCACTTTGTGTCTAAGAAGAGGCAATATTGGTATAAAGAAATTAAGTGGGCAGGCTACTAACTGAGCTCCCAGCTGAGCTGGGCTCTCAGCCTGCCTTGTCCCTCTAACATGCTGCTCCTCAGAGGTCTGGAGGACACAACTCTTATTCATCCCACGTGAGTACTTTGAAAAAACTGTCTCCTTTTTCAGACAGTTGGTCCCTGCTCTGCCTTACCTTCTGGAGGAACAAAAGGCTTTAATTGACTACAGAGACAACCTAGTGGTCCTAAACTAAACTTATCTCCTATTGATGCCTTTTCTTGGTCTTAGAAAATTGGGAGCCAGACACAGTTAAAGGATAAGGGCGTTTTACTTCAGTATTTTAATAAGGATCCTTATTAAACTGCCAAGGTAAAAGCCCCTTATCTCTTCACTGTGTCTGGCTCTCAATATTTTAAGACCAGGAAAAGGCATCAGTAGGAGATAATTTTATATGTTCTTGTGTGATGTAGGGAAGATCCTTAACCAGAGAAGTTGTGTTAGAGCAGATGTGTGCCACAAGACGAGACAAACTCAAGTAATTAAAGTTTCAATTCAGCATCTTATGGACAGTGCTGTAGAGTAATTCCATTTCTGGCAGTCAAATGATTTAATCTGTGTTAGTGTTTGTCTTCAGAATAATTTATACAGTATGGACTGGGAAGCATACATGTCAAAACTATGAGTGACATAAACCAATTTTAAATTACTAACCATCTATTTTTATATTGAAATGTCAAATGCACAAACAATGTGCATTCAGAGTGAAACCCAAAGGAATGCAGGGAAAATGTAAGCATTTTTGTCTAAACTGGGAATGGATTTGTTGTTTTAACATTTATATTTTAAACATTTCCTTCTACTGGTCAATGATGCAACCTGTTCAGAAGTAGCCAATGAAAAGCAGAAATGTAAAGGATAGGATGGCCTTTGCACTATTTGTCCCAAGCTACTTGCACATTTGCAGGGTAATTCAAAGGGGGCCATTCACAGAGACTGACATTTGGCTCTTTAGTATCTTCAGTACATTATCCCATGAGTCCTTCAATCCATGGAAAAAAAGTGGAGAAGAACAAAAAGGATCAGAGTAGGGGCTCACTGAGGTCTTGCTGGAAACCAGGATCAATAAATCTTTAGTAAAAGCCTCAAGAACCTTGTGGAAACTTCAAAGCGCAGAGGAGCATTGCTTTATTTATGTTCACAAACAGCCTTTTGCGAGTGTGATTCAGTCAATACACCAATTACTAATGTAAACCTGGGTGGCCTTTACCTAGAACTAGCTGTTCTTGTGTTGCATTGATACCTCATACCCGTACAAGATAGCAGTCCTTCCTCCACTCTTCCTGGAGTGGATCTCCCATTGGTTTGTTCCAAAGGGCTGCCCAGGTACATCTGATAACATGAACATTTTAGGGGCAGTGTTACAAATCAGAGCTGGACTATAACTGGCATATTTAGGCATTGTTTCACCAAAAGCAGCCTGTAGTTATTAGTTCTGCTCTCTGCCTACTGTTGTGATAAGGTGAGAATCTTATTTCCTTGCCTTTTGAGAATTTCAGTATATTATGTCAGTAAAGCATTTGGCTTTCCTTACAAAGGCCTATGCGCTCTAATTAGCAAGTTGCAACTGATCACATTTCAGGATTCCTATTTCCCTTCTGCTTCTCATTTTTTTTGTTTGTCAGAAGACTAATAAAGTGGGAAGCAAGTTCAGAGGAAGAGGATACAGAGCAGGAATCATATCATTCTCCTTCAAGCTCAGCTAGGCAGTGAGCAAAATCAAACTACTTGAAGAGTCCAAGTCCCTTCATGACTCAAGTATAACTAAAACCAAAAAACACACCAACAAACCTCTCCTTGTTCTTGCTTAACATCCCCAGATTCAGATTTTGCTTTCCTTACTAGCTTTTGTGGTGGAAGCACATGTTGGCAAGGGTGCATTCATTACTGTAGCCTTCTGACAGCAGACACAGGATACTCATGGTCTTCTCCTGAGTTTTTAAGCAGACCAGCAGCTGCAGGGAGGACAAGAGTGTGGGAGGATCAGTACGATGGCTGATGATGGCTGTGAAGTTTGGTAGTGCACAGCCACAGAGGTGGTGTGGACAATGGAAAGACAAATACAAATGAGTGCAGAAAGAGGATGCAGGGCACATCTGCTGCTTCCTCAGCTTGACTGGAATGCAGGCTAAATTCTTGGCTCTGGGAGATGCAGAAGTACATCCGAATCTCACTCTGATTCATAAAAAAACCCCCATTGTGTCCACTAGGGAATTCTTTGAAAATGGGACTCAAGCTTGTTCAGTGTTAACCATAGTCCACACAAAACCATAGTTACGATAGCTGAAATTACCTCTGTTCATTTTAATTCTGCTTAATGTTCAACTAGAGAATTTAGGATTGCCACCTCAGGCTGCAGTCTGGTCTGTAACTCCCACATCATTAAAGCTTCACTGAAGTTGTGGTGCTTAACAGACACTGCTCCTTTAACTTCTGGCCAGGTTACTGAAGAGATTTTCCTTTGCTTACAAACTTCCATGCAGAGACAAGGAAAGTATATTGAGGGGTAGAAACATTTCTTCCAAAAGAAAAAAAAAGATCATACATATAGTCAGCATAGCTGAAAACTGACATGTAATGCATGCTGATTTTCCTGTCACTTCAAGGATGGAGAGACCCATGGTTTGCTGAGTGTCACAGATACAATAATCTAAATACGGTGCAATTTTTTGCCATTTGTTGAGATGCTTTACTGTGGTAAGTTTTGTGAAGTTTTGAGTCACACCCCCAACTAAAAACACTGCACTTAGACCTTTCAAAAAGCAGTGGCAATACCTATGAGTATTTTTGTATCTATTTAATGAGTACCAAAAGCCTCACTTTTTGTTAATAGGACTTTATGAATAGCATATTGACCTCAGTCTTTCCTGGTTGGACATTCAGCTTTAAAGTACTTCTCAAGCTGACCTAACTTGAAGATGAGCCCCAGGGGTAAGACCCATTGGACTTAAGTTTAGAAGTCTGCTAACTCAGTGTCAAAGTCCAAACTAGTCACCCTAAGCTTCCTAGCAGAGAACTAGGTAATTCCAGAGGATGATTTATCTGGCCTGTTTCAGGATTAAATGAATCAGTATCTAGAGTTGACTGTTTTCCTTTTTTTTTTTTTAAGTATAAAGGCAGCCTGCAGTGACAGGTTTTAGACATAAATTTAGACTTCTAAATGCCTAAAATAGAAATTTCAATTCTGTCTTGAATATCATGACCATTTAAATATAGAAGCTTAGATAAAATGGAAGCAATAAAGTAGAACAGTATAAATTTTCTTTTAATTAACAAATAGTGGAAACACTTTATATTTAAAAACTCTTTAATGTAAACTTGATCTCTTTTTAAAATAGGCATATTTTCAATGGTTTCTCCTTGTTAATGAGTTACCAATCTCTGCTCCATCAGGGCCATTAGCAAATCACTTTTAACCAATTATTTTTACAGAAAGGTGATTAAGTTTCTTAAAAGCTTTAAACAACTTCTAGTGCTTCCCTAAATCGTCCAGCCATAAATTTCTTCTCAGGGAATCTAAGTAACTGATTCTGTATTCTGTAAAACTGAGGTGGCAGAAACCTACAAATATAAGTAATAAAAACATTTTGGGGGAGATGATGTTAGAGGGAATAAATCTGTAAATGATAGATGAAAAAGTTTAAATAATCAAAGGTGTTTTTAGATCCTTTACTCTCTGCTGGATGTTTCCATATCCTCACCTTCTCTAAATGCTAGTAAACCATTCATGTCACCAAGCTACACAGGGTAAAATTTTCATGTGGTAGAGGGAGAGAAGGATGATCAATTCTTTCCAGTTTTCTTTTTCAAACTGTTTTTTTGACTGTACTAACCTGGTAAAGTCAACAACACAACACTTTAAATGTCCATCTGCACCCTATAAAGGTTCTTCTTGCTTCCTGGGTTTATCAAATAGTTGCCAGGGTCCAGATATCAAAAAGTAAGACAGTGTATTGGTCTAGCATTTTAGTAATATTTGGATTCTAATTTAAAACTCACTGGAATCAAAGAAAGAAGTAGTGTTTCATAAATACTACCAGGATTTTCTTTTATTTATTTTGATCAGTTGCTATATTGCTTTAAAATTACATTTTATATTAAAAGTAAAATAGCTGAGAATTTTTAAGCCTCCTTATTTCTCCAATTAAAATAATTTGAGGTATCTCAATTTTTTCCTTTTAATGCTGTCATGGTTTGAATGACAGGTGTCTGCTAAGGAAGGCAGGAGCCTCCTTTGGAATAGAGAATTTAAACCCCCTCCCTCCGAATTTTTTATAACTTTGAATTTAAGGGGCTCTCAGACAAAGATATGGGAATAGGAATGACAGTTCTTTATTAGGGGAACTAAAATAAACAATAAAACAAAAACACATGCAGTATTATAAAGGAGAAAAAGAAACAAACAAATAAACAAACCAACCCACTGACAGAGTCAGGATACAGCCTGACACCCTGTGGGTCAGGGAGTTGGTGGCAGTCTCATTCAACGGTGGCTGCAGTCCCAGTGGCAGATGTGGCTCTGTTGAAGTGATGCTCCTGCAGAAAAGTGGAGTTTTTTTTGCTGAAGGTCCAGTGGTGAGAGATGGGCCTGGTCTTCTTCTGAGAATCCATTGGAAAGGCTGGCTTGGTGACTCCCAGATTTTTATCCAGGTAGCAATACTTGGCTCCCCCCTGGCTGGAGCATTTCCCAGTGGGATGATGTAATTCTATCAGTGAGACTCAATGGCCCATTAGCAGAAGATCTCTCCCTGGAGGGAGGCTGGGTTGTGGAAGAGATAAGAAAACTGCCTCAGCAGTTGGCCATTAACAGAAAATTACACCACCCCGCACCCCCCAGTTTCATCAGGTGGTGATAGAATACAGAGTTTTGGTTACATTTTGTAATGCAACCCATGACAAATACCCTGTTTATAACTGGTGACAAAGAGGTATAGCTAACAGTTAGCAACCTTTTGCCCACAAATAGAAAAGCTCATGATTCACACAAAGTGGTTTAGGAAATTCTCCTTTAAGCAAATATAGTTCCTAAAGTTTTAGTTCAGATAATAAGGATTTGTATTTTGCTGAAGAATGACAGCTTTTTTTGTGCTACTCCCTCTTAGCCCTCTTACCTCTCACTCTAAATAAGATCTTTAAGAAACACAGAAAAGCAGTAGAAAGAATTTTGTTATGGCGTTGTAACAAAACAGTCTTACTATTCTTTTAGTGCCTTAGTACATTATCAATGTATTTTGGTAACACCTGCATTGTTGAACCTCAACTTATAAGGAGTTACAAATACACCACTTGACACAAGCAGTAAGTAACATTTTCATGCCCTCAGAAAAGCAGAAATAGAGCTTAGTCATTTAATAAACCCTGCCAGAGGATTACATTTCTACAAGAAAGGAATTTTTAAATTTGGTTTGTTTGGTTGGTTTTGAGATTCCATCAGTGGAAATTCAGGCATAGCTGCATTCCTAGAATAGTTGTTTACTGTGTGATGTAATCTGGGAAAAAAAAATTCAGTGGAAATTATAGTATGAATTATTCATCCACTACTTCCTTCCTCGACCAAAGTTTCCCATAGAATATAATAGATTATATCTTCCTAGTGATTGTATTTTATTTGATAGTTTTACCACCCTACACACCTTTACCGGGCATTTCGAGTTCCCCACAGTCTCAGCTATCCAATGCACAGCTGGCTGAACTGTTCCATAGGGGCTACCTCATCAGTCCCAAAGATAACATAAAAAGGAGGGAGAAACAGTTTTCTAAGACAAGCCACAGGGATGACAAACTTACTGCAGAGAGTTCCCAAGGGACATAGCCATTCTCAACATATCTTATGGCTTTTCTAAGCTCTTTCCTAGCTTACTGGTATGTTGACAGGTACGAATCCAAAATGCATTTGGACCTCTCTCCCACGCAAAGTGCCTTCAGTGCCTACCAGCAGTCAGGTGGCTACCAATATATATTGCTTTGTGCTAGGTGTGCTATAAGTGAATCCATGAAAAGGCTTCCTAAAGCAGCTGTGCTTCCCTTTGTCTAGGTCTGGTGACCCATCTGCTTTTTCTCCCCTCCATAGAGAGCAATGGTGTTGGTAGGGTGACCATGGGAATGTGGAATAAGATGGTGATTTCCTTAAGCATCTTTGTAACTCTGGTGACTGTGGGGTGCTCCTTCAGATAAGTAGAGGAGGCAAGGTCTGATTGCATTGTCAGACTGTCAGAGATTTCTAAGCAATGGTAGTGGTGACAGAGGGTATAAGTAGCTGTTTTTGTCTTAGGATGATCCAGCTGCAGTAGCTGCGCTGTGACACACCAACTCTGCATCATCCAGCCATCCCACCCTCTTCTCCTCCTTTAGGCACTGAAGGGTTAGTTACAGTTGTCAGCCCTATCTTCCTCTTTTCCCCTTTCCCTTGCCACCTCCCTTTAAATCTGTAGGCAGCTCAGCTGAGCTTCATCCTCTGTACTGTCACCTGCTGCACTCTGATAGTGACAGGAGCAGATACCACTGCAGGCAGTGACATCCTTCTGCGTCAGGCAGAATCTCCTAATCAGAACACACAGCCCTGTGCAGTGCAGCCATCTAATTGTTTACCTTCCAATTTTTTTCTGCCCTAGGAAGACAGTGCTCCAAACAACAGACCATCAATTGAAGCCCTCAAGACCTGGAAACTTGCCCTTTATATCCAACCTGACTACTGGTCCAGAGGCTGAGGCACAGCTGCTGAGAGAAGCAGGTTATACATGTCGGAGCTTTTAGTCTCCCTTGCCTTTGTTCTCTAGTTTGTGGTTATTCTCTGACATAGCCTTAAAGTGCAGCGCTTAGTCTGAACGGCTGATGTTAGGAACAGCAACAACAATATTTAGCAATAATCCATTGCATTTCTAGAGTGTTTTCTGCCTACAGACTTAAAATGCCTTGAGAAAAACTTGTATTGTCAGTATCCTTATTGTAGAGGTCAGATTATTGCAAAAGAGATTAGATAATAGTTTCTCATCTCCTTTCTGTTCTTTTAAACTATTCTAAAAGAAGAGTGTGTGTGAGAGAGAGAGGGAGGAGGGGGAGTGAGAGAGAGAGAGAGAAAGGGAGGGAGGGAGAACGGGAGGGAGGGAGAAAGGAAGGGAGGGAGGGAGGAAGGGAGGGAGGGAGAAAGGGAGGGAGGGAGAAAGGGAGGGAGAAAGGGAGGGAGGGAGGGAGGGAGGGAGGGAGGGAGGGAGGGAGGGAGGCAGGCAGGCAGGCAGGCAGGCAGGCAGGCAGGCAGGCAGGCAGGCAGGAAGGAAGGAAGGCAGGAAGGAAGGAAGGAAGGAAGGAAGGAAGGAAGGAAGGAAGGAAGGAAGGAAGGAAGGAAGGAAGGAAGGAAGCTAGCTAGCTCAGCCTTGTCTTTAGGACTTCAGTCACAGGCAAAAGAAATGGAATGATACTGAGCCAGGTAAATCAAGATTTTAATTGAAGTAATGCAATTAAAGTTGATTCACATAGACGGGTGGTAAGGAATTCTTGTCAAACTACCCCAATACATACTTTTTTTGTGATGCTAGAACTTTGACTGCAGGAGGTAATTATATTTGCATTGGCTTCTCTGAGGCATTTGATTTGATGGTATACAACCTTATAATTAAAAATGAAAACAAGAGAAAATCAGCACAATGTATGTTAAATGGAGTAAATGCTGGGTAATTATCATTTAAATATGTGACTGAGACGTTCATCACTAAGCAAGTGGCATACACAGGACCATGAGTGGATCTGTTCTCAGGCTTTAAAGTGCTTTTTATCAGTGCAACATTTTAACTCTTGTGAAATGAACATTACCTCCAACTAATTACACCTGTAGCTGATCTGAAGATTAAAAAGCAGCTAATAATGAAAGAGATGGATAGGTGAGATTGGGCTGTCTTAACTTACTGGCAAATTAGCTGGAAGAAAAATGTTCTGTTTTTCATAGATGTGATTGTAATAACTTGTATGTAAGAAGACAGAAATCAGACGACAATTATGAGATGGTATGAGGAGAGCATGTAGCTGTCAGTTGGGAGATGGAGACGAAGACTAACTTGAATATTTAGGGCTGGACTGCCAAGTGGCCTGAAAGAATAAAAGTGGGGAAAGGCACCTAAATAAAAGTATAGTCCGTGAGGTTCCCAGAAAATATGAAAATTATCTTTATTCTATCTAAATTAAATAAATTTATTTTATAAGTATATTTAAGAACTCATACATTCACATTTCCAAGCTCAGATGGATATTATAAAATCACCAAAGTGAAGAAAAGAAGGAAAAGGTCAAACACACATTTCAAAGCTTGTTTTACATTCCGTTTAAAGTCTTAGTTAAATTCCTGAAATTATGAAGATTTTCCCCAGCCCCCAAATATCTTTGAAAGTCACTTGTTTTAAAGGTGTTGAGATGCTCTAGTTAATATCTCTTTGGTTCTTTTATCACTATTAGAATCCTCAGACCAATTAATTTGCCAACTCCTTAAAAAGACTGGTGAGAAATCAAAAACAGACACGAGAATAGCACAAGGACTAGAAAATATAGTGAAAGACTCAAGGGCCTTAGTGATTTAACTTATTGAAGGAAACTTAAGTTTTTATTTGATCAGCCCATATGTTACCAATGGAAATGTTGACCAACCAGGGCTGTGAATATAACTGTCTATAGTACAGCAATGGAACATTTAGCTTGTATCAATTCCAACTAGACAAGAGACAAAATTAGTTAATGGTGCAGGGCAAAGGCTGGAACACATTACCAAGGGTTATGGGTAAATTTCCCAACTATGAGGATTTTTCAATCAGTATGGGATGGCTTTCTAAAACATGTGTTCTCTGGTTGATCTGTAAGTCATATCTGAAATGGCAGTTAGTTTAATTGAAATTCTGTGAACTGAATATTAAATGAAAACCTTGTGTAATGACATTTGAGTACCCCAAAAGCTGCCTAGGCTTCTGTTGAGCAAGTGGTTTCTAAACCTGAGTGATCATAAGTGAACGTCACTGCCTTCAAGAGACACAACCAGACACACAACAGGACAGGCAGAGCTGGAATCTTGGCATCCAGTACTGCAGTGTCTTTCCTTTTGTCCATTATATCTCAGTTGTACTTTTGCTGTCAATGTTTCCTAATCTAAGGACCTAAGGCAGTCCTCTTTCAAATATCATTGCCAACAACTGCAGTGGGAACTGAGCTGCGTATTGAAGCAACAAAAGGCAGCTCCCATTTATGCCACATTTCTTCTTTCCTAATAAATGTTATGTCTCTTTATTGCACCTAGAATTTCAAACACCTGTCTCTCTCAGCTTTCCTAAGACTCTACGAAACTATGTATAAAAATAAGAACCTCATAAAGCAAACACAAGATGAAGAAGTAGTAAAGAATTACAAAAATGAATGTCATAAAAAGTTAAACTAATCCCCTGAGCAGAAGAGGACTTCATTTTTCAAAAGTATGTCTGACTACACTAAAGAATCTGCAGTTTTAAATCCCTTCATGGCAGTCACTTTGCCAACAGACAATAAAGCTGCAATTTAAAACAGCATTAATCTTCTGCAAAAGGCAGCAGAGAGCTTCCAGTGTGCTTTTAAAATCATCTTTTCTCTTGTAGTACCAGCTAGTCCATGAGGGGGGAAAAAAACATGCAATTAAAATTTTCAATTACCAGGATGAGGCCAACAAATCTTTTTATTCTCCCTCCTACCCCATCACATCTTCCCTTTTAACCCTGGTGTCTGAAGGCATACCTACATACTTGTTCATCCTTCTCGTTACTTGAGCTATGTACTGTATCTTAATATCTTCCAGACCCAATATGACTCTCCCCAGTCATGTCCCAACTCAAGATGAGAAATGTCTGTCCATGTAATACCTGTATCTCTGTTCAGTTTGTTTATACCTTATCTTCAGTTTTCTGTGCCCTGAATGATCTGGTCTAATGAAAGGTGTCCCTGCTCAAGGCATGGAGGTTAGAACTAGATGATTTTTGAGGTCCCTTCCTGATTCTATGATTCTATCTTTCTAGATGCTGAAGTCTCTGAAAAAAGGGCTTATGTTGCTTTCGTGTATGAGCAAAAAGCTCATTTGATCTCTCCTCATATGTCCTATCAGAAACTTGTAGACTCCTGAATCTAACAGTAGAGAGGTGTTTAAAAAGGATAGGGGAAGAAAAAGAAACAAAACGAAAAAGGCGTAATATACCGGGGGAAATATTTGATATAGGAAAGAACATCTTTGACTGGATGCTATTAAAGTTAAGGAGCCTATATGTCCCCTGTGGTGTCCTACATGTGACCAAGGTGTAGGACTGTCACACTTACCATTTAAGGATTCAGAATCTTATCTAGAAGTCTGTATTCTCCGCTTGTCGTTATCACAGCTGCTGAGTGCCTTACAGGCTGTGATGTACCTATCCTCACTCAGAATAGTTCCACGAGTTAGATAGGACTCCTGCCACTCTTCTTTTTTTTTTTTTTCCCAGAGCCAAAATCAGTCTTGTAAAGTTAAAAAAAAGTTTGAAGATGAAGAGCAGCTCATTTCACCTTTCAGTAATTACATTTTTGGTACCTTCTCCCTGTTACTTACTCTACTCTCCATCATTTTCAACAGCCCCTTGATCTGAACATGAGGAAGAGGCCATCTTGCCTGGGGTCAGGAAAAATCCTGCTTCACTAAGCTGAATATTAGGATTACATTAAAAAACCCCAAGATGATTAATCAAGATGTCCAATTCTCTTAAGCCTCCTGGAGGTGGTGTATCGGCAAGGTAGCATTAATAGATCCTTGCAAGCCTCTCTCAAGTATGATTTTTAATTTTTCTGGAAAAAAAAAAGCAAGAGCAACAAACCTAGTGTTTTTCTAACATAATTATTATCTGACAATACTTAATCTTGTTTTCTTCCATGCATCACTAGTTTCCCTTACGTGTGCTCTGAGGACATGTAAAGTAACAGTCATATGGAAAACTACAGAGCAAAAAAAAGAGTATCCAAAATTTATCCCTGAAATACAAAGGAATTTTGCCTTGTGATGTGCCATAGTAGGGGTGACCAAAAGACACAAACACTTGTTAAATATGCGGCATCATGATAAAGTCCTTGGAAAATAACCAGCTCAGATTCCTAGCTTTCAGAGTACGAGTGCCCAGCCACTCCAGCATAGCAGTGTCTTTGCAGAAGTCTCACTCTGCTGCCACTAAAATATGTTAAGTCATTAGTTGTAAAAATTCAGGCAGCAATGATGACTGTTTCCTTTGGGTGTTTGTAGTAAATTAGACAAGTAATGGCAACATATGGAGCCTTATAGATGGCAAAGAAAAGATGAAAAGACAATTCCTATTATTTGGTTTATCAAGCCATGAAGGAGATATCTTTGTTCCTGTTGCTTGGCAGGAAAGGAGGAAGACATGCTGATTCTTTATAAAAAGAGACTTTAACATTTTTGTATGCTCCTTTAGAGGTAATTCACTAAAGCAATTATAATATTTTTTCCATGCAGAAGGAAAAACTCCATTGGGTTTACAGATTTTCTTCTTTAGCATGATCTTTTACTACAAAGCTCTTACTGTTATGCTTTATTACTAGATGGGAGGCTAGAGGAGCTCATTTATACAGCTTATACAGACAGGTCTGGACTTCCATCTGTGCTGATTGAGAAAGCAGAAATGTAGTATGGTTTCGTGCTTTGGTTTGAATTCCCTTGACAGTATTCATGGATCACTGAGCCCTGCAGAGACACTAAGCACTGAGATGATCTGGGCCAGGCTATCAAACTAAATTTCATCCAGAGGTGAGCTGAAAGGTGTTGTGATGCTATGTGGATGTGTCACCACCTAGGCAAGACTCTTCACTATGTACAATTTTTTCTATTAGAAACATGTATTTCCAGTGCTGTCACAAATGCCTAGAAATCTGAAAAATGGAACTGGGCTTAACAGAATGGTTTAGCCTGCTTTCAGTCAGATAGTTTAAAACCATAGTATGTATATTCAATTTAATAAAAATTTCCTTGAAATATAGAACAGGAATTCATAAAGAAATAAATGATTTACACATCACAATTCTGAAGGAGGGAGGGGGGCACTGTTGTATTTTTGGATGAGAAGATAGTACATTAGTATCTCAATAGGTGTCTAAAGTCAAAAGGAGGCAGGAAAGACAAGAGAGCAGTAGTATAACTTATTTTTTCATATCTAATAAATGACTTCTGTGCTAAATGCACTTGTTAGATATAGTCAGACAAAATATGTTTTGCAATTTCATTTGGAAAATCAAAATAAAGCTGTGAAATTTTGCCTGGTTTGCAAAGAAAACAGCAAATCCCTGAATATTCCCTCACCACTTAGGTTAGCTTGACAGAGAAGGCTTAGGAACTAGAGCTGTATCTCAAGTTTGCAAAGTAGCCAGAGAGGAGAAACAAGCAGTGTCTGATAAGGCTTTTCATTAAAACTGTTTAACATGCTTGTAGTTACATTGTACTAGAAAACTGGTGAGAAAGGCTGAATGCACAGTGTGGTGGAGGAGAATCCAAACTTCTACGTATGCAATACTTGCCAAGAAAATCAAAGGTCTGATAGATAAAGTGTGTCTTTTAATGCAATCCTATAAAGCAGTTGTATATAATTTTTAATGGGTAGAAACATTCTGGAAAGTAACTAAGCTTGCTTAACGGTCAATAATTTAGTATGAAAAGACTATGGTTGTGATTTTTGAGGCTGAAAAGGCATTTTGGTTTTAACAGGCAAGTTCACCGCTGCAGGAAAATATTGCCTTTTGCCCAGAACAGCCTCTGGGCAAGGCTCTAAATGACCCAATAACATGTTTCATCTTTGCTTTAGTATTCGTATAGCTTCAGTATTGTCTTACCTGAACAGCTGATTTGTCTTTACAACTCTCTCTGATGTGGTGAAATAATATTTGTTCAGATATATACATGGAGATGTGACACAGATGCACTAGTGATCCAAAAAGGGAACTTCACTGTTACAGTCCCACAGACTATGCTGCCTACAATATTGGTACCTGGAAGGGTCAAATGCCTAACTTTACACTGGGAACCTGGGGAGAGCTACAGACATCAGATGGGATAACTAAAACATTCAGAATGCAACCATCAAATAAGAGGACATGAGATGCTGAAACAAGCCCCTAGAAAATTGCTGAGCAGAAAGGAGTACTATAAACCACATCACTACACAGGATTAAAAAAAATATTTCCTGTGGGGATATCACTTGTATTTTCTTAAAATGGTATAGTTGTGCTGTAATTCAAAATATCCAGATGTTGGATCTGAGTTTGTTTTATCTCACTGTGTAAACGTCCTGCTTACCATGCTTCAGACTGTGCAGGGAAGAACTTAAAATATAGTAGGATAGTGACAGTAAAGATTAGAGAGTAATACATAGCTAAGACTTTGGAGAAATCAGTTTTCCATGGAGAGTTCCAAGTCTTCTTCAAAGAGTACTTATTTTATCAAGAATGCTTTGCTAGGAAGCAAAATCTGATTCAGTGCAGATTTGTCTGAAAACATAGACATTTCTGCACATAGGATGAAAAAGGAATACGAGCACCAGTCTTGTAGAAGCTCTTGCAGAACTGCAGTGCTGAATAGAAACATGGAAATCTTCATCTTAATGGTGATTTATGGTTCTGGAAGTCGAGATTAAGACAGGAACATAAACCATGCCTGTGAATATTGGGGCTAGCACTACAATGATGACTAAGTATTACAGTTTTTCAGCTTAATCCTGCATGTGCCTAGGCACATGTTTGGCCCTATACAGCATCTCAGCTACATGTCGTCATCATTCCACTCTGCTGAGTTGGTGATTTTGGAAGTGTAGGGACAAGGCTATTAGTATATGTAAGTACTAACAGAATTGGGCTGAGAAGTGTCCAAGTAAAAAAACAACTAATACTCTAAAGTGGACAGATGGATATGATATGCTTTTGGCAGATTTTTGCATTTCCTCCTCAAACAGGTCACAAATGCTTATAAAACAGGGGTTTATTGCAGTATTCATTTATATGATTTATTTTTCCTGTGGTTAGAGTTTATAACTCATTTGCTTAATTTCCAGTCAGTATTTTCTTCCCTCTATTTATTCCCAAGTTGTTTATATATGTACACATATTCCTTTACATAAATAAATATAAATGTTCTATCACAAATACTTATGTTTTCCCATGAACAGTTTATGCTCTTTTTCTTCTATCAAAATTTTTAGATAAAAATAAGAAGGATATTAAATCTTAGAAGACCTGATTGCATTCTGTCATGAAGATTGCATTCTGTCATATTACACTATGTTGAATATTGTGTCCAAAGAATCATGAGAGCAGGTAAAGACAGAATGTGTAGTATTTACTACATACTTATGCTATAAATCTGGGAAGAAATATTAGACAGAGTAGATAAAAACAGGTCAAAGACAGATTTGTTCTTCTTCACATTTTTCTTTTTTTATTATTTCATATAAAGGAGGATCATGGCAAGGGACCCTTCCTTGATTATAATTACCTTTTCCTGATTATAGATCTGGAATGCCCCCACATGACTTAGGGTACCCTCTCTGCTGCTTCACACTATACCAATGTGGGAATTGATCCAGTATTGCTAATGCAAATTTAGAAATCTTTTTGGATGTCATCTTCTCTCTTGCTAGTCACCTGAATAAATCCTATAGAATTTGCAGTAAATGATCTTGATTTTGTTGAACTATGCATCTGTAAGTTATTATTCATTTGCAGACAACTCCACTGAATTTCTACAGAAAATAATGGTTTCACCACTTTGACTTTGGTCATACTCATCTACAAATGGATGGAGATATCAGCTAGAATTTGCCTCTGGTGATCAGTAGTAGCAGAGCAATTCAAGGCCTTTAAGGAATGATCTTAAAAACATGTGTTAGCAGACTTGGATAAAGGAGAAAACTGTGAGGCAGGTATCTTTATTGCTGTCCTCAGTCTCAGCTGAAGTCCATAAAAGGCCTCCCATTAATCTCCCTGGGAAATGGATCTGGCCCTACATATCTTCCTGAGCACTTGGAAAAGCTGTTTCTTGCACAGAGATTCCTGCCTTTTGGATGAGATGAAATGAAAGGATGCCAAGGTACTTTCTCCCACTTTGGAATCTGCAGTAAGCTAAGCACCTGCAATGCAAACACTTTTCTGTAAACCTAATGCATTGATGAAAACAGCCATGCAAGCAACTTAATGCCATTGATATTGAACGTCAGCTTAAAAAAACCACCTGTAAAAGTTCTTACCATCTTAGCATCTGGTTCTGAATTAAAGTAAAGAAATTAAAGTAAAGAAAATGAGGCTTACCCATGGAAGCAGCTGTAGTTTTTGGCAGTACTGTTTTTCATTAAAAGCAGTTCCACATCCCTTCTGTATTTTAAAGCCTCAGAAGACTTGGTTTCTTTCCTCTGCTCTTAGAGATACATCAATATATTTAAAATACCTATGTATAGTCAAAAAGATCAATTTTTTCCAATACATACAGAGAATTCAGCAATAATAGATAACATGCTTCTTTCTCTTCAGAGAAATCTGTGAGTATGGAGATGTGTTGGCCATTTCCTTTGCACTTGTGGCCCCAGACAAAAACAGGATGCTATGGAAAAATTTGAATTGCCATATTCTACCTCTCCTGAAGAGAAACATCAGTTTCCAAAACTGTCTTCATTGCACAGCAAAAGCAGAACAATAGATGAAGTACTAACCCCACAGTACTGCCATGTGAATAACCAATTTTTCAATTTTCTGGCAGTTCTGAATTTATTTTATGTTAACTTGTAAAGCAATTTGTCATGCAGAGTACTCAGCTAGCTAAAAGCAAGAGGAAAAACAATTCCAGTATTGAATAATGTATTTCTTCCCAACAATTGGTATTTCTTTGTATAGCTCAAATAAGTTTTAAAGAAATGGGAATTTTTAAAAGCTGATTTTAGAATTTTTTTAAAAGAAAATGTTTTGGGTTTTTTTCAGGCTAGTTAAGATTTTGAACCAATTGGTTTATACCATGTTTGTCCGTCAAAATGTAGAAAAAAATAGTAAGATTTTCCTGGGAAAAAGAGTTCTTATACCATCCATAGGGTAATCAAGCAATTTTAGTTACAGGACTGAATCTTCATCAGAGCTGATCACATAAGTGCCCCTCTCAAAAACTCTGTGATTACAAAGCTCATAACATATCCAGTGTCCTTTTCAATATTCCATAGTTTTGCCATATAATATTCCCATAACTACAAGAATTGCTAGCATCAGAATAGGCCAAGTCTTCAGTGCAGGCTGTCTTTATACATCTGGGATCTCCTTATATGTTTGAAAAAATGAATGAAAAGAAGAAGGAATCAGTGTCAAGAGATCTTCCAGCTTTGCATGATTCACTAGGAGAACTAGATATTCCCACTGCAAATGGTTCAAAGGTGGTATATAGGGAATTGCACTATCTCCAGCTTTGTGGCGTTAAACAGAAAAAAGTAGCTTTTTGATTTGGCTTATTTGGTAATCCTTTCTTAATTATGGGAATATATGTGAATCTAAAATGGAAGGCTGTGTGCTTTTAACTTTCCGTTTTTCTGTCTACACATTCCTCTTTAGCCAAGGAAACATGAAGAGTGGGATACATCTCACCTGATCTCACAAGAGTGTAAAAGAGGGACCTATTCAAAGCTAGTCTCTGTGGGCTTCCCTTATAATTAATAGAAATACATAGGTGCCTTCACAGAAGAGTTCATTTCAGATGAATTGTTCTGATGCCTACATTAGGATGAGATGAATAGCCTTCTGAAGGTGCCTGTATTTTTCCATTGACTTAAAAGGGATCCTAGTGTGACTTAGATGCCTGAGGTAAGTGAGATTAATCCTACCTTGAACCAAAAGGGACAGTATGGTTTGGTTTCTATAAATGCACTTAGACTTAAACAAGTCTAAGGAAATTTCCATTACAGATCAATTATTTCTGACACTATATGTTTTCTGAAGAATACATTCGTAAACATGTGCTTAAAGTATTTCTTAGTAACTATTATAGATGAGAAAATAAGAAAAAGGAACCATTCCCACCCTGTTCTCAACAGGATGCTTTTGAATGTCTACATTTACATTTTGCTTGGCTGACTGAGCCAATTACTAGTATGCAGAAAAGCAGTGCTGAACTCCAAGGGGGGTAGGACCATCCAATAAGAATGTCCCTAACTTCTATAAAAGGAAAAATGATGGTTTTATTAATACACTTTTGTAGTCAGGTGAGGATGCCAGGGTGAATGACTGAGTACCATTTTTGAAATGCTATGCATGTATCCTGGCCTGGGAAGTACCTAACAATGGATGCAATTACCTTTTCTGTGATGGCATATCATTAGTTTTCACTTAATTGTCACCTGAGTCACTTGACAAAGATTTATTTGATGTTTAATACTACAAGCCAAGCTCTGAAATACTTGTGAATTAGAAAGAACTGTACCTTTCCAGGGACAAGAACTGCTGAATCTCAATGCCAAGGTTTAATCACACATAGATTTACAGTGTACTGCTATTTCTAAGAGATGGTGAAATAGCTAAGTGTTTACTTCTGAGTAGAAATGGCAAACAAAGAATGAATCCCTGAGCTGTCTTTTTTCAGATACAGTGGGAAAGGGGAACCAGTGTATATATGCTGCCAGAAGAGCTAAAATAAATGCAAACTGATAATTATTCTGTATGCAGATTGACATTTTTTATAGTCACAGCGTATATATTAGCAAAATATAAATGCAATGCTGTTGATGCAGTTGAGCTCTCCCTCATTGTTCCAGCCTCTCCCAGCAGTTAGGGTCAGCAGTAAGGACATGAAGCTCATGAAGCATGGCTGGCCACAGCAAGACCCAGATGCTAAGCTAGGGATGATATCTTTTCAGTAGCTGCATCTGGCTCATTGGCAGGCTCTACAGGCAGATCTGCTGGCAGGCCTGGATTTGCCTCTGGGTCTGTCATCTGTCATGTTGTTACGCTGTTGATGGGCTGTCTCTGCTGCCTTGCCCTCCCAGGCTGCATTTGCCTTTCAACCACTTTTGCTGCTAAGGATTATGTGCTGTTCCAACATTGGGGACAAGGGGATGGCAAATACATTGCTAAGACACGTAGTTCAGAAAGCAACATCAGGACAGCATTCTCAGAATCAGAAATACACTTGGCACATGCTCATTAATGCATGTTTTAAAAAGCAGCTTTGCAGGTCTGGAATTCACTTGCAGCCTATTTGTTATGCTTTGCTGCTAGTTAGTAATTCAGGGCTCCAATGACTCATGCACCTTTGTTTTTAATTATGACACTTTCATTTCAGCATATACCTGATGATGACATATACAATTGTTGATTAGCAAAGCAGAAGCCTTAATGAGTAGGGGGTAGCTTAGTGAGCTGGCTGTAAAAATAATATGAAATGTATCATTGATTTCTCCATTCTCTGCTGCATGGTGCATAATAACTTGGAGAAAACCAGTTAAAATAAAATATTAATGGGCTAGCAGTACTGGGAAAACAGCTCACTGTTAACATGCTCAGTAGTGAGAGAAAATTACAGGTTTCATTGTGTATGCTGCACCATCTGCCTACACAGAGAGCTGAAGCCGTAGGCCCTCCCGGGGGAAATAGCTGCGGATAAGTTATTCAATTAGAACAGTATTATTGGCCAGCTACCTTGGAGAATTGGGTTGATGATGTTGTGATTATCCTGCTCCACATTCCTTCATGTCCCAGACAGGCTGCATCGCTTTGCAACTTCCTTAAGTGTTCACTCAACTGTACAGTAGGTGAGCAATTGAAACAGGGAATATCAGGGATGCCTGAAAGAAAATCAATTTTGAATGAACTTTCTCTGCCTAGCCACAGCCTACATATTCTGAGTCATATTGTATTTTTGTGGACTTCAGTGTAGTAAGTGACAGAACTGGCAGTGGGAGGAAAGAGGATTTCATTGTGTGCATTTAACCTGTGGCTGGGCACCAGATTTCATATGGTAGGTTACAAAATAGTACAATGCTCCTTCAAGTGTGACATTCTTATTAGTGACACAGAAGCTTTCAGAGACTACTGCCAGACATGTTTTAAGAAACTGCTCTGACCCTTTGTCAACCAAGTTCCAAAATGGTTTTTTCTCTTCTTTGAATGTTGAGGTTTTTCATTCTTGTGCAAAACAGATCAGACCATGGACTGATCTCTGTCTTGCAAATCCATTCTTTTTCTGACCTCCTCCTCAAATTAATGACATCTGAGAAGCACTGTATTCTCAAAATAGAACTCACTCTCACTGTGCTATATGCATAGGAACATAAAGAGAGTGACTTCCAATTATTTTTTTTTTTAAATAAGTAATGATGCACCTAATGTTTATATTTTAAAAAAAAATTATATTGTAGATCTTCATCCTTTTTCATCACCTAGTCTCATTTTAGTTGTCCCTGATCTACTTTCATCAACAATGGGATTTTGAGACAGCCAGGACTTGCTGTATCATTTGTTGTGATGTCATGTATCACACAGACTGTAGAAATTTTTAATATCATTAAATGAATTGCCCCTTTTAACTAAGCAGCAAAAGTTTATGATCTTACCACTAAGACTCAAAAAATCATTCTTTTTAAGAATTTTTTCCATGCTCAAAATTGTAATCATATTTCTTCCCTATTCATATTTTCTTTCCTGTCATGCACTGATGTAATCTGGAAAATCTAACAGGGAATGCTACAAGGGGAATTCTTGGGAAAGATACATTTTTCAACTGTGCTCTAATCAGAGCTGAGCTCTCCTGGAAAGGTGACTTATGCCGACTCTGAGTTCACATCACTATCAGTAATCTTTTCCTCATTCTTCAAAACTGTATGTCCTGTTAAACAAAGATGTACATCATCCACAAGGCTCACAGGAGGGAGCATTTTCGACGTGACAAATGAGGTCATTGGCTTTGCAGCTGAAGAGTCCCCAGACAAGTTCCAAAAGGTGCAATCTCTGAAAACAGCAGTGATGCTGCATGACTGATAACACTAAGTTGGCTCATTTCCTTGCCATTTATTTTTCATTGAATATAATAGGTGCAAGTTGGCAGCAGGGAGATACCCTGCCTGACCACCTGGACTTTTCTGCAGTGCTTTGCTCCAGGAGAGAAAAAACATAGCCATCCCAGGTTCCCAGAGAAAGGCAGGCCTGGAAAGGAAAAAAGGGAGGACTCTCAAGCTGTGGGAGGTTTTGTGCTTTAGGAAAATTTGGATCATGATAGTGACTTCTTTGTAAAGTGCCTTGAAGAGACAGAACAAAAACCAATGCCCATGAATGAAGTAATAATATTCATATCTGCTCGCATGAAGCATTTTGAACCATTTTCTGCAAATCCACTTCATGCTGCACCTTACATGACTTATCTCCCAGCTCCCATCCTCCCTTTTGTCTGAACATCTGGTACCTCTGGAGGGCATCTGCTGACTAGGGTGACTTGCACCAGTACATCTGTGTGACTTGTAGACAGTGGGACAGTGGTTTTGAGCTTCATGCTTGCAGGGCATCAACACATAAAACATGAATATGGATGAAGGGCTGCTGCACCATGTGTGCTCTTGCTGCTAATGATAAATATGATAATAACGGCAGTCCTACACTCAGGGAGAAAATCCAGCTCCCCCCATGTGCAGCCTCACTGATTGAGTCTGGAAAAGGCAGAATTCATCTATCAGCACCTTGTAGGGCCATAAAATACCCTGACTTTTTAACTTCTTCCGCTCCACAGAAACACGTTTCTGCGTGCAGACTACAACATGGAGATTATTATGGGACTCCTGGGATATGCAAACCACTGACTGAATGGAGTGCCATTTCCTTTTATACTACCATTGGAGAAAATTGTGCCATCTGAACCCACATGCTCACCAACTGATGAATGTGAGACTACTAGCTTGGTCTTCATTCAGAGACTTTCTGTCCATTTTCACACCTGTGGTCTATTTAGTTGTAGCATATGTGAGTTGCCTGAGCAGAGAAACCTGGAAGCACAGCCCTGGATCTGGCTAGAGGCTGTGGCTGGAGCAAAAAGGATGGCTGCACACCATGCCTGTTCATGTAGTGCCTGTTAGTGTGACACTGTCATTCAGACACAGCTGGACCATTCTGGAAAAGCTATCCTTCCGGAAGATGGTTACTTTCTGCAGGCTGCCCAGGAAACCTGTGAGATGAGCAGACCCACAAGCACCTTGTTCTGCCTGCTCTGGGGCTTGCTCCTGGGGCCATCCTGCCCTCACATCCAGGGGTTGTGCTGTCCAGTCACAAGCAGCGACCACATAAGTGACACAACACACAACCAGGCCCTAGGCAGTGGAGTTTGCATTGTTAGAGTTGATTGAAATGTTTCAGCCAACTTGAGTGCCTGATTATGCTGTCTCCTGGAGATGGCCTCCAAGTACGTGACTTTCCCTAGATCAGAAATGGAAAAGACAAAATGGGTCTACAAGACAAGTCATTAAAAGCTGTGGATTTAAATTTCAGTTTTCAGTAAATTTCAGTATTCAGCTGAGTATTTGTATAAGTTTTAAGTATTGTGTGTGAGAATTGATTATCCTTACTATCTAAAGAGCTTTGGTGTTCAGCAAAGAAGATCATGATGAGGGCACAGAAAATAAAGGAAGCATGAACTATGAATCTTGGGTTCAGTGAGGTGAAGAAAGAGGAAAATGCTCAGTTATAGGGATGTTTAGTTATTTTTTGCTCTGGCTTTCCTCATTCAGGCATGAAAAACTCTGAACTTCCCCATTAGCATGGCTATGTGGACTTCCTGAAGAGGCCTAGGAGGAGTTACAGGAGGAAAACCATCTTCCTAGTTGCAACACCCTGCATAGCAGTGGAAAATAGCTGGTTGTATTGATTCCAGAATTTTTCTATGGCACAGTGAGGCAAACCTAGCCAATCTGCTTGCAAGGTTCTGAACTTGCCAGTGCTGGAGTGAACTACGTCAAAAAGCTGGGGCTAGCCACCTGTGTCTAAGGAAAAGATAAGGCTGGAATGTCCTGAGCTGACCTCCTCTTCTCAAGTGACTCTGATTGTGAATGCAGTACAGGTGGGTAAAACTCAGTCTGCCCCTTGTTGCACTTCTACCTTTGCTCAAACTGACAGCTAAAATGACCCAGCTCCCAAATCTTAAACTACTAAGCCTCTGTTTGAACATATATTACATTTTTATCACAGATTCTTTACTATGGTCATTTCCAGCATAGGAAAAATTCCAGTCTAAACATGAGAGATTTTGGGATGTTTTTTGTAGGTTGACTTCCTGAAAGATTGCTTTGTGCCTGAGGTTCAGAAAAAAAATGATATCTACTACTTTAAAAGAAGCAGTGTTCAACAATGGGCATATTATTACTTAGACCTTTGCAACTACTTATTTATGTTACAATCAAAAAGACATCTTCAAAGTTACTGAAACAATTCTTTACAGGCTCTGGGAAGAAGGTAAATGTCCCTACTGGACAATATCTTCAGCAGCCTATCATCTGGAATATGTATTTATTATTCTAACCGAATCAGGCAAGGGGGTATGAAGTGCAAAGCAAATGGTACCTCTCCAAAGTATGTCTTTTATTTAATTGTTTTTAAAACTTATTTTAAATTGTTCTATTCATCTAAATGTTGTGCTTGGAGAGATTCCAGGGCCGTCTAATGTTAATGAAGAACAAGGAGAGTTTTTTGTACACATCTGCCTTTGAGAATTTTACAATAGTGGATATTTGTGTTGTTTCATTTTTGTACATACTTCCCCCTCAGGGAGAATTCTGTATATGGAAGCACATGTTAATTTAACCCTTGAGTAGAGCTGCAGCAAAAATGGTTTGTGTTTGCCCCTTTGGGAAACCAGTGGTGATGGTGAAGAAACAAGCTGTCAAAGACTGAGAGTTTACTGTTGTTTCTGTCATCTGCTTATTTGAATTGTGAGCATTGGTGCATATATAATTTACTAACAGAAGCACATCCTAATATATAAGTTAAAAAATCCACTTGCTATTGTGTAAGATAAGCAGGATGTTGGAGAGACGAGTACCAACACTGCCACAGAAATGTAAATTCATCTTGTCACAAATGTCAGAAGTGTTCCGTTTTTTAAGATACTCCATTTTTTAAAGAGACTCTAAAACTGACACAAAAGGAAGAAAAAGGGAGCATGCCAGAATACTGTTGAGAAATTACATTGGTTGTCCAGAGAAAAGTACTGAATAGCTTAGTTTAAAGGGAGAGAATGGAAAAAATAAGAATCAGAACCTGAATTCTTCTTTAATTTGTAATGCAGACTCAACATGGGAGAGAAAGGATAAGATTTGGCTGATGAAAATCTATTCTCTTGTCACTTCCTACTGGCCAAATGTCCTCCCGATAGTTGTTACAACTAATTGTGTCAGCACTGGGAACCTACATTTAAAGATTAAACCTTGATTTTTAAATGCCAGAAAGATGAATAGGGAGAGAACTAATGGCAGATACACTTGTCATGGTTGTTTTTGCTGCAACATGTTTGATGTGAGTGGTAGTTTACAAAGCAGTCAGTAGGAAGGGATCTGCCAGCCTTTAGCCCAGTTCATAGTGCTTTCTGATGTCCAGCTGACTCCACAGAACCCAAGAATTGCACCAAGTAGTGTTCCCTCAGGATTAGGGACAGACTAATCCCTGAAAGAGAGATGCTTGTTCTTGGACAAGATATTAAAAGAAAGGCTCTGTAAAACAATCCTACAACTCAGGCATCATTTGTGGCATTGAAGACCATGTCATTTGTGCTGGATAGATAATGGTGGGGATGTTGTTAAAATGCAGCGAGTTAACAGTGTATGTGCCCTATACTTTAACTTGAAAGCCTGTGTTCATTGAGCCTTTGTTTTTGATAAGTGCCTTTCTACCCAAGACTATCTCATTTCTTACAGTCAGAAAGGAACAAGGATTTGAAGCATTCAGCAAATACAGCAAGTTCAACATCCAACTTTTCTCAGTCTCTGTCTTTTATCTGAAACATGCCCCAAGCAGGTGTGCTATTCAACATCATTCAATCATAATGTTGGTAATGTGGCAACACAGACAGCTCTGGTATGCACAACTGTCTTAAAAGCTTAAGGCACTGCCTCCAAAAACAATCCACATGTGGCAGGAGGTAATTTTTTTGCACCCATTTCCAAACCGACTTCAGCTGACACTTCCTCTCAAACCCATTCTCTCTTCCTCTCTCAGCATGGTCAGGTTACCAACACTCACAGGTCTCTACAGCTTTGGAATCTTATCAGCATCTTCCACTGCAAAGCTTTTCTTCTAAACAGTTCACATTCCCAAGCAGCTTTCCATGCTATTTTCTTGGATGATGACGTGAGCCAGTGTTCAGAATCACTGTTCCCTAGGCTTCCTGTGTAGCTTTGAATATTCAAAAAAATAACCTTTCTAAAGGGAAATTATTGGTTACCAAAACCTATCAGCACCAGCTCTGAGTTTTGAGCTTTTTCTCAATTGGCCATTCTGTGGGCCACCAATGTAAACAAAATGTTTTGCAAAGAAAATTATTCACAAAGACCAGAAAGCAGGACTGTATCTGTATGTGATGAAAATGTTTCACACCTGAGCAGAAAGAATGTATGACAGTAAATTAACTTCAGTTGTTTTTCACACCATAGGTCATTTATTCTACTTGAAAATGAGAAATAGTTGTTGTCTGTATCAGACAAATGAGACATTTCCCATTCTAAGTCATCTAAAAAGTTTATTCCTGCTGTTCCAAGCATTTAGTGTCAGTATGAGATATAGCATATCTACCTTAAATATTCAAGTAGCATTGGCTTTTATTATGCCAAAACAAGGAAAAAAGGGTGATACTCAGCATCTGGATCTAAGTTGTAGCAGTGACAAGAAATATATTTTCATTTCCACAATAAGCAGTTCATCTAAGCTAATTTAGGGGATTATAGGACCTGCAATTTCTAGGATCAAATATTCTTAATCAACTTTGCCATTTTCTGTCATATAAGCTTTATACTTTTCTTCATTAAACCTACTGTAGCAGTTTTTGTGGTGGTCACTTAAAATAAAAACTACAGGGGAGGATTAGGGAGCAGGAAAATATATGTGCTTATCAGTTCTTAAAGCTGGTAAGCAGAAGTCAAGTTTGCACTTAGTTTGTGGATTTATTGTCTTGAGAGCAAAGGCACACCTACGGAGCACAACCTGTGATTAATTACATACTAATAAAACACTTCCCAGGATATTTAGATCCTATTTCTGTGCTCTTTGACATCTGTTTTTTAATTTTAGTGCCTACTGACTCACTTTAAGGGTACAAGCAGACCGGTACAAATGATCTTCCAAAGGACAGATGTGAAAAATCCCACAAACTTTAATAGGACCAGCATAGCATCCCATGGGAATCCCTCACCAATCTTTGTCTTGGCTGATTTCTGGTCCTTTCTAAGTAAAGGTGTGCACCCACTGCTGCATGTAGGGCTTCTGCATGTGCCTCAGGCCATATGTACAGAAAGAGAGAGGAAAAAATAAAGCCATTTTGGGGAAACTGGTTGAAATGGTGCCTGCACATTGTGGATCTCTAAGGCCTTGAGTACTGAGTATGCAGGCTAAGGTCCAAATTTCCAAAGAAACACACAGAGATCATGATACTCATAAGCTTAAAGTCTTACATTTGACAGAAAATAAAATCAATGACTTGGTCATCAAATGAACAAGCATGCATTTTTTGACAGAAGTTTCCTTAAAAATTGTTGCCAGTAAAACAGGATTTCTACCACAAACAGAGTCAAATCCATCAGATCTTTTGCTAATTTAGTAATAATTCAAATAGAGGCTCTGTCCCCATCAGTTCATTTGACAAAGGTGTCCCCCTGCATCTGGAAGATGAGCCAATTACACTTTAAAGAAATTCACAGAAAAGGTGACTGAAGATAGAAATCTCTGAGAGTGGGAAAGGGCAAGTGAGGGTGGGTATATTCTCCTATTCTCCTCCTGATTAAAGTGAGGACAATTATACTTGTCCTGAAGTTTTTTAGGGACTTGAGTCAGGTCCTTGGGATTAGGTTTGGACCTACTTTCTATTCTTCTACTTCCCCCCTCTCTTTCACTATGTACAGATCCCATATTTATATGAAAATAAACCCTTGCACTGTTTTTTTTACTCTTACACACGTTAACTAAAAGGGTCCCTTTAATTAAAAGCCCTGTTTTAGGCAGTACTGGCAGACAGTGAAAGACTGCTGTCACATGCTTTCTGTTGGAAAATACAAGAGAAACTGCAAGGAGCCTTTACCTTGGAAATCTCACCCAGGACAAGATCACAAAGAGCTAACATCTCTTCCCTGTTCTCTCCATGTACTGGGAGTTTCCAACATAACCAGGGGACTTTATCATCATGGTACAACAATGCCTGAAAGGAGAACTGCATGATGATGCATTCCTATGTTTTCCCATGCTTGTCACAGGTGTTGAGATCCAAGAGCTGCCACAGGAATGTCCAACTGATGAGAAAGCATTTGAGGTCAACTAACTGCTGAAAAACCTATGTGCTCCTACTGTGAATAGGTTCTGCCTGACTCCCTTTTAGGCATGGCTGGGCAAATCTTAACCCTTGCAGCTTCAGATCTTCAGACCTTCTGCTTCAGTCAGCGGGGCTGTGAGTCATTGGATTGCCTGCAAACAAGCAGGGGGCTTTACACTACAAGTCTCATGGCAGAAGAATTTTAAGCTCTGGGCATCTGGCCAAAACTTGAGGTCTTGTAAAACTTATTTCCATAAAAGAAAGAAATTGATTATGGATTTAAGATTTCATTGATGAAACTATAAATCTATAAGGGATATATACACAGTCTTGTTTCCTTGACTAGAAGAGGAATCAAACAAAAAATTAATTCTTCAGTCCCAATTCCATGCCTGTTTTGGCCAAACACACAACTGAAAACTATTGTTTTTTGCTTCTCACTCTGCATTTCCTCTGTCAATCTACCATGAAATCTGATGATTTCTTTCAGCTTTCTTAGTGTTTTTCTGTAGTTCTTGAAAAAAGCTCTTCAAACAATGCCTTTCAAACTCCTGAGCATTTTTAGTATAAAATAATAGTAATACAATTTTAGTATAAAAATAAAGCAGAAGTCTGGTAATACTTCTGTTCTCTCTCTTCTCTCTCTCTTTTTTTTTTTTTTTTTTTTTTTTGATTAATGACATTTAGATTGCAAAGTATCACAGGCCTTAGTCAATTCTTCTGTCCTATGCATTGTTTTTAAAGAATTTAATCTAGGTCTTCCATATGATCCTGTTTCCATGCAGATCCTGTTTCCTACTGCCATGAACAGTAGGACTGATCAGCTTTGCTATCCAGCAGTACTGAACATCAAACTGTTTAAAGAGGGTTTCTTAACATCAACATTCTTCCCAAAATTAGTGTTTCACAGCTCCCCACAACCTCTAACAATTTCACCCACCATGCTCCTCATACCATTGTGCATTTTCACATCAGTACACCAACTAGTTTGGACAAAATTTCACCTTAGTTTGCTTTCTTACCACACAGCTGGAAAAGCAAATGGTTTTGCTGATAAAGATGACTTGTTTCTTGGTACTTAATTTCAGTACTTATTATTGGGCACAGCTTAAAAAATTGTTCACACCATTATGGGAAAGTTTCTTATCCTGATGATTTTGTGCTTCTATGCTGGCATGGTCATAAGCTTTGGCCCTCATCATTCAAAGTAGAACTTCATTCTAACAGATTTTGAGATAATAACTTTTAAAAAAAGCTTTATTGAGACTGTTCCAGTATATTCTGCCCCATTCCTGGAAGGGATTCAAGGCCAGGTTGAATGGGGCTTTGAGAAATCTGGTCAGATGAAAGATGCCCATGGTGGGGCAGAGAAGTGGAACTAGGTGATCTTTAAGATTCCTTCCATCACAAACCATTGAATGATTCTATTATTATTTGGAGCAAAATATTTTTAAATACAAATGTTGACACAATTTTAACTTTAGACATTCATATCTCATGTAAGGCAAAGATATCACTGTAGAAGAATGGTTAGAGAATAAGGGACATGTGAATCTACATCAGTTTGCAAGTGTAGAGTTAGCAAAGTTTAAGACTCAGCTAAGCTGACAAGGTCACCGTGCCCTTGTAGGAGAGCGTTGTAACAACAACAAAGTTTTGTAGCTGATAAAGGGGGAAAGGAATGTTAACACTGATCCACAAGTGTAAGAAACTAAGAGGAGTTAACATTTCTGTGAGTAGCGAATGATTAGCTTGCTTTTGCACTACGTATGAGCTTCCTTATGAATTGAATAAAAGATATAACTAACAGATTAAAGTTGAGACTTACTGATCTCTCATATTGAGAGCGGTCTGTCTCCCGCTGACCCCAACATATCACTGAATTAAAAAAATCTGTTAATTATCCATTAAGGTTGTATATTATTACACAGTAGAAACTTCTCCTATTCAGCTGCCTTCTTTGACACACACTTTTTAAGATATACTTTGCTGCTAGCACATCTTTAGGCACATGGAAACAACCTGCTTTTGTGCCTTTAAATTTCCTCCTAGAGGAATACCCAGCTTTCCTGGACGCCTCTGCCTTTTGTGAGTGCCTCCAAAGAGACTCTCTCAATCAGACCCCAAAATAGGAGTTTCGAAAAAATGGGAGAAAGGAGCAGAAAAAAGGGAATGGAAAAGGAAGGACATGTAGAAGGAAGGGGACAAGTCATAGCAGGGCTGTCACCAGAGCAGGGCAGGGCAGGCAGGGATGCAGCAGTGAAGCCTGGGCAGGGCTGAGTGCCAGGGCATGGGGTGGAAGCTCAGCTGGACAAGGGTCGGGGCTCTCAGAGTGAGCACTTAAGATCTTCTCCAGTTTTCTTTTTGACTATAACTAGAATGATGATGAGGAGAAATACAGTGAAATTCTCCAAATAACAGTGCAAAACAGCAAGGTTACAGGTAGGTAACATGGAAACCTTGGTTATATGCATATTGTCACACAACGATTCCCCCATTATGGCCTACATTTCGCATTGCTCAAGGAACCTCAGCACCAGAGAAAATAAGAATTTTTAAATGAACAAAAGAGGTGTTCCTCTTTCCACAAAGTTTATTTGTGATGTTAATGCAAGTTTTACTAAATGTGCAAAGTAGTTTACAATGCAGCACATTTAAACTGGTAAATCAATAAGAAAATGGGAATGGAGGAATAGGGGCTGCATTCTTTTCCACTGAAAATGTTAAAAAGCAAATGTATACCTCTTGGTGAGGTAGGAAAACAATCTTAAGAATTAAAAATGCTTCATCTCTTCACTGATTTCTGCCCTTTTTCATTTTTTTCCAAGTCCTTGGCAGAGGATCAGGGAACCCAGAGCAGCCTCTTGCTGATCTCACACAGCTATTTCATGTTGAAAGTGCTGATCTAACAACCCTCAGGTGCATGGTTGGGAAAATTGTGATTATTGTTCTGAAGACTTGCCATGGGGCAACTGACCATGGATTCCTAATGTGTACCAGATGAGACCATGGCTCTTACATTTACAGAGAAGTATTTAGATGCACTCTGAGAATAACTGTGATAGTCTGCAGATTAGTGGTAATGGGAATTTTGTGTGAATTAAAACTATTTACCACTGCCAGGGAAAACATGAATGGAAATGCCATGATTTTCTACCACACTGAATAGTTTTTTAAAATGTTTGATAAAATGTTTGAATTTAACCTTTTGTGAGTTTTTCTTCTTTAGTATATTGCTTATGTAAAGCCCCAGAATAGTGGTTCAGGCACTGAGTGGTAAAGGATTCATCTCAGCTTCCCTCATAGTCTGTCTGCAACCAAGATGCTCAATTTCTATCCTCCCATCTTGCTCTACAGTCACTGGAGAGAAGCACACATCCATTTGGTGCTTCTCTGAAGTACTCTGAGGTGGACTCTATATCTGCCTAATTCTCTCCATTGCCTGTGAGGGGAGTCCAGGACAGCTAGGCAGATGTAAATAAATGCAGAAAAAAGTCTTACTCAAATCCTCTGTTACAGATGGAGATGAAGAATGGATATGATGGTCATTCCTCCTCTACTTTCTCTGCTGAGCATGAAGATGGGGTTTGCAATAGTGATGTTGGGCCCTAGATGAAAATTACTAATTTTGTGAAATCAAGGCACTACCAATTAGAAATAATCATTCCTGATCAAAAGCTGTGGAGGTAGGCACCAAACCAAGGTAGCAATTAAGCATGTACTCAACTTTAAACATGCAATTAATAGTACTGACAAGTTAAGCACTTGTTTAAGCACTCTGCTGGATTTAAGCCCTCTTCTTTTAACCAATATTCACCTTCCTCGTGCCAGTAGAGCTCTGACAGGAATGAGTTACACAGTTGGGATCTTCTACAAGAGAAAAGCATGTCTTCTGTGACATGCACAAAGATACCATTTGGGCTTTAAGAGAAACCATGTTTTTAAAATAATAGGAAGGAAAGATCAGAGAAAATGTCCCTTTCAACTTTTTTTCTGAAAAGTCATGAGTCAATATTTTTATTAAATCAAGCTGTGTTTCCTTCATTCTTTCCCCCTTAACTTGTAAAATTGAAAGTAGTTTTACAAGGAAAATCTACAATTCTATTTGGCATGCAGAATGCTAGAGAAAAGTCTGAAATTGGCAATGAAAGGAAATATTTTTACTTGTCAACTTTACTGATTGAATAATAAAATTTAAAGCAAGAAGTCATAGAAATTGCTCCAATAAAGAAATCATCTGACAAAAATGTTTTGCCTCTAGGAAAACTGATTTCTGATGGATGCAACCCATCCAAATATTTGTTAATATATATTTGAACTTTTTTTCTAGATAGTTAGTAATGTTTCTTCCACGTCTTTATTTTTAGAGTTGTACACATTGCATTTGGTCTAAGATTGCACCACACGGTATTGAAATTGATGCTTAATATGCACAAATTCAGGAAATCTATATTTAATATTCCTAGATTAACTGAATCTCTTATTGGAGATATATCTCCAAACTCTGAACACAGTTTTTTAATTATTTACCTCAATCTATTGAAAGTTCAAAGATCAGTCAGTTGCTGAAGATGTTCTTGGCATAATCTAAAATACCAATGATGTCAAAATGCTCCCATTGCAATTCCAATATTTCTGCAGTGCCCAGATAGGAAAGGATCCAGACAATAACTGGAATGCTCTTATCTCACCCAAAAATCTACCTGAGCTTAAAATTGTTCCTATCTTTTATAAAACAACAAAAACTCTGGTGGAAATAAAATAATTTTACAATAAGACTGAAGATTAACTCAGGAAATTCTAAACAGGGAAGGACATCAAGGGAGCTGTGTACAATTTCCAAAATTAAAGAGATTATGTGGAAAATGCTACAAAGTAGTAATTGCTGGGGTTTTTTGTCATGTAAGAGTTTAGTTTCAAGACGATTGCTAACTAATGCTGTGCACAGTGTAATATAACATCCTTATGCATGTGAGAAACCAAGTTATCACTAATATGAGAATTTTGAGAGAATTTCCTGACTTGTTTAATAAAAACCCCTCATCCTCTGTAGTGCACAGTCAGTTTTTCACACACAGAAGTATGGAGTTTTGAAATTGCTAGCAGAATACACATAAAGGAATTAATTGTCTGCTCTGATAACCTTAGGCAGCTGCAAATTTAGAAGAAACAGCTTTCTGCATGGGTCTGGAGTCCCTAGGTGTAGGGATGTGTAGGGAGTTTTCCCATGGCTGTATGGAATCCTGGCAACTTTGTAGGGAGTCCAGATTCCACCTGGGTTCAAGACACTGAACAACTCTGTTCTTAGAGGTAAATGTATTGCATTCATTTTTACAGAGGACATTGTCCCACTCCCACCTCTCAGATTTATCTCTCTCTAGAGCATTCATCCATTTTAGTGAGCTTTTATACAAACACACTGAAACTAGCACATTAAAACTCATCCTGTTGACCACTTCTGCTATGCAGTTGTTTCTGCTTTTATTGACACTTTCCTCCTGAGGAACTTGTGAAACAAGATCCAGATGTTAATGTCAAGTAGTTTTTTTTACTTCTCTTTATAGAGTAAAACTGGTTCTAAGGACTCTTCATCTGTAAATACCTCCAGATACTGCTTGACTTGCAATTTCTTAGTTAATTAATGTCTGGATACAACCCTGTGTTTTAGGATAACCCAGCTTGAAGAGAGAGGTTGGATCAGATGACCCATTCTGTGATTCTTCTCATTCAACTATGTGTTGTTCTCAGGATGATCTCATCATGTTAAAACACCATCTCTACTTCTACTTCAGTGGCTCAAAATGTAACAACATTGTCCAGCTGATACCTAATCCTTCTCAAAGTAATTGGGAAAATGGGGGACTATATGTTTTCTCTGCTCCCTATTGCTCCCAAACACCATTTAAATATCAGTTTGCCTGCTTTATAAAATAATAAGTAAATTTCTTTTAAATAAAAATTATTCAGCTTAATACTTTAATACTTAATACTGAAGGACTCATTATTTTCAAGTCCAAAAAGGGGTAGCTGACAGAATCCACTGTTACATAAATTGCAGGCTTAAAATATAGATTTTAAAGGTGTTAATTATGGATCACATTTTGAAAAACTGCTGCTTGGGGTTTTTTAGGTACCTCCCTTTTTGGGAAGCTATCAAACTTGGTTTGGACCATACCAAGTACTGTAGTGGGGTTTCTTTTAAGAGGAATTTGTTGCCCAGCTCCAGCATCTGTTCTGACTGTAAGGTAGGGTATTCAAAGAGAAAGTTTTTGAAGTGTCCAGGAAGTAGGACTCCAGGTCTGCTAAGACAAATATTTAAATTGCTGAGATTTACCAAAGCACTGGCACAACAAAGATATTTATTTCCTATGAGACACCAGAATTTGGAACAGGATGGTGAAGGAGTAAACGGAATACTTAAAGCATTTTGAAGGTACTTTTGGAAAAAAAGAAATTGAATAAAGTGTATTTTTGCCAAAAGTTATATTCATTGTTACTTAAAACTTATGGATGGTGATTTCACCTTTTTTGTTGATGAAAATTTTGGTGGAAAAAAGTTATCTGATGCTGGGGGAAAAAAAAAGATTACCTTTCACCACTTTAAATGGTGTGGTTTATTTGGTGAAATTTATTCTTCATATTTCCAAGGTAATTCAATAAATCAGGACTGTGTAAATTAGTATCACACATCTGCTTCAGAATGACCTTCTGTTTCTATATAACTATAACAGTCTTTTGATCTGTGTTCCTAACCTAGCTATGCTTCATTATATTTAAAGAAATACAATCCTTAGGCCTCTCTTCAAACTTGACAGTATTAACTTCCAACTTAGAAAATTTTTGATCAAAATTCAGAAATTCTACTGCCGGGGTCATTATTCCTACTCCTAAAAGGAACTATTGGTCTAGTATGAATGCTAGAAGGAACAAGCAGCATGGAGCAGTGTTGATAATTGCTGTAATGTGATTTTCCTTCATCTCAATTATTCTTGTCCTACTCTTCATCATGTTGCCTGTCTGATGGCAAAGAGAATTTCCTCATACAAGCCCTGGGAAAAATTATAGGCCTCACACACTCTTAGCTTTCCCCATTGCAGAGACTCTGCAAGTTTCAGTTTCACAGCACTGTACCAAGATCTCAGGGTCCTGGCTGCTCAGGATCCCCAGGATTCCTGAATGGTGCAAGCATTCTGCACTGCTGGATACCTCTATGAATAACTGCAAGACAATTATCAGGCTTATGTCTCTGTCTCATGACTACATTTTTTCTCAAAGGGTAGTATAGCAGAATCCCCTGACAGGAGACCAAGGTAGGGCACTACAGATTCCAGGAAACATTTATTATAGCATCTTTTACTGTTCAAATTCATAGAATCATAGAATCACAGAATGGTTAATGTTGAAAGGCACCATGTCATCTATTTCTAACCCCCCTGACATAGCCAAGGACACCCTTCACTAGACCTGGTTGCTCAAAATCCCACACACAACGGCCTTGAGCACTGCCAGGGGTGAGGCATCACAGCCTCTGTGGCCAGCCTGTTCCAGTAAAAGATTTGTTATTGTGAATAGAAATGTGAATGAACTAAACAGCCCCTTGCTGATTCCAGTGGGTGTTACTGGCCCTGGGCACATGAGGAGGCTCTTGGTGTCTTGATCTCATCAGTTCTTGTGGATTCAACAGAACCATCAGTTTCTGGAACTCCAGTTTTGTGACACTTTCACATTCAACCTCTCAGCACAAGTTTTTGCTTTTACCCTTTAGCCTGCTTTGTGGGAAATCTTTCTCTATCCACACCAGCAGTTATGTATGCAGTCCATTCAAACAAATTCACACCAGAGGGGTATTTATCACTGGCTCACTTGCTAAGTGTAGGTGGATCATATCACACACAAGATGAGAAATTAGCAAGACATTAATGTATTTTTTCCTGCTTTCTCTTGGGTGTAAATAAAAATCTCATTGTGAAATCTAGTAACCTTCATTATTTGACCTACAGAGTTTGCTATCCCCACTGTTCTTTTCAAACATACACTTAAAATGTATGTGTTGTTTGTGATTTGATTCTGAAAGGCTAATTTGCAGATGTCGAGGGGGATACTTGCTTATGTGTTAGCTGTTCTGAGCAGAATTTACAGGATGGGGCACTATTTTTTTGAAATGCATACTGTGAAATATACGGATACAAAACCCAGGCACATTAATATACAATTATGTTGCAATTGTGAAACCTTAACACCATATTAATACAGCTTTCTTGCATCTAGTGTGTGATACATATGAGAAAACATATGGCACATAATCCTTTCCAAGTGGTTTTAGAAATGAAAAGGTGTCCTCTATAAGCCTATGTCACTGAGAAAGGGAATGTTTTCTCATTTCTCTGGGTGCTGGAACCCCATGATGAGCAGATTTGCATAACAATTAACCTCTAAAAATAATTTATAACCTCTCAGATGAGAAATCAGCTTCAGGGTAGTTAAAGGGGGACCCATTGTTTATTAACATGACTGTTTGTATAAAGGCGATATCAAAGCAGCATAGACAGTCCCTCATAACTTCCTATGCACTATAGAGAGTGCACAGTGGTGCTTTCCTTCCATTATGTGCTGCAGAACTGTTAAGGGAGGGAGAGACAGAGAAAGATAGAGAGGGAGGCTTCCTTTATAAATACAAACTCATCTAGCCTAATAAAGTATTTAAAAGATAAAACACTCAATTGTTTTTGTGCTCATACAAAAGTGCATGAATCCCCTTATTTCTTACAGTTGTCCTGCCAGGCTGACAGTGGAGATTTTCTGTTTTCACTTACTGTCTCCCTGGCTCTGGGGTGTGGACAAGGAAAACACAAGGGCAGGGAGCAGCCATGAATAGGACAACTTGTAATTTAGAAGTGCTTGTGGTTTCACACAGCCAGGACTAGTCCTAGGATAACACACTCCATCTGAAGTTAAATCCTCTCTCCCACAGAATGAAACCAGTTTATTTTGACCATTTGCTCTGTCTTGTACTCTGCTGTAGGGCTTTCTCTCAAACATTTCACTTTGTAACTCAGAAGTCAACATTCAGCATCCCTCGAAGCCTAAATCCTTTCAGCTTTATTGGAGTGTGTTTTGATAGTTATTACTTGTTTTGATAGATATCAATAGACTCAAATAGTGTCACAGTCTCAAGCTGTGCCAAGGGAAATATAGGTTGGATATTAGGAAAAAGTTTTTCACAGAAAGAGTGATAAAGTAGTGAAGTAGCCTGCCCAGAGAGGTGGTGGAGTCACCATCCCTGGATGTGTTTAAAAAAAGATGGATGTGGCACTTGGTGCCATGGTCTAGTTTAGGTGTCAGAGCATGGGTTGGACTCGATGATCTTGAAGGTCTCTTCCAACCTAGAAATTCTGTGATTGTGATTCTGACTCTGCTTTGCAAAGCCTGCCCCAAACATCTCACAGACTAATGAAACCCTTCTATCCAGAGATACTCCCACTGCTGTTTGCTGTGACCATCTGTCTCCATTACTTTGCTTGGTATGAGAAGACATAGCTCTGTTTTCAGTGTCTTGGTGCTTATCTCCTGCACAACTTCCTGCAGAGAGCTACAAGTAGAAAAAGCAAAAGGACCTACTTCTGAGGCACAAATGCACATCACAAACTGACAAAAGTTGGTCTTGTCTTCTGTTTCCTGAACATTACAAAATTTTTGGCATTGGCAGTAGAGACAATAAATCATAACAGTAAATTACAAGAATATGCAATCAGTTGCTCATAATTTTCAGCCTCAATTTTACACTGGAAATCTCACAAGAAAACCTGCCATGGGATTTCATTCCCCAGTTTTGCAATCCCAAGTGGCTAGAAAAGCTTTGCTCAATCAGCCAACATGGAACTTAGTCCCACCGCTTCTCCTTCTCCCCCCTTCACTCTCAGATCCAGTTTTAAAGGTGCAAAACTTATTTCTGAGCTAAACAGATGAATGGGGATACAATTCAACTTCAACCCAGGACACTGGATTAAAACATTCTTGATGCCAGTTTTTATCAATTAGACAGGATGTGAGTAATGGAAAGGAGTTCATCCAGCATTTGGTCTGTTCAGCTGGTCTATGTGCTGCTCTCAGGAAAGGGATTACTGCAGTCCCCAGGGGCTTACTGAAGTGTTTTGTACTATTTTGAGAACATACTCAGTTTGGTATTTATGATTTTACCTATCTGTGCTCATTTTTATATATATTGTATATATATTGTATACATAAATACCCATACATTGAACATTCTTCTTGAAAGTATGGCCCTTTGAGCACCACTTAGTGTCTTTGGTGAGAGATCAAAACATTTAAAAATAGAATTGTATGGTTTTGGTTGGAAGGGATCTTTAAATATTACTTAGTCCAGTCCTCTTGCCATGGACAGGGACCTTTTCCACTAGATGAGCTTGCTCAGTGCTCCATCTAGCCTGGTCTTGAACACTTCCAGGGCTGGGGTATCTACAACTTCTGTCTCACCACTCTTACAATGCAAAAAAATTCTTATGTCCAATCTAAATCTACCCTCTCTCAGTTTAGGACTGTAGTCTCTTGTACAGTCATTACAGGCTTTAGTAAAAATCTCTTTCTCTTTTATATTGAAAGGCTGCAAAAAGGTTTCCACAGAGCCTTCTCTTCTCCAGGCTGAACAACTCCAACTCTTGGGGGCTGTTCACTGGATTTCAACATCTGAAATGCTGTATCATGGTTTATAAATGTGTATTTACTGCTCTTCTTATTGGGGTGGTATTTGACAAAATCAGATAACTTTTTAACTAGAAAAAGTTAGTTATGAACCAGACGAAAACCAAATCTGTTATTCATGGCATCCTTGTCTTGGTCTTATAATACAGATATGTTTCATCCATCTCAGTATTTAAGCTGCTGTAGAACAAGAAAACACACAGCTATTTTCCATCTCATGTTTCATTTTTATCTTGCAAGTCAACCTTGTAAATTAGACTAAGTTGTATTATATTTAGTTGAATAACTTCACAGTCCCAATACTGCTCATTCCTTTCATGTGACATGAAAAGTCCTTTCCATTGTATTTTAATTCAGTACTCTAATTTCTGCTGATTTTGAAAGTTTTCGTGAAATTTCTACTAGACTTCTGGTTTGGCTGTGGAAGAAAGAAATCTCTCGCTGTTCTTTCATGGTTTCAATCATCACCACAAATCTATTTACATTATTATGAAGGTTTATCACCAAAAGATAGTGCACTAACCAAGGCTTTTATCAGGACACCTTTCTTCTGTCAAGGAGATGGAAACAAACCTTTTTTGGCTATTATTTCCATCTTCAATTTTTCCTTACCTACTGAAGTAATTTAGCTGAACAGTGCTAAATTTATCAGTTTTGCTGTTTGGGAGAGATTTTTCTGAGTAGCAAAAGCCTTGAGGAAGGCCATTTCTGCTCTGTGGCAGAACTATACAGAAACAGACTGCTCAGGGAAATGGTGGAGTCATATCCTTGGAAGTCTTCAAAAAGCATGTGGATGTGGAACTTGAGGGCACAGAATGTTGAACTTGCTGACAGAGCTGGGATTACAGCTGAACTTGATGATTTTAAAGGTATTTTCCAACCTTAATGATTCTATTCACAGACTCATGTGGATAGGTTTTGCCTCTCCCTCTGCTTACACACCCTGGTTGCTACTGGATTTCAGAGATGATTGCCCCTAGACCAGAGTAAGCTAATTTCTCAGGTTTATGTGGGAGATGGGAGTTGCTATTTTCAGAGAATATATGGCAATACATATGAACTTGAAGCATTTGAAATATCTTTAGAGACCCTGACAAATAGCTTCTCATCTCTGAGACAACCGTACAAAGGTGGAAGCCTGGGAACAAGACAGTGGCAGGAGTGACTTCTTCTGACCATGTAGCCAGATCTCCTACCAAATGACCTGGCACTTCCAAGAGTAAACCTCCCACTCAAAGTCACAGAATGCAGTTCTGGCTTTGAATTGTCCAGAGCTCATAGAATTTGTGTTTGGATCATATAGCTTTTGTCAGAAGTGCCATTTTAACTTACACTGTTTTAAACTTGGAAAGGACAGAGAGAAATGTACACTTGATATTAATTAGGCCAGTGTCAAACTGTTATTTCTGGTTTCCTATTAGGCATATATTATTATGCTGTTCTCTGTCTCAGTGACTCAATCTTTCTTGCTGCTGATTGAATCCCGATTGATATTGGCTCTGAAATCTCAGCTCCACTGCAGCAATGAGGAGTTGTGCCAATGCTTTAACTTTTGCCAAGGTATTATGCACTGAGTGTTTCTCTTCTTACTAATCTTTTCAGTGACCCAGCTGAATGTCTACTTTTTTCATCAGAATGCCTCAACATCTGTGTAGCACTTAGAGTATTAGATTTCTGGTTTGTTTCTACATTATTCTTTCAAATTGCACAAGTAAGTTTTTTTTGATATGAAAAGAACTGAAAAAATGAGTGAACTGAAATTTTAAATAATTAATAATACAGTTGTGATGAAGGGACATCTAACTGGGAGACCAGAACACGAGATTGCAGAATACCCTGTTCACCCCCTATTTTTCAGATTCAAAACACACTCTAATGCTGTAGAAAACTGAAGACAATGAAAATAATTAAATCTCATATTTCAGATATTAACCATTCATCATCAGAGTTTAAAAGTATCTCCAGTTACAATCACTGCTCAGTTTGGGGGCTTTGATCTCCTCTGTAGCACTGAGGCTTGGATCTGGATCAATGCAAAAGTATTGGACCGGAGCTAAAATACTCCTAAGTACAAAGAAATGTCTTGGTCAGTGTGGCCTAAGACTTGTTACTGATTCTGGATAAGAAGGGGATCTTGTACCAGCTAAAACTCAGCTGGGTTTGTTTTATGAAAGTTGGTTGAGCCTCAACATATTTCAGTCAGAAAGAAATTGTCACAATCCATAGACCAATGTCCATTAACCTCTGTTTCTGACATGTATGAGACAAGTGTTGCTTTCCTTTCATTCCTTTCACCAATTTTTCTGAAGCAATGACCACCAAATTTTAAAAACATAATCTGTGCCTCACATTCTGAGAGTCTGTTTAAAATGTGAAAATGTGTTTCATTTTGAAGGGATAGAATAATGCTACGTGTAAATTGGAAGATTCGTAAAGTTTAGGCTGATCACAAAAGGGCACTCACTCTCCAGTCCTTTTAATCTTTTTTCTTAATGTGTGCAATTAATTTAAAAGATGAATTCCGTCCTTCCTAACAGCCTTGGTTGTTTGAGAAAATTGTTGTTTCTACAACCCTGTGTTCCATTTATTCTCCCTCTCCCCACTTCCTTGGTGCCCATTAGGTCTTACTGGACTGTCAGTGCAAGAAAGGCAGAAGAGAAAAACAATTAATTAAAAGAGAGAAAGATAATGAAAATTAATTCCAATCTGGTAACACAATTAGACCTCTCATCACACTATCTATTAAAATCTAGATTAGGATATCAGCTCTATAATTTTCAATCACAGCATATTGGGGTTGAAGATGACTTCAAATTTGGCATTCAGACTGCTGTTTTGCTTAATCCAAGATGAATAAAATATATAAGAAGTAACAAGTTTTAGAGTTTTCTTGTGGGAAGAAAGCATTTCTATAGAGAATGCCTTCTATAACCTAACAACAATAACATCAATAACAGCAACAACAACAACAACTAGGAGTTGTAACATCTGGATGGCTTCTTGGCATTGAAAAATTGACAGTCATTCTCTGCTTGAAACATTGTATGGATTTATGCTTAATGAACATGACCAACATTTTAAACATTTATTAGACCATCCTGGCCACAGGATTAGACTTGACTGCCATCAACTAGTATGAGAAAAGAGGGATCAGAAAATTTTAAAGTTTTGTTTACAGTCCTGCTAACTGGAATACAAGTTTAGATTCTGAGGAACCATAATTTTAGCATCTCTCTTGCCAGCAAGAGCATCCATTGAGTGCAGAACAATTGTGATCTCAATCTTTTGTTCTACAAACAAGTTAACAGTGCTCTACCTTGTGACACAGTGAAATACAGGTCTGAATTTGATCTCTAATCTTTAGGTCAGCAGAGGCTGTGAGCAGTACAAGTTTAGTACCACCCTGTGTACTATTTTCTATTATAATACCACTGTCAAAAGAAATTTCAAATCTAAGCCAACTATATTGTATTGCATTACACACATAGAGGCCTAGAAAGCGTTATAATGAGGTTTGTACCTTGGTTTCTATTGCCATACAGATTGTGATTTTTAATAGCTATCTGAAATTGATTTTATTAAGAACAATTCTATGCTCTTCCTCAAGAGGGTTGTTAGAGAGGTTTCAGGTCAGCCTCCCTGGAAGAGAAACCATAAACTTTGCTCAAGCACTCAAAATGAAATGTTTGTGTTAACTCAGCTAATAAACAGCTGAAGAGAGAGTCTTTAAACCATTCTTCCTTTTTAGCGTGGGCAGAAGGAAGAGTAATGACACACACTTAAAGAAATGCAGCACAGGAGACTTGAAATCATGTACATTTAGTACTGATGATCTCGCTTGGGTCACTGGGCAGCCATTTCACTGGCTGGATGCTGCCTATCCAGGGCCTCTTGAAGTGACAGGCAGGTTGTACTGAACAGAGATTCAAAAGCCTGAGAGCTTCGTAGGAAATCGTCCCTAGGCAGTGATGACTGGAAGAGCATTTTGGAAGGCGTTTAATCTGTCCCGTGTAAGAGCGCAGCTTTCTCTGCAGCAGGAAAGTGAGAACACTCAGGTGAGAGCAGACACCTGAGCCTGAGCCAGACTGGCTGCCTTCATCACTGCTCAGGTGTCCTTGCTGCAGCCAGCAAATCCACAGCCAAAGAAAACAGGCTGCTCCCATCTTTGCTTTGCTAGGTCTCTGCTGGCATGCACAGATACAGAGCATGTGGCTTTCCAGCCATACCACTCTGTGATCACCCTCAGGCCTCCTCCAGCCTCCCACAGAGCTGGGTGTGTGCTGTGGCACCAGGAGCCCTTCCACTGCTAGGGAGAGGCAGTGCCCTCCCCTATGTGCTTCCCTGTAAACCCAAGAAAAAACAGCAAGGCCCTGGATAACACTGGCTGCCTTGAGTGCTGGATCAGACTGGAGAGTAGAGAAGGAGCAGCTGGATCAGACTGGAGAGTACGGAAGGAGCAGCTGGGAGAACTGTGGATTTGTAAGCAGCAGCAATTCCCTCTTCCTGCTCACACTTCCATGGGGGTTTCAAAGGGAAGCACATTTAGTACCGGCCCACGCAGCAGTGCTGGTGTCATACACAGCTGAAGCACTGAGCCAGTACAAAAATTACCTGCTGTTACTCAACCTTTATAGGGACATTGTGCATGTAAGGCAGCTGGGTCATGGGGCAAAATGTGCTTTAACTTGATCTGGATTGTTGGCTTATTACTCTTCAGCTATGTAGATTTCCCAGACTTTTCCCAAGTAGCAGTCCAAATGTCCACCCAAACTACACACTATTTACTGTTATTTGGTAGAAGAGATTGTCTATCTGCTATTGTAAAGAAGAAATCCCAGTTTTATTGTGGTTTTTTTGCAGGGGATTTACAATCTTTCAGCAGTTTTCAGGGCTTTACTCCTCATACCCTTTCACAAAGGGAGGAGTAAGAGCAAGTTAATTTTTCTGATCTCAGCCAGTCAGATATTGTAAAGAAAATTTTCAAGAACCTGGCTGCAATAGGAACAGGCTTTTCCGAATAGGAAGCTCAGCCAAATCAGACTGTCCCTGCAAAAGCTGTCCTGCTAGTGCTGCTGTCATGGAACAGTGCTGTGTTTAACATCAGGGATATGTTGAAGAAAACAGCATATTTTACTACTGAAAACATTGCATTTTTGGAACATCCATAAAATCATAAAGATTAATGAGATTGCATTGCATTTCACAAAGCTCTAGTCAGTGGAAATGTCTGGACTTCTAAGTGAGATTTGTCTTAGTAACATCCTTTTTCTATGGAATAGCTTACAAATCATGGGATGGCATGCAAAACACCACATTCACATCATGTAAGGGTTTTCATATTGTTCCACAGAACAATATGGAAATGAAAATCCCTTAACATCAAATGTACTGTCCTTTGTAGTCAGTGCTTCCTAATCCTCTACATCTTGAAGACAAAATACTATTGGGGGATAAAGTGGGAGATGGATACCCAGGAGAATGCGGAAGACATTTTTCTGTTACCACACTAAACTGATAGACCATGTTTCCCACTACTGGTGATATAACGAAATCTGGTTGCCTTAGGTCCTAAAGTTGCCGTGGCTCCCTTACAGCAAAGACAGGATAAGGTCTCTGCACTAAAAAATTGACAGTATCCACTGAATTCTTATCAGGCAAAGCCCTCTAACTTCAGAATCATCAAGTCCATACACTAAGAATAATTTTGATCTCTTATGGTGTAATGAGTAGCAAGCCCATCTTCATGTGGGAAAACTACTTAGGTTTTGGTTTGGGTGCAAGCACCTGCTGTGACCATGATAAAATCAGAATTTTATCAAGTCCTACAGCTTCAGAAGCAATGGAATCTGTACTAAGTGTAGGAAGGAGGCAAGTATGAACTATTAGCACACTGGAAGAATGCTTTCTCAAATTTGGGATCCCTGAAGCACTGTATAAGCAAAGCAGCCAGGAATACATCACAAGATAAAAATTAACCACCAAAACAGTCCAAAAAAAATAAGAGCTAAAACCTAAGGCATCATTTTAAGCTGACTTTAACTACTATTCTTTTGGAATCTGCACTTGGAAGGGATGCTTTTTTTAATATTTGATTGATTGATTGATTATACCACAAAAATGAAAAATATCTGATATAACAACTCAATCCTAAATTGTTGCCGTAGTCCTGTAATAGGGGAGTAGGCTTAAAACAGTGACATAGCAGTAGCTGGATTCTGTATGTACCATTTAATTGCATGAAGCATCCTTATTTTTCAGCCTCTTTTGAAAGATTTTGACCTCTGTTTCCTGCCTGTATTATACTGTCTTCCAGAGCACAGTTTAAAATTTAATGCATTAATAAATGCCATCAAGAAAAATATCCAGATAATTCACATTGGGTGCCATGAATAATTATAAAATCAATCATCAAAATGATCTTCCCTAAAATTATGCATTTTTCCTTTTCATTGCATCATTAATTTTGAGGTCTAATCCTGTATACTCTGCCTTTCCAACACTCCTGCTGATGTCAAGCAAACCCTCATTAAACTCAGATGTTCTTCCCTGCTGGTTCAAAATCCAGCTTCAGAGCCTATTTTTAAAGTTCCTCAGACTTTCTTTCTGTTTCTTAGGAAGGTCTGAGGTAACCTAGCATACCACATCTAACCCAAAAAAAGAAAAAAAAAATCTTGCAGACATTTTATGTACAGAAATCTCAGCTGTGCTGATTTCAGAAAATGCCTCTTCACAAGTAGTTCTGAGATGACAAGGAGTGGATGTGGGGCTTTTTTCACAAGTATTGCCTTCTGCTATTATTAGAGGTACATGGTGAAGTGATGGCCTTCTGTGCAGAAGAAAACTCTTATAAATATGTGAATATTTTTCAGACCTTTCTTCACCACGTTATTGCAGACTAATGTGTCTCTGTTCAAGGATCTTCACATTCAGCAACGATCAACATAACACATATCATGTGAAAATCTGAATTCCCAATATCCTCCTCATTTAAAATCACTAGTCTTAGGTCTTTTCCTCAGGGTGAAAGTAGGGGAACAGATAATGAAACTCTTTCATTTTCTGCAGTGCACTTCACTCCCTGACAGAATGGAAAGCTGGTGCCATTCTGGGTTTCTCCTGGCAGTAAATAGACCTATAGGACCCATTGTCCACTAGATTAAAGGATCTTCCTCAGTTTTTGCTGAATGCTTATTTTTCCTGCCCCTCAGTTGCCTCTGCACAACATCAAACCATACAGTGCTTTAAAAATGAAAGAAAAGGTACTGGCAATTCAAACAAATGCCATTTAAGTTCATCTTTTTTAGTTATATGGGTGTTTAATTTATTTTTGTCAACAAGAACTTCCTAAGAATTCTTCTTAAATACTGTATAGGCAGATCAGCAGATTCTAATCCTATCATGATTTAGTGTCCATGGTACCTTCACCTGTCCTGTCTCTGAAGCATTATTAGCAGTTTTACCCTTCCTTACAAATAACTCATATCATGTTTTGTTTACCACTCCAGTGGGAAATACCAGCAGCTTTTGGGACGTGATTTATGTTCCAGATGACTTCATCTAACTCAAGAGCTGCACTGGAACCTTCACACATGAGCATCCATGCCAGAAAACCAGAGGAATATCTCAAAGAAATTAAGAAAGAAAGGATACAACTCCCTGTACAGTCATATGGAATGCCTATGTGACTTTATGTAGCATTTGCATTATCACAGAAATTCTCATTCCTATCAATAAAAATTATTCTCACCAACAGTAGTGAATTAAAATGTAAGCCTGCGCAAGAACAACACTGCTTTGTGTGCAGAAAGAGTCCAACAAAAAAATCCATTCCTCATTTGCTCATGGGTGAGACTTGTAAATAATGTGAGTTTAGTAGTTGATTTAAGATAGAAGCATTTCTCTCTATTAATATAAAAATGTAATTTTCCAGGTTTTGTTATATGATAGGTGGTATGTTCCAGCAGGAAAGACTGAAGCTATATTTCTTCAGTGGTTTTCTAGCTATGATTTCAATGATTGAACTGAGAACTCAAGTACTGAATCCCCATTTTGGACATATATGCAAGTGGTTTTGACTTCTACCTGTAAGTCTCAAGAACAGGGCTGTTTAATGAATTTCATATCTCCTGAAATGCAGGAAATACACATTTTTATTTTGTTATTATCATAAAAATAGTTTCTAGTCATGCTTATTCTGTGTTGCAGAAGTATTAATTCTTCAATACTGCTGTTGATTTTGCCAGCTTACTATGCCACATTAAGTGTTTAGTTCCTGCTTGCTCTGCCTGACTTGTAGCTGGATAGATTCACTGCTCTTACCTGCCCTTCCATCTGCCTGGACGTTTATAAATGTTAACCACAACTGTCCTGTGCTCTGCATCCCCTGTGAATAAATGGAGGAACATACCTGGCAGCGCTGTCAGACTGCTACACTCACACATATATTCTGTGAAATTTCCACCATAAAATACACTTCCATGTTCTTTTAGTGCTTCTAGGGCACCACCCAGGTAGTCAGACATCCTCATGACTGGCCAATGTAAGATCCTTTATGGATATATTCCCTACATTGCTCTCTTCCCTAATTTTCTTCAGCTGCTCCTCTTGTAATTACAATAAAATGAACACCAGTATGTGTTCCTTCTTTATTTCTCTTTAGCAATGTTGGATTTATTTTATTAAACAGTTCTCTTGATATCTTTAAAAGATATTCTGAAAAACCCAAGGTCGCCCTCCTCACATGCATAATATCAATACAATATATTGTCTAGAAGTTTTGTTTTCCCATGATCCTTTCACAACTGAAGCATATTTTCTCCTATATTTAGATGATAATAAAAGTGGTAATTTAAAATCATTTTTTATTGAAGATGATCCCTTTTCAGAGTTTCCAGTCCATATTATCTGCATCCTTCTGCTCAATCATAAAAGAATGGGTTTCAAAGAGGCACCAGGCAACAACCCTGATAGAAATTCCTCAGTCAAGACAACATCAGGCTGATGTTTTTACACCTATAACTCAATTCCCTCAATTTCATGGCAAGCCAATAACGCTAATATACCCTTAAATTGTTGACTAGCAGGAAGTAATTGCCACACTATGGAATATTTGTTTCCCCCCTCTTCCAAATCATAAAAATGAGAGCCTCTTCTTGATTCCCTGTGCCTAGTGTTTTTGAGAATGAAAAATCTTTCCATTTTGGCCTGTTTCCCCCTTACAGAATAGGCCAGGAAATTAATATTGTGCAAGGCTTATGATTCCTGTCTTTCTCTATTGGCAGTGCTTTCTTTTCAGTTGTCACTTGTGTCAGAGTCTGATCCTACAGTGTTGTCCCAGTGGGGGACAGGCTGATACCATCTGAAAGCAGTTCTGATTATAGGTCTGGGAAAAATCAGATCCAGGCTGCCTTTGAAGCACGGAGGACACCAGTTGTCTGAATCAAGCTGAGAGCAAGATTACATCTGCACCAGTCCAAAGGTGCATATTGACAAAAAGGTAATGAATGTACACCAGTTGCTTCACTGAAAAATCTCAGGGGAAACAGAGGCTTCCAGCTTCCATTACAGCGTAATGAGCTGTGGGAAGGCGCACAGCACTGACCTCAGCTGGACCTGCCATGTGAGAGGTGTCTTGCCTGTTGGTAACCGGATTGTTAGCTGCTGCATTAAAAACCTCTGGAAGGGAAAACACCCTAAAACTCTGCTGGAAGATAATATCTCTGTCCCTGTAAAAGCCAGGTTTCTGCAGAACACTGTAACACTGCATGTGGCTGCATTTCTTTTGTAGCACATTCACAGTCCCTTCTTTGATAAAACTGGTCTTTCCTGCCTCTGAACTTTGGTTGAGTATCCATACAGTTACTAGTTTTTTATCCTATACCTGGGATCTGTATCCTATCTACTTCCCCTGATCTGAAGGCACTTTTCCAGGGGAAAAAGTGGTACAGAAATTATATTTGTATTTAAAGTGATTTCCTGTGTTGTGCTTCAAGACTGCATAGAAACAGAGGCAAAAGCAGCCTAAACTATTAGTTGCCCTGGTAAGATTATTTATCTTCTGCATTAATTGCAGATATCCTTTTTGTGTGGGTAAGTGTGTTTGAACATACTTAATGTGTACACAGCCATATACATACAAGTATGTGCCAGTCTGATATTTTAGACTAATTTGAGGGGACGACATGTGCTATAATGTGCACTGCTTCATAACCATACTTGAAATTCATTACCACCTCTTCTTGAAGGTATTTCTATCATGTAGAGATACCTTTAGTTGAAAAGATATTCAGGGGTACTTCTTAAACCTCAAATTCACCTGAGACAAGCTCTTAGCAGATTCTCTTCTTGTGTAATTCATATAGCACAGGAGATATAACAGCCAGCTGTGTGCTGCTGCATTTTCAAGTAGATGCTTAACCCTGTGAAAAATCACATCCTGCTCTTTGTTCCTACTTCATAATTTTTTTTTCATGACATTCCTTAAGGCCTGTTTTTCTAAAACAAAGAAAAAAATGGGTAGACAATAACTCTCCCTGTGTTATAACCCACCACACCCAGCTCCTCTTTCTGCAAAATATGTACTTGAAGAGTCTGTTCCATTCTTCATTAAGAAACTCACCAAATAAATATTTTAAGGCATTTTAGCTAATTTCATTAGCAAACTCTGAATTCTGAACATATTTTTTACCAAGATTTCCTCCTGAGATGACAGTCTGAACTCATTTTCTCTCCCTCCTTCCCTTAACTCCCCATGTTACCTCCCCTAGGGAGGCTGAATGCTGCTGCTGATTTTGCAAATTCAAGCCCATCAGCACTTGTCATCTCTCATGGAATTTACCCTTTGACATTCAGCTTTTACATCCCACTTGCAGGCAGAAGTTTTATCTTTGCAAAGCACAGAAGTTGTTTCCTTGGAAAAAACAAGAAATTTATTTGGATTTTTTTGTGGGAAATATATATTTTGAATGTTCTCATAAACTGAATGGCCAATGACAGAATTTTATCCAATTTTTCTTGCCCCATAATCCAAACTTTCAATTCAAATTTTCAAGACCTTGCCTTTTAATTCCGAAGTACAGGCAGTCATCTGTACTTCCTTGTTTAGTAAGTATTGTGACAATATTATCACACAAGACTAGCCACACTCTTGCTACAAATAAGTCTTGAACACATACACTTTAAAAAATTTACTAAGAGAATAAGATAGAAACTTCTCAAGGCTTTTCATTCTTGTTCTATCTGACATGAGGACCTCAGGTAGGGACAAGTCTGTCCTTATTTACATCTGATAATCCTCATTGAAATCAGTAGGGCTGAGCTAATGGACCTGATTACAGTTTGGCTCATAATTTGTCTCCTGTTAACTCACAACACCACTTCCTGCAGGTGGAACAAGATGAGCTCTGCTGTCTGCAGTGCTTCATTTATAGAAATAGTAACATGCCCATTACTTCTCTGCAGATCATGATGTTGGCTGCTTTGCCTGACAAGGTACATGTATCTCAAGACACAAAAATTAGTAGAAATCTCCTTCCTCCTTGTAAATGAGATTTTTTAGCAATACTGTCTACTAATGGATATGAGTAAATGCTTTTTGGACCTCATTTGCAATGTTTATTTCACTCAGCAAACAGCAGGACACACTTATACGATAAATCTGTGTTAAGATGTTGGCTTTGTTACACTTTGTTTTTTCTGTCAGATCTGTATTGCATTCTAATTGCAGTTTCACTATAGAGCTTATTATTTGTTGCAGTTAATTCTTCAAGGGTATATTTCAGTCATATTATTAGTACAATAGAGTTATCTGTGAACATGTAACTGGACTTTTTTTAGCATTTACTCATAGCTAGGCACTTCTTGAATTATTACATAATCTGGATAAAACCTTGTTTCAGATCCTGATAGAAAAAGTCAGGTTTTTTGTAATTATCCCCTCCATAAGAAAAATGGTAAATTTTTAGCATTTCTATTTCTCATTACAGCATTAGAGAGCAGAACTTTGAAGAGGAAAGCAAAGAGTTAAGGTGAGATTATTTTTTTGTTCTTTTGATGCCAGTCTGGATACAGAATGACAGCATTTGGATCATGTTGTGCCACTGGAGTCTTAAAAACCATAACTGTTGGTGACTAGAGGCTAGTGGAGAGGTTTAAAGTATGCCCAGCTTTGGATTGCCATCAGCTTTGTTACCCTTCTTATAGTAGCATTGCTAAGGATTGCTTAGCTCAGTGAATTTAAATAATGTCTGATGCTTAGGCCTTTGCAGCCTGGTTTTCTAGTAAAACAAGGCTTCTGCACTCCATACAGAGAGGGAGAGACCATAGGTTTCTGTAGTCTTGAACCACAGGTTCCTGATTCCCAAACCTGTGAGATACCGCTGTCTGTGTGTGGTGGTTATGGTGAGATGGGCAGGAGAGAGCTCAGGCCTCCATCCTTCAGCCTTGGTTGGGTCTCATGAACACAGAGCCATTGAAAACCAGATCTCATCAGTCTATGGGATCAGTCTGTGGGATTTGGTGCACACACTACGGACTGGATAATCAAACCTTTCCAGAGATATCTTTTCGGTCTTTGTCCTATTACCTGTGGGTTGTTTGGCACAAGTTCACACTGGCAGCAAGGGAGTTCAGTGTGGATGAGTCTTAGGAATGCCATGTTTCCTCTAGGAATGGGGAGTGGGGGTTTTCCTCATTTTTCCAGATTTTAATTCAGTCACAGTGATTACCCAAACTGCCTTGAAGTTTTTCTTGGAAAATTGCAACTGTAATTGACATGCTGTGCACAGATTTTTGATCACTGTGCTCTTGAGCATAACTTGGAAGATAGATTACAGAGAGACTAAGCATTTTTCATGCTTACAACTCAAAGTGACATTAATAAATAACCATAAAATAGTAATCTTGCATCTATAATTTTTCATGGCAGATCCTTATGAAACCGTTATGTAATTAACTTCTTTTTCAGCCATGTGAAAGTCCAAGTAAGGAAACTGGATGATGAAATATGAGACCAGCTAAAATTGTAACCAATGAAATCTTCTAGAGATGAGTGTGTTTTTTTTACTCCTAAAGTTTCTATGTTGTTCTACCATTATAGATGAATTTTCCAAATGAAAATGGGTCAAAAAACATGATATTGAACTTCAAGTACTCCAGAAGCTTACTGGCAAAATATATTAGCAAGCAGGAAACCACATATAATAATACAACATAATAAAGAATAATAATATCATGAAGAATTTCTTATTTTAGAAGTACTAATAATCATTAAAAACTATACTTTTCTTCATTCACTATGTTTCTATGAATGTAGTGCAAAACTTTGCATCAGTACTATCAGACTTCAAAATCAAGATTTACGAATTTAATTTTATCCATATAAATGGCAGGCACCCAGCCAAGGCATGCTGTCTGCACTTCACCTTACAGAAAATGTAAAAAGAAGATAAATCAATGGCATTCTAGTGCCATCTCTCTCTTCCTCCTGGCTGTTGAAGGAATATGGGCATTTTTATTACAGCATCCAAATGCAGATACCAGTGGGCATGAGGAACTAGAACATGCAGAGATATATTTGGGGATTTTTAATATGCATTGAAGTATAGATGTCTAGATACCTGTCAAATATCTTAAGTTCAGTCCAGGTATTACCTGGACTTTTTTTTTTTTTTAATTTTTTTTGTTCCCTTTAAAATTAGAATTACCACCCATCTTGGAATAAAATTGCTTTTTTATGGTATCTGTAGAACATACATGTTTACTTAGAGGCATAAATTTTACTGGGGAAGAATATACAAGGCAATAAAATACTGTGCATGATTAAAAGTTCATGCCAATTTTTAATAACATTTCCTTCACCATTTTTTATTTTATCATAAATAGCTTTGAAGGTTCTGCAGTTTCCAGTAGGATTACTTTGATAAAAATAATTTGAACAGATATTTTCCTTCTTAATTTGACCCTGAACCATTTAAATAGATGAAGAAAAATATGCTCAGCTTTGGAGAGGTAGAAGTAGGAACAAATTGCATTGGAAGAGCACAGTCCTCGTGCTCTTCCATCATAGGATCAAGCTATATTACCAATGCTTGTTCAGGGACTTCAGCAATAGGCAAGTAAAATTACTGGTTGGATGGGGTTCTGAGCAACCTGGTCTAGTGAGATGTGTCTCTGTCTGCAACAGAGGGGTTGGAACTAAATGATCTTTAAGATCCCTTCCAACCCAAACCACTTTATGACTCTATGATATAGTGATGTGTCTTTAGTGTAATCTGGCCTGAGGTGAAGCCTCTCAGCCCTGTTCTCCACAGGCAGAGAGAAGATGCTGCAGGACCAGCTGAGGGATCACAAATCAGTTTGGAAATCTCAAGAGCTGGACTGATATGAATTGCTCATCTTCTGTTTCTGTCATGTCTATGCACTGATTTGTAACAGAATATTTAAAAAGATATTTTCATGACCATTTATAACCATTTGCTATTATGTTCACTCATGAAACTTACTGAAACCAGCTAAGGGCAGCACAAGACCTTTAGATATGTCCTGTCTTGAAATCTGTGTCAGTTGCAAGTGATGTCTTCACCACTACTTGGAGGATCCTTGCTGTTCTCAGAATTAGGAATTGCCTTGTTGGTACCCCCAGTGCTTTACCTGGCCCTTCCATTTCTTTTCACAGATGTTACAGCCTTCGTTACCATCCGTATCACTTTTCTGCCTGCATTGTTCCAGCCTGTTCTTATGTCAGTGGCAATATTTCTCCATTATTCACTAGCAGCATTGAGGTTAGAATTCTTTTCCTTTTTCCTCATTCACTCTTTTGTAGCATGCAGTTCACCTTCTAGTGCCACCTTTGCTTATACCTTGCTATTGATGCATGACCTAGCTGGCTACAAGAGTCATTTTTCTGCTGATACTTAATTCAAATCTACCCATGGGTGGCGGATAATTTTAATTGCTACCAGCAGGAAGCTGGGTGTATTCTGATTCAGACACCTCTGTCAAGAAATGAGTGGTCATTTGTGACACACTGGAAAATAAAAGTAGCTGAGGGCATTATCTGACTTGAACTGAGCTGACAGATTTTTACAGTTATGTCTGGAGTCCAACACCCTATGTTTAGAAAAAAAATGCATAGAATGTTATGCGTGAGAAGGGGAAAAGTAAGGAAAGTCACTCTATAGAATAAAATATAGCATATGACCTCCAAATCCCATGTGCAAAGGAATACAAAACCCAAATTATGCCTATGCTTTAGAGGCATATGGTATTTTTGACCCTAAGTAACACCTTTGTTGCATTTGCACATTACTATTACACTACATAAACATTACTGTATTTGTAGGCTTGAAGTAAGTGGCTTGAGATATGAACTTCATTGTCTTTCACAAGAATATTTAGCTTTTTAAAAATGACTATTTCCAACATAAATTAGCATACTCTATCAGTCTTTTGGAGTACTGAAAAGAACAGACCATTCCAGTTTAGAGACTAATTAGGATGAATAAAGATTATAGAATGCAGCCATAGCTAGATCATTAAAATGTTTCTCATTGGTGTATGCACACCAGTTAATACAAGTAAGTACTTTCACTTCTGAAGAACTCTTCACCAAATCTCAGGTGTCAAGTATGGTGAGGTAAACTCATCAGTGGAGGATCTGATGATTTGCCTAAGGTCAGGCTGCTAAGTGCTGTCAAACATAGAATATTAGCTTAACCTCATGGTGTGGCACAACTTGACAAGCAGCTCAAACGCATGTGCTGTAAGCTTGTTGAAAATTGTGTCAAGCACACAGTTGCGTGACTTTATGCTGGTGTTGTTACAGGGAAGTATAAAAGAAAGACCAGGAGATATCCAGAAGATCTATCCCAGAAAGACCAATGTGCTATGAATAAGCTTATCATCTCACACATGCAGAAATAAGCAGTGGACTGTGCCTTGAGGAGTTATCAAAAAGCCACTCTGGCAAGTGTATACTACCTAAATGAACCCAGGATAGCTCTATGCACTTGCAGGTAAGTTAATGTCCCAGTGATCTCTGATGTGGTGGTAGTGGTTTATTGAAACAGTAGAACTGCATCAATACAGTATAGCACAAAAAAAAAAAAAAAAAAAAAAAGTCCTGCTTTTCTTCAGGGCTTCTTAGACTGGGTCTACCCCTAATCTGAACAAGCGCTACCTGAGCCCCAGTGCTAAGCATTTGCCACTTTCACATTTCCCCCACAAAGCCACAGTTTTTCCTGAGCTATCAAGATAGGTTTAGCAGCTGAGTTTTGTCTGTATGTTGCACAAGCCAGCTATTCTGCCTCTGAAGCATCCTGTTTGAATATATATGTGTTGTTATGTCCTCAACCTGACTCCCCTGACAGTTTTGGATGCTGACAGTTTCATAAAATTTTCCTTGCAACCACTGGCAATGTAAAGCCATAACAAAAACAAATTCAAACCCTGATTGTATTGCAACCCACAGTGATATTGCAGAAGGATGATATTTTCTACACTTAATAAAAACGTCCTTTCAATAAGCTTCTGTACATCTTAAATCGGTAACAACCAAAAGTATACAGAGTGTGATATGTGTCAAAATCCTCACAGGCTGATATTTCTTCTTGTCAGAAAGGCAAGAATATCGATATAGAGAAATCTTTAGAACCAAGTGGGGCACTGTTTGCTCAGCTAAAACCTGCTTTCATCTCTCATAAGCACTCAATGAAAAAATATTCTATTGACATATCAAAGTTTATATGGCTTGCCAAAGGAAAATAAGGCTAGGAAGCTAGGGTGTTTGTCAGAGATAGGTAGAATGAGATCAAGATACTTTGCCAGCAGCTGACAAGGCAAAAGATTGTAGGTCAGCACTAATAGTATGTGATTTAGCTCTAAGAAGCCACTTGTCATATAACTGCGGCCTGAACACTGTCTCTTAACTGCTCATTCTTTGCAACAGGCCCACTTTAGCCTTGGTGATTCCAGCAGATACTCATGCATCAGGTCTGTTAACTGAACTACTGACAAATCCTCTAACCTCTACCCAGTAAATCACCCAGTTAGCTGAAACACAATCAGGTTGCTGTTAACAGGGTTTCATTTTCCATTTTGTTATTTACTGGTACAGCTGGAGGGAATTTTTCATGCCATTATGTTGCAATCTTCACTAAAGTTAGCCGAGTTGATTTGGCAAAGAAGGTCATTGCCATTGCTTGCCCTGCTAGACCCTTACATGGGCATACAACAGCCTCCCTGCTTAGCTGACCATATACAATACAACAATGCTGGATCTAGTCCCCCAGGCAAATATTTGTCAGCAGCTATTCCCACATATTCGTACTGTGAAATCCTAAATACAAACAAGGAGAGTTTTTTATGCTGCCTGCTCAATTACTATTTATTTTTTTGTTCTCAGTATGTCCCATCATTCATGAAGCAGGCAAGAAGTTGTAGAAAATTTCTCAAAAGATATGAATGGATTACCGAATTTTTTTCCTGGCATCTCTCCAGTCTTCTGCCTTGTTTTAATCAAAATGGGTGGAACACATATTGCACTTGCTTGCACTGCACTAAATCACTTTAATAAACTCACTGCAAAATTCAGTCAAATGTTGCAAAACTTAGTACTGACAATCTGTCAACACTCTAAGGCATTTTGTTCAACAGGATGTGTTACTAAGTAGTCTGCCCTTTCAGTTTAATTTCTGAATTCCTGAAGAAAAAAAAAATTCCCCTTGCTGTTCTCCTGAGAATACTCACATATGTCAGTCTTACAATAACAAAGTTGCAGTGTTATCAAGTGTAGGTTTTCCAAGTTTCCTCAGGGATCAGCATAGTTGCAGACCCATTCTGCTCCTTTACAGTAACACTTTTTCTTAAAACAGAGGTCAGTCTACCATGCACCCAAAAAAGGGGAAGCTATCTTCTGAAATAAAAACTTGAAATGGAAAGGGTATTTCAGAGAAGGGTAGTCCTTACACCCAAATATGAAACCTGGTTATCAGCTAAAAGGTCTTTACCTGAAGCTGTGTGGATGCAATGGGATAAATTTGTGTGAACACAAATAATGAGTTCCCTCTGTCACGCTGACATCATTGTTGTGCTGCTTTTTAATGCCAGTTTATTCTAACAAATTCATTCCCATTAATATTTTTAAAATGCTCAAAGTTTTTCCCATGAGTGCTCAACGTAAGTTTAATTTTAACTGGGAAGAGAACTGCGGGGATCTGGATGTGAACCTCGGGGAACAGAAATCATACAGTGCTACTCTCATCTTTTTGTACACAATTGATCAACGCCACTCTGGTCATGTCTGCTGGGCTGCATACAGAAAGTGTACATGATAATCTAGGTAACACACAATCACAAACTTTCCACAAATATCAGGTGAGAAGAAAAGGATGCCAAAATTGCCATATAAACAACAGGGTGTGAAATATTATATCAGCTTAACTTAATAAATATGTACCATATATAAAAATTATTGCTGTCATTCAAACCAAGTGGGTTCTGGCACCCAGGCAGACTCCCATAAAATTGGATGAGGCTATACACAGGAATGTACCTTGTGTAGGGTAAAATGTGTTCTCTCATGCTCAATATCAGCATGGTGACTAGTAAGGTATGAGAAGAATAAAGCATTAAAAGAAAACTTTGTTCTAAATTATCGTAGCTCTTTCAGAAATCTACTGGTCTACTGAAATTAATATTATTGATCATTTGTCCAAATCAGGAATATTCACTTCCTCATATCCTCCTCTAAGCACAATAGCCCACCCGGCAAATTACTTCAAATAATACTTTTCCTAGGAGGCTACTAAGAGCAAACACCCCAGAACCCTGTGTATGTTTCATACAGACTTGCACGGTTCAGCAGCTCTTATAAATTATAGGATCTTATTATGCTCATTAAAATTACTTGAGAACCTAAGAAGGGTCCATCAACTAGACCTTCAGTGACATCTGTTGCTGTAAAAGAAAAGGGTCCACTTTATACCCATTCATGTCTCGCAGCCCTTTTTGCAGAAAATTACCTGACTAAGTAAGAGATGCACACCTGAGGGAGGCCATTGGCCTGTCGAGTGAAATGGCTGTGGAAAATGCAGTGTTTGCAGAAAACAAAACAAGATCCATTTCTTTCTCTTTTAGACTCAGTGGGAGTCTCAAATCTAAAATCCCCAGCAGTGTGGAAAATGTGACTTGCATAGAGACAGTTGCCATATGGTTACCTCTGAATTCACCTGCTGTTACAGTATGCCTGTAGCTGCCCTTTCAGCTGTGCATTTGAGCATCTCTCCCATGGATGTAAGAGCAAGGGCTGAGGCCATCCTACGTGTCAGATTTACATGTGACTGGGGTGACTGGTGGCCATCCTGCTATGGCATTTGCACAGCTGGAACTGCTTAGAGCCATGGTTGTACCTTCAACATCCACTGTTATGTCTGTTGGTCTATTTCTTTATGATTTCCCCTGTGCCAGGGAATACATCCCACAATCCTGACAGGATGGATGCCATCCTCCAGCCCTCAATATGGTACTGCTGACTGGCTTTCCCACAACTGAACCCCCTACCTGTGCCTGACTCCCAAGCTCCAGGGTGCTCAAGGAAACATGTTCTACTACTTCTTGCAACCTGAGCTGGCTCTTGCTGCATCTTAAACACACAGACACTAAACATGTCCACGACTCCCTAGAGGTGTTTCTGCCATTGCTCCTTTGGGTCTCTGTCTCCCAAGGTCTCTCCTGAGACTCAGGACTTTTCTTCAAAACTGCAAAACTCCTTAGGTCAGCTATTTCGTCTAACTTTACCTCTCCTTAAATGTAAATTCAAGCTTCAGATTTCCTTGTGAAAGCATAACCACCTAATTCTTTCTCCGCCTCAGAGCTGACACTGTGTCTTTCCAGGTTTATATTTCACCTAACTCACATATGGCTTCATTTTGCTGTGTCTGGGAATTTGCCGCTCCCAAGCCACCACACCCTGCAGAAAAGCTTTTCAAGAAATCTTTTTGTAGGCTTCAGCTTGCCTGATCTGTTTTTCTTCAGTTACTAAGGTTTTACAATTGATTTTTTTAACCCAAAAGTTGTCAAGGAACAATGAATTCATATCCTTTAAGAAAGTTCATTATATTTTTTGCATTGATTTGTAGTATCAGCCAAACCCCTGGATTATAAAAAGACAAATCTGCCAAATCATCACACAGGGGAAACTGTGAGAATCATTCCAGGCACTTGGGGCTTTCTAAAGAACCAGCTTCTGAATTTTTGTGGTATTAAGATCTTAGAAATCTCAGAGCAAGAAAAGCGCCCTCCTTAATTCTGATGGGGCATGTGAAGCATTTGGCTACCGAGTACCCACTACTTTCATAAGCAGTTTAAAGGACAGCTTAGGCAATGAATCAATTTTTGGTTTTGGGCCCTCACATAATTTTCTGCCTCATTATCAGTGTCTGTTCTCTGCTAAAGGCAATGCTGTTCAGACGGTTTTGCTTATGTGTAACAAATTACATTATATTAAACAAAAAGATGATTTATGCAATGACAAAGATTTTTTAAAACAATCAAAAGAGAGTTGTTCATTTGAGTTAAATTTTCTCATGTTTTGGGGTTTTTTCATTTTGTTTTCCAACAGCATATAGCATGAGTCTGATATAAGACCCTGATCTCCATTTTGCATCTGCCTTTCAGGCTCTGTTGGACAAAAAGTGAACTAATTACAGTAGAGGACATTGCAGGGACTAGAAAAGAGATCAATATATGTATTCCCCTAAGAGTGTTCGGCCATTAAACCAATCCAGGAATTTTCTGAAAACTAATAAAGGCTTTCTGGGTTTAACCAATTCTTCTAATTTTCCTGAGTTTTGTCCCTGCTCGCTAGCATGAAGCTTTTTTCATCATCATGTTCAAAACTCTTAATATGAAAGGCACAATTTAGCTTCCATTTTGTTTTATTCAAGGTACTGTTTCTACGTCTTGTAGATCTTTTTTTTTTCCAGACAGAAAGGGTCTAATTTTATTAGTGGTCTGAAGTGCATTCACAACTTATTAATCATAGTAAGAAGTACAAGGACTACTCAAACTACTTTTAAACACAAATATATAAATACTGAGCTTGAGTCTTGAGTAGCCTCACTTGCTACCAATTAATTTTGCCAATTAAACTTGGGAGTTCCTGGTCACTTGCTGTGTTTTGGAAATACGCAGACCCAGACAGAGAGTTAGTTACAACATCAGCAATTCTACAGCAACAATTCTTTAACAGATTTCCTCTTTTCATATATATAAAACAGGCCACTTTCGAGTCAGTGAATCAAACATAATCAGTTTCTACCCAACGATTTGGAAGCTTAATCTGTGAGTTTCTATCATGGTAGACATGCCAAATGAAGCCCCTTGAAATATTTAATTCAGATCCAGACATATCTGTTGTGGCTGCGAGCTCAATTGTGCTAACATTAGGTTTAGCCATGATTAGACGCTGATTTACGCATTCTAATGTCTTTCTTTTACAATAACATCATGAACCCAGTGACTGGGAAGGGACTTTTAGAGGGAAGATTGCACTGGGAATATCAGTTATTACCCAAAATATAATGAGGATGTCTAGCAAGAATATCCTCTCTCAGCTCTGAGGCTACAACAGGCTCATTAAAAGTAAAAAATAATGTAGCATTTAATGATGTTTTGAAACCCTTACATTTAATCTTTAGTAGAACACAGTCATGGAAATAGTAATGTATTTCTGTCAGGTAGTCTGCTGAACACTGCCTGCACACAGGAGCTTCCCTAGTTTGGGTAGGAAATCTTTTATAATATTGCTTTTTTTTTTGAAGAGTTGTGGAATTTCGTGGAAAATTTATGTCTCCAGAATTCTGTATCCCTGGTACACTCATTTTCTCACCTTTTTTGTTTATCTCAGCATTATTTATTCTATCAAATCAAATTATGATTAAGGCAATATATCTTGAAATGAATACCCCTTGATGTGTACTATTGTTTTATTTCTACACGGCTCTGTAGAGACCTGGTGGCCTGGTAGTTCAATTAACTTGCTCCATATTGAGGAAGTGTAAGCCTGAGGTTTGGCCTGAATGCTGCTGCTGGCTTGCAGTCAACTGAGATGAAGGGAGGTTATCTGGACATTGGGACTGGAAAGGTATAGGTGGCCAAGCACGGTGCCAGGCATAAAAAAATAGGTATATGTGTATTAGGCACATTGAAAAACTCCATCTAAAAAGGACTGCCTGTGAGAAAGAGATAGAAATTTTTTTTAAAATAAACAATTTTACACAGTTTTTAATTACATATTTGTAAAATACACATTCAAATAGCATGTCAAATATTAATTTAATATCTAAACAATAACGTTAAATTCAAACTAGAACAATTTATTTTAACCAGAAACGCATCCAGAAAGGTGCTGAAAATAGAAATTAAAATTAAAATTTAAAAAATCCCAAACAAACAAATAAAAACTAAAGGGGAAAAAATTCTTTTAAAATGTAGAAACTTGGTGGGTAGAAAGTTGAGAGGCATTGGATTAGGCTTAAGGGGCAGCAAAGATTTTGTTATTGTTATTATTAATAATACTATTTAGCTAAGAATAGACTGAGACACAGGAATGGGAAGGAGTAAAGTCATTACTCAGTAATGTTCTTATCTTGTACACTGTATATTGTTCAGTTCAACCAACTCCTGGAAGTACATGGCAGAAACCCAGGAGCCCACAGATGGGTGATGAGGGGATAACCACTGATCCACTCTATGGCATAAAAAACCTCTTTCAAGAAAAACTCCAGAAATTTGGACCATATCTTCAGGGGACAGACAAATAGCCAGAAAAAAACCCAACATTAGAGAAGGTGGGACATGTAAGTGACAGAGACTACGCTTACAGTGATCAGCAGAGCACAATACAAAATATTCCTACTAAACTACAAAATGATTAAGGGAAAGCAAATAAAATCAAAAGAGAGCAACATTTAGCGGACATGCTTGAAGCTAAATATTGTTTTCCTGCTGTGAGGAGCCAATTAGCACAACATGTATTTGAATCTGAAGCACAGAGTGTGCTCTTATGGCTAATTAAAACATTCTGAGCTCTAAGTTCAAAATTTTAGGTATCAGTCTCTCATGCAGATATTGAAGCGTCAAGAGAAAGCTATTTAGCCTCTTGGCAGGTAGTTAAATAGCTGCTTGATGATTGTTGCTTAAAAATTTGCTTAGAAAATCCAGTATTTATAGGTGGGACAGTGCACCCTGAGTTTGCTGGGTTACTGGCCTGATCTGGCACTGTGGTTTCCACAGCCCTCAGCCCCACAAGGGCACAGCAACTGCTGGAGTATCTGCACCAATGCCAGGGGCTTGGGCAGTTTCTACCATTTATAAACTGCTGAAAATATGATGAACAGCTAAATTCAAAGTACAAGGAATCAGGTCTCCTTAATCTACTTGTTTTATAGGCCGTAATGAATAATTTAAAACATGAAAGAAATTTTTGGACTGAACACAATTGCAAGCACATCTTTACATGAAATGTGAACAAAAACCTGTTAATCCTGAGATTTTATTCAGAAGTGAAACCCTTGTGCTCTTGTTCAATTAAAAACAAAATTTGAAGTACCATCAGCAAATCCTTGCTTCATTCTTTGTACATAGTTGCTTAAATGTTTTTATTCTACCTTTTACCCAGGGTAGTCAATAAAGTATATTCTGCTTATGGAGTGACTTTTTCCCACAATACAGTCAGCAAATTATTAACAAATGTTGTCACTACACGTGCACACATGAATAGTTGTATTTAATAATGTCCACTGCCCTAGCAAATAATTTCAATTGAACCAGCTCTCATCTACTTTACATTGGCACAGTCTCACATAAAGCCACAATGTAAGGGTATAAGGAGATGAGAATAAAACACTTCTGTATGCAGAGATAGGGAAATGCGCCTTATGTTTCAGAAATACACATGTCTAGGAAAAATAAGCAGTATCAAACATGCAGAGAAAGTTGTTTAATTCTAAACTGAGAGTTTAATAACAAATAGTATATTTTTGTCATAACTCAAGTTTTATTGCAACTCTTTTGAACTCCAGACAGCTGTAATTTCCTTATGTCTATCAGCCAAAAGAAGTTTTACCTGAGTTTAGTATTTTTCAAGGAATGAAAGAAAGAATGACTCAGATAATTGTATTTGAAGCTGCTGGGTAAGACTATTTTCACTCCCTAGAGGTAATGCTTATATGCCAAGCTTAAAGTTTTGAACTACAAAATAAAAAGTGTGTTAAATACTGATTTTATTAGCCCTTTAAGCATTTTGCCTTGAAATAATGGGAGGAAAGATCATAATATTTTTATATGTGTAATAAATCAGTCCTAGAAAGAGAGATGCAGTGCAATGCAATTATTTAATATTAGTAGTTCTCTTGGCCTTCTTGGAACTTGTTTCCATGGGAATAGTTTGTCTTCCTGCCATCCTATATACTGTCAGATCACAGAAGTCCATACTACTCCCATCAACACAGTTTTAGAAAAATCAGCAGGCTGCAGAGGCAGAACCAAAGAACTGAGAGTCTCATTCAGACATCTTCATATTAGGAACATATTCCCACCCTACGATAAATGTTGTATATGCCATGAACCATAGGCAGCCCATTCATACACACACCCCAACAGAATCAGCACAAAGAACAGGGAATGTAAATGAAGGTGAGAGCTCCCTAAATCTTTTATAAACCCAAAAGATTTTGCCCTGCAATTTAAAGATGACCAAGGCTCCTGGGCATTTCTTGCTTGACTGAGCTTGTTTGTCCATGCCTATTGGGTACTAAAGATCAGGAAGGGCCTTTGTGTGCAGAGAATTATTTGAGATTACAATAGGCTGCCAAGAGAAGTAAGGTGCAGCAACACCAAGGAGCAGCAACACCAAGGGGCAGCAGCAAGCAGCAGAGCCTGAATATGATAAGCATCTTAAAATATTTGGTATATCTCCTGAAAGGGAAGGGATTAATCAGATGGATGATTCTCCCTATAAAAAAATTCCATACAACACACCTCAGCCAGCATGGCACCTTTCCCCAAAAAAACTCTCCTCCCTACTCATTTCTATATGCTTCTTTAAAGCCCAATAGAATCACCAGGGCTAATTACCCCAGTGAAGCAAAAGAGCTGTACACTGTGTCTTTGCAGTGCAGAAAACTAAATTCCTCAGCTGAAGAGGGTTATGGAGAAAATAAATACACTGTGCAATAGGAATGTTTATATCCATGTATTTGTCCACACACCTGCATCCTTGGATATCCACACACAATTTATTTCTACTCAGGGTCAATTCTAACCCTTTGGCTGACTGCATGTCTGCTGATAAGATTCCTGCAAGGCATGTCACTACATTTTTGGGGGTGACAGGGTGACTTCAAAATGAAATTCTAGCAGTGCTGGGTCTACCGAGCTGCCCACAATCTTTGCAGGTGCAGAGGTAACTGTGGCTGCTTTAGCTCACCTCCACCAGCCTTTTTGTTCTTACCTACTAAAGAGTGGCACAACTTATTTCAGAAAGTCTCTTTAACACACATCTCCCCTGCAGAATTAGCTCAAGTTATCTGCATGCAGGTTAATCCCTTGAGTCAAACCAGCTAAGTTGTAAAACACTACTTAAGAAACACAGAACAGGGTGTAGCTGGAACCTGACTACATGCTGGCATAACTTCACCCTGCACTCATAGTCCCTGAGCAGCCAGCCAAATTCACACCTGAGTGCAAACAAGGGATCTGGAAGAACTCAGGGAAATGTAAAAACTGTGCAAGGGCCATTGCTGCAAGATAATTGCATTTAGTGTTTGATCAAACACAGCAACAAGCTTTAAGAATACATCTAATAAATTATTTTTTCCCTCCGCTGTTGAGATGAGAGTTTTTAAGGGAGTTCAGGTGTAGAATTAAATAGTCATACTTTTTCACACACCTCTAACTTTCCTAATCCTTGGCTGCCTCTCTGGGGAACAACAGTCTCTTGCATTCTGCCTTTGATCCAGTGTCCCAGATCTGAAAGATTTTAGCCCATTAGTTTGTTTTTCTTATGCTTTAAAAGTAGTTGATAGGGAATTTTCTATGAACTCTTGCTGCTAAAACTGCCGTAGTAATAATATTAGTAAGATGTAAGGCAGCCAAATAATGCATCAGAGACTCATGAAGCTTTCCTCTAAAAATACTGGAATGCAATACGTGGAAAGTATTACACATCAAATTGATTTTTCATAGAAAACTTAATGAGTCAATATCCTAGTCATAAATATTGGGATATAAGTTCTAAAACTGCCCCTTGAAAATCCAGAATTTTTCTTCAGTAAGTAATAGCTACTGCAACAATGCATCTGTTGGACAGATGCAGCTGTCACTTAAAAAATGCAGCCTAAGGTGATCATGCAGGGACCATTAATTTGTGATGGCCAGGTTATGTTGATCCTTGGGCATGTTAGATAGCTCTCAAGAGTGCTTCACCTCCCAGTCTGATCCAGAGGTCACAACTCCAGAAAAGTTCAATTTATCATATACTTTCTTGGTGATATCTGGTCGTCGAAAGGAAATATCTACAATGCCATGGAGAGGAAAGAAACTAAAAAATCAAATTCCACACCTTAGAGCCTGGGACAGAAGGAGCTTACCTAATCATGTAATAATTATAATTATATATATATATATATATAAAAATATAATAATAAATAATCAACTTAAATAAATGTACAGATAATTTTAAATTCAGATTTCACTTGTTCCTTCATATAGATATTGCTGATTTTAAACAATAATTTTTTTAAGAAGGTAAAATGAAGTTTTATTTTCTACTGGTTACTTTTAAAAGAACCCACCTGGACATATTTTTTATTTATATTTTGTGCACAATGTACTGGGAGCCCAAAGCTCAGGCTAAAGCAGAAAAATCTGATATTTAATCCCAGTGTATTAAATACTTCGGCCATATAAAATCCCACAACCGTTAAAGAAAGACTAAAGAATCTAACTAAATGTGCAACAGTGAGAGTGATTTAAGGTTAACTTTCTCAGCAGCAAGAAAAATTTTAAAAGATGTTTGAATCAAGTAATTTGTCAGATTTTAAGGGAATGTTTCAAGCAGGTGTATCCTTCTGTAAATAAAACAAAATGAAATGAAGCAAAGGTTGAGAAAGGGGGTTAAAGCTAAATTTTACATTTCATTTGTTCAGGTGGGATTAAGATTCTATCTGTAAATCAGTGGCTGTCAGGACTCCCCATTCTATAGCTCACAGCCTTATTTTATCATTTTTTTCATGGACATGTCCAGTGTAGAAGACGACATATTTCAATCAATCATTCCCAATTTTTGGGACATGCCATGCCATTCATCTGAAACACTACCCTCTTTGAACCTAAGTACTTTCCATGAGTTTCAGGACACTAGTTAACCAATCACTGAATTTTATGTTTGGCATTTGTTTATTCCTATAAGCTTATAAGGTCTGTAATGCAGAAAAATCCTTCTGAGGAAGTGTGGGGCAATAACTACAGGAAGGAGGGGGGGAAATCCAGATTGGTAAAACTAAAATGTTTCAGTATCTAGAAATCCCAGTGCAAAAAGCTTCCACAGGGTCTGATACCAGCATGTCTTCTAATATTTACCAGGGAAAGTATATATGATGATGCTGAGAGCAAGGAAACAGGCAATAAAGGGATTTGCTGTTTACCATTGTTAGCAACTCTTGGGAAAACTTCAAAGATTTCTGTAAAGTAAAAACCTGCTGTTTATACATTAGACACGTACACTGAATGTACAAGAGAGATCACTTCATCCCTGAAAACGTGCTCTGTACTTAGCAGTTGCATTGCTACACTGCTTTTGCAGGAAAGTTCTGCCCAACATGCTCCATCCACTCCCCCTTCATCTCCCCTTGCACCCAGCCTACCTAACAGGTAGTCTGAGATCAGTGCAGATTTGCCCTAGGTTTGCAGGGGGTTCTTTCCAACATACAGATAAGGGAATGACTGGCAAAGCTGTCAGTAACAGTATCTTCTGAAAAAGAAAATTTTGTGCAATTGGAACTCCCTCCTCCTTAGATGCATTTCCTCAATTCCTTTTGACTTTAATTTGCTTTCCTAAACAAGTCTTGTTAACATCAATTGCACTACAACATGATAATATGACATATCATCTGTCAGAAGACTCACAATTTAAGGGGATCAACGGAAGGTATACTTATTTTAGCATTTTATGTTATTAGGCTTCCATTTTTATTGGGAAATATTAAAGTAGTTGCTCCAGAAGTCATTCCTTGATAAATGCTCTCAAAATTTAATACTGATAACTAGAGATCTGCTAGAGCAATCAGGCAGCTGAATCTGAGACAGTAAAATTGTTCAGTTAACTAGTGCAGATAGGAGAACTTTGAAAGACTATTTGAAATTTGATTTTTTTCAGTGACATTTTTTTACATAGGAATATCTGATGAGTTACATTGCTATAAACAAAAATTTTGTCCAAATTTCAGTAGCCATCTATTGAAGCAAATCTGCATTAGCCTAACACAAAATCAGGCTTTGGAATGGGTATAAATAGAACTATTTGTTTGAAAGAAAATTGAAGAGTTTATTACTAAGCAGCAACAGATTAGATACAAGATGCCTGAAATCTAGTACACCTTTGGTTTATAGCAGGAAATATTCAATTTGTTTGAAGTGTATTACCAGATTAATTCATTCCTGAGTTTGATTTGAGTCATAGGAAGACTTATAGGTACATCATGACTTAAAGCCATGGAATTTAAAGCCATTGATTTCATTAGGATTATTTATTAGAAAAAGCAAAGTGTACTAAAACCACTTCCCTTTTTCCTAGGATTAGGAGGGCCTGAAGAAGCCACTGTAACTGTAGGATGAATTGGATCAGCTGCTAAAAGCCTGCAATTGCTGAAAGATGTTACCTTCAGAGCAGAAACAGATCTTGGTCTCCAGTCCTAAAGCAGAGTTGAATTGTTGCCCTCTCCAAGGACTACAATGAGTTACAATAGACATTTTCAAAAGAGCTCAGGGAATAAATTCAAAACACTGGCAGAACAAAATCAATTCTGAATTTAGTCAAGAATTTTGTTTACATTTCTCTTGTCTTTTTTTTGAAATACACCCCTTCCTGAAAGAAGTATGAAGTGATGAAAAATTTACCGTGTTCCAAATCTGAAAGCTCCTACATTAATCAGTGACTTCTGGTAGGACACTGGCATATCATGGGTAAGACAAGCTTTTGGAATGCATCTTGAATGCAACAACAACTTATTTTTTACACATGGGTGACGGAAATGGTATTCTTTGCTATATTATCACTGGTGTACCTCTTAAACTACATTGAAACTTTATATTTACAGTGAATAAACTTACAAACCGATGTCAAATGAAAGTGAAGTCTATGTATTACTATTATTTATTCATTAGACTTCTATGGATTTAGTACCTGTAGCCAGTAGATACTTTACACAACAAGACAAACGCCTGTCAGAAGACAGTAGAAAATAAGTAGCAAAGGGAGAAAAAGGCAGTAATATTATATTCCTGCTTTCTACTTCTTAATATGATGCATAAAAGGTTTGTATATTTTATTACAAACCTAGAGCATAATTGGTTGGTGCATGACAGTAGGGTGCTAAAATGAAAATACAGCTTAATTATATACAAGGTTTCAAACAATTTGTTAAGGTGGAGTAGCACCAGCTGACACAGCAGTCACAGTAGCTCTGCAGCCGTGTTATAATGCCAAAAAGGGCTATCAGTGCATTCCAGCCTCTCCATGCTTTTCTGCGCATTTCTGAAGGTTCTCCCATAAGTTGCTTTAAAGCTTCATCCACGTTTCTAACATGTGATATCTCCAGGTAAATATGTGGGGTCCTCAGGGTATCTCTCTTGCAGTTCCTCATGAAAATTTAAACACAAGGAACTTTTTTCTCATACAATAATTCAGTCTCTTTAAAACAAGGGTTTGAAAGTTTGATATAACATACAAAACATGTGAAAAGATGGTTTTGGTTTTTATTTTCTGCTTGGGACAGAGGTTGAGCCTTAAGTTATTTTTAGGATGTTGCGTTTGCTTTTGCTTAAACTGCGGTTTCTCTCTGGCAATGGAAGAGGCCCCAGATTTAAAGTGCTGGTATTCACATAAGGAGCGGCTTGGGTTAGTACTGCCAGCAGACAAGGAAGTCTCAGAAACCTCTGCCCTATGCTCTGCTTTTTCAAGCAAGTTCATTTGTTCCTTGTAGGTCCAAAATGAATTTCATTTGCTTTTTGAGGCAACAGATGTTTGGAGGAGAAACTTGCCTACCTACAACCAGCATATTTTAGGTTCATAACAGAATTATGCTTGATAAAACCTGATAAATGCATGCACTTTATAAAGAAAAGCACTGCAGGGCTAGAACTGTAGCCAGACCTTGGTTAATTTATCTAGAGGGAAAGGGGGAATGACTTTTTTCCTATGCTTCAAGTAAATGTTAGAAGAATCCATTTCTTTTGAGAAAAGTGGCAACTGAACCCTTTCTGCACAGGAGAGCTTACTGAAGTGAATATTTAGCACTTCATGCAGAAGTATTTCCAGTCCTTTAAGTGCTTTGTTAAAAGATCTGTAGATAAATTTTCTGAAGAATTTTAGTAAGAGTTCACAATTCACTTACATAACAATTATTCTAGAAAGCTGCAGAGTGTGAAATGTGATTTCCTTTCTGTGGGAAGAAAATTCAGTGGTATAAAATATCTTACAGAGGGTGCACTCATATAATTTTGCAAAATGTTATACAAAAAATACAGCAAAATTCTAATTCACATTACATTATACAGGCCTTCTGCTTCCAAAACAGCTATATTTTATAATGTTGGCTTCAAACTCAGTGGAAAGCTTACAGAATGGGAAAATTATTTGCTTAGACTGAAGGAATGAAAACATTTCTAGATTAGTTGGTAGCATCTGCCACTAATAGAGAATTAGGGAGCTAATTTCCTCAAGGACAGATTACTTCTTAATTGTCCATTTTAAAGGTTCTTCTTTATGGTTGGCATTTATGGTGTGGTAGTTCCTACAGATTAAACTAGTACTGCATGCTGAGCAAACACATGAGAAATAAATAGTGGCAAAAATAACATATAATCAAAATAACAGGGTACTGCCTGACAAGGAAAAATAATCAGATGTATGGTATAATTTCCATCACAATTTTTTTTGCTGAAAAGTATGAATGGAGCCAGCTAAATGACTGTTAGTAAACAGTGGCATTCTCTATAGCTTTCCATTAACTGCTACATTAGAGCCTCAGTCACATGAGTTCTTAAGAGCTTCCAGCTTTCCTCAGACCGTCAAATAATGTGTGTATTATTTTGGACTAAAATATCACTTTCTCCCATTTACGTCAAAATTTCCAAGAAAGAGGGGAAATATCCATTCTCCGACAAATGAAGAACATTTCAAGCTTAAGTCTCAGGTCAGAATTTCTTTTCTCCTACAACACCCTCTTTACAAAAATCTATCACAGGGAAAAATTTGAGTCACTGTATATGGAAATAAATGCTTCTTTTCTTCCCCTGTTATTTATGATCTTGTTCTGATCCAGGAGAAAATGATGGAATAAACATAATAAACTAGGTCAGCTAATTATATAATCACACAAATTACTATAAAAAGAAACAAACAAGAAGCATAAGGGTAAAGGGTTATATACACATTGGTGCATTAGGCCATAAAAGGTATTTTCCACTCTGCCAGCCAGCAATACTGCAAGTGTCTCTCCAGAGTAATCATATTAAACTGAAGCTAATATGTACAATGAGAGAGGAACAGAAGAATTTTTCTACATGGCCTAGAACTGAAGAGTGTAAGGGCTACATATACAAAGTTTAACCCTCAAAATATTCTGAAAGTGTGCTAAGAATGGACAGTGTGTATAAAAGGGGACATTTAAAAGAGAAAGTGTGTTGTGTATTTTCCTGCAGAAGGGAACTTAAGAACAGAATGATATGGAACAAGGAACTACTGGGTTGTTGCTGTTACTAAATTTCCTGGGTAATTTTTACTTTGTCTCATGAAACAGCACTGTAGCTCTGGGCTTTTTCTTCATAGTGGCTGTGCTATTTTGATTTCCTGATGTCATTCTTTTTCTTAGGCCCTTCTCATTTGCTTGCGGGAGTTTTATTATAAAGGGAGATGCACAGGGAAGATCCAAAGAGGGAAATACTGACAATCTCAAAAAAGTGGTGGGTACAAGCCCCAGGAACATAATTTTCTCAGCAGATCATACATCACACCCTTGATCATTTGTGATGATGTGTTATGGTGCCTAATGTGTTAGGCTGACTTACAATGGGTTTGTCACTGCTACACAGTTTGGGTTGCGTATTCAGGTTTCCATTTAGTGACTTTGCTAAACCTAACTTTAAGCTTGTGCTTTACTTTGCCTGTGTGAAGGAAAAGGCTTCAGTGTGTGTCAGTATTGTGCTGAATCAATACTTCAGTGTGCACCTAAAAGCAGGATGTTTTCCTTTTTTTTTTTTAAATAGGGTTGTCTCAGTTTTCCTGTAAATAGCATAAGCTCTCATGTCAGATACATCAAAGTGTATCAAAACACGTTGTTCCATATTTTTTTCATACATCATACTAAATTTAAATAATCATTATTGTACTTTAATCCACAGCCTGCCAAGTTCTCAAAGGAGTGCAGAAGGGAGAGAAAACAAATCTCCTTTACATCCTTCTAAGACTACATAAAGACCAGGGGATAGAAAGATCTGATACTGTCTCCATTTGGGCTTCTCTTAGTACTCTAGCAAATGCTGCAGCGAAGGTATTTTGTAGCTGTCCTGAGAATATTAATGATGCCATTAATTAGTTATTAATTAATAATGCTACCTGGGCAGTGAGCATGGCATAAAAGTAGTATTTTAAAACTCTTGATTCAATACACTGTATTTTACTGAGATGACTCCAAAGTTCTGGGGTGTGGTATTCATCTTCTGTTGAGCTCATATCAAGAATACTCCTTTGACAAGCTCAGGTCTTTATGTTTTACTGCCAGAGACTGAGCCTTGTTTCTAGTGTATGTTCTTCCCACTGAGTTCAGTCATATCCATCAAATCAGAAGTGTCCTGACAACATTTCTCTGTGTCCCTTCATAATGCCAATGTATTGTTTCACTTTCTCACCTTTAGTACTTCAATGCATTTTTTCAGCCTTCATAAAAGGTAGGCAGTGGGTGTGACTTCAAATTTCAGTTGAGTTGGAAAGGATGATCAACAGATCTGTTCTCTCTCTGCTGCCATGTATTCTGACAGTTGTTGTATATGTTTTGTTAGAGTTTGCTTTTTGATCTGCCAACTGAATTGCTCATGATGTAATATTCTTGGGTGCTTTTCAGATACTCCTGCAAAGCCTACTTGATTGCTCATTCTATGTGTCCTCTGCTTTTGAGTTTATTTTGTTTTGTTTCTAAAAGAACGGAGTAACTACTTCAGAGAATTTGCTTTCTGATGCAGCAGATTTCCAACTGTTACATATTCTTCAGATCACTTAATTTCAATGATATAATTCTCCCTAAATGTGAATAGGTGTAATATATCAGAATATTGTCATAGAATCTGACTTTTCATCCATTTTGATTTCTGCTTAAAATCAAGGGGCTCAAAATTCCTTTACTATACTTATTCTGTATGCAAAACTGCATGTGGTGAACAAATTACAATCATTGTATCACAAGTTTCAGGAAGGACTGTGCAAAATCGCTTTTTCCCCTGGTATCTGAAAGGATTTGATTTCCACTCAGAATATTTAACCTTCCTGAGCCATGTCTACATGTTTTACATAATGATAATAATTCTGTGATGGTTTTTTTGTGTAGACATTATACAAACCACATGTTCTAATAAAAAACACTGGCTGTAGCTGAATATCTGCACCACTTAATTTTTTGCTTTTGTAGGAAAAATGCTTGTAATGTTTTGCTACATTTTTTGAGTGTGTGTTATGGTTTAATGTCTTTGATGTGAAACATCATTGCTGTGTTTTTTCCACTACAAATTTTTTGTCCCTGATTTCTTTTTCCATTGGCTATTTCTAACAATCTTATGCTTTACTATTCAGGGTTAAATATGTCGAAAAAAACTCTCCCTAGGTTGAAATGGGAAGAGTGTAGACTATGCTATTTTCCCCCATACCTATCACAAGCTTGTTGTTTTACAAGGACTTAAAAACTACTTAGCTACAAAAACTGTGCTACCAGGTGAGACCTCTCCTCCTCGTGAGAATGGAAACATCCTTTGATGACTCAGGATGACCTAGAGAGACATGGTGCTCTCCCTGACTCAGAGAGGTGGCCCAAGGACCATTTGTGGGCTCTTCTCACACCACCATCTCCCTCTCCATGGGTGCCTTTTTCTGCCACAGTCGTGTCTGGTTGTGTCTCATTCAGGTTCCATGCAATTTCAACAGGTCAGCTCTGTGAAATGAGGAGGTGACGGGACCCTCTAGCCCTTGGCAGGAGTGGCACAATCAGCTTTCTCCACAACACATGGTACAGCAGGTTTGTCGTGGGGTAACAGGAGGATCAGAATTCATTGCCTGAGCTCCAGCTCCTCTGTTCAGTAATGCAAATCCTTCCATCTGAAATGGAGACAAAATGGGGGCTGTGTCATACACACAAGATCTAGAGAGGCTGGGAGGTGTCATTTTTCTCTTATGTAAAGTCAGTGTTGTCATGGTATTTGTCCAACTCATCAGGAGATGACAGAGAGACTGCTGGGACAGTTTTTATTTTTCAGTGAAAAACTGGAGGCTCAACATTTTCAGTCACACCCCAGGAATGTACAGATTTCACCCAGAACTCATCGATTTGATGGAAAGATAACATTTCCTGGCAGCAGTGCTGCTTGATATGAAATTTAACTGCCAAAATTTTCACTGAAACTTGACTGAAATTTTCCAGATAGTGTTTGGTTTTAGATCTACAACTATATTTAGGGTGAATTAAGAAATCCTGCTGAAAAAAATTACTGTATGACTTGTTTGGGTTTTTTTTTAAATAACTGCATTACTTGGATTTACCTAAAAGGCACTAACCTTGTTACAAAGTAGTTGTCTGTGAACTTGATGCTATTTAAACCTTGGCATTTAAACCTGTGAGCTTACTGTAGTTCAGTTGCTCAGCCCTTGGCATGTCAGTGGAGGAAAAGCTCTGTTTCATCCAGCTTAACTTCTTACTCATTTAGAGGTTAAAAAAGACTGGATTCTCTCAGTCAAACATCTGTGACACCAGGCAAAAAGAGTTTGGGGCTGGGAAATGAAACTTCTTACTGTTAAAAAAAAAATGCCTGAAGAAAAAGTGTGTCCATTTCGTAACATGAAGGGTGTTGTACCCCAAACAGTTTCACAGTATTTAAAAAAAAGAAACCAACAAGCACTGATTTGGAGAAGATATAGATAAGTTACCTGTCAGCACCTGGAACAGGTAGATTATTGGCTGCACCTTCTCCAGATAAGTCAGTAGAAATGTATGTGCTTCACAGGTCCAAAATCTTAAGCTGATCTCTGCAAGCTATAATTTTAGCTGATATAACATAGTGTTTTGGGTTTTTTTGTTTGTTTGTTTGTTTGGTTGGTTGGTTGGGGTTTTTTTGTTTTGTTTTTGTTTTTGTTTTTTTTTTTTTTTTGTTGTTGGTGGTGGTGGTTTTTTGGGGTTTTGGTTTGGTTTGGTTTGGGTTTTTTTTGTAACATAAGATAAATTTTATAGAATAATTTTTCAGATAATTTTGAGGATGAGAAGGGAGAAAGTAAAGTGTCTTCACTGACACAAATCACTTTGGACACCTGCAAAAAGAGGTGAGGACAGGAAAAAGACATACACATTGATCACATAAATCTGCAGTTGCATTGCTGAAGAAAAACCAGAGACTCTGACAACCACTGGAAAACAGCTACAAAATCTGTGCCATAACTCCAATGTGTTTCCAGACACAAAATGGTATTGCCTTGCCATGCATTTGTTGAATGATATTTAACTCCAAAATATCTTGGATTACACATGATTTTATATTGTCCTGTATTTCCATGAAGCTAAAAAACACCAACGTTTCCTTTGTGCAAATTATTTCTGAAATCCGGAATCACACAGCAAGATGTATGAAAATATCCTGTGCCTTAAAGGAAAAAAATAAAAATTAATCCAAGTAATTTTTTTGACTCATGGTTCAGAAAATAAATGTATCCTGCATACACCTAGGACTCAGCATAACAACTATTTCTGCCTTTGGAACTGTAGAAACAAATAGCAATTTAACAATGTAGTCGCTCATTTTTAGTCCAAAAATAATTGGTTGAGGGATTGTTTTCTTAGGTTTGGGTTTTTTTGGGGAGTTGTGTTTGTTTGCGTGTTTTTTGCTTTAGGTCTTTCTTGTTCATTTAACTCTTGCACTGCATCTCTTTTATTTCAAACTTCTTTTCACATCTTTATGTACAAGGTGAAAGAGTTCTAATAAGTGAAGTAGTGTTTTGCCCTGTAGATATGCAATACTTGTAGTTGTGTTCTTTTCTTCCACCTCCCAGCTTGCTTTTCAAATGTCACGCAAGAGATTAATAACCATTTGAGTTAATGCTTAAGTTAAAGCTCCAGTTCTGGCTTTTGTACAATAGAAGTGTGTGTGATACTATGGAAGCTGATAGTTCAAGCATTAAAGCTGTTTATTAGCTTTCACACATGGATTGTTTGCTATATGCGGTTCTGAAAAATTGGTTGGGTTTTTTTTTTACTCAATTTTGATAAAATAGCATAAAAACATTTTGTAGTTCAGCACAGATCAGCAAATGCTTTTCAGTGTTTATATCGTCTAGAGTGATTACATGCAAAACACAGTACACTTAAGACTTACAGAATTTAATGATACATTTAAAAATTCCAAACATAAGATGAGATAAAATAAATTATTTGCTCACGTTCTTTTTTGAGGGTGGGATTTTTGTTTTTGTTTTCTGTCCATATGAGTTATCACTGGTTTACAGATAGTGTATGGGAGAGTCTGTGACACTGAACTGACTTTAAATGTGAAGAAAGCAGTGGTGTATCCCATATCAATGTGTAGTACAAATTTTGTCTTCATCATCCAATGTTAAAACTTTCTGAAGAGGAAGTAAACAAAAACAGATATATGGATTTCACTGACTTAATGTTAGCAGCATTTTCTTTATTTTCAATAAAGTAATAGTTACAGGAGACCCCTTCATTGATTGCCCAGTGATAGCAGCTGCTCTAAACCTTAGAGTGAGGGACTGAGCAGTTCTAAATACAATACGATCTCCTAAGATAAGCCAAAAATGTGGCTTTAGGTCCTATAAATTGGTGATTTGGGCATCCTGTTAAAAAATCCCATTATCCATACTGGTAGTCTCCATGCAACTATTTCTCTCCTCTAGGAACCCACCCTGATGGCTAAATATTAGACTAGACTTATCGATAAGACAGTTATGCCATGAGATATCATATAACAAGTGTAGGTACCAATAGCATGAGAAATATTTGGGTGAATGTTTAGGTGCAAAATTTGTCATGGACCCATAAAAGGGTTCACCTGGGAACAGCTACAAGTCAGTGAGTAATTAATGAGAATAACAGTAAAAAAATTACTTGTACTTCAAGCGAACCAATTATCAACACAACATAAATGCAGTAACAATGACTGACTCTTCCTTTCCAGATTTTAGTTTAACTAAAGAGGCCTCTGTGTTTGCGCCAACTCCAGTTCGTTACTTTACTTTAGCAGCATGAATCCACTTTTGAGGGCGAGAATAACACAGTATGGTCAAAATGTATCTCATTTTCATTGACATAACAATACCTCCCCTGGATAAGAAAGTGAGCAGAAATGTGAGGTGAAAGGTGAAATGGACTCATGTATCCACAATGGACAGTGTTTCAGTAACATTTTCACAGAAATGTGCCCTGCAGGCACACAATCAGAAAACAACCACAGGCTGCAGTGCTTGAACTCAGGACATCTGAATCACAGTCTGAGCTTTTTTAATGCTAATATGTGGTAGTGTGAAAAGAGGATGCAATTCTGAAAATTAAAAATTATTTTCCTTTTGTTGCTTTCAAAAAGAAATTTCCTCAAACAGCCTTTTTAATGGAGTTAGATGTACTTGTCTTGCACAGCCAGGTTTCAGTAGCAGGGGGGCTACAGAGATGGCTTCTGTGGGAAGCTTCTCCCGAGTCCAGCAGTGCCAATGCCAGGTGGCTCCAGGGCAGGCCTGTCACTGACCAAGGTTGAGACTACCACCGACAGCACCTCTGGGGTAACAAAGTTAAAAGAAGGGGGATAAAAGCCCTGTACAATGGCAACCAGGAGAGAGGAATGCAAAGACATGAGAGAAACTGCCCTGCAGGCATGCTGGAGCAGGTGGATGCCCAAAGGAGCTTTAGCCACATGGGAAGCCTGCATTGGAGCATCTCCTGGCAGTCCCACTGGGAGAACGGGTCCACAGAGGAGCAGGTCTGCAGGCAGGACTTCAGCAGGGCTCCCCTGATGGAGCAGCCTGCTCCTGAAGGACTCTGCACTCTGCAGAAGGGGCTCACACTGGAGCAGTTCATAAGGAATACCACTTGTGGGAAGGCCCCATGTTGGGCAAGTTGTTGTTGGTGGGGCCCACCCTGGAGCCATAGAAGAGTGTGAGGGATCCTCCTCCTGAGGAGTAAGCAGCAACAGACACAAGGTGTGATTTAACCACAATCCCCATTCCTGACATCTGTGTGTCACTTGGGAGTCGGAGGTAGGGAAATTGGAAGTAAAGCTGAACCTTGGATGAAGGCAGGGGTGGGGAATAAGTGTTTTTAAGATTTGTGCTTCTTTCTTATTATCATACTCTGATTTGATTGGTAATAAATTGAGATTTTTTTTCCCCAAATCCAGTCTGTTTTGTTTGGACATTAATTGCTGAGTGATCTCCCCATCTTTATCTTTACCTACAAATCTTTTGTTACGTTTTCTCTCCCCTATTCAACTGAGAAGGGAAGATATACAGTGGCTTTGGTGGGCACCTGGTGTCTAGCCTGGGTCAGCCCATTTCTCAGTGTATTTTTTGCCCAGTTCAAAAGACTCTTATACACACTCTGGATGAAAACCTCTTTTGAGTTTCAAGTTCACCTTTATATGCAATTTCCAAGACTTGGACAACTGGAAAATTTTGTGTGTATGAGATACTCATACTCAGGATAAGGTTAATTTCATGTAACTTTGGATATCTGCAACCTAGAAAGCTGGAAATGAGGGGGTTACTTTAGGATCCTGTGGAGTCAACAAAGAAATAAACACTACAGCATGATTCCTCTAATGAAAACATCTACTTTACGTTGAAATAAGTAGCATGCCCTAGAGGGCTTGGATCTCTGCAAGGCCTCAGGATGGGGGGGAGTCACCAATGACAAGCTTAGCTTAAGACATGCAATCAGCTCAAGGAGAAAATCTAACCTCACTCTATCCAGTTAAAAATTAAAATGTGATCTTGCAGTAGTGAAAAGTAATCATTAATAGACAAAACAGTGATCTGAACCTTCCTTTATTTCTTTAGTTAGGTTGTGAGGTGGCCTAATGTGTAAGTTAGCTCAGAGCTGGTATGTTCTGAAAAGCTCTTGAGAAACACCTTTCTTCATCCTGCTGCTGAAAAAAGTAACTCCACAATCTGGAGCTTAGGTTATGAGTATTTTTTAACTTTTCTAGTTAAAATGCAAATACACCTCCTCACCCCACCCCTCCATACCAGTTCAATGTTACTTATCATCTATAAAATTCATATAGCTATATTCACCTTAGTTGTACTTTAAGTGTTAAGATCTTAATATATAGACTAGTCCTTAGCATGTTTACATTCTCAAAGAAGTCTGGAATAGATGAATGAAACAATCAGAGAGGAGAGTTAGTGGATCCACTGATAAGAACCATCATTTATTAGACTTTCAGAGATAGGATTTCATAGATTTAAAAATCTGGATCAGGCTGTCTTTAAGGCATAGATATCTTATTTTAAATCTTTCTAGCTGCATCCTTCTCTTTTCCTTCACCTAAACCCATTATCATTTGTCTCTTTCAATTCCTAACATGCTGTGTAACTGTCAAATGTTTTCTACTTTTGTAATACACCAATCAAACACTCTCCTTTCACTCTTCCCCCACTCCTTTGATTCCAATCCTTCCAGTTGGAATTCCTTGCTGTATGTTATATTCCCTCTTCTGATCCATTCTGCATAGGTCAAAATAGTCATCTGACTTCACAAAGCCAACACAGATTAGTATATAAACACTCGAATATCTTTCTCAGTCAGTTACTTTTCACACAATTATATATTTTCTTTTTTTTAAATTTTTTTTTTAAAGTAAACAACCCTAGCATGTCAGGGTTCCTCTCCAAAATTTATGATTTATGACTTATGACAGATTATTGAACCATCTCTGATAAGATGATTTTCTTTGCATGAAACAAACTTTTTTAGCTCCTCTATAGCAAACACAAATGTCAAGGGTTCATTCATTCATTCACTCGGTTTTTTGGTCTTCTCCAAAAGTGGTGTATAAGCACATTGTTCACACCTTGGCCATCTATTAGCCTTGCAGCCAAGAGCTTCTTGGAAACTTCATGTATATGATTTGTGTCCAAATGATTTATTTATTTATTAAATTGTGTTCATTTATTAGTTCTTAAACAAGTCTTTACGCAAAATATTTCTTATCTGACTGCATTTTCATTACTAATTTGCCACATTTTATATTTTTCCATAGTTCCTTATTCAGGAAGGAAGGATATCATTCAGTCTTTGAATGATGAATGACTAATTCCCTGCATGAGAATATATAGTTCCTGGAATGACAGATAGTTATCTGAATAGTCTTTTTACATTTTCAGTCACTTGCTACTCACAATGATTTGAATTTTATTGGATATTATTTTTATTTCATGATTTTAGCATAATATTTTTAAAGGTTTGATGTGCATTTCTTCTGAAATTTCAACATGATACTTTTCAACAAAACTTCACACATCTGTACATATATACCTTTCTTCAGCCTTTTTTAATTCCTTTTAGGCAAGATTTCTTTTAATTTTGTTATTTGCTGGTTTTGGAAATTAAAACACTGTAGTGATTTGTTTTGTTTGGGTTTTGCTTTGTTTCGTTTGGGTTTTGGTTTGTTCCCTTGTGTTATTCCTTCAGCGATGTACCTCATAATGTCTGGTACAAAGGAGTCTTTGGACAGCATTTCTTCACACCAGGACCTGCAAACACATCAGCATGACCAGTTGTGCACCTCCTCACTGTCTGCCATTTTCTGCAATCATTCTCATGATGGCTAAAAATTAAATCTCTGCATTACACTCTAAATAAAGATTTATCCAGATAAGACAGAGGTAATTAACAACTTTCATTACGGCTGTGTTCCTGTCCTGAGAGACTCTGATCTCCTAAAGGATGCCCAGTCAGACTTGTGAGGATACAGGGATCAGCAAAACAGTTCAAATGTGACATTCCCTGGTTTCACCTTGGAGCTTCATTCCATGCAGATTCTGTGTTATTTACTGAAAGTTAGAAGCTAACATAAATTATACAGTCTTTCAGAGAGTTGACTATGATGAGCTGCCTCTATTAGTTCTTGATTCATATCTTGCCATACATATGGTTTTTTTGCTAATTCAACCTTCTTGTATTTACACTAGTGAAATTAAGCCCATTCAAAAATTATATGACCACATGTCATAAAATCTTTAACAAAGTCTTCTTTATCAAGGGTATCTCAGAACTATTGGATCATTAATGGATCTAGGTTCCCACATTGCATTATAATTACAGAGATCAAATACACTCCAATTAAATCAATATATGGCTGTCGCCATTTTTGTGAAAGGAAATTTCCCAACTTCTATATGACATCTTGAGATCAGCTACTGTGTAAACAACTAACATCAATATGACTTTGCTTATGATCAAAAATATGGCAGACAGAGAATTTTCTTGGCACAGGGAAAGAGGTGAGCTCTCTCTATTTTCAGCAGTTTGATTTGTCCAAGGACAAGCACTCAAACCATCCAGCTTTTCCAAAATGTTTCATGAAGCTATCCATGTAGACATAATCAAAGCTTGATGTGCAGTGACAAAGTACTGGAGAATGAGCAATTCAATGAGAATTGTGGGAGCATCCTCTCATTTTACACGTCAATCCAAAGCTAGTAGAAAACAATCTCTAAGAGATACTTTTGATGAAAAAATATTTATTTTATTGTCAAGAAAATGTTTTATCACTCCTAAATATATTCTAGTTACCAGAATAGCAGACTGTTAAAATAGCTAAATCATCATCATCATCATCATCATCAAACAACAATCCAGAACTCAACTAGTGCAAAACACATATAGATGACTTTTATGAAATTACTTTATTAAAAAATACAGACACCATTTGGTGAATGATGTGTAAATATTCACTTAGGACTCTTTGAAATGCATTTTTTAAGACCATTACTGCTGCACTCAGCTTTAGTTGAACTATTTTTTTAACTTTCTTCTCTATAACGCCTCTTATAAACAACACACAGATAGTGTGCATCATAATGTGTTTTACAATTACGCATATGCATAGGAAATATACAGAATTTTACTGCTTTTCCTGCCTTACCACTCAAACGTATTTTTGGATTTTTGTGGCTTTGCTTCTGCTGCATTTATTGCAAAATTCTATTTTTTAAAGAGCATTATATTTAAAATAATAACACTTCTCAATACACTCACTTAAATCCTTCTTAAGGATAAAAACGACTGAGAGACATCTGGTTCCAACTGAGGCAGGAAATGTCTTTGCTGATGTGAGATCATGTTTATGTCAAAGAAGCCCAAGGATGATCTTGGGAGATACAGAGGAATATATTTAATACAGTCTCAGACAAACTGGTAAAAAAATACAATAAACAACACAATAGTAGGAAAACAGATCAGTATGGCATAGTGAACAAACAATTGTCTTGCCTGTTCTCTTTCCCCGTACACCTCTGGTGGCACAATAGCCTAAGTAGATGAGCAACACACTTTTCCAACAGCAGCAGAGCTAGCAAAGCCTCATTTCCTATGGATTTGTGTTCTGTGCCTCCATATTGTCCTCTGCCCATTTCCCAATCTCCTCGTTCCCACCCCGTACCCTGGTTGCTGTCTCTGACACGAAGCAGCAAAGCTCTGTCACTGAAGCCATGGGGTAATGTCCCCAGTGAGAGGTGAAATGGAGCAGTCCAGTGATGAATTTGGGCTGAGGCCCTTTCCTGGGGCTCTCCTTCAGCAGTCTTCCTGAACAGCATCACATGGCCCTAGAGGAAGAAGCAGGAGAGGCCCTTTTAGCATGTACCCATGTAAGCACTAACACATTTTTTTCTCCATTTTTTTGTTCACTACTATATTGGTTTAGTTGGCTTGGTTCCCCAGTCTGGTTCACTGCTAGTGAATGCTGTGAGGGAAGAAATGCTTTCAGTCACTTTGTCAGCACAAAACAAAAATACTTGTGAAAGTGGAGACTCAATTTATGAGTCTACCAAAAGTCAACCACCAGTAGTTATGAAATGCATAATTTTTATGAGATCATTACCCTATGTCAGATTTGGTAGTGCTTGATCAATTTAAACATTATCAAGAAGAAAATAATGGATGAACTGACAATTAGAGCACATAAACCCACTTTAGGAAAGTAAGCTATAAATTATACACACAAGTACATATATGGAGAAGGAGTGACAAAGATTAGGACTCATCCACTTCAAAAAGAGCCATCTGAAGGTGACACACAGGAAAGGCCATTATTTACAGTGCTGGAATGTACTTTACTGGCTGCAGTGTGAGGTGACACTTCATGTTTCCCTTGTGCTTAAACACCCTTGTAGTCACCACTGGAAACAGGACACTCCACATTTCTGACAGCTTTATGTTCTGTGTAACGAGGCAAGAAGTCCAAACCAAAATAAGGGTACCCTTTCTCATATAATACATGGGGTATTAAGAAATTTGCTCCCTCAAGAAGGCTGGGCACTAAATAATGCTGGATGTTACAATAGATTCCAAAGAGCATCAGACGTATTTATGCTTCCACCAGTGAGTATTAGACACAACAGGCTCGACATGTAGCCTGCCTCAGGATATTCCTAAACCACTGGTGAGACAGCATACTCAAGATTGTTCATTCTCATTTCATTTTAAAAATTATTTCCCTAAACCTCTGTAAGAAGCAGTATCCTGAATGATATGTACCTAATGTCTTTTTTAAGTATGATCAGTGTTATTTCTTACTTTTTGTTGAAAAGTAAGAAACAGAGACTTGTCCCTGCTGCACACTGCTGAATGCTGATCCACAAAGGAGACAGATTAAAATGGTGTACACCATCACTCTCCAGTGCTGGCTACACAAGAGAAATGCACTGCCTTTCTGCCCCTAGGAAAGAGCAACTGCACTGTGGTTTTCAGAACTACTCAGTTACTGTATCTGAGACACCAGTTCTTTCCTATCTCTGCCTTGGTGAGGAACAACACACACAGGGGCTTTAACTGTCCATGCATGATATCCTTTCTGCAGCCTCAGACTGGATCTCCATTTTCAGAGTGAGGCCTAAGCCTTCACCTTTTTCCCTGCAGCCCTTGTGGCACTCGGATTCAGCTGCACTGAACCAGGCAGTGGAAAGAGGAGGTTTTTGTTTTGTGTACATGGCATGGCAGATGATTCACATTTAAAACATGCACATAAATATGTACAGATATGTAAGTATATATAAATACATATATGTACACTTTATACACAAGAACTATATTAAAATAAAGGTTTTGAAGAAAAGCTCTTAGAAAATTTCATTATTAATTCTGCACGTTTACATGTTCAGTCCCTCTCAGCCATTAAAGATAGGTTCATGGGTTGCTTTCAACAAGATCTTGCCCTGTTAAAGCAGATGGTTACTTTAAAATGAATAAGCAGCTATTTGTTCAATACTTGCAGTACATTCCCTTGCCCTGAGCTTTATTTATGGAACACTACACAAGCCCTGCTTTGAAAATTTATTGACTTCATTCTCAGTTGAAGGAGTTCAAAATCTTCCAATTAAAAAAAGTACTCTTCATTCAAAACCGAAACTTTCTTTGGCAGACTTTTAACATAAAGTAACTTCACTCTGGAAAAAAGGAGAAAAATAGAAAAAAGCGGACAAAGAGAAAAGGGAAGAAAGGGGAAGGAAAGAAGGGAGGGAGGCAGGCAGGCAGGAAGGCAGAAAGGAAGGCAGGAAGGCAGGAAGGCAGGAAGGATGGAAGGATGGAAGGAAAGCAGGAAGGAAAGCAGGCAGGAAGGCGGGAAGGTTGCTTTTCAATTATGCTGTGATTTTTTAATTTTTTTCATGAATGGAACATATTTTCTTTTATTATTTTAGAGAAAATATAATCATGCATATATATAGATACTTAAGATTTAAATCCTTCTGCAAATGTTTGACTTTTATGACAGAATAAGCACTTTAAACTTAATTTTTTTGCAAAAATTTGTTTCACCAAAAAGATCAAATTGTTTGGTTTTTTTCCTAAATTGCAGTGGGGTGAAACTAACTTCCTTTTTTATTTTTTTTCCCCGTGAATCAGTAATTCCCAAAGAACTTTATTTTTGGGGGTTATGATGCTCATTGCTATAAATCTTGACTTTTCTATACTATAAATTAAATAACACAGTGTTTCTATAGGAGACAGGGATTTTTTGAAGCCTATTTTAAAAAGAATCAAATAAATGAAGGTGAGATGGGATTCAGATACAACCTGAGTGTGTAGGATGAAAAAGAAGTCTGGAAATGAGATGACTATTTAAAATTACTTCATAATAATCAACATGAACATTTTCCTATCTGTATCTACTATTCACATACTGGATTAAAAGAAAACCAATGAAGCCAGTGCCAGAAAAGAAAGAGAATTTATTATCCCTCTCACTCCCTTTATGGACTACACCATCATTACGAAAAGAGATAGGGCAGAGAAACGTGAAGCTGCATTTCTGCATTAGGTCACCACAGAACAGTGACAGTTCTCTTGCAAAATCAAAATGAGAACTCTCTGGTATTTGTTTTCAGTAGTCCAGTTTGAATAAAAAATGGAAATATAAACTGTGATTGGCCTCACTTTTTGCGAAATAAACTCTTGACTCTTCACGCAGCTTGCCACAATGTTTGGCAGTGAATTGTGGACTGCATTTGAATGAAAGTGACATTACTGTTACATCTGCTAAAAAGCTTCATCCCATCTAGAACTTTCCCCTTTACACTCTGTCTACAGCACAGCACACATTTAAGCTGCACAGCTAGTTTGTTTAAGCAGCTTTTAAAAAGCACTTCTGCAATAGAAATACATAAATATTCCTATAACAATAAGTTTCATTTGAAGTTAAACTGTGTGCAAAATGGGCATTCAGCCCCATCGATCTGGCATACACAATGCCAACAGCACAAGGACAAACATGTTACCATGGGAGTCGTGGCACTTGTGAACCAGGAGCAAACTGCTTACAAATGGATTTATTATGAAACAGCATCACTGATTGCTTCATAGATTACTCCATGGAGCTGTGTTCTACTTTGGATAAGCACTGCTGTCTGGAAAAGCAATTAGGGATTTCTGGATTTGAAACTGTTAATCTATCAACAGGAGGCACATCTACTTATAGTACTATGAATTCAAAATATATGCATAAGCCTACAGGATCAGGCAGAGAAGCTGAGGGCAAAATAATGTCCTGCTCACACCCAATGAAGAAGGAGAAGCCTTATTAGTTGTTGTAGCAGAGATAAGACAGGTTCCTTGCCTGGAAACATGCTTTGCAGCAGTGACTTGTTACAGTGAACACTGCAGTAAATTAAGCAAGACAGAACTGTAGATGTACAAAATGTCTTTTCCAGGTACAAAAGAAAGTTCCACAGTGAATCTGGTAAAAGTTTTCACAGGACAGTGGTGGATGTTTAATTGTGGAGAGCGAAGGTGCTGAGAAGCCACTTCATTGCTATGTTTAGTCATCCTGGATGAATAGTGACTGACAGGCACAAGGAGGGTAGAAACCAATGAAGCAAAAGGTTTACTGGGTTTGCTGAAGAAGTTGCGGGGTGGGGGGGGAGGAGAAAAAATTGTTTTCTGCCATTTCACACAGATTACCTTTCAGACACTGGGAGTTCATCCAAATCTTTCCAGTCAAACAGTCTTTATGTAACCTGGATCATCACCAAACCAAAAGCAGAAAGCAATTGCAGGATGAGAGATGTGAAGGCCAAATCAAAGGAAATGTAACATACAGTCCTGAAACTATACAGTGTTGCTGCTTCCTTGCTCATGCTGGAGTTGTCAATATAAAACATTCCCTCTGAGGCATCTGTGGCCGAAGACAAATTTTACCAGATGATGTTGTCTGACTAGAGGCCTGTTATCAAGTTATGTGTGATTCTTGGTATAGCACAGCTGACTTGTTTTGATACATTGCTATCATGGAAAACAATGTAAGATGTGCCAGGAACAATTTCCAGCTGATTCCTAACTTGCTCACTGTCTTAATATTTTTTATGAGTCCCTGAAGTGCTAGAAATGCCAACCTCCATCCTCCGACCAGAAATAAAATCAGGAACATATAAGTATGGGTTTCTCAAGACCAGATATTTAGCTATAGGACACAAACCACACAATTTCTGTGATGACTGTAATCCTTTGCAGTGTTGTTTTCTCCCTGGTTCTTTGAATTTGCATTCTCAAGACAGAAGAATAGCATACTGGTAACAAGGTGAGTATTGAGCAATATCTATATTGCAATAGTCAGATGACATAAGGAGGGAGATCATCATTCAAACATGTAAACATGTTAGAAAGAAAGATTTCTAGGTAATACAACAACAAAAAAAAATCAGGAGTAATGAAAGTATTTGCTTTTTATCATTAAGGATGAATGCCATTATTACCCCAAAGCTACTGTACACTTTCCATTAAGGCATTAAAAAAAATTCCAAGATTGTCAAGCAGATACAGGTGTCATTTTAGTATGACATAAATTACTAATTCCGGTAGATTACCCACTCTTAATGAGGGACCTTGATTTACAACTTCTTAAAACTCAATGAACTTTGTAAGAAGTTGAGACACCCTAGTTAATATCTAAAATGTCTTCAGGTACATGGTTACAATATTCAGATCTGCACACACAAATCTGCTTGTGGTAAAAATTTACCCATGGATGTGTGCCTGGGTAAACATATATATATATATATATATATATATATATATATATATATATATATATACACACACACACACACATATACATATATACACACATATATATATAATGTATATATATGTGCTTGGGCACACTGTTTGATCAGCCAAGTGAGTTGTGAGATCTAGCAGAACTCAATTACAAGCAATTGATTCCCATCCCCACAATTCCCCGTGCCTCTGAACATACCTTGCAATCTAGTATAAAAATGGCCTGGAATTCAGCAGGGCCCGGGAGCAGTGCCAGACACGACGGGAAACCCATCCATATGGAAATGTGCAGCCACCAATGCAGCACAGCACGGTATAGATGCCTGACATAAATCATAGGTAACATCTAACAGTGCAGGCACAACAGTGGGAGCAGGCAGAGCAGAGATACATCAGTACAGATACACTGATGTAATTATTATTCCAGAGGGGATTCTGAATGTAAGAAAGCCATTAGATGTGATGACAGCTTCTTTGTTTTTTCTTGCAGAATTTCACCATAATATACAGGCTAAATTTGATTGGAGATGGCAGGATATTTTTTCTGATTATTCCAGGCATTAAATCATAGTAGTCCTCTGTATGTGTGTGTTTGGTTTCTTCAGTATCGTTTTTGTGGGTACTGAAGAAAGATGGATAAATTCTAAATTAACATGTAGTAATATACTTATTTTTTCTTCTGTATCAGATTTTTTTTTTTCAAAAGCAAAGGAAAGAGTAAGTTATGTTTGGTTTTTGTGAAAATTCCTATACATATTTATCATAATATGATCTTGTAAAGTCCTTTCCTTTCTTGTTTAAAATACTAACTTTCAGGTTTCTATTAAAGTTTCAGGGTCTTTTTAACCATTTCTAGAAAGCTCATGAGTACAGGTGCCAAGATTATAATCCATGAGGAACCTTAGATATTAAGCACTGTGAAAGTACAGATGTATACACTTAAATTTTAAGAAATTCTTCCAGCTATCACACAATGCAAGAAACATCTGCACTTGGATTAAGAATTTTAGCAAACTGATCTCTGCACTGATGGAACTAGTTAATTTCAGCAAACCTCTGAAGTAATCCAAGGTATCTTAATAATCATATCATTACTTCAGCACTCACAATACCATAATGATGGTGGGTGAAATGGTTAAAAGTGACCTTTGTTGTGGACCCTTCTCACATGGACATATAGAAAAATATTGCCCTAATTCTCAGGCATGATGAGATACCATACTGTGAACTGAAAACCATTAGAACTGTTGATTCTCAGCAGCTCTGAAAAACACCCCTAGATGAGACAACTTGGGAACCTTTCAATATCCAGAGAATTAAGGGTGCTATGTCAGTGAATTATTTGGACGTGGACTGTGTTTAGAATCCCTGCTATCTTTTGCCCTGCTACTGATTTAAACCCCAGAGATCTGGACAAGAGAACAGGCTAACAATCAACAGCTTCTAAACTATGATTATCCTACCAGCACAGAAAAAAAAATCACTAATTTTTCCAATCTGAACTTGAAGAGACGGACAAATCACAAACAGGTGGTAGCCTTCAACCACCTATAAAGAAAATGTTATGGCTGGTCATTTGACAGAGAGAATCAGTGCCTATAAGAAAAAGGATAACTGGTAATTTTAATAAGTGAAAGAATGAACATACTGCATGAATGGAAAATGACCCATATCCCCAGCAGAGGTATGGACTTATTCCATGATGTAGGCTGGCAAGTATCTCATGGAAGGAAATTTAGCACACACTGGAGGATGTTGATCACATCCTCCAAAGAATGCCCAAGAGTGGTAACAAAATTAAATCAAAATGGCATACATGAATCTTATTGTTTTGTCTGACTTCATACATCCCTTGTGCTTTCTAATTAAGGGCAAACAGGCTCTCAATGTTTTTCAAAATTGTTTTATGTACTTAACTTTTCCCTGGAGAGGTAAATTATGCCCACCAGATTAAAGTTCAGAGGAAGGATGTGATTAAAAGCTTGAGGCACTATAAAGTACCAGTACTGGTGCTAATGCCAAGGAAAGATAGATCATAAGAATCTACTTTAAAGAAGGAATAACATACAGTTTGAATCCAGCAAATACACCAGAAAGGACAAAAGAAAAAGTCAGTGCTGGAGTCTGTTCATGCTCAGGAAGCTGAAAAGCACACATGAGCTGTGATTAAAGTAACCCTTCTTAAAAATCTGCAGAAATTGCATAATTAAAAGACAAATACTTTGAGGTCACAATAAAGTTTTTTATTGACCCTGAGTTATCACTCTAATTACAGGTATTTCTAATGAAAGTGTGATATCCTCAAGAGCTTGCAGTCATATCACACAGCTTTAGGCATCTGGACACATATGTTAGAAACCTATTTCAGCTGCACTTCCTCTACAGCTGGTGGAACAGCTCAGCAGAAAATCTGACCAACCCAGAAAAGCTGAGTAGAATAATCTAAGACTGTCCACATCACTTTTAAAAATCCATAAAAGTAATGACACAGCATGCCCTGACTGAAAGCTACAGAAATATGGACATTAACATCTCTCATTCCTGATTCAGAGCAGCCATCTGAACCTCCTGGGGAACATCCTAACCCATGTATTCAATGGCATTCTGGCTTAGACGTTCTAGTTCTCTCTGAAGAACATTTCACTTTGCATAAATTAAGCATTTATGGGCGTCAGAACTCAGTAAGGGCTACGAGTGTCCTCAGATCAAGGCAAACTTTGGTTTGTTTTACATACCTTACAACACACGGTTATAAGTACTTATATGGTTCAGTTTTTAATTATCTAAATGATGAGGTGTAATGCCTTGATTTTGTGAGTGGTAGATATGTTTTTCATACAGCTTGAGAAAACAAAATATATAGAAAATGCTCTTTTCATAGTTTTGCCATTTTTAACAGAAATTTACAAGTATTTGAGGACATCCTATTGTCTTTCTTTTGAAGGATAGACAAGCAATCCTTCAGCAAGGCTATTTTATGAGGTTCATAGCAAGCCTCTGGTTTAAAAAGGAGCCCTTCACACTGGAGTGGTATGGTGTGAGAGACATACAGGCTGTATTCACAAGTCTAAGTATAACAGGACTCTCAGAAACTTTCAACATCGTTCAGTTCAGCTCTCCAAAACAAATACTGAGACCATGCAATAGTCTAGAGCACTATTAGAGGATTCAGGAAAATAGCAAATGAATCCTCTGTGTTCTTTGCAGCATCAAGTCTGAAAGTGGCTTGCCTCTTGATCTCTAAGCTCTGCTTCTCTTGTCTCAGACAGGAATACACCAGACTGTATAGGGAGTGGTCACACAGACACAGTATGTGTTTCACACTTACTAGGCTTGTTCTCTACACTATCAGAAATATTTATGGGGCAGTAAGTAATTTTTGTGGATTTTTCCCATTCCACACAGCTCAGAATACTCTGAACCAGCTCCAGGAACGCAAGAGCTTGCCAAAACATTAGTTCAAGCAGGTGGTTCCAATTCATAGGACTTTTACCTTTTCTATGCTTGAGAGGTTCTTGGAACAACAAAAAGCCTCACATGCCTATGTTGGCAAGTATAAGATTTGAAAGGCAGATGTTATTCTCACATCCACCCATTGAAATCCTCTTGCCAGATTAGCTAGTATCAGAACTGTGACTTTTGAACTGGCCTCTGTGAGGGCTGCTATAATAGGGCAGCTACAAACCATGTGCTGCCACTTATCCTTGTGCCTCTTACTGGGAAAGAAAAGGAAAATTTAAAAAAAGAGCGAACTCTGAAGAATGGTAGTTTCTTACCTGGTAATTTGTTTCTCCACATGCCCTCATATGCAAACTCAAACTCTAGCTAAAGCCCTTCCTGTTAGCAGATGGACACAATAAAAATAAAGAGCCCCATGGGATGTCAGACTTTAAACACCGAGGGATGATCTCTCTGGCTAAGTTCAGATTCAAATTTCTAAAGCAATAAAGGTGAAACTGCCCTTTCAGAATGTACAGTAGAAAATTCATAAAGATAAATTCTTCAGAGAGAGAAAACAAAATTAAATCAGATGAAAAGATATTTAAATTTTTCAGGTAATTACTAATTTCAAAAGCAGTATTAACTAAACAGTGGACCACTGATAAATATTTTTCTTCTGTTTTCTGTCTCTGTGTAAACATTTTGATTACAAGGTTGTTCTGTGCCCCTCCTGATGCTTTACCTCCTGTTTGAACTGATGTAAGACAAACAGTGGAGGATTGTTATCCCTTGATAATTTGTTGTTCAGATGGATACACACAACATGCCCAGCCCACCCAAGTAGGGCCAGTAACCAAACAGTCAACCACCTGGTAAGACGATTAAAGCTTACCACAAAGTCACATGGCAATGAAGGATGACTGGACATCTATGAAAGGATTGAGACTGATCGAGGAAATACGTCCTTTCATTGATTTGAAGGAGATAAGTATGTGCAGGAAGAGGAAGATTTAGGGCAACATTTGTAATAAAAACAGTTTAAGAAAGAGTAGATGATAATGTGGTCACTTCATATTTAGATGCAGCATGTCCATGTTTTTTCCCTCAAAATCTATGGTAAGCAGCTGTTCTCCAGGCAGGAATCCTTAGGAACTGCTCAACAATGTTCTCAAACAGCCAGCACTTTGAGTGAGGAGCTGCTGAGAGCCAAGGAGTAAGAAATACTGACAACAAAGGCTACCTTACATCTATCCCTATGCAGAACTTAGATTAGTCAGGATTATAAAAAAGTTCTTCTCTCTTTCAAAGACACAGTACCCTGGTTACTTCTTGAGGAAATGTAGCAGAACTCATGTGTTTGGATTGGGGTTTGGAAGGGGTTGGAAGGGGTTTTTGTTTTGGTTTGGGGTTTTTTGTTGCTTTTAAAACTAGAAGTGGTACCAACACCCACTTTTAACATAAGGTATGGTGACCACATTTCAATTTGCAGATTCAGGTTCCAACTTCTCGCAGCGAACAGTGTAACCCACAGCTCCCACCTGAAAATAAGGGTTCTAATAATCAGTCACATAACTAACTAGAATAGATGGATTTTCCTTCCTTCTGTACAGAAAAGCAGGGAAGAACACTGATACATCATGACATTGCAATTCAGGGGCTGAATTACAGTGATCGGCAGGAAAACGGAATCTGTAGGCTTTGGTCCTTACCTCTAGCAGAACACTGCTAAATGAGTGAAACACAGTTAATGCCCATTGCATTTTTCAGCTGAGAAGAGTGTTACAGTCCTCATTCCTGAGGGTGAGAGTGTCCCGAACATTTGGTGATGCATCTGGTGTGTATGCATGCATGTATGTGTATTTGGCAGGGAAGCACTTCTGCCTCCTCTTCAGCTGTGTTTCAAGGGAAAGCGTCCATTGCAGTTTTGTGAGGTCTAATCCATTAGGCATGCTCCAAAAATATTCAACATATTGGGTCCCTCAAGCTTTTGTAGATGGAGCATACTTCCCAAACTTTCCCTTTCTTTAAGCAAAAGAAAGGTACTGAGCTCTTTCATTTGGCTCTAAGAGTCTCAAGAACTCCACAGTGCTACAAGAAGGCACCTAATCAAACTAGGCAGCGGATTATGCAGCTGGCTTTTGGATCACCGGTCTGGACTCAGGCAATGCAATTCCACTTAAGTCCTGCTGTAGATGCTTTAACTCATTTATTGTCTTCAGCCCTGTGATAGTATCAATGGCAGCTGAGAGTTCAAGCTGATACTGATGTGAAAAGGTGAAAAGGTTGGAGGATTCGAGTGGCTGGCTTAAAAATTGCACCAGGAAAAGTGCATTCTCTCTTGGCACGAGAGCATAAGGTTGAGTTGCTTCTCTCGCAGTCCTAAAACTTAAAGAATTTCTGAAGCCTGCCAAGTTTCTCATAAAACATTGAAAAGAATAAAAAAGATGACCCGACATTCTGTCACATAAAAGAAGTCCTCTGAAGGTAAAGGAAATTTTTTTTCATTTTCAGAGGTAAAAAAGGTGGAAGAATAAGAGAAATTCTGGAGCCATCGGTGAGAAGGTTTCTCTGAGGGAATGGGATATAAAGAAATGTCATAAAGAAAAGAAGTGGTAGGAGATCTCTGCAGCTAGGGATGGGTCTTCTCCCTCCCTTCTATTCAAATTTATGTTAAGCTCAATAGTGAATAGTCTCTGAGGATAAGTCCCGTAAGTACCAGATTTTCTTTCTCTGTGTTGTCATTTTAGAAAAGCACGTTTGCTTGTTATTTTTTTCCAGACTTCTTCCTAGAGTTTGTATACTTTTATTTTTTTGTTATTGTTACTGATTTTCCTTCATCATCTTCATTTGCAGTCCTTTCCTGAATGAAACCACTCAAGGTAAATGCTTTCAGCCCTGTCTCGTAAAGGTTTTGATCAACATTTAATTTTACAGAACAAGTTTTTTATCTTCTCACATTTTTTAGTTTCTTAAATGGCAGCCAGGTTCCCTTCTCCACCCTTTTTATCCATTTAACAAGGATCTGCTTTCTATAGAAATAAAGAATCTGGGAAAGAAAGGTCTTGGTTTAGTTCTTTCATACATAGGCTTAGATAGCTTCAGATTTTTAGAAAAGATTGAGGCTGTGTATAAAACATCTTTGTGGATGGAAAAACGTAAACTTAAAGAGGGGTGTTTTCTCAGAAAATGATTGACAGCTGAGTTTTCAGAGGAAAGGAGCTCCAGACAGGCTGAGTGCATGGACTGGCTGCCATTCCAAAAGATGTGGGTCTTACACAGGAGTCCCACTGACAGAGCTGTATAGCTGTCTCACACAATGCTACCCACAAGTTTTTATTTAATCAAATTAGGTCTGCAAGGATAGAGTTCCACACCTGAATTTAAGGTCCTAAGCACAGACACCGTGGTCTGTTAGGTGTCCAAACACATACTGTGGTCACTACAGGTCTTGCCAGTGCACCCAGCAGAGCACACAGACTTACTCAGCTGACCAAATCAAAGTACCTACTTTGGGGTGCAAATTTCTTTGAGTGTATTGGGTTAGCTTCAGTTGCCTGAATAGGCATCTTGTGCCATTGGGGTTGTCTTAGCTAACCCTGCCTGGCCTCTAGCTGCCTCTTCAGAAGTCACGTGGTGGTATATCCAAAGGCCTCTTTTTGATATATGAAAGCACAAGGCTCAAATGGTTCCTGTGGAGGAACGTGAAACCCACCCCCACTGTCTGCAATGGAAAGTTAAGACACCTCACTCACATTCCCCTAACTAAATTTCTGTGCTTGAAGCCAAAGCTGAACCTCACTCTAGGGGACTGCCTTTGAAATGGAGTGTGCAGAGAAAAGAACTAACCCTCTTTTAGAGTGGAAACATTAAAGGCATTCTCAAATACCTTGGGAACCACAGAGTATAGATAATTCATTTTTGTACTTATTTCTCAAAGTTAAAGCCCCATTTTGAAATGTTGGGGTAGGCAGTATGTCTCTGGTAAGGCTTCTAGATTCTTTCTCAGTTCTGTTTCTCTTATGACCTCATCAGCATCCTGGCTGGACCTTCTCTGAGTTTCTCTGAAACTTCTTCTCCAGACAGTGCTCCTCCCTCTCCACCATACTCACATATACTTCTGTAACTCCCTAATGTAATATTCTCTTTTTACAGAGTGTCACAGAAGAAATATTGTAGACATGACTTGTCTTGATTTCCTTGACAAGAAGAGGTGCTTTTAACAAGTAACTCACACAGCTATCCAGCTTCATGAATACTGACAGAACACTTACTGCTTAACTCATAGGTGGATACTCCAAGCTGCATTTCAGATAATGCAGTTGACAAAAAAATGTAGTAAGAACAACTGCATTTATCCAAACATCACAGATATCTTGTTTTACAGGTGACTTACTAAAGCAGCATGCCTTGCTAAATACCGCCTCCACCTGCACAACCTGCTTTGACTGCAGTAGTTGTTTAAACTGCTGGTGAAAATACAGCAAAAGAGAAAAATGGTAGTGCTGTACTAAAAGTCTTTTAAAATTCCCAGTGCTCTTCTTCAGTCTCTGCTTTTTGTCACTTTTCATTCATTTTGTATGATAGCAACCTTGCTAAGTTCAATAACAATACATTGCTAAGTACAACCAGAAAGCCAGTTGAGAGCAGCTTTTTTTTAAAATACAAATGCTTCCTAAAATCATCTACCTAGGAAATCAGACATTAGGATCATTAATCATGAGGATTAGTTGGTATCACCCTCTTAAACTCTCAGGATCAAGTATTTAAATAAACAGCAATGTCTTAAGAGAATTAGTATTTTGGGGTTCTTTAGGCATTACGTAATGCAAATGACAAGATGCACTAAGTCATGAGATGCAATGAAAGCACACAGGAAAGCAGTGCCACTCTTCCAAGTGCCAGGGCTTCACTTTAATTTATGACTGAGCATACATAACATGATTCTTTTGAAGGGTACACAGCCCCCTCTTAGACTGAACTGCTTATTGCTTTTATAGTTGCACAATTCCTAATGAAATTAATTTATGCTATTTAGCTTAAGTCTTATTTTTACTGACTTTCAGGTTTTTTTAAAGTACCGTTTAATCTCCTATCCTCTTTATTTTTTCCTCTCCAATTTCATCTTAAATAGCTTACCAAATCAAAACCTATCCCACGAATGATCTCATAGTGCAGTTTAGCCCAGATATTTTTTTTTCTGCTCTCTTCTGCTTTATTTTTGGACTGCGATGACAAATCTTAAAGGGGAAAAAACCCCAACACACAAAGACTAGAAAATATTATATAACTGTATAAAGCCGGCAATTTAACCCTTCCCAGCAGAAAATTGTTTCTAAATACAACTCTGTCTGGAACTGGAAAACGTCAGTATGGAAATCCAGCTCCAGGACACAGGAGGGAGCGCAGCAGCTCCCCGAGCAGATGTCCATACACAGTGAGTCATCGGCAAGGGCTCAACCTGGGATCATCAGCACCCAGGCACAGCTGCCCATGGTTTTCAGCTGAAAGAGCAGCTCAGCCGCCTGTCCCTTACTCAGCGTGTGGAGCCCTCAGCTAACCCGAGCGAGCCAGGGAAGGGCAGCGAGACGCTGCGGAAACCTCTGGAGATGTGATTCCCGAGTCAGCCCTCCAGCTGCATTAGTGAAGGGGGTCGCTTAGCAGCATTCGGCAGAGCGCAGCGGCGGCAGCGTCTCCATCGCTTTAACCTAGCAGGGGCACAGAAACAGGACCGCCATCTGGGGGCATCCCGCTGCCTCGGGGCGCCGGAGCCTCCGCGGCTGCGAGCGCTGAGCGCAGCGATGCGGGGCTGACGGTGCCGGCAGCGGCAGAGGAGCGCACGCAGGCTCGCCGGGCGGCCCGGGGCAGGGCAGGGCGGGGAAGGGAAGGGCGGGGAGGGGAAGGGAGGGGAAGGGAAGGGAAGGGCAGGGCGGGGAAGGGAAGGGCAGGGTCTCCACCGCCCGCAGCCCCCGCCGTTGCCGCAGCAACCCGTGGGCGGTGCCGTGGCCGCGGCCGGCGGGCCCCGGGCGGGCCGGGGTCGTTGTTATGCGCGGCGGGTGCGGGGCGGACAAAGGCGGCTCCATCCGGCCCCGCAGGCAATTCGCGCTTGTGCCGGGATGGACGAGGAGAGGGGAGAGGAGGGCAGGCGAGGGTCGTGCCACCGGCCCGGAGGGAAGGGTGGGGAAGCGGCCGCCGGCCGGGAGGAGGCCGGGGAGGGCAGGGATCCGCAGCGCCGCGTCCCGTGGAAAGCTGAAGCTCCCCGTGCCTCGCTCCGCCGAACCCCGGGCGGCTCTCCCGCACCGCGTCCCTCTCCCGCCGGACGAAAGGGCAATTAAAAAAAGAAGTATATCTAAGACTATTCGCTTTACTTTGTGCAGAAGCCAGATGAGATGGTGTGGTGATTTTCCTCCTCCTTGTTTTTTTTTTTTTCTTTTTTTCTCCTTCTGCTCTACTGGCTAGAAGCCAAAACTCTCCTATTGAACGCCGCTCGCTTGGTGAACGGGGAAAATCTGCCTTCTTCAATTAATGTTAGTCCTTTTCCCAAAAAAGAAGACGAAAAATATTACCATTATTTTAGCGCTGGTGAAGCTTTAAGAGGGTCGTGGAAGACAGTGAGCCTTACCCTCTTTTCTTCTTCCCCTCCTCCCTTCATTAGCGCCACACCTAGAGTCGCCCGCACACACAAAAGGAAAAGGGAGAGCCAAAAAACCTGAGCAGTTACCTGAGAAACCAGACACGGTGCTGTAGGGCACCATGGGTACACCTGTACCTGAGGAATTCAAATGGGAGAAGTAACCTCTACCGTAACCAGCCTCTGAACCACACCTCACTCAGTACACCAATCCATCCTATACTGAAATATATGTGTCCAGAGCATTCAAAGAACAGTTTTGTAGCATCTGTAACATGGTGGAATCCCGTATTAAATGTTCAAATCTCACTCTAATGTGGATTATATATAATTCTCTCCTAAAACATAAAAATAGTGATAGCTATAAACCAGATAGTAGATCAAGCATTCTTTGTGATGGTCTGCTTTCCTGTTCCTACACTGTTTGAAAAATAATCGTTTCCTCCATGGAAAATAGACACATGTCTGTTACACAGATGTAAACATATCAGCATTCATCAACATATCATTCCCATTCCCACCAATGTTTGGAAGCATCACAAATGTGTTTGTGCTAATTGTAATCATGAAAGCATTGTGATGAATAATGTGTTCTTGTTAAGATGTTTTGAGGAGTTACTTTTTAGATCACTACTATGGTATAAGTTCTGTGTTTCCTTTAAAAATACTCAAATACTGCTTTTGCTGGTAGCCTTGCTTTGTTGCACAGTTGTTGTGTGACTGAAAGACTGTTTTTAAAAGGGGTATATTTCATGTCTGGGAAAATCTCTGTAAGTTTGAAAAAGAAGTTACACTTCTTTTTTAACCTTCATTCCACTTACACCTTTCTGTGCACACATCCTGTGGTTGTAATCTATTACTCTGATCAAGTTTGCCTTTCCATGATGAAGTTAGATATGCAGTTAGAAAATATCCTAGCAATGTATTAACAAGGAAATGTGGTTCCAAGTAGTAGGTATATGGTGATCAGAAGCCATACTTGGAGAAGGAAATCACTGTGTTTAATAGTGTTTAGATCCGGACTATGTCTTAATTTTAGAGTTCCAGCTAAAGTGCTAGGAATTTTCAAACTGAATTATTGAATAGACTACTGGGTCTGAAGATGAAGTCAGAATTTGTAAGGGAGGATGCAGTGTTCACAGCACAGCACTTTTATTTAGCACTTAATTATGAAGCTGTGCACAGAGAAGCTTTTGAGATTGTTGCCATTAGAAACTGAGCCCTTGTGGCTAGAGTTATGGTCAGGCCGCCGTCTCCACCCCCACCCTCCTTCCCTGCCCTCCTCCTGCTCCTCCGACTGACCTTGCCGCGCTTGGCTGAGCTGAACCTTGAGGTGCTGCAGTGTTTTACATCGCTGGGCTGTAAGGTTTGAGGTGCGAGCATGCAAGGGGTGGTGCCATCTGCAGGGACAAGAGTTCTTTTGCTGAAAACCTGCCAGCTGTTATTCAATATCACTGGGTGTCATGTAACAAATATAAAAGCTACATGTCAGAGAGAATGTCTCTTTCCCTACTGATCTAGGCTGGGACACAGCAAAGTTTCCATTTACTTCTAGCTATTGTGAAAAGAAAGCTCCATTGACCTATTTTGACACTCAGCCAGGGAGGTGACTCCATCAGTCAGAAGCTGACCATTTTTGTTTCCAAACGTACCCACCAGAATTTTAATACTGTGTTTTGTTTGAACTGAAAGGCTGTCATTTCAGTGCTTTTTGTCACCATTGATCTCAGCCTTATGTATTTTACATGGTGTTTTGGAGATACACTATTAGCCATATTTATAATATTCTCTGTGTAAAATTATTTTGTGTGTAAGCCTGCAGAAAATTTCTGGTGAGTTTTCACATTACACAGTGGCACTGAGAGATCTTTTGTGCAAAGATAACACAGATTTGCTCTTTTGAAACCTCCTCTTCCCAGGGAGACTCTGATCCTTCACCGGCACATTTGAAGTTCTGCAGTTGATTTTTGCAAGGCCAGGAGCAGGCCTTGAGGTCTTCTAATTCTACCTGTCACTGAGCATCTCCCCAGTTGGGAGCCAAGGGCATGCAGGACGTGGTGGGGTCAGGTCCTGAATTAATTCTCTTGAGAGTAATTGATCCTCAAAATGATTTCTACAGGCACAGCTTCCAAAGATACCTAGTGCTGATACAGAGCAGCACAGAGTAGTTTTTGCAGGTCAGCAAAGGAGTGGTCACTTTAAGCAACAAGGCATAGGAAAATGTTCTGTAGAGAACAATTCATTAGCAGGACAAAACAGCCTTTAGTCTGGATTTTCGATGCATCAAACTGGATCGTTGCGGGCATACTGTGGGAATGAGGTGCCTATGCATCATTCCTGCCAGTTAGGATTCCTTCAGGTGCACCTAGCAGCATTTTTGCTATTGTTGTGAGAAGGGAAAATTGAGCCCAGTTGTCAAAGATGCTGAAAGCTGAGGATTTTTTTCCCCAAAGTTATAAGCATCAATTAGCCACTGAAGCTCCACTCACTATCAATCATTTGAAAATCTCCCTCTGCATGATGCTGCCTGGCCTCAGGGCTGGAGCAACAGCTGGGCACTGCCTTGTGCTTTGGTGGGACTGTGGTCCCTTAGCCCAGAAACCTCTGCTGAGATCTTCTTGTCGGGGAGGGAGCTCTTTAAACTCTCCACTCATTACCCTTTTTGAGAACCATACCGCATTCAGTTTGAGAATGTAACCAAGTCTTGGATTAGGGTAGAGGCATAAGCTTTGTGCATGGAATCTCTTGAGTATAAGTGAATGTCTCAGCTGGGATGGGCAGCAGGACCTCTGGTCTCTACTTTCAGTACCTAGGAAAACACTATTTGTGGCTGATGCAAATGTATGTTAAGGAAAGTAAAAAGCAGAATTTATTTTTATGCAATTACTGAGCTGTGTGAGATGACAGTAATTATTTTTACCATTGCTTAAAACCCTGTATTTTAAAGAAAATGTAGGAGTTCAAATGTGTTTGGCATTTGAGAAAGTCAGAAGAAATGTTATGGATTGATTTACAAAACCAGCAGTTTTACAAAATAATCTTCAAGCACAGTATCTAAAAAATGCTGTGATTATCTGAAATAAATCTAAGCAGAGTGATGTAAAGCTAAATTCTGAAAGGAATTTTCATGTAGATGTGGTGAACATATACACTGATATAATTTCTGGTGAAATAAAAGATGGTAAAATAAAAAGAAATTGCTTACAATTTCAGATATCCCCTTTACTGTAGCAAATTCACAAACTGTATATTGCCTTTGCTTTCATGGTCAGAATACAGAACTGACCATGTATGATACATGTTAAATACAGAACTGGTACTTTTTGAAAAGGACATCTTTCCACAACACACACTATATTTACAATAAATATCTTACACACATTAAATATAGCTGTTTTCAGTGTGATTTTAAGCAAGCCAAAGTTTTCCAGTGCTTTAACATTTCCTCCGACTGCACAGGCTAACAGTTATATCCCTCCCTTCATCTGAAGAAAGAGATACCAGAGAAGCTAAAATGCAAGCAAGGCTAATTTAGGTCTGTTTTCTTGACAAACATTGTCCTTGGAAATTTTACATAGAGTAACCTGTATGTTGGAGATATCTCAGATATTCTATGGCAATCAACAGAATTCTCAGAGTTGTGGTTCACACCTCTAGAAATGCTTGGAACCCAGTCTGTTAATTTTTTTTAATAAGATGTCGAGCGCACTTCTATCACTTCAGATTAACCTTGCAGCTCTTTTAAGTGTAACCCGGTGACATGACTTTCTAAGCTCCTGGGATACCATTGCTTATTTAATTCATACAATAATCATTAACATAACTCTTTTCAAGAGCAAAAACTCAACTGGTGGAGAGAAATTCAAATGTGTATTTTTCTCTAAGTCAGACTTTTGGGCTGCTGGCAGCTGGCCCCTTCCCTTCATCATAAAACCAGGCCTTCTCAGAATCCAACTCCCATTTCTTCTTAATAGCTTTCCCTGGCTTTCAGAGGCAACTGACCATCTCCCTGTCCTCTCGTTCACAGTCAATCATTTGAAGAACTTGAGAGGAAACAAAAGATTTACTTCCTCTCTCCAAAGAAGATATGAAATTACTTGTTCAGTGCTAGCTTGTTGAGGTACCTGTTTAGATGTTTAACTCAGAATTTCTCTTCCTTAGCTTACATTCTCTACAAACAGATCTCTTGCTTAAAACCCTGTTGAAAGTCTTTCTAGAGCAGTTTGCCTTCATGCAGTGATACAAGTGGATCTGAGGAGAGTGACCTTACTTCTTCTCTTTATAAGCCAACAAGCCCGGACAGCTTCAGAAAGAGACCTCTGCCATTACCATTTTGTAGCATTTACCAGCATATGCCCACTCAATATTCATGACAGCATTCTCCCAGAGCTCTGACTAGAGTGATTAAATGCCCATTGCAGTTTTGTGTCTTTCAAACATAACTAAACCTTCAGAAATCTGATTATGACAGTAACCAGAAAGTTGACAGGAAAGTAATGGAGCTTGCAAAGGTTAATTTGGATGAAAAAAACGTGTAATGAATCCATGTTACAAAGCAATATTTTCTAATCTGTGAGACTTGCATATAGTGGGCATGTGGTGGGAGGAAGGAAACTAAAAAAAGGATGTCTTTCAAGCTGACAGATTTGATCATGAGAAATCTTCAGCTCCAAGTTTGGCTTTTGTTTAAAGTAAATATCTTCCTCCTGGCAAGGCAGGCTTAACAAGTGAGAAAATCATTTTCAGGCACTACACTAAAGTAATTTTCTGTCACTAATGAATCTGCATCGCTAATGCATACACATTGTTCAGATTCTCCTCTACAATATTCAAGACTAGAGAATGCCTCCTGAAATGAGTGAAATTATTAGGATTTCACTGGAATGCATGAACATAATTTGGCCAGCTTAATCATCTGTGCCTGTATGAGTTGGGATGTGCACTATGTATTTTCTGTCTTTGGAGTAAAGAACCACTTTAATAGTCTCATACCTTTTGTTACAGATGTTCTGAAAGTGTTTGTGATACATGCTGAAAATTTCTCCATACAGTCCTAAGTGTGACATTATAAGAGATTGTTTCTATGAGAAGGATGCACTGAAAACCTCCAATAAATTATTAACCATGTCAGTAACCCAGGTTTTGGATAGCTTAATTTATATTGAGTACATTTCTATCTAGAGGTGGCATCATTGAAATAAATGGGGCTTTCTCATCTGTAAGGAGGTACAGAGTTCTGAGTAAAACTATCAGAAGCAGTTTCAGGCTGTGTGATTTTTTGAAGAGAGATACGTGGTACATTCATAATGAATATAAATCAAGCTGGGCTTTTTGTTGTGTTGTGGTTTTTTTCAGTGTGAAATAATATTGAAAAATATCTTACACATTTACATCAACAGTTCCATGAGTAAAACAAAACAACACAAAACATTAAAAAAAATCACAAAACTGGAATTTAGCTGAAGTGAAAGCTGAAGCTTCGGTAACTATGGCAAGATATCACTTGGGTCTCTTACCTACATCTGTACAAGTTTGCCAGGCTCTTCCTAGATATGAGTCATATATCCTCCAGACAGGAACGCAAAGCTAACATTGCTGTTCTTTACAGCAGTCAAGATCTCAGAATAGTCTTTCCTAAGACCCTGTATTTTTTGGGAGGGAGGAGCGTGATTTGCTTGACTTGTCATGGACATGAAACCCTTCTTTCAAAGACCATTTCTGAAACCCCAGGATGAGAAATTAAACTGTGGTTCAGCAGATTAAGGAACATACTACAGTATAATTACGCACAAAACAGGCAAGAAAAAATGTGATTCAATTGATTTTGTGATTTAAGTTAGCTGCCAGATTGTATTTGACAATCTGCAGTCATTCCTAATGCCAGCCTGATCTTAATGCTGTGTTTTTATTGTGAGTTCTTGTTTACAACATAAACCACCTGCACAGTAAAATCCTGCTATTATCCACCATCACAAAGGGTGATTTTATAGTATATACAGTACATTGAGTGTCATTTGGTATTAGTATAGGCTTTTGTGAAAGAGCTTAATATTTTACAGTTGCTTGTAATAACTGTCATATACTGGATCATGACATTTTGCAAAAGTGTATTTTAAAAATAATATTAATTAACATTAACAATATTCCTGTGAATTGCAGTGGAAAAGGCACTAGCTAGCTTTTGTGATAATCAGGCAGGAGAACCATTTCTGTTATTATAACAGATGTAGCAATATACCTAGAAATGTACTTACTTTTATATACAAACATTTCTTTATTTTAAAGAGCTAAATTCTGTGCACATATATGTATAACCCAAGTTTGCTGGAGAAATTATGAACTGTAGGATCGATATCCTGATTTCCAAAATATCTGAACAATCAGAACCTTAAATTGAAATAGTGAGCACAAGTGAACAGTCAGCCAAGTCCTGAATCATGAAGGAAAAGGATGAGAAAAAATATGAATTCAGCCATGCTGACAGGTGAGAACAATAAGGTTTATAGGAAAGGTGAGAACAAGACCAGCAGGTTTATAGGAATGTCCAGGAATTGGACAGTTGTTCCAGAAAGCATCATAGAGGCAGAGTGAGGAGCATTTATCACCCTTGATATGATGAGGGTGGATTTCCTGGGGTTAGTGAAATAATCTCAGGAGAAAGCAGCTGGCTTTCTAGTTGAAGCAAACAGCAAGCAAAAGTGAAGTTCAAGGAGCTGGGCAAGTAATTGGAGTTTGACTAGGGGCTGGAAGAGTTAAATAGAGCCCCCATAAGCAACTACAAACAAAAAAGAGAGACTAAAACAGAGAGAAAGATAACAAGAAACACCAGCTTGCCAAGTTTTTTTCTGACTTGTGTAACAAGGAGGTGTCTGAAGAAAAAACAAATACAAATACACGTTTGGAGCAGAAAGAAAAAACCCAACAATATCAAGAAATTTATATCTGACCCATAAAATCTTGACAGACCTCCAAGAGAGAAAACTAGTGTTGTATTTAGGCCTATGGCACATACCTGAAAGAGAAATATTATCTGAAATACAATATTATTGTTTAACATTCTGGGGAATGTAAATAATTTAAAAGGAAATTTTAAAATATCAGAATTAGTTTCTGCTGCAATAAAAGATATAGCAACATAGCAATATATGTATTGTCTTATAATACTTGTAGGTTTAAATGCCACTGAGCTTCAGAAAAGAAACTTAGATCCATATTCATTATTTCTAGTAAAAGGTTGGGGGTTTTTTTTCATTAGATTTTAAATTTCTCTGCAATGGTCTATGTATAGATTTAAATTCCTGAATCATCTGGAAAGGCTCCAGTTACGTTGCTATAGCAGTGTATGTTATACCAAACCAGCTCATCCTCGGGGGCCTTGGATTGCCCCCAGCTCAACACAAACTCTGTGCTCTGTAGAAGTACTCACCTCTCATGGGACTTCTTCCAGCAAGCCTCTCTGTAGTTGGTTCTTAGAGGTTCTCAAACGCTTACAGCTCTTCAGTGAGCATTTTATTAGTTAGCATCTTCCAGCTGCAGGGATCTTTCCCTTTTTTCACTGAGGAAATGTAGCCCATCTCCACTACTCTGATTTCAGCTGCCTCACCTAGAAATGAGATGCATCACATTGCAGATAAAATCTGTGTTGATACCTTGAGACCAGACCTTCTTATATAACCACCACTTAAATTTAGGTGTTGCAATGTGGAACTGAGTTCTGCCAGTACAAATTTTACTTTATTCTGTAGCCTCTGTTCCCCATCTCATCTGGTGCCTGCCGGCATCAGTCATTGGTGAAGTGCTGATAATGCTGACAGCTTCCCAATGAAGTGCTCTGGCACATGATGCCATGCTAATGGCCTGCCATTTACCACCCAGTACCACAAAAGCTCTGACATCTGCTCCCAGACCGCTGAACTTTATGTCTCCACAACAGTAAAGATCAGGGGATGGACTTATACAGGCAGTGTTGTAGGAATATCTCTACAGGTAACTTGGTCGGGAAGAGAAGGTAGATCAGTCCTTCTTAAGGCTGCTGAAGAAAGCCTCAGAATTAGAGACACAGGTGTTTACTGATGACTCTGACCACCACAGTATCTGCTGGAAGGATAATATGGCACAAACAATCTGTTTGACTTGTGGACTATATTGAAAACTTTTTCTTGATGCAGTTGATCAGTGAACCAATGGGGGGATGTTGGACTTAAAGGTCAAGGGCAGTGTTGACTGCAGCGACTGTGAGACTGTGGAGTTTAAGTTCCTAAGAGAAGTGAGCAAAATAAATAGCTGAATTACAGCTCTGGACTTCAGAAGAGCAGATTTAGGTCTGTTCAGGGAGTCTGTTCATGGAAAACTGTGCTGCAGGGCAAAAGGCCCCAGGAGAGCTGGCTGATCTTCAAAGACAGCCTCCTCAGAACACAAGAACAGCGCACAATGTTCAGAAAGTTGAGCAAGTATGGCACAAGGCCAGTGTGGATGAACATGGAGCTCCTGCCTCAGCTCAAACACAAGAAGTACACAGCAGGTGGAAGCAGGGACAGACTACTTGGGAGGAATGAACAGACGCTGTTCAAGTGTATAGGAATACAGTCAGAAAAGCCAATGTGCAAGTCCAGCTTAAAGAAGCAAGGGAGGAAAAGGGCAATAAGGAAGGTTTCTTTTAATGCACCAGTTGCAGAAAGAAGACTAATGAGAATGTAGAACAATGAGAATGGGTCTTGCTCAGTGGGGCAGGGGATGCCATGACAAGGGATATGGAAAAAACTCAGGTAGTTGATGCATTTTTTCCTCAATTTTCCTTGGCAAGTCTGCCTTCTGTCCCTCCAGTTCCCCAAGCCCTCTAGCGGTTTGCAGGCATGAAAACTCCTACTCCACAGTAGGAGAAGATGGAATCAAGGAGTACTTAACCCACTTAGATGATTCACATGGGATGCACCCAAGGGTGCTGGAGGAGCTGGGTAATGTCATTGTGATGTTGGTTACATTTTTGAAAGGTAATGACAGTTTGAAAGGCAGGAGATTCCAAATAACTATGAAAAGGCAAACATTGTACTCGTACTCAGCAAGAGCATCTGTGTAACTCCAGGCTGGTTAGCCTCACCTCAGTTCCTCAGACAGTTATGGAGCAAATCCTCCTGCAAGCTATTGCTAAGCATATGAAGGACAAGAAGGTGACTGTAAGCAGTCAGCATAGATTTATCAAGGGCAAACCACGCCTGACCAACCTAATTTCTTTTCTATGATAATGCTGTGCACAAGAGGATGGCAGTGTGTGTTGTATACTTTGACTTTAGCAAGCTTTGCCACAATCTCCTGTAGTCGCTTTATCACCAGACTGTTGACATATGGGCTAGAGAAATGGAAGATAAGGTGAGTGGAAAATTTGCTGTGATATTGGGCTGAGCAGGTTGTGATCAGTGACACAAAGTCAAGTGTATGATGGCCATTAGGTGTCCCTCAGGAAGCCCTACTGGGACAGCAGTGTTTAATCATGTCATTGATGCCCTGGCTGATGGGACAAACTGCATTCTCAACAAGTGTGCAGATAACACCTAACTGGGGGGAGCAGTCCCTGCTATTCAGAGAGAATTTGACAGCCTGGAGAAATGGGCTGACAGGAATTTCATGATGTTCAACAAAAGCAAATACAAAGCCTTGCACCTGGGATGGAAACAACAGTACTGAGGGTTGGCTGACTGGGAAAGCTTTTCTGAAAAGGACCTGGCAGTCTTAGAGGAGAAAAAGTTGAGCCAGCAATGTGACCTTGTGGCTGGGAAAACCAACAGCATCCTCAGCATTAGCAAGGTCTGCAGGCAGCAGATCAGAGAATTGATCCCTCCTTCTGTATTTGTCACTTGTGAGACTGCACCCTCAATTGCATGCCCAGTTTGGGGATCTCCAATAAATAAAAGGCTTGGACATGCTGGATTGAGTCCTGAGGAGGCCAGCTGCTCTAGAGCTGAGGCACATGACCTATGAGGAAAGGCACTGAGTGATGTACCTGTTTAGTCTGGAAAAGAGAGATATGGGGGGGAAATCTGCAACTGAATGTTATGTCTGCAACTACTTGATCAGAAGACATAAAGGAGACAAAGACAGACTAGTGCTAAAGGTGCACAGCAAGTGAATGAGAGGCAGCAGCTACAAGGGGAAACATTTAGATACAATTTGAGTTTTTTTACCATGAGGTTGTTTCAGTACTGGAAGAGACCCAGACTACAGGGAAAACACTCCATCCTTGGGTGTGTTCAAGACTCAACTGGACACAAATCTGAGGAACCTGATTTGTCTGATTAGTCCTGCCTTGAGCAGGGTGGATGAGTGGCATGTCACCCAGATCTGGTCCACCTGATTCTGCAAATCCATGGTTCTGTGTCACCTGGTCTAAGGTTCCGACTATAAAATCCATAATGGGAGGAAGGAGTAAATATTGATTGTACCTTGATTTCAAAATTCTCAAGTGGAGATGAAGATATATTTACAACAGCAATACCTAGAGATTAGCATAGAAGGTTGCACAGGTTCACAAACCAGAGCCCTCTAGAAACAGATCCCAGATAGTGGTTGAGGGAGTTCCCACTATGTCATATAAATCTAATATTATTCTGCAATTTTTAGTGTCATGTCCATTGCTGGAATTGCTCCAGCAAACACCTGTGACAAATTACAGTTCCTATTTTTGTCTGGGTAGCTGGAGGCTCAGAATCCAGTTTCAGGCTATGAAAATGATTGATACTCAGCCAAAGAACACAGATAGCCAACCTGCATATGGCAAATACACTTAGTAATAATGGAACATGAAACTGAACTAAAATAATAACTATAACGATACGCCTGGTCAGTCAAACAAATGCAGATTTTTTTGCACCATCAGCAATATTTAAGCCAAAGCATGTAAGAGTAAAACAAAAAATGGAAGCATGTCACAGAACTGGGACATTCTGCAAATGGGTATAACCCATCAGAAAAGAAATATCAACAAGAAAATTCTGGGAATGGCACAAAACTCATAACTGTCCACAGTGTAGATGATGCATCCTAATTCAATCTTCTGTTAACTGGCATTTCTAGCAAGGCTGTTCCAAAATGTTACTAAGGGCACTGCAGCATATTGCAGTGTGTGTTGGCTATGCCAAAAACAGAAGGAAATCAGGAACACGGCAAAAACATAGACACTTGCCAAAAACTGATTTTCTTTGAAGGTGGGAAGCAAAGACACTGGGGTTTTTGAGAGTGAGGAAAAAATGTTGGCATGTTTTTTGCAGGTCCTGTTTGTAAGAGCTGAGGAGGCAAAATGTAGTAGTTGAAATGGGTTTAATGTCTTCATGTTCTGTGCATAATTACACTGAGGGGAACACATTTGACAAGAAACCAATAGCAGTATATCAGTGCCTGTCTGGGAACATCTCAGCTGTTACCATGCAGCAATTCATGAACCCTTGGATTTCCAGTTTCTGTCAACAGAACTTACTCTTCCATCCCCCAAAACCTCAAGTCCATGCCACCTGTAATTTTAAAAAAGTCCCTTGTACTGCAATACGTCAAAGGTAGGTCAGAAGAAAGGTGAGTGAAATCCTAGTTTCACTTTTACTCTTGCACCAGGATAGTTTTCAGAAAGTTCATTAATGAATGCAAACAGCATGAAGTGAAAAATGTGGGAACTATATTTTATAAGGTTCTTGTCCAGTTGGGTCACTGGTAACAGAGGATTGTGACAAATGTTGAAGAGTTAAAATTCAGATGCTGAATGAATCAAGACTCTGTCAGAGTACCTGGTGCTGAGTAACCACAGAATCACACACAGTATCAACAATAAAATGCACTAAAAAATCCCCATAGGGAGAAATGAACCAGCAAGCAAAAACTCATACTGGAGTTAAAGCTTTGTGAATTTGTAAGACAGCTAGAAAAATGTAAATAAGTGTTCTCCATTGATAAGTAGTGCCTGGAAGAGAGAGATATTCTCTTAAAAAATTTTTTTAAATTCTCTTTATTTCTGACAAGAGCTGGTTTAGAATCATTTAATGTTTTTAATTATTTTCAATTAACATCAGTAGAAGAAGCTAATGATGAGAAGACTGTAGAAATATGAGTAAAATATTACTTTATATAAAAATCAAAAATACGAAACATTTTTTCTATACTGACAAAACTGAAAAATGAAACTGTGAGTGGTTGTGACTGATTTAAGGGCTTTCATTCAGCTTTGCTTAGTGAACAGCTCAGGTGCTATGTTACTTCTTCCCACCTGTTTGCTATGGTCTTTTTGTAACAGGTCGTCACCCTTCAGCAGAACTGACAGGAGGAAATGTATGCCCAAGCACAATCTCCTTCAGTACAGGAGCTGTACTTTGTTCAAGCCCACCTTTGATGGTGATTTCAGACTGGCTGTCAGCCTCCGTGATAGCACAGCAGAGGCACAAGCACAGGTTTCCTCATGCCAGTCCCACACTGGTGACAGTAATGGAGGCACCAGGAGATTTTTCAGCCTTGCAGCAGCATTTGCTCAAGTAAAACTGTCAATCTCCTGAGCTCAGCAAGAGAGTCTTGTGCTTTTGGAGGGTTTTTTTCCTTCTTTTACATGGGAAGAGAAGTTGAAGGGCTGCATTATAGGGCTGAGGGGTGAAGAGGTTAAATGAGCAACACAAAATTAAGATCTAAGACTTATCACTTGTGCAAAGACTACATTGGAAAGAGAGGGACAAAAGCTTTGGAGCTAGTCTTCAAAGGACTCAGTGTTTCAGAACACAGATAAGAACATCATATTTTCTTCCTTTTGACACTCTCCTATGCCCTCCTGTTCAAATTCCTAGGAGGACACCCTTCATCCCAAAATAGAAACTGCTTTGGAACAGGACAGAGTTACTGCTCTGCAGGAGAGCAAGTGACGCAGCAGGTAGCATGGGTGCAACTTCCTGGCCAGAGCAGAAGCAGAGTAGAAAAAAGGGTGGAACCTTTCACTTCTGTATAGGTCCAAAACCTTTAAAGTGAGGATGTTTCCCATCACATTTCTGTACAGAAGAGTTGGAAACACTTTTCTGCGCTTGATGCAAAAGGAAAATAAAGCGGCTTTTTGACCATTTCCCTCCCTGTAGGGAAATATTGGTTTTGAACATCACTATCTGAGTTGGTTTTAATAGCTATTTAATCTGAAAATACAACTTTCTGGTATTCTAGAGGTTGTTAAGTTACACATAGATGAATGTGTAGGATGTGAGGAAAAACAGTTGACAAAAGACTCCTAGCAGCCTTGAAAAGTGTTTAAGCTTCTGGAATAAAGCAAAGAGTAGCAAAAATGTAAATTTCATACATAAATTTCAGTGGAAATAGCAGATCTCATTCAGAAACTATAACAATACTTACAGGGAAATGAAAGTACAGCTGAGACCAACACCTTCCTGCCTTAACAAGACAGGAGGTACTTTCTTTTTTATTTTCGTGTTTCTCATAACTGTATTGTCGAAACTAGAGGTCACTGCCTCAGAGAGACTGACAAATGCAGAATGGTGATGAGACCAAATGGAGAGGGACTCTTTGGCATTAGTGGTTAGGTATATCAAGTTTTTTCCTTTACTAGTGAGAATGTAATTTATGAGGTGTGGATGGAAGGTAATCATAAACCACTCTTGCCATTGTCAAAAGCACTTCACAAACAGCCTTTCTACACTTAGGAGAAGACATGCTTCCTTTTTTTTCAGATTGAATTCACATCTGTGGAAAAATGCATTGGTTGTAATGCTCACAACAGCAGGGGTCTACAAATGACAACTTAATCTGCCTCCCAAATAATTTTTACATTTCTAAAATGTATTTATGCATTACTAGATATACTGCTGTGAGCCGTTGCTGCATCCATAAGACACCGGAGAGTAGTGTGAGAGCACAAACTGCAGAGGTTTCTGGAACAGGTATTCAGCCCTGATTCAAAAGGTGAGACATCTCTGATGTGGAGGTCTAGCAGAAGTGCAACAAATCAAAGTCTTAAGGCAGACTGTGCATCTGTAGATCAGATAAAGAAAAAATACCAATGTCTGATCTTAGATTCAATTCAAATTACTGGCAGAGGTGAGATACTAAGGAGAGTACTACTTTTGCTACAATATCTAAAACAAAATTATAAGATATTAAACACATGTTAATAGTGTATGGCCAGTTGCTGCTATTGATTTATGGATGGTCCTCACAATACTAGCTGAGATTTTGTCTAAATACGCCACAATAATGTTTCCAAGATGTTGCGCTAAAACTGTTTCAAAAGCCACAGAAAAGGAACTTAGGTATTGGAAATATAAGTAATGAAAAGGAAATATTTCTAAGTTTGTCACATATGCCAGAAATATAAGCCAAGTCAAATGAAAGAGCTCTTGTTGGCACCACAGAAATGTTTGGCCCCCTGGAGCAATGCAGGCATAAGTTTGTTTATGCTGGCTGAAGAAACTAATATTTGTCTTAAGTTGCTATTTTCACTTTCTTCTGATATATTTACTAAAAAATATTGCAACTAAATAGGCAATTATTTATAACAAATTATCTTCTAGTGTAGAAAGAACCAAACACAAACCACAAAAATTAATTAAAGAATAAAGATAACTTCAAGAATTTTGTGGGGAGAGGAGTCATGTAACTGCCAATGCTTGTTATCTCAAATCTAAACTGTTTTTAGAAAACAGTATTAAAATAATAAAGCACTGTAAAATAACCTGCAGAACCAGACTGATCTGTATTTAGATTAAATTACAGAAGGGCAGTGATTAAATTTAGGCTGTCATCCACTGATATTTTACTTGACAGGATGCTGAAAACTACTAAAACCCACTGTCTGCAGTATAAAGAAAGGAGAATGGCAGGATAAAAAGACTGATATGATCCAAAAGCTGCCATCACTTCATAAACTGATTCTATGCATCAGGGAATCGTGTTCTCAGAAGACAATGCCATGCTTGAGAACATCGCTCTTCAAATATGTTGTGAAAGGATGGGTGACTCCTTCTCAGAAATGGCAGTAAGAGATACAGATTAGCAATCCAAAGAAAATGCTGTCATGCTGAGAGCATCTCTCGTGAGAAAGTCTCTGGCATAAACCTAAGCAAATACTAATTGCTGAGCCTTATGAGGCTTCATTCCATGCCCCAAAGGATTTTACTGGCCTTGGCCACCCTTGCCTGAGTGGGTGGCCCACACCCTGCCCATGGCCCAGGATCACCATTTCAGCCCAGCCTCAGGCACCCAGCCCTGCCTTGAGAAATTCTGGAGGTGTCCCTCTGCCCAGACTGTGGTTTGAGCTATCATTCTGAATTGACCTCGCACCTGGCTGGTGGCCACACGTGTGCCTGACGGTCAATGGACTGTCATCTCAATCCAACACTGCTGACTAACAGAGAGAGAACTTTCAGGTGTCAGGCTTGTTTCTCCACTGGTATACGTGACAAATGTATTTGAGCATATTTTGTTTCAAGGCCTCACTCTCATTTTGGTTTTTTTGAATGGTCTGACTTCAGAAATCCCTACCAATTAACCTATTTCAGCACCCAGCTGACATGTTCCAACTGTGCTTCTCTAAGAAGTGTCTGGGTTCCAGTACAAAAACCTGCTCATACGGCTTTTCCCTTTTGCAGCTGAAAGAACTGCATCCTTCTCACTACAGTCAGTTACCTCATGCATGAAAATCATCAGTTGTCATAAGGGATGACTGGAGACCCCTGAACTGCAGAACTTTCAATCCCATCACTTCTAATATTGACCATGTCTCTGTCACTTCAGGGTAACAGGAAGCCTTGCCCTTTCAAAATCACTGAAAACAGTGTTTTGAGCCTTCACAATGCCACACCTTTATTTGTGAGATCAAAGAACCAATTATCACTGAATTCCTATTCTACAGGTAGGTACTTAAGTAATTTTTCCCTGTTTCAATGTCTTAAGTAGTTCATTCCATGAGTTCCATGTGGAAGAATTTCCATTTTAATCATACTTGAGAACCTTGTCTGAAACATCTTTGATTTTTCAGAATAAAAAAAAAAAAAAAAGATCAGATTTATCAAATTGTAGACACCCAAGCTGGGCTTATTGTTCCAGCAGGATGACACACAGCATTGTGTAACCTTCCTACGCTTTTTCAGTATAAATTACTGGATTATGTGTAAGAATTGCATTGCTTTGGGAGAGAGAGTCTGCTCACCTGATTTACTTCTCTCAGGCTTCTTCAGATTTATTTCTTTCCCCCTTATTTGTAGGTGAATGAGTTTCCCTGTCACCATGCCAAAATACATGTAGCCTTATTGAACTATTTACCAAACTCTGTGATATTGTCTGATCATTCCCTTAGTATCGTAGACTTGTACAGACTTTAGGAGAGATATTTTTGCCTTTTCTTTATCTGTGACAACAATTTCAACAGCATAGAGGCCAAAATCATCTAGGAATATACCTATTCATTGAAGAATTCTCTCTTACAGTTGCTGTTTTGATCCCGTGAAGTAACCATGTTCATACTGACTTTGAATTGATTAGTTTCTCAGTCTTTCAGTTAATTATGATCTTGAAATGTCTTTAACTGTATAATTATACCTAAAAAATACATGCCTCAAAATGCAATAATTAAGCCTTCAGTCAGAAAAGGTGAATTTAAATGACTACAGATTATACCAGCTTTGCCAGGGAAAAATAAGTTTAATGGCAATGTTTTGCAGAGTCATGCAAGACTCCTGGAGCTGGTTCTCATTTTTTGTCTCTTGTTCATTCAGGCAGAATAGAAAAGAAGAAAAAATGTATCATACTTTGCTCCCAAGGTAGAAATATTTCACATCATTCAAGGTATGTTTATTACAAACAGCTAAATATAGCACTGCTGGTCATCTGCCACTGCACTGATGCAATGCAGTCCATCTCACATGGTGGAAGAAGAGGGAAGAAAAGGGAAGAATTGGAGAGCACAGAAGACTGTAAAACAGTTTCCAGGCCCTGTCTCACTTCAGATCCTTAAAACCTTTCCATTAAAGTGCATTTTGCAGCATCAGGAAAACAAAGTCAAAGTTTTGGTGAAAGAAAAGGAGATACTTTTCTGCCTGTTTAGTATAGCCATGAACACTGGCAATTCCAGAATACCTTTCCAGAAGGAAGATATTCAGATAAGAGGATGGTTAATCTCAACATGAGATTAACCACATTGATAGTGTTTTGATTTGAGACCCTATATTGTAAGCACATCTGATAAATATTTAGTGGCTTAACTGGCCCTGAGGAAGCTGAGAAATGAGTCACTGAAACCAGAACACCTGTTATTTATACACTCAGTTCATAGCCCAGCTGCAGGTAGGATAAAAAGGCTCAATTCCAGTTGCAAATGCAAAGTATTTAAACATGTATTTACATATGCATTAAGTAGATCATAAGCAGTAATCAAATCTATTTATTTCTTTTTCAAAATATTTGGATGCATTTAAAATCATAATTAATTATTCTCATACAGTACTGTCACAGTACTGCTTACAAACAAGCCTGAACCAAAAATTATTAACACTATAATGCAAATATTCATAAGTAGATCCCTGAGAAAAGGCTGACAGAAATATTAGAAGTAATTACAGTGAGAGAATATATGGATACCATTTTAAAAGCCTATAGAATCCATTTTAAACCACATGTTCACTGAGTCTGAAACTAGTTTGTAGAATAAACCAGAAATTTTTCTTTTTGGCAATGCTTGCTGTTTATAGACACTATATACCTTTCTTTGTGTTGGCATTGCATCTATCATGATGTGGAATGTTAAAAGAAAGTAAAAAAATGGTGCAACTGCAATCTTAAGCCATCAATAGGGCTGTTTTCACTGATTTCAAAAGGGTAAATTTTCTAGTTTGGTTTTCCAGAAGACTGATTTTAATATCATAAAAGCATATCCAAAAATATACTGGCACATTTATTACAGAAAAAAGTATAACTAGGAAGCAGTTAAAAAATGCACAAGCCAGCTCAGAAGAGCTGAAGTCATTAAGTTCTTCTAATGAATAATCTAAGTTTCAGGCACCTTTTTTTATATATCTCTTCTGCTTTAACAAAAATGATAAATTTAAAATACAGAGCTGAGCTGTATACCGTTTCCTTTCTGCTGTTTTAAATAAGATATCCACATTCTTTCCACTTGTCATGGGGCATTAAGGGCATATTTTCATCGTGGATTATATAGTATCAATTGGTAACACATCATGTTGTGATGGACCACAAAACATCATATAACCTGGAGCAAATTTCTGATGCATGGAAGAAATTGTAGTTGAAAGACAAACCATGAAAATCTAGGGGAAGCTAGGCCTCTTTGGCTACAATTAAAGCATGTAGTAAATTTGTTCCACCAACAGGTTTTCCTGTGTTCAGTGATTGACAAGGTTTGTTTAACTTTTATGGCACAGTGTGTCCTAAAGTTTCTGCATGAAATTATTGCCCCATATGGATTATACAGCTGCTCAGCAAATGGAGAGTACAAAAGTGATCACACGAGGGAGGAATTCCCAAGGCCATACTATACAGCTCTTTACATTTATAGTTATATTCCTCTCCTTAGCAGGAGACTGTGCTTCTTTTGACTTCCAAGTCAGTAGGTGACCAAATGAGCATCCTATTAATAGCTTTGGTAAGTCTTGGAGAGAAGTCTTCTTACACTGCCCTGCCACTAGCAGCAGCACACAGTGCCTCTGGCTTTTACCCAGCTTGATGCGAGTTTCTTCTGGGTATTCAGCACCTTCACCCTTTCTGAGGATCCAGAGGAATCTTAGGGATTGCCATGGTTTTGTAGAGATTTTCATCCTTAGGGTTGTCACTAAAACTACTGACTTATTTTAAATCAGCAATTAAGTGATTGCATTAAAACCATTTCCTTGACTCAAGCCAGACTTCGAATCTGTAGCCCTAGCAGAAGAAGGTGAAGTGTCATTATCAGCTCTCTGGTAGTAGGTTTTCAAAACACCCTACTAGTAAGTCACTTATTCATGGAACTATCTGTAATGATGAAGGAGATGTGGAAAGACAGCCTCTAAGTGGTTGGTTTCTGACTTTTCTGTAGCAGCCATCAGTTTCTCTCCGCAAGCATTTTGTATATATCTAATACCCTCACAAAGTCATGTGTGATGGCTTCTATACATCAGTGCTGTAGTAGTAAGAGGGAAAAAACAACTATAGGCCAGTTTCATGGCCAGATTAATTTTTATTGCAGCCTTGAATTTTAGCTGCACTGTTATGATGGATGACCATAATAATCTGTCACAAGTATCATCAGATGTCATTGTCCCTGTATGTAGTGTGATGTGTTGAATTTGGTACAGTGGCTGTTATTTTCACCAGGTAACATGTCGACTGCTTTGTTATTAAGACACAAGTGAAGACCAGCATGTGTCTGACCCCTGAATAGTATATGTGCTTTCAAAATCACAAGAATATCCTTTAAGCTGGTCCCTTCATCCAGAGTTCCTATTGCTAGTAATGTCTACTTTTATACATTTTTTTCTCCAAAAAGATAAATACAGCATGGGGTATATGTGTAAATTGAAGTAAAAGAATCACTTCCCTGTTTCACACTTATTATACATTCACTGAATTTGGGCAAGGAGGTGGGTGTCTACTCTGAGATACAATGACTTGAGGACAATCTAAGAAAAGCAAATGACATAGATAATGCATGAAAAGCAACAGGTCTTGTATGTATTTATTGACCAGGACTACCATGCTAGGTATGACTGAGCAAAGAATAATTAAATTTGTGGAACAAATATTACAGAAGAAATGTTGTTTATGCTAGAAAATGCCCTGACTTCTATTTTTGAGTCTATAAGTATTTTTAAAGTACAGTTAGAAAGTTTTATGAGCATTAGTGGAACACTAAGGTTATGCCACTAATGTGAACACTGCTCAGAGTCAGTAAGCAAAGCCCATATTTTTAGAGAGACAGGATTTAAATTAAATTTGGAATTGTTTTTTGTTTTGTTGTTTGGTCGGAGTTTTTTTGGCAGATTAACACAGTTATTCCTGATGCATAGGATTACTCTCATGAGTCCCTATTACACATATTAGGACTACTGCTAGGAAAGATCTGTTTGATATACAAGCAAGTACAGGATGCTTTTCTAATGATAAAAGACAGGAAGAGTGATGGGGTGCATCATGACAAAATTGGCTGTCTCTAAAGAAACGAATGCCTTTTTTTTTCCTTTTGTGTGCTAAATATGGCATAATATATGTGTGAACCAAAGAGGGAAACCTGATTATCAAGGTAAAAAGTGAAGTTAAACACTTGATTTTGAACAGCCTGTCAAGATGCTATATAGCTGAAAGCTTCTTTATGGTTTGTCACAATATAGCAGTATGTCTTGTACATACTTTTCCCTCTGCTTGACTGGCATAAGGATGTAAAATCACTTCTTAAATGTATGTTCTGAATTCTGTAGGAGTTTGCTGGCTTGCTGTCTGATCTTTCTGATTTTTGAACACAGACACATAAATGATTACCCTTTAAAGCTTCTTTTAAAATTTATTGGATTATAATTAACAAGGATCAATTTAATAAAAACAGTAACACTTTTTAAAAAAAACCATTAAATCTGACCAAACTTATTGCGATATTTAAGAGCAAAGTGCAAGGTGCTTAATGTTCCGACATTAATCATGTGCCAGGACGGATGGGATTCATTTCATCTCACTATAGCTATCTAAAAATTGGGCATCACATCTCATCTATTCACCTAAATTCCTATTAAATCAATGGACAGAGACAAGAATTCTCAGGGGGCATACCAGCCCATTCTTAGACAGGTGAGAGATACACATGCTTCTTGCCAAGAGGTACATACAGAACTAGTTGATATGAGACACATTCTTCACTTATTTGCCAGAGGTAGGGATCCCTCTGGATCTGTTTGATCCCTGGACACTGTTTGAGATTGCTTAAGATACCCAGAATATCCATGTGGATGTGATAGACGTGACCCAGGACTGACACACAGAAGACCCTTCCACAGTGGCAGCTGAAGGCTAGACAGATAGATAGAACAGTAGATATTTTAGGGTTCCTAAAAATACACTGAATAGATGAATGAATATATATGACTATTGCCTTTAAATCATACCCAATGACTGTAAAGGGAGCTCTGGGACATAGAGGTCCCAGTATTTATCTGAAAGTATCACTGCCACACTACCTAACCCTGTGAGGCTTACAGAAGGAAGGAAAACTCAAAACTAACTGAAACTGACTGAAACTGACTGAAAACTGAAAGTTTCACTGTAGAGATACTCAAAAAATAAGCAGGCCTGCACTGAGAGAGAAGAGTGCAGGACCTCTCTCCATCCCTTTTGCCTGCTCTGGGAGACATAAGGTGGAGCTGAAGCCACCAGATGAAATTACCCCTAGGGAATGAGGCTGGGCAGGAAAAACTGAATCATATTAGCATTGGTTATCACTCTTGGTATAGGCTGGAGAAGGCAGATTAGCAAAGTTGCTTGAAGTCACCCTGGCTTGCATGATGCCAGCAATGGCATTAAAAGAGAGCACCACAAAGTAAGTTTGGAAGAACAGCATACTGCTCTTTCAGAGGATTTTGATTCCTAGTCCAGGAAAGGGTCAAAGGCTGTCTTCTTAAAAACAAAAATGGGATTGTTAGAGGACAAAAAGGACATTCATGCTTAAAGCAACAGAAAGCTTACAAGCAAAGAGCTGTTGTGGCTTCCTAGCTTCCCATGCCAAAGCAAAGTGAACACTGTGAACCACCCACACTGCCTTTACCATGTCCCTCTGCCTCTGTGCAAGTACCACACGAGAGGAAATTGTTCTTGGCTTGAGAAATGTGGCATAAAACCCAAACTTCTGCTTTCTGCAATCTTCAATTTACATGCTTATCTTACTAGTTTACCCTTAATGTAGGCTGACCTGGCACTGGATTGTTTGCAACAGCAACTTTAAATTTTTTTATGTTCTTTTATATTTATTCTTATGCATTAGTTACATCAAAGGTTCTTTTTACACTTATGCCTCTTGTCCCCCACCAGCCTTCTCCCAGTGTTTTCTGTTGCTGAAGAGATATTTTGGGCAACAGATGGAAAGCAACATTTAACAAAGGGTTGACCATGGCTAAATATTGACCCATGCAAGTGGACTTCCTTTTCTCTTTGAGAGCCCAGTAAGATAACACCTCTAGCCCTCCTGCATGAGCAGGAAGAGCAGGAAGTTCCCACAGCCTCTGGGTTTTCTTTTGAAAAGCACATCCAGAAGACTTATTTTAATTTTTTAGGCATTTTGCAGAACTTCCCTGATGATTTTGCAGCCTTCCCTTTGAGGTATCCCCAAATGTTGTGTCCCAGTGCAGTGCCCACCACAATGGGCACTGAGAGTTCTGGTTTTCACATAAGTCAATCTTCTTAATAATCAAATTATAACCTTAAAGGTTTATTTTCTTAAGAATAAAATACTATTCACTTAGTTGTTCTCTCATCTTACACTGAAAATTTCATTTTTACCTTTATTTAATATATTCTTCATATTTAAGTTCTCCAAGTCTATCTGTCCTTTAGTTTTAGTATCTTATTACGGCTACATGCATTAAGCATGCCTTTATTTTTGCTTTTTCCTTACCAAAGCTGTAAGTTGGAAAAATTGCTGCTGTCCATGCTCAAGCCTCAAATACTGTTAGTTAAACACATGCTGTGTCCCAGTCTGCAGATAGCTGTACTCCTCTGAGACCTCAAGTACTTTAAGTACTCTTGGGATGAGAAGTGCTGTGTATATGTTGTAGTGTTATAAAATGTTAGTTTATACTTGTCCTTTTTTTTAAATTGTAGACTCATATATCATGACTAGAAATTATAAAAAAGTTCAGCATACAGAAGAAGAGCAATATGTTGTCAGTATTCCCTCCCTCTCTGGTATTTGATTGTTGAAACAAAGAGATCTAGTGGAATGTTTGGCTCTTAAAATTATGCAGCTATGTCCCACAGAAGCTTAGCAGTTCTGGCAGGGAAGTAATTGTTTTTTTCCTGAGAATTTTTTAAATTAACTGGGCACCAACAAAAATAATGACATTTTTAAAGTGGTGGATTCAGTTGTGGCCACGCAGATATGAGCAGTCTGTCTTTGTTAGTGTTTATATTGTGGCAGTGCCGAGGGACACCAGTGACAGGCAGGGACTGATTGTGCTTGGCACTGAACAAACAAGGTAGAGTTTGCCCCAAAGAGGTTATAACTTAAATACACAAGTACTGGGAGCTGGGGAGAGTGGCGTCACATCACTCAGGAGATTGGGAGTTGAGGCTGAAGCACCCCATTCTCCCAAATACTGAACCCCTCTAAACCAGATTGCTTTTCTCCTGGAGCTCTGGTCTTCATGGCACAGGTGCCCTTCTGGTCAGCTAGGGTGTTTTCTGCTGTGAAACCTGTAATGTTCTGCCTGTGAAGTAGACAATATTGATTTAAAAAACAAAACCAGAAAAGAAAGAGCCAGAAGGGTCTGCTTAGAGCTGCCAAGGTTAAACTTTGAAATGATTAGTCACTTTCCATTGCAGTCAGTGCAAACTACCAACATTTCTTAGACATTTCTTTTAGCAGTCACCCACATGAATAATTAACTCCCGCGACCCTGCCTTGTCACTTACTGGTTAACATGGTCAAATGCTATCATTAACTTTCAGCATTAGATGTACTCTCTCATACTTTCCACCTGCTGATGCAAATGCTCGGGCTCGAAGCTCACGTTTCTAAATGTAGAAGCACAAGCCCGTGCGGACTCTTCAGAGGCTTCCTCCCGTGCAAACAAGGAGCTGTGGTGCTGTGGGATCCATGCTTTCCTTGTCTCCTCGGGTGCCTTGTTTCTGGGCAGCCGCTGGGAAAACGTGTCAGGGACACAGCAGAGGTTTACCTCACAGTGGCCTTTCTTTATCAGCAAAGCCAGGAAGCTGCACAAATCCCTGGCACGCATCCACCTTCGGCTTTCTGAGAAGCAGATAGCGTGTCCCAGCCAGTGCTTTATTTAAAGAGGCAGACCATTTGGGGCGAATATGAAGCTATGGAGCACGGCGGGTATCATACTTGCCTGGATTTTTTTCTCCCATCCAGGGAAAGATGCAGCCAAAGTGATGGTGGGGAATTTGCAGCTGATTGTGGCTAACAAAGTGATAAGGCCTCCTTGGGATGTTATTGAGAATATCTGAGTTCTTCCCTACGGGACCACATTTTGTAGGTCTTAATCTCATGGGACATTTTGTCTTGGAGACAAACACAGGATTTGATCTGAATGTAAAGCTTTCATTTTGCACTCCTACTACGACTAGGATGGGAAATCGTAACACAGCAAGCTCCCTCAGTCCTCTTGACACACAGGCAATGGCAAAATGCCATCAATCTCAAAGATTTATGTTCTTGTCCTTTTAAATCCCTACCTTGCATTACACCATTATCACAATACATAAGGTAATGGCAGGAGTTGAATGAGTCATGGGAGACTTTCACTAAGATTTAATCCAAAATTTAAAAGCTGCCTACTCTGCATTGCCACAGCATGGCATGCTTTAAGCTACAGGAAATAAACTGTATTCAGCAACATCACATAATGTTAATTGCTGAATTATCTACCCCGTGGTCCTCGGGATCAGTGCTGTAGGTGACAGGGTTAAAAACTATATTCTGATTATTAATTTAGTCTGTCACTAGCAAACGAAATTCTTTGGTGATAGAGATTACTGTGGAGACTGATTCAGGGAGAAAAAAAAAAAGCCCAAATTTAAATTCATCATAGTGGAAAATCTTTAAACTTCTTTTTGGTACATTTAACAATTCCTGTTGTCCCTCTGGGAACAAAATCTAAACCAAAATCTAACATGAAAAAAACAGGTTTGCTGGGATGCCAGAAGTGCTCTAATTAATGTATCTGGTTTTCATGGTGATAAATGGGGTCAGTCAGAGGGTAATAATTAATTCTTAATAATGTGAACTTCTCAAGGTTATTTTGCCCTCAGATTTTTGAAGAGCTCTCCATAACCAAAACTAATACTGTAAATAAACAAATCTTGATTTGCTAGACACATGGTACATGTATGTGTGTGTTAGTGAGCTCGGCTTCTCTCTGAAGCAGATATTTCACTTTTGATGCTCTGGTTTTGTTTGCACTTGCTTATCTGTCCACAAATGGCTGTGTTGACTTGCACAGATCCTGCAAAGCTGCCCAGCCTCTTCATGGCCAGGACTGACCCATGGTCTGGTTATGATACTGGCAGCCATGCTGCATGCCCATTCCTCTGCTTTAATATTCTCATTTCAAAAATTATGGTTCTACTTTGTTGCTGGAAGTGCCTACAAAAAGAACATGAAATGTTAGAAGGAGAGGGTGTGTTTTAAAAGCAATTGTAACACCAAGGAGGAGGAATTATTTTTTTCTTTCCTAAAACACTAATCTCTATTCTGCATCTGTCTACTCATTTACCCTCTGGTAACACTGTTGGTTCCCCCTTTTCCAATAGTTCTCTCTCTCTGTCATGGAAAAACTGGGCAGGAAGAGGTCATTGAAAACATTCTTGGGGATTGAGGCTACCAGGGCTTGTTGCTGCACAATTATGCAAGCAGATCCTTTTGAAAACAACTTTTAAGAAGGAAATAGAGAGCTTATAGTGAACAAGTGAGAACAGTACTTAGTGTAACTGTGTGCCTAGTACTACTGACTTTCTGGGCTTAGACTGTAAATTGGGTTGTGCTAAGGTATAGCTGAAAAACATGAAATTGAAAGGATAAAAATAATATCAGATAGCTACCTTTATGTTCATAATTTTAGGCTTTATTCTGTAATTTCAATTCTTAGTAGACAAAGCTTGAAACTACATAAAGTATGCATTTAATAGTAAAGAAAACATGGTCAAGTAAGCATAGGTGGCAAACCCCAAAGTTCCAATTACACACATAATTTCCTGTGAAAACTGGCTTTTTTTAGTTTAGTTTTTGTTTTCATGATGAGATTCTTTAGAGGAGTTTAGAATGGTGAACTTTAAGCTGAGTTAGGTAAACACAGTTATGGATCCTGAGTAATCCTTCATTGCCAATCAAAGTAATGACTTTCTTTCGCTTGTCGTTTTTCTTTCTCTCTCTCACTTTGATTTATACCCTGGAGTTTTGCTCAGTGATTTTTCAGAAGCTGCAGAGAAGTTAAAATAAACATGTTTAGTGCTGAACAGATTCATCTTCTTTTCATATTTTTCCCCCAGTTCTTTGCTACGTTCACAGAGCTGCCATGCACAATATCTGCCTCTGGATGACAGTCCCTGCCATGGTCTGAAACCACAGCTGTCCCACACAGAGATGTCCTTTTGGGGCAAGATTCTACTGCAGAGGGGAGGCAGTAATGTGCCCTTAAAAAAAACTGTCTGCCCTCTGGGTTAGGAAATGCGTCCTATGTAGGTCACTGGTCAAGTTATCACATCTGTATGCGCAACCATCTCGGCTTGGCTGCAGTCTGCTGTGGACACTGGGAGACTGTGCAGGGGCAGGGTCCAGCTCAAGGTCAGGAGCTCAAGTCTGGGAATACCTCTGCTATTGACTCTGCGCGTCACAGACTCACTTCAGGGAAAAAGATATGAAACTGATAGCTCTGGGCTCTAGCACTATTTGATGGCTACTTTCTTGGTTTCACGTTTCACCTGCTCAACACAGGTTCACCAAGCTGAGTGAAAAAAAATATTATATGTGCTGGACCTTTCACACCACCCAAATTTATTGTTCAGGAACACTAATTTTTTTTCTTCGTTTAGATATGAACTATCTCATGTTTGCCACTGATGGCTACAATTACAACCCACCTTATGGTAAAAATCAGGTTTGAATCAGAGGGCTTACTTACCACAAATGAGGGCAGAACTTTGAGATAAAAGCATAGAATGATCACATTTAGTTTTAAATGCTGTAGTCTTTGTTAAGTTGTATTACAAAAACTCAAGGCTAGTATTTAATAGACAGAGGGTGAAAGCTGCATGAGTGGTCATTATTACACCGTGTTAATATTGAGTTCCCTGTAAGCCAGTTTTAGTTTAAGTTTATTTTTATACCACTGCCACTATGGAAAGCAAGACTTGGTACAAAAAACCCAACCAAACAAAATGAAAATACCAAACCAAAATCCCTCAGCTACTCACAGCCATGCAGATATCCCTATGCAATGCTGCTTTTACACTAATAACTTTAGACATTAGTACTAGGGAAATCTCCAGTCCTTGGGAAACTGCCACACACCCACTTCTGTGGATGCCTCTCTCCTCCTTTGCTTTGTCTGGTTTATGGCTCCTTTGCATTTTTGCTCTTTATCATTAGCAGACAAGTGGCATATTGCACTCCCACCTGGTACTGTGCTTTCCTGTCTATATGCCTTCAAGTGAAAAAACCACTGAATCGATGCCTTGCCAACGTGTCTGGAGGTTGAAAAAATAACTTTAAAAATGCTGACATGTATTTGTTTTCATGAAACAAATCTTGCGCCTGTAATGTTAGGAGCTCTAATTGCCTAGGGAATTTCATGCTCTGACTGTGTGAAAGTTGACAATAAAAAGGAATCTTCTTACAGGGAAGTCCTTTTTTTTTCACTTCACCAAATTGTTTCACTATGAATCAACGTTGTAACTGGATTTCAAAGCAGCAAAAGGAGATGGGTCTTTCATTCAGTCCTGTTTTGACCTTAGTCCTGGCTTACCACCCTGTGTCCTGGGACATTCCTGCTGCTGCAGAGGCGGTGACAGCTCTGCCTCCATCTGGGAGGTATCCCCTAGGCCCAGGAAAGACAAGGGAAGGGCCTGGGACAAAAGATAGAGGACCAGAGGAGCTGCTGCTTTAGGATAAGATTGCTGGGGCTAGAGATGCCCAGAAGTCTTTGGAGAAGATGCCTCCTTCCTTTTTCATGGGTCTAAAATGGACACTGGCACTTGATAACTAACAGATATCACTCCATCACAAGAGACCAGAAGAAAAGCATTACTTGTCTAAAAAAGCCTTTACTAATCCTCCTGTTTCATCTAACCCTGCACTGGAAATAAATATTTTCAAAGAATCATTGGATTACTTCAATTGAAAAGTACCATAAGATCACTGAATCCAACCACTGCCAAGTCCACCATGTCCCTAAGCATCACATCTCACATCTGCACATCTTTTAAATGGTGCCTGGGATGGAGGTAGCCACTTCCATGGGCAGCCCTTTGGTGACAAAATTTTCCGTATTATCCAATCTAAACCTCCCCTCAGGCAACTTGAGGCCATTTCCTCTTGTCCATTGCTTGTTATGTGGGAGAAGAGGTCAACCCTTTCCTGGCTACAGCCTCCTTTCAGGTATTTATGACTACACAGAGGGGGCTGTGCTGCAGCTCTGGAGGCTGCTGGGAGCCAACAGGCTTGGCAGCAGTGATACTGGCAGTGTTACCGCCCCAGGATCACCTCAGCCCCTGAAACAAAGCCAAAATGGAAAATGTCCTCCACACAGGCTTTGTGGAGCAGCTCCTCTGGCATGTGTACAGCAACTCTCCCTTCCTCAGGCCACTGCGTCTGCAGCAGCAGCAGCTCAGGGTGAGAGCGGCTGGGTAGGACAGGGACTCAGTCTCAGCTGCTGAATGGACATGTCTCAGGGGAAAAAATGGAAAAAGTTACTGATGTTTTATGTAAAGCACATATGATTTCTTATGATTTCACCCTGGCCATGCAAGATCTGAGGTGGAAGCATCTGCTGTTGCTGGTACTTCTTCCATAGGGTCTGACATAGCAAGAATTGAAAATGAGATTGGATACCCAAGGTTTCTAGCTTTTTTTCAGAAAAACAGGGTGTAATGTGCTGAAGAGGGAGTGTCAGTCTTTGACTTTCTCAAATTTCCTGGCTATTGTTGATTTATATCAGATATTAAAGCTATTTAAAGACAGTGTTTTGTTGGTATTTCCTTAGCAAAATGAGTGAAAGGGATGACATATTTCATGGAAGCTGATGTATGTATTCTTCTCAGAAAAACCCAAAGGGTCCTTTTGGCATCAGCACACCCATGAGGCAATTGTTTTTGAGATGCATAATATGTACCAGGTAGACTTTGTGGCTCCTAGAGATTTGTCACGCTGTCTTCCTTTAAGCAGATATCTATAGTACTTTGTGTATGGCCTATATGCAAAGTTCAGTTTATTTATGCAATATACCAAACTACGCTCCATAAAACTCTCAGGTCTCTCTTTTAAAACACTTGCCTAGGATATGTGCCATGTGTGGAAAAATTCTGTACCAAATTACATTTTACAAGTTTTCATGCATGCTCATTTAGATGATTTATCACCCTCACAAGGCAGGATCTTTCAAGGCTCCAAAAGTAAGCATATACCATATGATTACTGCCAGTGCTTGCTTCTAATTAAACCTGTCCTGAAACAAAACAACAACAAAGAGGATATGAAAATAAGTACCTTCAGAGTAATTATGCTAATTCTTGTATTTCTTTTGTCTTTCTAGGAACCAGTGACAATTCTAAGAGCAATTCACAAGGACATTCATTTTTATCAGTTCACACTTGGTCTAAACTAACCGTCCTTCCACTTTTTTCTTTCAAAGTGATGATAAAAGCACAGAGATCTGCAGGTGAGAGCTGAGTTCAGAGCTCTGCCTTGCTGGCTGGAGACAGCAGAATCCAGGTAGCAGCCTGGGACCATATGGAGTTTCCTTGTCATTCCCAGTGACAGTGACACTCCTCATGCCACACTGATCTGGCCAGGAGTCAGTCAGGAGCTCAGTCCAGCTGCAGGATCTCAAAAGCACGGAGAGCAAACCAGATCAAGGCTGGATGGACAGAAAGTAGACCACAATACGGCTTCTTTTTACCGCTGTGTTGTTCACCTGAAAAATGTCTTTTCCAGAAAAACAGACTCTCCCTCAGAAGAGCACTGATTTTCAGCTCAGCTCCTTGCATGTGTACCTTAAAAATGTCCCCATCAAATTCCAAGTGGCATTTACAAGCATGGCAATGGGTTGATGCTGTGCAGTGTCTTCCCTAGCTACCTGCATGGTCTGCAATGATTACTATAAATTATGGGAGCATTTCTGATTTGAAGAGCACAGCAACCAGATTTTTAAACCCAGATTGTGCCTTTACCATTCACTGGTACCATGACCAAATCAGTAATTCTGCGTTGTTCTCTGTTTCTTGAATCCAAGCCATTTGCAATGGCAAGTTAAAAAAAAAGTCAAAAAATAGTAAGACACTGAAAATGTGGGAAAGTCTATATCTCAAACATCTTTTTTTCTTAAGCTGTTTTAGTTTTTCTTCTTCATAATACTAGAACTGAGAGGGTTTTTTCCCCTCACCAATTAATTCTGTTTTGGTTCAGAGTGTGCAACTAAATTTCTGGAAATATTATAATAGCAACTTCTCAGTCTAAACAAAGTTAAACCTAAGCTACTACAGAATATATTCAACAGCTATAAAGAAGATGCTTCTTTTACTTGAAGATCCAAGAAAAATACATTTTTTTCCTGAAAGATAATAGCAAAAGATAGTCAACATGAGCTGAGAAAAAAAAATCACTTTAATGATAGAGAAATACTGATCTCTTATTCTAAAACTCATACACACACACACACAAGGGTAGAGAGGTGGGGTGTAGCCTTTTTGTAAATGAGGACCTGTCTTTTCCTAAATTGGACAGTATGAATCCCCAACCATATGTCATAGGCTAAAATCTCAAATAAAAGTTGCATGGGTTAAATTGATACGTTATTACAAGTTAAATAACCAGAGGGGAGTATTAGTCAAAATCTTGCTCCCACCAAAGATTTGATATATAGTTTCTAAAGAAAAAAAAAAAAAAAAAAAAAAAAAAAAAAAGAGACTACTGGATTCTGAAACAGGCCCTGGAGACATTTGGATATTATCTAATAAGAAGAGGGTTTATCCTGGAACAGACCTCAGTGCATGAGAGTGACAGAGCAGTATGAAAAAGACTCCAAGTGCAGGAGCACAAGGTAGTATCTATCATTCCACCCTTTTCATTTCCCAGCCAGACATATGGTTGAATCTTGTAATTTAAATGCAGATTATCTATCCCAGCAGGAGTGCCTGAACATCCTGGAACCAGTGTCATGTTTCAGTAGGAGTGTCAGTGACTGTTTCGTGTTGCATAATTTCAAAATATTTTGTTCTCTGCCAAATTTAAGTATTTTTTATGCTTTCAAGTATTTTTTATGCTTTTAAATGATGGGTCTTCCTTCTACAGATGCTTTTTACTCTTTTAAGTAGTAAAGCATTCACTGCTGTTCTGTGCTACCTGAAAGCTAGTTTGTCTCCTATTTACACAGGAGGAATGAATCTCTCTATTTACAGTACCAGGATGGCTGAACGTCAGAGAGTTTTGCCCTCAGCCTGGGACAGAGCTGTAGTGTACAATGCACAGTGGTGAGCTGGATGCCAAGTGCCTTTTGATGCAGACATGTCATTTAGTTGTGCAAACATGGGTTTCATTGAAAATCAAAGTCAGCAGATATATGGCTATAGGTATATAGGTGTTAGCACATTAAATTTTTTGCCAGAATTTTTTTGAGGAGCAGGCATTAATAGTAACACATAACAGCTTTCAAAATTATACTGGGACTTGGACAAAATCCACATGCCTAAATTCCAGTGATTCAGCCTGCCGACTCTTTAGCACTGTCTAACTTACTAGATGTTTACTCTCCAGAGAAATACTGGTTCGCTGTCAAATCCTTCAAAGAAAAGTTTTGAACCAGCTCAGATGCAGCCCTGTGTCTGGAGATGCCCCATGTCTTTCACCTAAGATCTGTCATACTCCAGACTGACCAGACAAGATGCCCAACCTGTTCTGAAATTCCCAGAGAGGCATTAAGCTACTGGGCTCTGAGTTCAGCTTTCAGGGCCTTCAGTGTTTGCCACTTCACCTTGGGAATGGGATGATTTTTGAAGTATCAGGTTTTTAGGCTGCAGCTCTTAAAAAACTCAGAAATGCTTAAATCACAATATTGAAAAAATTTGAAGACACAGTAAACTCTGCTGCTCAAATTAATTGGTGGTGCAGGAAAGGCTGCATGGGCAGAAGGAGAACAGGGAAGAGAAAGCCTGTCTGCCTCAGCAGCTGTACACGTTAGGGAAGGTATAGGTGCTGCAGGTGCTACTGAATGCTGAGAAGCTAATATACAACAACAGGGACATCTCCAAAGACATGGTGATGGTGTACACCGACAGGTAGTTTTTCTCAAGTCACATCTGTATGGGCAATCAGGCAAAGGTCCAAACATTAGCATGCTATTAATCACACAGCTAAGTCATTAGTGTGATCTGGTGCTATTTTGGCAATTGTCACCAGGGGTAAGGCCACATCAAATCTAGGACTGATGTGAAAAAATCAGTTGTGGCCATGGCAAAAGGCCTAGGAAATCCCAACTGCTAAGATTCATCTCCCAAGCAAAGCAGAAATGCCTCTTAAAGGCTATTTTTTAGACTGGGAGCAGGTAGCAGATTACAATGTGGGACACAGGCGAACTGACTGCATAATGTAGTGGATAGACAGAGCAGGACTCATCCTGAGCACAGTAGTGGAAGCCACAATACACAGCTGAAGCTAACAATCTCTGTGGCCAGAGCAGATAGATAGAAACACACTCTGAACACACCTTGATGGAATACTACTACTTTGTATGTCCAAACAACACAACTTTAACTTACATGTAATGAAAAAATGATTTAAATAAAACTGAATCAAATGTGACATATCCCAGCACAAGAAACATTCAAACCACAGTAAATTTATGTGCAGGGTAGAAGATATATCCCTCAGGTAGCAGTTATTATATTTATTGTCTTAACTAGTATGTGTGATGCTGTATGTGTGGAGAGCAATGGCAAATGTAAAAAAAATTACATCCCTAAGTATGTAGAAAAGAAATGACAAACTGAGAAGCTCATCAAAACTGATTTCAAAAAGTCATTGCAGTGTCTTTGTAAAGGTTCTTTGATTCTTCTTCAATTGCATGCTAGAAGAACAAAATCCTCCCTAAAACCTTGCATGTAGGGTGATAGGTGAGCAAAACGGGAGACAAAAGTGAGAAAGGCCAAGGTAAGCAAATTTTTTTTTTTTTTTTTTGCATTACTGTTCTTCCCACTGAATTTCCAAATGTCTCTTTAGCAAAATGTGTTTGATAGATTAGGAATAAAGAATTGTTTCCACATTTTTTATGCTCATTAGGAATTGGTAGAAGAGAGCAGATCAGCATTTGACAGTCTTCTTTTAGAAGCATGTTCTTAAAGTCTCCATGTTTTACTGAGAGATTTTGATGTGCCCAGTCTACAAACCCCAGACTTTTAGGTTTGTCTTTGAATATTTCAGTTTAAAATCCCAACCACGAAAATCATCATTTTCTATGCCTTGTAGGCTTTGATACTTTGAAAATCTGACTTAACAAATTTTGCCTTTTGCTTCTCACCTAGATAAACAGTCTTTAACATAAAAAGAAAAAAACAAACAAAAACAAAACCCCTAAACAAATTAATGCCATCAACAACAGTAATAAATGTCCTGCCTGTGAGCACAATTAGTAAGAAAACAGCCTTAGTGGTGTTTAGCCTGCGGACACCAGTGGAGCTCCACAATCATAGATTCTAATTAAGGGATTGACTTTTCAAGAAAGATTAAAATAATGAAATGCATTTAGCTTTGCTAAATGATGACAGGGAGGGAATAGGACAAGCCTCAGCAACAATAAGGAGATTGTAAACAGCAACAATGGATAAGAGTTGTTTAAAGGAAGAGAAAGAACATTTTCCTAGACACCAAGAATAATAAGGAATAACGGATGCATAGATAGAATAAATAAGTTCAATGTTGATTGTTGGTATTCTTATTATACTTCATTTTTTGAATGAACACAGAGATATTTTTTGTTAAAGAAATGGATGGATTTATTCATGACCAAGGAAAATGGAAGGGTGCTGACTACCTTGCTACCACTGCCAAATGTAGCATCCAGTTTTGTGTGATGTAGGAGAGTCTGTACCACTATATATCAGCTCATCATGGAAAGGCTTGCATCAGGTCTGCTTCCTCTGCAGCCTCTGTACAAATGTTTACCAGAAATAACATTTACAGAATTGAAAACACACTTCACCCTTCAAAGGAGCAGTGGTGAAGCCACCATCTTGCTACTGCAGCAAGAGGGGAGGAGTGGTCAGGAAGGCAGCACAGTGTGCCCATGGTTTTGACACTGCATCCAGGGGAAGAAGGTGCTCCATTTCTACCAGGAGCTTGAGAAGATCCTTGGCTCCGCTACTGGAATTGCTTTGTTAGGTGTCTAACCAGCTTGGTGGAGAAATAACACTGAAGTCTTCATAGTCTGCTGTTGCTGTTCAATCCTGCTGCAGGGATTTCTCGTACTTCTGAGAAAGAAACATTTTGGGATTAGGGTAGCTCCAAAGCCTCTGTGAACAAACACAAGGATTCTAACACATATTTCAAAAGCCAAACTCAACACCATTAGGTAGTTCTAGGTTATCAAGATCCAAGCTCAAGCAGACATCTAGTTGCAATAAAAAATAATGCTAATGATTCATTAAAAACACTGTAGTATAATACATCATGGGGTTTGGGTCTTGATAGTAGAAACATATGCTATTATTGCTGAGAGAAGTGTCTTCAAATTAAACTGTACTGTGTCCATCAAAGTTTTTGTTGAAAACCACAACCAATTCCACTGAAGTCACAGGACATAGAGATGGATATGGAGCCAATACAGAGTGTTGAAATTTAGGGAGAATCCAGCAAGATTTCCTTCTTCATTTGTCACCTGGGAAGTTTCTAATAGCCCCCAGTGTGTTTCTTCTTAAACAGAAAAATAATCACCTTTGCCCCTCCCTATTAACATTAACTGCTCTGTTTTTTTCTCCAGCATTTGGGCTCACCAAGTTAACACTTTCTCTCCATTCCTTGTGGACAGAGCTGGGAACATATTATTTCTAATGTGAGATTTGTATCAACATGTATTATTTCTAATGCGATGTTTGTATTAAATTATGCAAGTAGAAAGACAACTTGGAATTATTTTTGTTCCACTGCAGAGGATGCATGCAAGCGTAGCATTACAGTGCTCACCATGCAATTCTGATAGCATGTGATGGCAATATTTCCAAATAGCATATCCAACAACAAAAGGTCAGCAAGTAACCACTCAGACAGACACAGTGTCAGACTTTCTTTCTACCTGACATGCAGTCTTCCCAAAAAACAAAGACAGAAATTCCTGAGTACATTTGTAAATCATAGAGGGCGGTGTGTGTACAAAACCAATTAAGGGAAGAATTGCTTTTTGCTGCTTTCTTCCTAGTGCACTCTTTTTGAAATTAACCTCCATATACTAATTAACCTCTGTGTGACTTTATGTAAATTAGATGGCATTCTTTGCTGTATTGCTATGGTAGTATAAGTGATATAAAGTGATATAAAATACTTTAAAGATAGCCAACAAAGTTTCTTTTTAATGTATTACACTGTAAAGATGCTGGAAAGATCAGGCTCTCTTGGAATGAGAGATAGGCAAGAAGGATGGATAGATAGGATGAGAAGAGGTGAAAAGTGATGTGAAAGATCCTGGGAAGTTCACACATTCATGGGCCACATCAACAACTTGATAAACATGCTGAGGACCACTAACTCAATGTAGATGTTCAAATTACTATAATCTCAGGACCTAGGCTCATACACTGGAAATTGATATTAAGAACTGGAGTTCTAGAACCTGTGGTGATTTTGGAGAAGCAATTTCAGTACATGAGAAGTGTCACTTAGGACGCCAGGTGAGTGGTTCCCTTATGATGCCCAATTAGTTTTCTTGTGTGTCTGAGACGTCAGGGAACTAAGAGTCTTGTGAGGAAATTTAACTAAAGAAACAGTGCCCAGATTTATTAAGATCTGTTCTTATACTTGAAAGAGTTCACACTTATACTTAGCCTAGGTGACTTGGTGTTATACCCAAGCACTTGGGATAGCAAAGACATAAGGAGCAAACAAATTAATGCTGAAGTCGATGTGGAAGCCAAGTGTGACTCTTGATGTCCACTGAAGTGTTTGAAATGACAAGGATGTCTGTCGAATCTGGTTTTTTTAAATATTATTAATCATAACACTATTAGAGCATCAGACACTAAAATGTGCTTGTTACATGTTCTATTACATGTCATATATGGCATGGGTACTGATGTATCATTTAAATTAAAATAAGAACTAATTCAGCTCTTTGGAAAGATGGCTGAGGTGCTCTGCTCAAAATAGAACCACCCTGTGACTCCTGACTGCCAAAAACTACTGCCTTGCAACCCATGTGTAGGCTCTTAACATGCTGGGATGGGAAATTTTACTATACAACTGCTTTCAGTCATTTTTCTTGATTAGTTTAGGACACTCCCTGCTCAGTACTCTGGCTGTGGTGAACCCCAGGCATCTGATTATCCCTATGACACATCCAGAATAGGTATTTCCCACTTCACAGTATGAATTCAGAGCTAGGAGCCTACAAGTGATGTGCAGTGAAACTCAGTATTGTCATGTTGTCTGTGGATGTAAAGCCAGGTGTCTAGAAGTTTAGCACAGCAGCAGCTACCCTGTAGGTGCACAAATTTTGCTGGATTTATGCTGTTGTCTGAAATGCTCAAAGGCTTGGAACAATTCCAAACAGCTACCTGGTCTGCATCAAACAGTGGATAGTCAGACTGAGAGATTTACTCCAGGCTAGTCTAGGGTACAAAAAGTAAAATTTCAGAGAAATATTATGGGGAAATGATATAATGAATTATATTATAATGGCATTAGACAACTTTACATGCTGATGTTACCTGGGGAGTGAGTTTTAAGTATGATGGAGAGGAAGGCATGGTGATAGCCCTGATGATGAGGTGTTTGGTCCTCAGGGCATCCTGGTCATCAAAGTCTCCCCAGTACTCTACTGGGAGAGCAACCTGCTTAACATCTCCCCTCCACCCATCCTTTTCCCAAGACACTTGTTCCTGGGTGAGACGGGGGTATGTCAAATTCTGAGACATAAAGGAAATTTCTGGGATGCTGTTTCCATTTGCTCTCACCATCTTGCCAAAAAGAGGCATTCAGCAGGACCTTTGGCACAGAAGCACCAAGGCTGCCAGCAAGGCACTGTCCACAAGAGCCAGTCACTCCATAGCACACATTCAAACCTTCACCCACAGCAGCCAGCATTTATTTATGTCTCAGTTGGAAAGCCAGATTCCCTCCTGGCTCCAGCATGTAAAAGAGGAGTGGAGGTTCCTGAGGCTGAAGAATAGCAATGCCTTGCAATCAGACCCAGGTTTTCCAGGTTCAGCGTTACTTTGCACTGCTACAAGAGACATAGCAAAGACACGATGGCATAGGAGAGGCACTCATAATAATGCTTTAGAAATGAAAAGAAAGCTTGTTCAGAGCAAAGCCATACAGACTAAGGAAAAGGACTGAGCTGCTTTTTCTGTCTACCCCATGGCTGGCCTCATGCTCTGGTGTGTTTCCATGGAGGCTGTTGCTGTCACTACACTGCTCACGCTGGAGTGTCACATTGGATGGGGGCCAGCTCAACAAGAAAAATAAAGTGAGTTTTGAAGAGGTAATGTGGTAAATGTTCTTCTCAGTCTGGCTACCAATATGTGCTGTCTAGCCTGAGGCACACAGCACATATGGGTAACACTGCTGAAGTTTGGTACTTTTAACTTCTCGAGTCACTTTTTACAAAACCAAAGGAGATGCACTAGACTAATTGTGGAGAATTAAAAAAAGAAAAAAAAAATGGTAAGGAAAGGCAAAGCTGAGCAATCTGATCCCAATAGACTTTCACTGCCCATTTCTCAATTCTTATTCTGGGGTTTACAGGCTTTTCTGCATACTGGGTGATTTTCCCCACTGCTTAAGCACCAGCAGAGCAAGCAGATGTTCACAGCAGCAGACGGCCAGGATAGCAAAGCGCCCTGGCCATGCTGATAGGGCTCAGGCAGGTGACAGTGTCCAGGGCAGCAGCAGATGCTGGCATTCGGGGCCACCTGCCTGGGGCAGCTGTAGGGATAGTCCTGCCCTCTCACTATTCCAGCAGCTGCTGGAGGAGGTGGCCTGGCTCCAGCTCCTCCTTCTGTCAGGGAAATTCAATTTTACCTCCACTGCTGAGGTTCAAATTAGCTCTGGTGCTAAGTGCTCCACAGAGAATTTGGCCAGTCTATTTGGGGAGGCTGTGGTGGACAGGGTAAATTTTGTAGCAAAGCAAAGCAAAACATAGGTGATGTCTGCTCTTCAGAAATCAGCTCCTGTCTCACTTATGGTCTGTCAAGGCACTTCAGCAGTCATTTTGTGGTGCGCCCCTGGGCTTCTGGGAGAGCATCACAACCTCCTCCTCTTTTTCCCATCTGTCAGCTCAGTAGTGACAATAGGGCAGACTGGAGTTTCTTTCAGCTCATTCGATTTCTATGGTTAGCATTTGCCAAATGCTCAACCATTTGTAAAAATCATGTCATCAGTTGTCATTAGAAGAAGAATTGATAACTGGTGCTTACTGAGCTTCGCAGTCACTCAAACAAATCCATTCTCTTAGTTCAAAAAACAAAAATCATACAAACAAGCCCAGACATTAAGTAAGCAATTGCTACAATAAAATGCCAAGATATTTTTCAACTGTTATATTGATACCCAGTGGTACAACTATGGTTAATAATCTGTGAAATTCAGGGTTTAAAAAAACTCTATAACTCATCAAAAAAGAAAAATTACTCAATTTACTTATCTGTAATGCGATAGATACAACTGAGTCCAGAGAAAGCCTCTTAATACTTGTGAGTCCTCAACATTCTATATCAAGAAGGCATACTGTCCAGAATTCACCATGATCATAGTATGTCTATGATGCTCAGGTGCAAACCCAGGTATTTCAAGCCAACCTAATTTCATAACAGAAGAGTTGAAAAGAACTGTTTTTCATTTTCAGTCACAGAAACATAGAATATGCTGAGTTGAAAAAGACCCATCAGAATCATCAAGTCCAACTCCTGGCCCTGCACAGGAAACCCCAAACAGTCACACCATGTGCCTGAGAATGTTGTCGAAATACTTCTTGAACTCAGACAGGCTTGGTGCTGTGACCACTTCCCTGGGGAGCCTGTTCCAGTGCTCAACCACCCTCTGAGAGACAAACCTTTTTCCTGATATTCAGCCTCAACCTCCTTTGACTCAGCTAATGTCATTTCCTTGAGCCCTGTCACTGGTCATGAGAGCAGTACCTGTCCCTCTGCTTCCCTCAGGAGGAAGTTATAGATTGCAATGAGGTCTCCCTCAGTCTCCTCTTCTCCAGGCTGAACAGACCAAGTGGCCTCAGCCACTCCTTATACAGCTCCCCCTCCAGACCTATTCTTGTTTCTCTCCTTTGGATGCTCTCTAATACCGTAATAGTCTTATATTGTTGCACCCAAACCAGCCCCCAGAACTTGTGGTGAGGCTGCCCCAGCTAAGAGCAGAGCAGGACAATCCCCTCCCTTGCCCAGCTGGTGATGCTGTGCCTGATGTACCCCAGGACAGGGTTGGCCCTCCTGGCTGCCAGGGCACTGCTGGCTCATGGTCAACTTGCCAATGACCAGGACTGGCAGGTGCCTTTCCCCAGAGCTCTGTCCCATTTCTAATCTGATTCTTAATCTCTTCCATTATTTACGCTGGGTAAATGAATCCTGAATGCAAGAGTTTCTGGTACTGGAAAAGTCAAGTTGCATGGCCTTGAAATCAAAAGTTATCAATATGTACGCTTTAGTAACACCAGAAAGGATCTGTAAGATGGGGAGGAGGAATGCTGTATGAGTAAAGAGAAAACATCTAAAGTGCTTATGTATTGGGAGACTTATTCTGTTGTAATTTATTTAACACCTCCATGGAGAACAAAGTACTTCACTAAATTAAAAACTACTGGGATAAAACCATAAGTTCTTGAAAATATTTGTTATACCTCAAATTTGTCAGGAAAAGCATGAAAGATTGTTCCTGCAAAGGGGACAGGAGATGTTTTTGTCTGCCTACTAGATGCAAAATCCATGCCCAGCTGAATGGTCCTTTGCTAACCTGACTGCAGAACACTCCTTATTCCTGTGCACTACCCCCAACTATTTCTGAAACATTTCTCTGACTTTGCATCTTCTCCTCCTTCTTTAACACGTAGAATTTCTTTTGGATCCTATGGAACCCATGCATAGGGAACAAATCAGACATCATCAGTTTTACAAAGACGCAGTGAAATGCAAAATTACCAGGAGCCATAGAGAACACAAGACAGTGGGAGTTACAGGGAAAATTGGGAAAGATTGTCCTATACTATGTCTCTATCTTACATAAGAAATGTAGCAGCCCTAATGTTCATGTGCGACTACTGTGTGCCCCTTTATAAACCAGTTTAAGGGATGACCCCCTATTTTTTTGTCTCCAAAACAATCAAACAACACAGTGTTTAATGCAAGGAGCTGAGATCATGGAATTGAACACAGACCCTAAAACGGTGTAAGAAATTTCATTGGGGTGATATTTAGGTTCATAAATTCAGCTATGAACTACAGAATTTTGAAATGAAAACCCAGAGCAATCCATTCCATTCATGGGCACTGCACTGATATGGTGTTCAGAGCCAAAAATGTTCATTTCCATTTTTTTGGTTGTTGTTTTTTTTTGCAAAAATGTTAACCAAACATTAAAGACATGTACATATCAATACTTCCCCAGACTACATCCTTTGATGATTTCCTACTCCCTAATAAATTTTGCCAGCCTCAGATTATACTAAACAAGGAACTGTTCCTCCTGTTCTTCTGGATCTCGAATAAGGTCATAAGCCTTTAAGGGCTCTTTCTAAAAGAAGGCAAGTTTAAAAAAAAAAAATTAAAAAAAAGCATGATCTCAGTCCAAGGTTATAAAAAGGGCACAGAGCTTTTGGATCAAGGGAGTGAAGCATTAATACTTTGTGGCCCCACTTTCCTAGAATATGTATCTTGGCAACATTGCTAGTCTAAATCTGGCAAATTGAATATTTTGAACTCTGTCCCTGGAGAAAAACACACACCTATTAATTATATCAGATTATAATTTTCCTCTCTTGTGGGGTGTAACTGAACTACTCTAAAGTTATATACTTTATTGTATCATAGAGGCTGCACAGTGTACACTAACACTGCCATTTATGCAATGAGCTAGGTTGCGAATTTTTAGGGGGGGGTTAATGACAGTGGGCTGAAGGAAAGATTTCCTGATAGCCTGTTTAAGAACAAACAATTGGTTTATATATGAAATACAGAAAAAATACAGACACGGTATCCAAAAGCCCCAACATTCATATCCAAGGAATACTACTGTTGATGTATGAGGGATGCCCATGAATACAACCCTGACACTTGACTGTTGTACTTCCACATTTTAGACTGACTGTTTTGGTTTATGGCCACCTAGAAGTTGACTATAAAGCTTAGCATTTGATGGCAGAGTGCCATGCATGTTGAAACATTTCTTAAGTAGATTCAAAGAAACAGAAGTTGATGTCCTGGCCCAAAAGAGTCTGTATTCCCATGCTTGATGGCAGCTATCTATTAGAGGGCAAGGTCCACATACTCATGTTGATCTTAACACCAGTTTGAATGGAGAAAGAGTCGAGGATGCACCTGACAGATGATCACAGGCCAGATTGCAAGATAACAACCATACCTGAAAGGTTGTATCTGCTGGTGTGGTCAATTCCTTGGCAAAGAAAACACGTTTATTTGCCTGTATCCAAAAGGGAAGGCTTGTGAAAAGAATTAGTAATACAATCCCTCAACTGTAGGTATTTGAATTGATTATCTGTCAACCCAAAGGTTTCTCTAAGTTCAGCAAATGAACACAATCTGTCTTCTAAAATGCATCATGTAATTTGTTAAAGCTTTTGTCTAACCATGCATCCCAAATAAAAATGCATTTAGGTTTTGGTTTGGGGTAGTAAGGTAGATTTTTTTTTGTGTTTTGTTTTTTTGAGATAGAAAATTGAATACAGTCTGAAAGGGAATAAACAATAGGTAACTTAAGTGATTTTTTTATGACTGGTGTTAATTTAAATTACAAAATCTCTCAATATTCAGCACATTACTGATGTATTTCAGAAGTATTTTTATGTGTTTCAGGCAGACATTGTTAAAATATGCTATTGATTTTCTGTTTTCTTTTGTTCTGGGGTTCCAGTATGCTCTCTGCTGGTGGTGCCATTCTCCATTTTAAAAAATGATCGGTTATTAATAAAAATATAACCTTAATGCATGCATAAAGGTAGAAGTTGCTAAATTGTTAAATTGTGTTGAAGAGTATTATTTATTTGCACATAGATTAGGATCTAAGACAAAATTATAAAACAAAGAAGACAATGAAGAAAAGTGTATCAGTGTAGGACAATTAACAGGAGAGGAGAGGCTGAAGAACAGTAAGGGAAGATTCTGAAGTATCTTGTTTTTGGTAAGTTTTAGGAAACTTCATTAGGGGAAGAACAGATACAGGAAGACTGGAAAGAGACATCTGATACTGTAAGCAGTGGGAATCAATAAAAGTGATTCAGTAGTACTGTTCTGTAGGCAATAGGGCAGAATTGGTGAAGAACTACAGAAAAAGTCTAAAATCACACATAAACACACTTGTTGAACTTTAGAAAAAACAAGCAACCAAAAGTGGTCAGTAGGCTGATTTGTTCTCCTGGTTTCAAAAGTAAAATTTTTTAATTTTAGAATAATATATGGCAGTACACTGTTAAGGTTCCCATTTCAAAATTTAGGACTGTGTTTCTGAAAAAAATAAAAAAAAAAAAAATTAAGTTTCTTCTTTCAAGGGAAAGAAAATGAAAAAAAAAATCTTTCTAAATCTTGAGAAATACTAAACGCTTTCAAAGTATTTCTGTGTTAAAATGTAAGCCAGAATATTTTCAAACAGAGGATGTATGCTCAGCTTTGTTAGCCAGATGAGACTGGAAACAGAGGGTTCAGGTGCATGGAGTGAGCCAAGATGGTGATTTAGTAGGACAGGTTTTCCATAAAAGCATGTGATTGAGAACTACATTTCTCTATAAATCTGTGTTATATATCAAATACAAATGTGTAATATCACTACTTCTGTATCAATCTATTGATATATAATCATGTAATACATTCCTCTTGCAAAGGTAGCCACATAGTTTTTTGCTTTAGATACTGCCCTGCAAATTCATGTATATAGGTAATAGTTTTTAGTAGCAGGCAATAGACCATGTAAACAGCCAACATAGCACATAATGAAACTCACAAAGAGCAAATTTTATCACCCAATATTAGTCAGCCAACCCCTCTTCTAGATGATCTCTTTGGAGATTTTATATAAATGAATAAAATATTTCTAAGTATGACAAAATAAATATTGGCGTTTTAAAATATTTTATCTGAAATCCAATGGAAATGAGCTTTGTCTTTTACTCAGGGCACAGCAATGTGTGTAATGTGATGTTTCTCTGTTATGCACCTTATCACACTGTCTACACGCAATCTTCTTCTTGCTATCACCATTCATTTTTCATGTGCCAAGTATTCATTAATCCTTTAACCTCGGTAGGTAGAAACCAGTTTTCTTCTGCAGAACACTCAGCGCTCCCTGTTCCAAGTGGTTAAGAAGGATGAATGTTGTTAATACTCACTTTTTTTATTGATAAATCTGAATATAAGCTATGCATCTGTTCAGGGAATGTTTCCAGCTGTCTTCTATAGTAGCCCGCTTCCTATGGGATTGCATATTTCATCTTTTAAAACAAGTATTACAATGTTAACTTTTGACTTGGGTGAAATCTAATGAATCACATATGTAACTTAGCAGGAGTAGCTGGAGCTGGTTCTGATCTGAACTACTAGCATAAGGAAATATGTTGCTTGGTCATTAGTCTGTATTTTAACTCTATGCTCACTTTTTTCCAAAGGAAATGATTATACCATAGGCCACATTACAACAGCAAACCATGCCTAACCCCTTTACGACTTGTGGAGACATATATTTCTGTTTATAGCCATTTTATTATTTCTTATTTATTATTCTGTCTTTTTTTTTTCTTTGTGGAAATAGAGGTAAGTTGCAAAGACAAATAGTGAAGGGTTATATTACCCAAACCATTTATGCCAAGAGGAGGCAGAGGACCATTACAGGGTAAGAGATGAGTAGATGTATTTTTGGCAGCTGGCATGAAATCCTCTTCGGGAACAAACATTGGTTCTGGTTCTTCTGGCTTCCTCAGTAAATATTGTGATGAGCAGCAAATATTAGTTTGTATTTACTGAAAGTAATAGCATTTTAGCAGTAATTATTTGCCTGGGCTCCACCTGGCTTTCTGTGTAAATACACAAGCTGTATGGGCATTTACAAACACCCTCACATGGCAGGCCAACCTCCTAGACACGAGATCCATCCCTCTTTCTGCTTTTTATTTATCGAATAATTGTTATGACTGGGACTCTCAGGAACTGTTGAGCTGACTGTGAATTTGAGAGAATAAGGGGTGGGACTCATAAAGAACTTACCATTTTCTACCTGCTCTGACCATGGCTTTTGCCAGGGGCCAGCAAGAACCCTGATTATTCAAAAGGCTATTAAACGTCCTTAAATTGAATGGTCCCAGACCATTGCTCAGAAACCACCTGAGCAGCGCTGGTCAAAGCTCACCTGTGCTCTGGCCACACCGTGTTTACTTTATGCAACACGAACCACGGGAGGAGGCAGAAAACAGCCACATCAGCTTCACATTAACAAAAGGCTCTCCAAGGCAAGAGAATCCCTAGGTAACCTGTCAGGCCAGCTTAATAGCTTCAATACTGCCCAGGCGTGGACCACAATCTTTCCACCAAAATATTTCACTGTGTAAACACGGGTAAGAATACTTTTGAAAAGAAATCGAGATTTGCTTCTTAAGCTTTAACTGACTCTTAAGAGTTTTTATTTTTGGTTCCTAAGGTTGTCAAAGTTCTTCTTTTAAAACATTAATGTAACAAAGACTTTATATTTTAAACAAACTTTAAGATTATGGAACCTGTTCCATATGTATGCTGTTATTAAAACCTTTACCACTCACTATCTACAGCCCGTACGTGAGAAAAATCTTCCCCATGAAGGAAGTTCTCAGTTTGCAGGGGCGCGACTCGGGCTTACAAGCGCTGACCAAAAAAAAAAAAAAACAACCCAACAAACCCACAACTCCACGCCTCGCATACTTCTCACGAGCTGCAGTCTGGCTGTGCGAAGGAAACAAAATAAAAGAGAAGGGAAAGGCTTGCAGCGCTCAGCCCCAGGTAACAGTCCGCCGCGTTACCCTCCGGCGGCGCGGCCCTGCGGCGGACTCATCGCCCAGTGTGTCCCTTCCCCCGGGATGCCCCTCAGTGTCGCGACCGCGTGTCCCCCCGGGGCCCCTTCACCGCTCCGACCACCCCGTGCCGACCCCTCGGGGCTGCCCTGCGCTCCACACCCCCTTGCACCCCCGGGGCTCGCACAGGCGTCTCCACCGCCTGCGGCCCCCTCAGTGTCCCCTCGGCGCTCCCATGGCCCCGAGTGCGCCGCGGGCTCTCCGGTGGCCCCGCTGAGTCTCCCCGGGCGCCTCCTTACCCTGCCCCGCCCTCAGCGCCCCCCCGCCCCGGGCCTCCCCTCGGCTCCCCCGCGCCCCCGCTGCCGGCCCCGCCCGGCCCCTCCCCGCAGCGCCCCGCTGCCCTGCCCCTCCCCGCGGCCGGGGCCGGGGCCGGGAGGGGGAGGCGCGGCCGGGCGTTCCCGTCCCCACCCCCCGGGGCGGGGCGGGCGGCGCACCGGGGCGGGGGCGCGGCCCCTCCCTCCCTCCCCTCCCTCCGCCCGGCTGCCGGTGGGGGCGGGGACGCGCCGCATGCCAGCGACGCCACCGGCGCCCGCCGTGGCCGGAGCAGGGGCTGGGAGCTGGGGAGGGGGACACCGGTCCGGACCCTTTGTCTGAGCGGCCGGCGGGGTGTCGCGGCGGCCCCAGGCGAGGCGCGGCCAGGCGGCGCCGGGAGCCTCCACCCCCGGCCCACCCTGCCCGGGTTCATCATGTGACGCGGGTAAGTCGGCGGCGAGCGAGCGCCGCGGCTCCCCGGGCTGCCCCCATTCATTTCCCGGGGACGGCCGCCGGCTGCCTCCGCCGGTGCGGGGTGTGAGTGCGCGGGGCACCGGCCGGGGAGCGCGGGGCGGGCGGACAGACAGACAGACAGACAGACACAGAGCGGGGACCCTGTGTCAGGGAAGGAAACTGTTTCTTCTCCTGCTCTGCCGCTTTTGCTCAGGTCTGTGCCGATTCCCTTTCTTAGCAGGATAAACGGCTAACGTGTGTGGGTTTTGCTGCTGCTGTCCCAGCCAGCCCTCTATTTAAAAAAACAAACAAACAAAAAATCGCTCCTCTACTGAAGTTAAATAATTTTAAAGAACAGGAGAGGGGGCAGGGCGCCCCCCCCCCGCTTCCCCCGGCGCCGCCGGGGCGAGCCGGGGGTTAACGGCGGTGCCCTGCCTCCCCCGCTCCCTCCCCCGCTCCATCCATCCCCTCCTCCCTCCTGCCTCCATCCCTGCCGGTGCCCCGGCGGCAGCGATACCGGGGTAGGGTGCTAGGGCCCGCACGAACTTTTCCTTCAACTTTCCCGCTGAGGCTTTAGGAAGGGGAAAAAAGGGGTGGTGGTGGCGGTGAAAAAAGCGGGGGGGGGAAATAAAAAGCGGTAAGCGGGGAGTGATGAGCAGCGAGCTGGGAGCGCCCAGCCCTTTGTGCTGCCGTCCCCGGGGGGGGGTGTGGGTGGGGGCGGGCGGCCCCCGTGCGCATTCGGGGCTGGGCAATTAATATATAAATACAAATATCAAAAAAGTATAAAGTGTAGCGCTCTATGGAGGGGAAAATCGGAGTGTTAACGCTGTATGGGGGCAAAAATCGGACTATAACACGCTGTGGGGGGAAAAAATAAAAAAGCAAGAGTGTCGTGCTGTATTACCTTCTACAGAAATAATTACCTTCTGTGGAACAAATGCTCTTGCAGAAGTCGGGAGCTTGGGGAGCAAACCGCTGGTATTTACATTTAACCCGTGAGCCCAGAGCCGCTGCGGGAGATGGGTTACCCCATGGCATCAGCGTCACCCTGTGAAGACCTCCGAAAGCTTTCCGCTGCTGGGATGAAATTTCCTCTGGGATGAGATGTGGGCTCCTATCCGCCTCCCCCAAAATCCTGCACCACCGCTGGTGGTTGGATGTTGGGGGAGGCGGATAGGAGCTACCAGACGGGTTATTTTATATTCCCCTCCCCGTGGTTTGCAGGGATGCGATGCTCCGCTCCAGACACGGGTTTTTTTGGGCTTTTTTTTTTTTTTTTTTTTCGGATCTTGGCGTGGCATTCAGTCCCGCAAACGGGCTTGCGTGGGAAATAAGATATTTTATGCGCTTAGGGAGGAGGTAGGAGCCGTTTCGGTAGAAGCACTGAAGAGAAGTTCTCTTGGATCGGGGTCTGTATAGCGCTTGTAAAATCCTCCTAGCACTTGGCAGCCCCCCTTCCCCTGAGTAATACAGTAAACTAGTTTATTTTTTAATTATCCATCGTGAAGTAAATGGTACTCTTCTCTCTCCCTCCACCACCCTTTTTTTGTGATTTTTTTGCTTTTCACTTTTCGTCTCGCCACGGCAGGTAGATTATTCGCGGCAAGTTTGCGAAGCTGCTTTATATATAGCGCTGGCATATGGGCTCCATTTTCTGCTCTCTGGTTGGTCTACAACTCTGAAATGCACAGGAACAGCAAAGTGGTCGCAGCGTGGGATTAGTAACTGTGCTGAATAGGTCACAGATGGGGCGATAGGAGCATTTTATTAGTGACGTAAGGCTGCATAAACCGGGTCTGCTTTTTTTTTTTTTTTTTCCTTAATATATTATTCGTGCTGGGAGAGGGGGAGTGTCTTGAATATCTTTCTAATGGGACGTAATCAAGTTGAAGCCGCTCTCTGCAAGCTGGCATGTCACCTATCGTCACAAACCAACCGCGCATAGCGAAGGGAAACATTGCGGATTTTTTTTTTAAAATGTCTTTTTATTTTTTTTCCCCTCCCCGTGCTGCCGGAGGCTTTGGCAGCCGCTGCTAGGCTGCTGCTGGCAGGTGCCCGGGCTGGAGGCTGGTGGATGACATCACCCCCTTGGTGACACCCATGCACGCCCCTCCCCGGCCAGCACCCCCGCCCGCTCCCCCCCACTGCCTCCAGAACAACACTGGTGGCATTTTCCTCTTTTTATTTCTTTTTTCTTTTCCCCTTGTAGTATTTCTTGCACCCTTTTTTTTTTTTTTTTTTTTTTTTTTTTTTTTTTTTTTTTTTTTTGTGCGTAGTACCTGGAACTGGGAGGAGGGGGGCAGTCTGAGGAGCACCTTTTCTGTGGGTAAAATTGCTTTTTGACAAAGATTTATGCCATAGGTCATTTGATAAGTGAGTGCTTCTATGCTGGATGGATGGGCTGGGAAGGAGTTCAGGGTATGGGAGATACTGTTAGTTTTCTGTTTCTAACAGTGAGGCAATATCAGACATGTAAATAGAGGGGATGGGAAATGAATTTCAATTCTTTTTCCCCCAGCAATAGTTCATGATGATATTTCTGGGCCTTTCTTTGCTTTCTTGTAGAAAAACCTTTTCTGGAAAGGCCCCTGACAGCCCAAGAAGACTCTGTGTAACAACTTTTAAAAATAAACTTTAAGATTCCAAGACAGGCTAATTGTGGAGTCTTCTGCCAGCTGTTTCTGTCAGGATCAGCCAGATCTGAACATGCATGAGCAGAATTTCACTCCAGATGAGAGGAGGCAGAAATGTGGGGCTGAAATAGCTCTTCCCCTGGGAGATGTTAGAATGGGGTCAGCGAAGGGATTGGGCTGCAGAATCCTGTGGTAGTGACTGTTTTCCTCTGCCTAGACCAAGTGGTGTGTGATGGTAACCACTAGAGTTAAACAGAAATACAGGCCATGTATTTGAGGAAAGGGGGCAATGCCTTTCCTGGGTGTTTGGGGAGCTCTGTGCTGCACAGGGGAATTGCAGAACGTCTGTGTGATTTGGTGAAGTTCTCAGTGCTGCTAGGGTATCCCATTGTTTAGATTTTGGCTAGTGTGTAAAATAATGGAAAGTTGTGTGCCTTTTCTCATGGCTGGGTGCATGATGTCCACTTACGCAAGCATTCCCAGGGATAGAGTGCTGTAGCCTCCTTGCTTCAGGCTGCTGGATGACCTGTGTGAACCTTGCAGGGCAGCTGGCACCACTTCTCTGCGAGGCCAACCTCCTTGCTCTTTCCTTCAGTAAGTGTTTGCTTTGTGGAACAGGTCTCATCAGTACAAAGTTGGTTTTGGCCAAGTCTTAGTTTGAATCAAGTAAAATAGGAGAATGTGAATTATGTTTGTTCATTAATAAAGATGGAGATATGAAAACACATATTTTTACTGAAGTGTCTTGCTTTTTGTAAGTGTCGCTTTTGTAATACTGTATCTTGATTTCTTTTGGACAATGATTGTGGTTTGCCTTTCCTTGACATAACTACAAAATGAGTCAAAAAATTATTTTCCTGAAATAAAAATTTTGTTTTTAGAAAAGCCGAAATGGATGCAGTACCCAGAGTTTGACCTTCTCAGCTCCTGACTAGTGGTTGTTTACTACAGCTGCAGCTGTGCGTCTTTGAAAGAGGAGGAGCTGCAAACACAAGCATGCTCACTTTTCCTGCTAAGAGGAAAACATGTAATAAACATGCTGTTTCAAAGTGAGATGTTAAGTAAAGTGTTGAGCAGCCAGGTCGTGGTGTTTCCTTTCCATTGTGCAAATTGTGCTGTATCTGTAAGAAAAGTTTAGAGTCTTGCAAGTGCAAGACGTGAAAGCATGAAATGACTACGTTTCCTATGCAGTAAAAAAGAATTTTTTTTAAAATGCTTACACTAGAAAGGAGAAATGCTTTTGCATTGTAGTTCTGAGGACACTGTCAACATTGTTCGTCATTGGAGAAAGTTCCATGTAATCTTACCCTGTGTTCAGCAGCTGAACTTTAGACAGTCCTCTTCCTTCAACTGAATGATTGCTTGTAAAGTTGCTACTAAATGCACAAGAAATACTCCAAACAACCGCAAAAATTATGTTTGATGATTCAGTGTCAAGATGGTTGCATTAATTTATAGCTAGACAGACATACGTTGACAAACTTGATTCGGGTGTTGATCAGACCTTGTGGCACTGTTGCAAAAGTGGGTAAAATTGGACCAGTCTGAGCAGAGTTGTGGAGTCAGTTTTGATTTTTTTATATATATATATGTGGGTGTGTATGTATATAAGTAAATATATATATGTATACATATGTATAAAAATCGCAGCCCTATTCATTCTGTGTTTGCATTTTGAATTTCTCTTCTTTGCAGAAAGTTTGCTTGGATTTTGTGCCCTGAAATATGTGAACTTTTTCATACTTCTGCAGAGTTTGGTGTGACAGATAGGTTTGAAGTTTATATGAAGTCTGTGCTCTTGTTTGCTCCCAAGCAATGGCTATAGGAGATTAGCTCAGCTGATCAGAGCATGGTGCTGATAATGCCAAGAGTGTGGGTTCTGTACCTCTGTGGGCCTTTTCACTTAAGAACTAGACTCAGTGATCTTGCAGGTCCCTTCCAAGTCAGAATATTCTGTGATTCTACAATATGAAAAAGGTAGACTGTTGTTTAATTAGTTCTATTTACCTTTTGACTGCAGAGAACTCTTAAAATAATACTGAGAGATAGAAAGAAGAGGGGAAATGATAATGGCTTTGCCAGGAAGTGTATCTGTGCTTTATCTACACTCAGCTTGTGTGGACTTTCTTGAGTTCAGTGTAATAGCTCTTCATATTAATTAGAAATCCTTACAAAAACTTGGGACTAAACCAAAATTGAATTATTATATACAATTTTTTTTGTATCTATGTCTGCTTCAGAATGATGTGTTTTGATCTGGGGAAAACAGATTAAATTATGGCATGTCTTGGTTCTGTAGCTATTTTTGTAATTTCCTGAAGTTTTGGGATGGCATGGTGGCATGAACCATCCCAGTGTTTCTCAAATAAATGGTCAAACTTGGAAGTGAATATGTGAAGTTGTGTGATACACATTTAGGGACTGTATACTTTATGTTGTCTGTTTCTTCATGCACTCAACATCTGTATACATCAGCTCCTGTGCCAGAAGAGTCTCTTCAGCCTCAGTTACAAGGGTGGGACTTAGCTTGGTGTTGGCTTGCTGCTTTTTGTCTTTTTTGTTTGTTTGTTTTAAGTTCAGTAAAATCACAAGAATGCAAAAGCTAAGGTTTATTGGAACTAAAACTGTGTCAGGATCAAGGGAGATGCTATGATTAAAGACTATTAAAAGTATGTACTCAGTGATACTAAATAAAGTCGGCCAAGACTGTCACACACTTACATTTCTGACCCTCTGATTGAGATCCTAGTGATGTCTGTGCTTTTTTAAAAATCCGGTTTATTTGTACGTTTGTTTTTCAAATTTTTTGTTTGTTTGTTTCTTGTAACAAACACCCTCGCATGCAGTGGTGTTTATCCTTCTGTGGGTGGCTGGCAGTGCTGGCATCGACAGCGTTTGGAATTGCAGTGCAGACCAGCACCACTTGAGTTAAGGAATGTCTGGTTAGCAGTAGCAAGCTTTTGTCCTCTCTGTGAACCAGCCTTCAGGACGGGAATGAGGCGTGCTCTTTGCTAATGGCTGGCACGGTATTTGCTACATAGCAGAGTAATGATGGGACTCAAAAATCCCGAGCTTTGTTCCTGGCCTGTCTGTGGGGCGAGCGTGTTCTCGTTGTTTAAACATAGAACAATCAAATGCATGACCTTGGACATCAGCGCTGCTAAGGGGATAATTAATCAGATGATGTATCATGTCAGGAGACCTGAGTTCTAGTCTCGTTTTTGTCATGTGTCACCTGGGGCAGGCACTTTGTTACCCTCTCTGTAAGGTAGTAGGCAGTGACCCTAATTCCCTGTTAATGCAGGGTGTTGTCCGGTGGTCAGAGCAGCAAAGAGCACAAGGTTTTGCATGCTAATGCCGATCCTCCTGCCGATTGCCTAAATAATTTCTTTTTCTCTGCCTTGTCCAAGAAGAGCTTTTTTGGTGGTGGTGTTGCATCTCTCTTCTGGAGCCTTTCAGATCCCTGACAGCAGCATGGGCAGCACAGTGATGCTGCTGGCAGGCTGTGTGGGTGCAGGGGGTGTGTGCACAGAGCTCAGGCCAGCTGAAAATAAGGTCACGTCCATTCGCAGAGTTGGAGATGCTATCAGTGAGCTCTGGAAACCTTCCTGAGCATGAGTGAACTGTAATTCTCATATACTTTGTTCAAGTCTTGACAGGCTGCCACTGACAGGGGTAAAGGCAGCTATCTATAACCTAGCATTTTCTCTCTGTGGATACCTGAGGAAAAATCTTTCAATAAAAGTACTCTTTACAGAAAAAGTACTGAAATTTTTTTTTGCTTTTTTTTTTTTTTTTTCCACTGCCAAAATTGTCAGAAGTGGCTGGTGTATTCGCAGTTACTTTCAAATCAGACTTTGAAGAACCAGTCACTGAACATTTCTGTTGAAATTATTAAAGTTTGTTAACTGGAATATGCTGAATAACTGGAATAAGTATTAGAAATTTGTTACATCAGTTTCAAAGAATACCTGTGACTTGATATTTACTATGGATATTATTCCTTTGTTTTTTCCCCATGGTACCAGTATTTTCAGATGGTCTGCACAAATTGAGGCGACCTTTTATAGCAGACATAATAATATGTTGTCATCTGAGGTAGCCATTGAGATATTTAGGATTAATGATATCAATTGCCAGTTACTCCTAGAAAAAAAGGAAGATAACTTTATTATACAAAGTATGACTATTACGTAGTAACATTTGACAGGAATCTGAGCAGGACTTAACTTAAAAACTGTTTTTATATTATTCTGATTTTTCTTTTTTTAATCTGTCTTTATTTTGGGTGTTTAATGCTGACATAAAACAGTTTTGAGTTAGTCTTCAAATATGGGTTGGCAGTGCTCTAGAAGAGTATGTAAAGAGCTGTGATTGATGACACTTTAAAATCTTTTGAAGTGTTGGACAGTAGTTGGAGCTCTTCCAGTTCGTTTTTCAGAGATTCTTTCAGTTGCAAGAAAATTGCAAGTGGGAAATGAAAAGATTTTTCTTTAGGGAAAAAAAAAAAAAAAAAAAAAAAAAGGTAGAGAAAAACATTCCTTTCCACTTTCTATAGATTGGTAACAGTTACAAGGCGATGTAATTTTTTACTTGTTCATCTAGCCAAGGAAATCTTCTGTTTAGACAGTGCCCTACACAATTTTGAAAGGAAAAAATGAGCTTTTGAAAGTGAGATCATGCAGAGATGGTCTAGTTAGGAGCCAGATTTGGAGCCTGCTATTTCTGATAGCATTGCCATTTTCACTTTTATTTTCAAAATCCATATTCAGCTAAATCAACATTTGACTAAAATGTCTTTGTTGAAATAGTATAACTTAATACTCGGAGACCTTGTATTTTGAGAAGGTGGTAGATTGGTAATTTTGGTTGTGACTTTAGTGGGATAAAGTTTGCAAAAGTCACATTAAACATAGTAAATGGAAAAAACCAGAGATTTAGTGCACATTCTCTGCTTTGCATCCCATCCAGTATCTGAGATAGATTTATTTTGTGCTTGCTGGGTTTCACATGTTGCTGGATTTAGGAACACAGCATTTCCTTCACATTGTGATGCTAAAGAAGTATGTGGGATAGGCAGGGATGGAAGGCCTAACTCTATGCATAGCAATCACAGACACCTGCCTAAGTCAGTTCTGGTGGAGAGTTTGAATAAAATACTTTCCTTTTCCAGGAAAGAAGAGCTTAGCTCATCCTCGCCTCAGAAGTGTGTGCTAAAATCACGACACCAGAATAATTCTTATGGCCAAAAGACCTTCAGAAAACCTCTCTGTTGGCTGGCAGTACAGGAGGTCTCAGATGTTTAGTTCACACGTAAATGTGTACAGTGTACTTGTTAAAAACTAAGTGAGAGAGCACTTGCAGTGCTCAAATCCTGGGAGAGAAGCACTGGAGGCCCTGAAGGGTTTGGTGGTGAGGAAGGAATAGCAATTTCTGTGGGCTCTTGTGGCTTTAGTTATTTGGTGTTAAACTTAGCCCATATATTATGAGAGCAGGTAGACCCAGCCAGGCTTGGGTTTTCTGTAGTATGGACAGCATCAAGAGCTTAGTGGTTTGATACCCAAATCCTCCTGAGAGCATAGCCTGAAGTCCATCAACAGAAATGAAAGTTATTTGTACCTTCAGATCCCATTCCCCTCCCCTCCCCCCCCAAATACTACCGAAGTTCCACATGTGTGGCCTTCATGGACACACCTTTTTTTCTTTCCTTGAACAAAAAGGAAATTAAAAAGAGGAATTAAAGTAAAAGAAGGAAGTTTCTTCCTGTGCTGGATTCTGAGTGCAGTTGATGCTGCATGTTCCCATCCATCAGTTCTCATCCCTCTGTGTTTAGTTATTACACTGCCTTCTGCCTCTTCCCAGCAGTGCTGCCTGGCCTCTCTTTGGGTAAGGAATACTGCTCTCTTCCTCTTGCTGCAACCCTTCTGTTGATAACTTTGTCATTAAAAAGCTTCTGAATTCTTGTAAGCAGCCACATTTTCTGGATCATGGATTATTTGAAAGTGTCTTCCCTTTAACAAACACCATAGCCACTTTAACTACTCCCCACCCCTGTTTTTTCTTAACATTTCTTACTTGTATAGTTGAGATTTGAAGACATCTAATCAAAGAAGCCTTTATAGATTACATTTATATTTATGTGTGTGTATGTGTATTTGATAAAATTGCTTCTTGCTTTGCATAAGGATTATTTTCTCTATAGTTCAGTGCCTCACTGGCAAGTCCTTGCAGCAGGCCTGCCCTCCTGAAAGCACAGCTTTCCATGGCAGAGAGAGGGAAAAGTGGGGTAAACGTGTTCCCCTGCATTTACTGCGGGTCCTGTAGTGTCTTTCAGCAGACCAGAGCATGCCAGGGTTACTGCCATACCCGAGCTGACTCCTTCCATATTACTGTGTTATCAAAAATAGAAACATGTGGTTAGTGTGAAAAGTCTTTTCATATTGCTAATGTATTAGAAATATGAAAATAATCAGTGGAGATATTCTCCTTGTGTGAGACAATATTAGAACTAGTTCAGAAAACCAAAAATTCTAATCTGTCAAAGAATCTGTAATAGTAATTTTAAAAGGAGAGAACAGAAATGAGACCTGTGCTATGGCAGTCATTTGGTATGATCTGAAACAGTAATTCCAGTCAGTATTTGACTGACATCATAGAATTTCCAGTTTAAAAGTTGAATGACTAAATTTGCAGCTCTTTTGAAGCTTGAGGTTTGGCACCTGTGTCAAGTACAGAAATTGTGTCCTGAAAATGTCTTGACAGCACTGAAATGCCATAGAAGAAGTGAGGCCACAAAGCCACATTTAACCAACATAAAATTTGCAGAGACTTTTAAGGATTTCTGCCTGGATGAACAAGTTTGAATTTGGCCACAGATGTTTGGAGTTCAGTCTTAGCTGGTGGTGGACAGGTTGGCATTTAAGCAGATAGCACAGGAAGTGTACAAGGTGAATACAGTATACTCACTGGAGGCAGGACTTAGTGAAGTGAGAAGAAATATTGTATATATTATAGTATCTCTTGTGGGATCAAATTGCAGTTTCATTGATTTGTATATCAGAGGAGACCATTGTGATCATCTAATTCAGTTTAAATAATGCCATCAGTAGAGTATCACCTGGTCCTGCATGGTCTTTTGGAGTTGGAACATTCTGTGAGTAGATGTTTGTAATGTAAAAAACTTAATGCAATGGGAAATCAGCTGTTGTCTTTGGTGAGCTGTTCCAGTGGTTATAATTACTCTAATCTCTGTGAATTATTTCTTCCCTGAATTTATCCATACATTTGGCTTCCAGACACTTAACCTTGTTATACTTCTGTCTCTTAAATGAGTGGTCAGTCAGTCTCCTGTCAATTTCTTCTCAGTCTTCATTTTAATAATATGCATAATTGAACAGTGTTTTACTTCGTGGCTGTTTAAGATGGTGAATTGATTTAAATAATTTGGACTTCAAAGTAGGGGGCAGAAAAACCTGATTTAAACAATCACTTTACGTCTTGTTTGGTTTCTGCAGTTCTTACTCGTTTTCCTTTCCCAGTGCTGTCTTTTGGGTAAGTGATGCTTAATGTGCTGATACACAGCAGACAAAATAGTATTCATGCAGACTATACTCAAATGCTCTTCATACATAATATACTCAAATTTTTATTTGAGAGACTGCATTCTATGCATAACTGTATATATTAAAAGTTTGTGGAGTTAATGTTCATTTGCTGTGTTTGAATTTTCAGGTGTTTAATATTACAGTATGGCTGATGTGTTTCTGATTTACTAGGTAGTTCAGTTTTATGATTGACTTTTTCAACTATACTTAGCAATTGGAACTCATAAACTGTGGAAAATATAATTAAAATAATTTTTAATAATACCTTGATTTCTTTTTGATATGCCAGGTTACTTTAAATATCTTAATAAAATGTATTAGTGTTATAATTAACTTTTATAGTGAATAAAGGAAAAATAGTACTTAGTTATTAAGAGAAACTCTCAATTTCTGTTAAAAATACCGTAGGGAGTTTCAGAATTAGTTGCAATCACCTTTCAGCATATTGTTCATATTAAAAGACTGTAAGAGAAACATATTTTCCTAGTTTATTTTGCTCATGGTAGATTTTTCAACTTCTGAATGATCCAGTAATTTGTGGTGGTTGAATAAGCTGTGAGAAATAAGATATTCTATTCTGCACCTGCTTATTGATTAGTTTGTGTTTCAGTTTTGTTTAGTCTGTGTTTTTTATAGGGTAAGTAGTTTCTCTGAAACTTTAACAGCAAATGAGTACTGCTTGGCCATTGATGAAAGAATGAATGTAAATTGGTTTCATAAGTTCAAATGTAACTTTGGTGGAAAATTTAAATAAGAGTCAGAATTTTTCATTGGAGCATATAATAATGTTACAGGAAAAAGCCTTTTTTTTACCAGACAGGTTTTGGAGCAGCCTTGGTTAGCCTGCTCCTTCTAAACATTGTCTAAAGGTAGGACTGGCTGACTACTCTTGTTTTGTGAAACTGCCTATGAAAATAATTTTTTCAAATACTTAATTTATTCTCAGCTGATGACGCTGGCACCCCAGTTCTCAGGTGCCTTTTTGGGCATGTCTAATCAGTGTATTATGTAAAGTATGAAATAAGGTGCTTGTTGGCCAAAGGTTTCAGCTGAGCAGGAGCACCCAGGCTCAGGTGTTTGCTGTGCTTTACCTTGTGCTACCCTTCTCAGACCTTCAAATTTCTTGCTCTGTTTTGTTTTGTTTCTTTTTCTTATTATGCTTTTCCAAGATCATTTCAAATTTAATAATGCTGTTATTGGGATAGTCTGCTCCCTCTCCCCTGAAACTGCTTTTCACTAATCGTACCAGTTGTAAAAGAATTAGTAAGAATACCTGGTGATTTTGCTCAGCTCTGCTCAACTTGGGGAAGTTTTGCTCTTTAACAGTCATTTTATGTTTGAAGTTCTGCTAGTACTCAAACAATCCAGACTTAGTTATTATCACTCTAATTATTTCATCTTTTTTGGAGACATTTTTCAATGCTTAGGTATATGCTGCTCTGTTTCCTCAGTATTCTCAAAGAGATACAGTTATCTAAATAAAGCTTAATTTCTGCATATTCTGACTTTAAAACTGTGATCGTAAGTAACCTTATTTTACAGGGAAACTAAAGGTGTGCCTTTCTTCTTTTTTTTTTTTTTTTGCCTTCTCCCTAACATCTTGAAATAGCAACTAAAGACTAAAGCAAGAATTTTTGCTCACCAGTTTTTTCATTGTGTAGTTTCATTCAGTGTGATAACTTCCTTTCTACTTATATTTGTCATGGAGCCAGGCAAAATGATGTAGGACACAGTGTGTAGGACACTGTACTACTTTTTGGTAATAGTACAGTTGAAAAGGTAACTTGCTTCTTCCTCAAAGAGGGAGAAGGAAGCTTGCTGGCTGTTTTGCTGTCTTTTTGCAAATTGACGTAACTAGTATAGATCCTGTGAGAAGGATCAGGGCTGGAAACAAGGACCATTGTGCAGTCTAGCCTTGTGCAGCAAGTTAGAAAACTGGAAAGTGGTGGTCAGAGGAAAGGTTTTATTAATGCTTCAAGCTGCCTGAGAGTGAAATGAGTCAGGTAAAGAGTGCTAGAAATACATCTCGGCACAATGGAGACTCTCTGATGAAAGAATATCTCTGTGCTCTTGAGAGAAGTCCAAATGTGTGTTTACTTATCTGTGTTTTAAAAAAGGAATACAAAATAAATTACAAAGCTAATTTTACAATCACCTCATGCACTGCTACTGTAAAACAAATTGGTCTGTGAGGAAAGATACCACCTTTATAAGATCCACTTGACTTTTGGTGACTTGTTAGTCCCAGTATTTGCTTCAGTTCCTTTTCCTTGACAGACTGTTCTTCAGTGCTGTGTCTGTCGAGGCTTCCAGTGGGATGCTTTCACTTTCCTCTGTAGAGCTTGTTACTGTTTATGATCTTTATGTTCTTTAGGAACAGCCAGTTCAAGAAATAGCCCTGTACTATCTGGCAGTGATGTGCAAGGCTCCTGAATGAAACTCGTGAACATCGCCACACGGAACTTTTGAACTTTGTCACCTGAGTACAGTGCTTTGCATGGCAAAGAAGAAATGTGAGCCTAAAGCATTTGTAGTCATTAGCTTAAAATCTTTTCCCTGTGAAGGCTAGTACTTATTTCATTTTATTAATCAAGTGGGATGTTTAGGTGTTGTTTCTTGTTCTTCACCAGTAATGTTGCTCTTACTTTTTCCATGCAACAACTGTTAGCCCTTTTATCTGTTTTACTTTTGAATTTTTAGGGTTTTTTTAGTGCAAAATTGTTTTCTATTGCATAATTCTAAATGTAAAAACTGGTCATACCTTAATTTACATTTTCATGTTATAGATGACATAGCATGTTATAGTTCCCTGGAGCCCTGAATTTCTCCTGAGGATTTATTGCAGCAGTTCCTGAAAGCAGCTTGGTGAAGCAGTAACCCCTTGGTTTCTGGGTTGGTGCCATAGGCAGCTGGAGCTGCTTCAGTGCTGGTGTCTTGTATTACCTTTGGAAAAGCTTGTAGTACTTCACAAGTTGCTATATGGAAAGCGACTCCATTTCTTTCATTTAGGTCAGGCTGCTTTTTATGTCCTGCTCTTCTGTAGCTGGGACAGCCGAGGTTTGAGGTGAGCATGACTTCACTTGTAATCTAGCAGGAGGGTCCCATGGGTCCTTTCCTTTCCTTGCAGTCTGGGTGTGGTCTGCCTTTTTTATGTGTCCTTGTGTTTGTTCTACCTCCAGGATGTTGGGAAAGTATTTCTGTTCTTTCCCATCTGTTTTCCAGTTGTGCTCTTGGACTCTGTGTACATTACCCTCCTCTGGAATGAAGGCAGGCTGCAGGGGAGAGAAACTACTAAATTAAAGGGTGTGGGGAGGACATAAATGGTCTAGAAAAAGTGAAGGTGTGTGTTTCATGAGTAAGTGGTGGCAAAAGAAACCCCTTGTTGCTCAGTGTTAAGGTCTTTTGAAAACTACTTGCTGCTGAATATACTTACCATGCAACATGGATTTCTCTTATTGCAACACTGGTTATTATCCCCTGAACATCTTGTCCGTTACTGTAATCTTAGTCATGAGCTGTGAAATGACATTTTTTATTCTGCAGACAACTTTGAGACTTGCTGCAAGACAGAAACTGGTTTTCACTGCTTGCCAAAGAAGTTTACATACCTAGCGTGATGCCTGGTATATTGCATTAAGTGATTCTGCTGCAATGGATTCATTTTTGTTGTTAGAACAATCCTCTCTTGTAATGTCAGGAGTCTTCTGTCTGCTCCTTTTAAGTTTTGGGTTTTATTTTGTGTGCTGCTCTTGAATATGTGTCTTTGTAAGTTGCAGATTCACGCTGGATGCAGTGAATTGCTACAACCGAAGTCCATGAATTTGTCTAGATGTGTATTACATCTGGAGGAGGTTCTCAAAGGGCTGGATGTTCTTTGGTTACCCTAAGCCACCAAAAAACATCAGTGTCTTAACCAGTGTTGAGTTTGTCTGAGTAAGTAAAATGCAGCATCTTGAGCTCTGGGTATGTTTTGTGTATTAAAACAGTTGCTGAAGGTGTCTTGTAGGTAGATGTGAACAGATGACAGTGTGTAATATGTATTTTTCTAGTCTGTATTCTTTTGGTGAAGCTTCAGAATCTTTGTTTTTTGACAAGAATGCTTGGACACAAAATGCTCTCTAAATACATAATTTAAAGACACATTTCCCGTCTGTTTGGAAACAGAAGTTTTACAGAACTTCTAACAGACAGGAAAATGAATTTCTGTGTTGCTTTGATCTACCTTCAGTGTGCAAGAGCACAAAAATGCTGTTGCAGGCAGGCATTTTATTTTAAAGTTTTAAGTCTTCACATTTTTCAAAGTGGAATTCATAAATTTGCTATTTCTGTATAAGACTTTACTTTTCCCTCCTTTCTTCTTTAGGTAGAGATATTATGTTATTGCTGCTTAGCTTATAATCTTGCTCCTTCCTATCAACAGATCCTATCAACAAAATTACTTTGAGTATATTTTGTCCTCCTCACGATTTAATTTATGTCTGCAGGATGCAGTGAGAAGTCATGCCTTAAATTGTTGTAAATATCTGTCAAATAAGAAAAATAGTAGAAAAAAGATCCAAGTAAGCAGCGTTCTGTTACAACAAGGTACTCTGTTCCTAGATTTGATTTCTATCTTTGTTAACTTTTGAACTTTACTATGAGATGCATAATGTTTTTAGGGAGGGTGGTGAGATACACACTGTAAGTGATGTAGTGACTGATAATTTGGAAGTCATTTATTTAGTGCCTCATTTTTACACGTGCAGAATGAATGTAATGCTGTTAACTCAGGACACTTTTAGGTCTGCCATTGGGAAAAATACATACAAGAGCTGAGTAATACAATGGTTATAAGAGGTGTGCTTCAGATGGCAGGATCCACAGGGATTTCTGTAGATGCTTGTTGTGTACATAACTTCAGTTTCCTTTGCATGCTGATTTTGTTTTTTGGAAGATATAAGGAAAAGCGTAACTTTTTTGTCAGACTGAGAATAACTTCTGTGAGCCTTGTAGACATGAAAAGTGTATTGAAGGAGGCTGTTTGCAAGAGGTATTACCCACTTGGTTTCCTTGGAAACATGAAACATGATTTACAAATATTGACTTCAGAAAGCTGCAGCTTAGAGGAAATCCTAAACTGTTGGTTCAGGCTTTTAAATTAATATCTCCAAAGAGTTCTGGCCATGTTGAAAGTCACTGCATGTCCACAAAGTGACATTTATAATAATTCTGTATTTCTTGGTGTATAAGCCAATTCTGAATGCTGGAGGACTGGGAAGAACATTGAGTTTTGCTGGAAAAGGGATACTGAATTAGGAACCCTGGCTCCAGTTTCACCTGTCTTAAACAACTCAGCTCTGGACAAAATGAAGAAATTGATGCTCTTAAAAATCTTAAAAATCAACCTTACCACTGATGGAGTGCAACCTGGAGTGCTTCCTTCATGGTGAAGTTTGGACACTGTAAATTATCATTCATGTCTTGTAAATGTTTTAAAACTTAGTGGAGAGTGTTTTGAATGCTCCTTGTTATGTTTTATGCAAGAGATGGTGTCATAAGCTTAAGTAAATTACATTTACTGGGTAACTTAATTTTATTGTATAGGAATTTTCATGTGCACTTTTAAAGACTGTTAGTTATAACTTAGTCTTGCTGGCCTTGTTAAATTTTTTGAAATGACAGCTGCTTTATCCCTGGTGCACAGTATTAGTTTATCTTGAAATTAGTGTTAGATTCATGCTGGGGGGATGGAAAGGGGCACCAATATGAGAGAAGTCTACAGCAGGGTATTGTCTATGTGCTGTGAGTGCTGACTGCTGGCTAAAGATGGTATCTGTGCACTCACTAGTGAGGAGCAGGTCTTGGTTCAGTCAATCTGACTGAAGTGTTGCTCGCTGTGGTTTAATTGGCGCTTCTGGTGGCAGTACTGGCTGGTGTGGTTCCAGTTACCACCCATCTCTTATGCTGTGAATCCCTCTCTCACTCAGCTTCTGCTGTCAGCAGAATGGATTGGATCAAGAAATTGCCCAAACTTCTTCAGTTTCACTGAGTTATTCTTAACTTGCGTTATTTTCACAGTTCATCTTCCCAAACAGCTATGGCTGTGCAGGAGCAACCAGGTGGTTGGAGGCATGAAAGCACTTCTAGCCATTCCCAATGTTAAGAGTGGGGAAGCCTTGTATTCCCTGTGCTCTTTATCTAGAGGAGAGCTCCTCCACAGCAGAGATGAGGTGAAATCTTGGGTTTTCTTGCAGGAAAGCCATGTGTTTGTCTGCTGGTTGTAGTGCTAGTAGTTTTATGGCCATGAGGAGGTGGCAAGGCACAGTTTATAAGAAGGTATGATGTATTGGGATGAGAAGTTAATGTACTTTGAAAGAATATGACCATGCAAGTCTGTGCTTCTGTTTTAGGCCAGGGTAAGACTTTGTGTCTCAAGCCATTAGATTATTTTCCCCCAAGATGTCATTCAGGTTCTATACAAAATATAAATACGTATTTTTATACAAAATACTCCTTAACAACTGTGCTTTGCTTGGAGATTATAAAGGTATTTATGGTGGGCTAAGGTGGCCCTGTGTAGCTATGTTAATTAAGGCAGGATGAGCCTAGGTCTGCCTTCATGTGGGATTGCAGGAGGATTTTACCCTGAAAGTAGGAGGTGGGACGCAAGCAGGTGGCTGCACAGGTGCTTGTAAGGATCAGGTTCTCAATATGCAGAGGCATTGGTGGTATAAGCAAGCAAGGACTACTGAAACCGGAGTGTCAGATGAGATGGTTATGTCTGTGAGCTGTATGTCTTGTGGGACAAAGGACTGAAAGCAACAAGGACACCACAGAACCTTCCTGCATGGACCAAGCCATGCTACTTTTCTCATCAAGCCAATTGAACTAAGCAGAAGTGCTTTGCCCAATGGTTCTGTAAATAGTGTCTAACATCCTGAAGGCTATAAAGCTGTTTGCCTCTTTGGATGCTAAGGAAGGATTCATCTGTGTTGTTTTTCAGTGGCTGGTTCTCGCTGGTGGGGGCAGCTTGGTCTTGACTTACCCCATGCAATGGCTATGGATTACAGTGGAAGAGGCTGTGAGGAGGCAGAAAGATTAATGAACAGGAGGAGGGAGTTAGGGACCTGTGGAAAGAAAGTTCATATGCAGAGAAAGTACAGAAGGATGAAAAATGGCAATGTTGCAAAATCCCAGAAAACAATGAAGACTCTTGTTGTTGGTAATTTGTGTGCTGAAGCTTTAAGGTGAAGGGGAGATCAGTAAACTGCAAAAAAAGTCTTCTTGGTTTTTGCAGAAGGAAGACTAAGAAAGGGCAATGCTTGAGTCTTAGGGTGGGGTGTTTGTTTTTTTGGTTATTTTTAAAGTCCACAGTTAATCAAAGCAGAAGGTAGGGTTGTGTATGGCTGAAGTCAAAACAGTTATACAGACTTGTTCGTTGAGGATCGTAACCATGCCTCAAAAATTGAGTATGAAGGCTTAGGATGGCAAGCATAGGATATCATTATCTAATGATATCAAATGAACTCTAGTTCTTTGTGTTACCAAATAAACTACATGGATTACGGCAAAGTCAGTCAAGATGGGAACAAGGGTTTACAGCATAAGAATTCTGCTGAAATTAGGATTATTTTCATGTGAAACCATTATGCCAGTACAAACTGAATTTCATATTGCAGGATGGATTGTAAGATAAATGCCTCCAGAGGAATCTGGAGAGAAGACACAAACTTAGAAGGACGAATAACTGCAGTGAAGATGTACAGAGAATTCTTAGAATACAAAAGTAGAAGATAAAAATGTATGAGATGGCAGTGTGGTATTGCTTTTATTATTCTGGGTTTTTTCATTTCATAATATGATGAATGTCTTTTGAGTATCACTCACTTTAAGTGATTAGAATAGTAGCCATATAAAGTATGCAACCTCTAAGGGAGAAGCTGGGAAAACAGCCACCCTTAGACCTATTGCTTTTTCTAGGGTGTTGGCACTAAATTGGTAGTTGCAAAAACTCATTTCTGTAGAAACATCAAGTGAACTTCATATATTCACTGTTTTCTGGCAGAATATTGATATTATTTTTAGTTTTAGAATCCTTGCTGTTTTTAGCTTGTATAGGTAGATTTAGAAACAGTTATGTGATATTTATTTAGCTGTTAATTGTATAATACTGGAGGCGCAGAGCACCTCTTGTCTTCATGGTGGCTCTAAAGCAGCTCCAACCCAGCATCAGTGTCAGTCCTCAGTTACATCGGCTCATACTCTAGGTTGTATTGACTTCTGTGAATAAGGTGATGAGAGAAGTGAGAGATGACATTAGGCACAGGTAAAGAGAAATATCAACTCAAGTAGCAAGTAAGTATCTCTTTCTTGCTTACCTTCATCCTGTGAATCATATGAATCTCTGACTATCAGCCAGCTGTCTTACCAGGCATGAGGGCTACAAGGTGTTACAGCTTTCTGGACAGAGCGCTTGTGTTATTTGTAACCCGATTATGCAAGAAAGAAAGAGGGCTATTTCTGCTAGAGGAAGATGGAGACTTCTGTTTTCAGCTCCATGATGAGGTGTTCTTCACTTTGAAGCTGAAATCATTTGAAGTGTTTAAGGCCAAGTTGGATGGAACTTTGAGCAGCCTGGTTTAGTGTAAAGTGTCCCTGCCTATGGCACATGGATTTGGAACTAGTTGATCTTAAAGACCCTTCCAATCCAAGCCATTCTGTGATTCTACATGAGAGGAGCTAGCGTGGAGATTTGGAGAAGCCAAGTCCTTCGAATCAGAAAGGGCTGTTTCATGTCTTCCGTTCTGTGTCTGTCACCATGCTGTCATTGCCAAGTGTGAGGTTTGAGCCAGTGGTGGATGGCTTCCTCTGAGAAGAGGAATGGAACAAAGAAGAAAAGTTATGGTAGAATTAGCAAAGTCCAAAGAGTCATTCTCACTGACTGAAAAGAACTAATTATTCTGGACTTGTGTTTCAGATTTACTTGATCTGGGCTCAGATCTATATGACTTAAAAATACATTTACGAAACAGCAATATATTGGATAGGGCATAGATAAATAGTAAAGTTACTGGGAGAATAAAAATTACTAGGTTTGAGAGAGAATGATTCAATTGTCAAATGGCAAGTTAAAAGAACCCAGTTTTAATGTACTCTTAAAAAAATGAACACCAATTCTGAGATACTGCCAGACACTTTAGTTAGCAAACTGCAGTAGCATGTCTGTGCAAAATGGGAAATCTGTTTACTTGGCTAACTTTTTTGAATGGAAACAGTGCAAGTGTTGTGGAATACTGTAGAATCTACAAATGAGCATGTTGTCCAGTAAATCACATTGTAACACATGGTGCACTGTGGTGCACCTCACTTAGTCATGGTGGTGGTCCCAAACAAATGAATATTGAGATTTTGTGTACAGAACTTAAGAATCTACTCTTAATTGGAGTATTATGAGTATTTTTCTATGTGTAATGGGGTATATTTTTCTATGTGTAATGGGAGATAGAGGTGGGAGTGGAGAGGAGAGAGGAGGAGCATCTGCTTCTTACTGACTTAAAGGTGTTTTGTTTCTTTGAAATTAATCAATAATTGAATGGAAGCAGGGAAGAGTTTCGGATCAAGGTGGGCAGTTGAGGAGGGCCAAAGTGGCTTATGGTAAGGGAGCAGTGGGAGGTAGAGTGGACCACAGCATCTCATATCTTCCTAGTGAATCTGAGAACTGGTTGGGTTTCCACTTGCCAGTAGGCTGTTTGTGAGGATAACACACGATGACCAAACACGGGCAGCAAGACTCAGATTCACTTATTGAACAGCACGGAATGAGAGAATAAGGTTGTGCAGCTCAGAAGTATTAAACTACTGGAAGTGCTGTGCTGAAAGTGCTAGGGTGCCACCTGCATTGCTGGGCAGGGAATATTGAAAATATGCATTGGTGGGCTTTGTAATTCCCATTTGAAGAGCCTGTGCCTCTGCAGGGGTACATCCAGGATGTTTGGTTGTAAGAGCAGCTCTTTGCCCAGACTTGTGCACTTGCACAGTATCTGCCTCTTTTCTGACTCTATCTCACTTTCCACTCTTTAGCAGAAGCTTCATCCTTGCAGGGGACTGGGGAGCACACCTCTGAAACAGAGATTGATCTCAGCTGGGGCTGAGATGCTCTACAAATATACAAAGACTGTGGCACAGGGAAAAAAAGTGTGTTAACCTTGGATTTACTCAAAGTTTAAAGAGTGAAGTTTTCACTGTTTACATAGTAGATAGAAGAGTATCTATTCAGGGAAATAAATCACTTCATGTCAGAATCTAAAATAGCCATGCAGGGATTTTTTTTGAAACAACTGTGCTTTTGAAAAGTCAAGTTCTTTTAATTGGCAAGCAGCAGGCACATTGCACAGGAGTTTCACTTTCAGTTCTGTCACTAGCAGTTTTTTGTGTGGGGTGTTACTTCAGTGTGTCCTGAATGTCACTATAGCTAAACTGAGGTATTCCTTCATAGTTTCGTTATAGTGTTTGGATTTCAAATAGTGAAAAATCCTGTATTTTGTAGATACTCTGGGGCCTTCTATGCTGACTTTTCATAGATACTTAAGCTAACTTTCCTTCATGTAGGCTTTCATATTTTATCATTTTGTTTAGGCTTCAAGTTAAAAAAAAAGTTGCTTTTTTTTTTAATACTTGACAGTTTGAGCTGCTGTTTGCTTCCTTTTCATAATAAAAGCAGAGCAGATAGAGGCCTCCATTCATATGCAGGTGATACCAAAGGAATTAAATACAAACTGCTGTGTTGTCTACTTTCATTTCCCTGTCTAAGAAAATGGCTAACTTCATTGGGAAAATACAGGAACTCGGCATTGTTGATCTTGTCCAAGCATAATACATAGAAGAAACTATTAATTCAAGCTTGCACTTATATTCTTCATAGCACTTAAAAGTTCCTCTAGTCTTGTTGCCAGCTGTTCCCTCTTAATCTCTGTGTGTCTAATTTCCTCTTCCCCTTTTTTGTGGCATTGTTATGCTGTCCTTTATTGTTTGGGCTTTGAAATCGAACCAGGTAATTAGGCAACAGCCTTCTCCAAATTCACTCCTAGTGGCTAACTTCTCTAGCTGATGCAGTAGTGTACAGACGAAGATAAAGACTGGGGAATGTGGGAGTGTAGGCAAGGGCTTTTCCCTTCAATCCCTGGTACAGGTTGTCTGTGTGAATCTGGGAATTTCTCTTATTTAAATATTGATGATAATACTTGAGGGTGGAGAGTGTTGTTGTAAAGCTGCTAAAACTGGGGGTTGTGTTAAACTGGTCTAGGTGTGGACTTGAGGTGCTGAGTTTCAGTGCATTTACTGAAGTAATAAAATTAGCCTGAAAATTAGCCTGAAAATAAGCATAGGATGTTAATGAGAAGCATTCTTTACAGATGGCTCTTCTTAAAAGTTCTTGTATGAGTAAGCAACTGGAGAAAGTTATTACCCTTCCACATTTGGGAGGTACTGAGAGGCAACCAAAGAAATTATTACCTTTGCATTATTTGCCTTTGTGTTCACAGGCAAAAAACTTTGTTTAATATCAACTCAAAGGAGTTAGTAAACTATCCTTTTCTCAAGAAGTGTTGCCATCATTTTCATCAGCACAGATCAGGAATAGTATGAAATGTTTTTTCACATTGTGTCACTTTAAAGGTTTACAAACTTTACAAATTCATGTTTTAGCTTTTGTGAATTGTAGCATAGTAGTGACAAGGAGCTGAAATCTTGGAGATATGTATGGCTTTGGATAATATGTAATTTCTGTCAGTGTTTCTAGCAGAGTGAAGGGAGGAAGAACAATTTTGATCTTTCCCTTCAGATACCAACTATATGAACACAACCCTATTTGTGTTTAGTGCATCAGAACTCTGTTAAACTTAAATCAGAAAAGTAAAGTTTTAAAACTATTTTTTCTGTATTCGTACTGAATTATATCAGAATTATGCTGCATCCAAATGGATCATTCCTCTTCAGTAAGCCTTTCAGAAAGTGTATGAGTACTGGAATCAACCTGTTTGCCAAGACCTTTAGTACAGGATTTTTTCTAATTAAATCAGTACTCAAAGCACACTTCAATTTTGTTAACAGTAGTGCCTGATCAGAAGGCCATGTAGAATAACAAAGAGTACATGGGTGGTCCCTTTGAAGCTGATCTCCTCATTTGGGTCTGTCCAAAGACTCAGCGACTGTAAATTGTGTAATTTGCTTTGAGAGCACAAAACTATTCAGTTATGTTAATCATCATTTGCATCATCACAGAGTTGAGCTGTGCTTTTCTTGTTCTGTCGGAGAATTTTATCTATAAATGTGTCATAAATGTTCCATTTTCAAATAATTAATTTTTTTGTACAAGACAGGTCATAGGTCAGGATCCTCTTATGATAAGCATTTCACAAAGGAGTTTTCATGAATCTTTAGAGTAAGACACTGGGGAATAGATGGACACAAGCAGACACACAGGAGAGTAGTGAGGTGATACTTATCACAAAACAAAGCACCACAAACAAGTCAAAACAAGTGGAAAAACAACCCAGGTCTTGACACATCAGCATCATGCTGAAAGTTTGAGGTTGGACAAGTCCTTCCTGTGACTAAAAAATGCACTATGTAGTGTTTGTATATATATATATATAAATGTGTTCTTTAGCTATTACACTTACATATGTAAAGATGGTCTTTTCTGTGTGTTTTAACCATTCTTTATTTGATTGTTGCTGTGCTGTACATGAACTACCTTGCTCTTTTCTGAGTGTTTGTCATTTCAGTACTACTGGTTCTTGTGCAGCAAAGGAGCTCATTCGTAGCAGCGATGGTTCACTGCTCTCACTGGCTCTTTGCTCTTCTTGACCTCCTCTTGTCCTCCTCTTGTTTTCCTCTCTACTCAGAAAGCAGCTCCTTGCATCAAATCTACCCGAGATGCATCAAAATTACTTTTCCCTTAGCTTTTAAAACCATTTGCAACCCTTTATAGTTGGGGTTGGTTAGTTGGTTTAGTTACCACCACCCACCCCCCCAAATCGCACCATGTTTTGTACTTGTTGTTGCCATTCATTTTCCTCTTTTACCTAACTTGGTTGACATTCAGGCCAGTTCAGACCAAAGGATACATGGATTCTTATCTGTCATATTTGCTCAAAATTTTTATTTGTCAAGGAGACAGCTTTGTCCCTTACTGTGTGTTGAGTATCTTTTGGTCTGTGTCTTCGGTGTGCCTTCTTTTGGAGACTTTGAGTCCTTCTGGAGTCAGACTTAATCTGAAGTTGGGCTTCATGATGGGTGCTCAAAACTGCTACCCCACTTCAGCAGCCTGTTAACCCACACCTATCAGTAAAAGTTGAAAGAAGGACCTAACACTGCTAGATTCTGGTGAGGGAAGACAGGAGGCAGAGTTAAGGGCTTTGCTGCCACTGAAAGTGGAGGGCACCTCTGCCTGTGGCAGCTGCTGTGTTCTTGACATGCCTTTCATTTTGGTGCTCTAGCCTGCTCTGTGCATGGGGAAGGTGCTTGCAGGCAGGACTGGTCCTAATGGGTTTGCAGCCCTGTGCACAGAAAAAGAGGGTTTTGGGTGGAAAAGAGGGTTACCAGCACAGCGCTGCTGTGTGAGCTGTAAGAATAAGAAAGGTGAAGTGTGATGCTGTGTGGTCGGCAAATTCAATGAAAAAAAAGAAAGGGGGGCAAAAGACAGTGCTAGCAGTTTAATGGCAGCTGGGAAGTTTTTGCAGAAGTCTGAGAAGTTTATGACAGTTGTTGATAGTAGCATGCAAATCCTTATGCTTAACAAAGCTTTAGTCAGCTATCAAGTGACACTAGCTACTGACATGGTGCTTAACTCTTATGCCATAACATGTATAGCTGAAAAAGAAATGCAATAGCGAGGTTGCTTCATGTCATTTGTGGCTGATAATGCCATCAGAGGTTGAGTGCTTGTCTTCTAATTTTTATTTTTTTTTTTCCGTTACTGCATGTATAGAGATATCTTGAGGCAAGAGTGACTTGCCCAGGAATGGTTCCTCAGCCGAGGCATTTTCTGTGATGTGCTGTAATGCACTGGTCCCTGTGGTTCTGTGTTGGTGCTTTGTGTGCTGGAGCTTCCAGCATCCTTTGGGATGGCCTTTGCATGGCCAGTCTTCAAAGCTCACTCCTTCACCCCTAGGGCACTGACATTGAATCCTACTATGCTGGAAGTGGAAAAAAAATAAATTCGGTTGTGGACTGTTTTTAGAGAAAACTTTAGAGACAAAAAATTTCCTCAAGGAGCCCAGAATAGGATTTGGTACTTCCATGCATCTTTGTGGGAGGGAGTGGTTGGAGAGAGGAGGCAGCATTTGGCATACTGGGATGTATTTCTGGGATCACTTTTTCACTCTTGGTAACTTTGTTTTTCAAATATGTGACTTAGAAATGGGGCAAATAAATTCCTAATATGTCTTGTATAGTTTCAGAAGTAAAAAAGATTCTGGGGTAGGTGCTGCATCTCTGATTTTCACCTCCATTTTTCTTTGCCATTCAGTTGTCTTACATGTGTGTGTGTATCTTTAGCTGAAGCTAGAAACTTGGATAAGTTTAAGTTCCCAGATCATGACCTCCACTGTCTGGGGCATGAGCAGGCTGTGCCAGATAGATTCTTACATGGTGATTATGTCTGCTCAGCAGTAACAAACATAGCAAGGTGCTAAAGAGAGTTTAATGGTGACTTTGAACAAGTTGATAAAACACAATGGAAATAAGCCAGACATGAATTGAATGCTGTTTGTTAATAGTACTGCAGCATTTCAGGGTAGTTTAAGTGTTGTCCATCAGCCTAGTTTCTCCCTCATCTACCCAAAAGTACCTCTGCTGTGCTGTAGAGAAGTGGAAATACTTAAGTCCAGTGGTACATACTTCTCCTTTACCTTCCTCTTCATAGCTTCCACCATCATCAGCCTTCAGTGTCCTTGAGTTTTTGGCAGCATTCTGCGTTGATCAGTCATGGCCAAATCCCCCATTTACTCCTCTGCAGACTGCAGGAAGGTGTGCTGGTGGTGGTGGGTGTCCCTCACTGTGCTCTGTGCTAGTAAACATTGGAAAAGATGTTAAGTGGCATGTGCTAGGAAGGTATCTAATCTCTTATGTGTTTACTTAATTTTGGCTTGAAGAATGAGCCTTAGATATAAGTAGTAGAGGTTCTTGACCTTTGTCTTCATCCCTGTCTTTGTCCTTCAAGAAATTAACTCTAATTAGTTAATTAATTCTACATATTCTGTATATTTTCTCTAGCTTATTTTCTTCCAAGCAGTTCCAGTAGTTCTGTCACTTTGCAGACTGAGAGGGTGAATGTTAAGGAAGCTAATACAGAAAATACTGAGTAACAAAACCCGAAGAGGGTGCAATGGTTTTGCTGTTTGATGTATCTCCAAAACAAGGATTGAGTAAAAGGTAAAGTTTCTTGGAAACTTGATTTATATAATGTGCAAAGGATGGTTTTCAGATCAGTCAGGCACTGAGGTGAGCATGCATGTGTAAATTTTCTCATTAGTCACTTTTCTTTCCTTTTACTCTGAATTCCTGTCCTTCTGTTCCATGATTTAGTGTAGCTATTAAAAAAATCAAAACAAATTATTTGCTTTTTTCTTCTTTTTTTCCACTTCTGATCTACCTCTTTACAACTAGGTTTATTCCCTCACTCCTTTCACTCACGGGTAAGTATATTCAGTCTTGGCTGGGGAAGAGGCATGAAATTGTCCTCTTCCTCTCTTCTCTCTGGAAAGTTTATTTGGCAAGTTAATGAATTTCCTTTATTCCCAAGAGCAGCTCATAAAGGGGAGATTTCTTCTCCCAAGGGCAGGGAATGTGAAGTGATTGCCAGAGCATTGTTCTTCTAAATAGCCTATTTTTCTCTGTGGCTGGACCCTCCCCCCCAATTATTTTTAGAGTGCTGATTAAGTGATAATTTGTGTTTAGGCTTCCTTGAAGTACCCAGTAAGTTAATGCCTATTTGCCTGTGTGTTTGGTACTCTGAGCAGAGCATCAGCAAACTCATTCACTGAAGTTCAGATGAAAAATGTAACCCAGGTTTTCCCAGGAGGGTTCAGGGATCCCTTAGCCCATCCATTCCACCGTTGAATGTTGCCACGATTCAGCTGGGCTGGTTGGGGTGGCAAGGAGAAGATAGGTTGTTATGGTGAAGTGGCTGGATCAGTACTTACAGTTCACATGTAAGCAGAAGTGTTCAGCAGCAGGGCTGCTCTGGCACAGAGCTTTTGCATGACTGGAATGCACAGCTGTAGGAGGTGAGCCAACAGTCTCTCCTGAGGCTGATGGTTCTGGACTTCGTCACATAGAGCAACGTGTACTGCGCTTGAAACTGAGACCCTCCTGAGATCCATTGTCACCTCCCCCCAGCTCCTTCAAGGCTGATGGACATGTTTTGTGTTCCTCAGAGCACAGGGCAAGTTTGGTACCTGGGTTTGGCCATTCTGGCCTGCCTGCCTTGCTATGTCTCTCTGAAGAACTTCCTCACTTCTCCTGTGCTCTCACTCCGTGGACCTGGGTTGTGCCCTGGCTGCTGCTTCTGCTGCTCTTCCCTGCTGTGAAAGGCTTGTGAAACTTGCTGTTGGTTTCTCTCCTTTGGTAGAAGGTTGATGCATCTCCAGCACAGTCTCTGTGACCTGGGAAGAAATGTTGCTTGCTTCTCCTGGCCAGTAGCTCAAGTAGTCACTGGCCCAGTTGCAGTACTGTACTGGGATTGAATTACTTGTGCCAATAAGCCCTTTCAGAGGCCTATGGACCTGAAAGGTGAGAAATGACTCCTTAGTGAACAGTAACAACCCAGGAGCTTTCCAGTGTTCTTTTAGTAATGTTTTCTTGGTTTTGTAAAAAGTTTACTTCACCTTGCAGTGGTCCTGTGCTGCATGGCTGGAAACAACTGAGCAGTTCTGTTGTGTTTTGGGCTCTGGTCATCCTGACTCTGAGGAGCTGTCACCTGCAATGACCTGCCAAGTAATTGTTGAAAATTCTAACGATTCTTTTGGGCTGTCAGTTGGGATTAGTTTCTTTTGAAGTACTGGAAGTATTCACAGCCAAGGTACAATCTGTGAGAGAGTTCGGAGAAGTCAGCTAGCAATTGTGCAGACTACTCTCACAAACTAGCCCTAAAGTATTAGGGTAAATAATGGTTGTTTTGTTAAAAGTAGAAATGTCTGCTTAGAAGCACCTTCTTGCAAAAGGTCCTTTTTAGTAGGCAGGAAGTAAAGGTCTGTGCAAGCCATGGGATAGGTGACCAGGACACCCTGCCATGCTGCCGTCATGATGACTTTCTGGCATGAATGTCACAGCTGTTCTTATAACCAATTCCTTGTCCAGTTCCTTCCTATTTCATGTTTTCTCATAGCAAATTTTTCTATTCAAACCACTCATTTTAGTTCATTTCTGGACATAAATTATGAGTTAAAATTTCAAAAAGCTTTTTGGTAATTTTGACTTTGAATGAGAATAGGCTCCAAGACTGAGCAGCTTTCGGAATGTTTCTGAAGCAGCTGAAGTCGAGAGATGATTGGGAAAATTACCTGGGTGGTAGTGAAATAGTAAGCATAGATTTCTCAGATATACTCAGTTCAAATGGTTTTGCCTTAAACCTCCTGTAGTGACACCCATGACATTGTGACCACACCTGGGCTCAGGTTAACACTTTACATGGGCGACTCACATCTTTGGCAGTCTGATCCTGAAAAGATGTGGAGTGGTCATGGGCTAAAAAAAAGCATGTTGACCATGCCACCTCACATGTCTGTAAACACAGTTGAAGATTGCTTCTCTGCATCTTGAGGTGCACAAGGGAGATGCTGGAGTCTCCCAAAACACAAGCCTGCAAGCTTGGGTGATTGGGGCAGATGGAGTTGTGGCAGCATTGCTCTTCAGGCTCTGTCTGAAGGCACGGCTGTGAAGTCATGATGCATCACAGGCACTTGCACTCTACATCAATTTGTGCATTGAAATGTAAAGCATTGATTATAAAACATCGCCTAGTTATTTACAATCTTGTTGGAGCAAAGGTTACCACAAATGTCCTTACGGTGAACTTGCTGATATGCGTGTAAGTTTAGGACGGTGTAGTGAACTTAGATCATCTTCTGGATTATCTTGTGCTGTTTAGCAGGCTGAACATCCATCTCTTCCTGCTCCTGGTTGCATCAGAGTTGTTTTGTGTGCTTTCACTCTTGCACGCTTTACTTAACTGTCCTGTTTTGTTGTGCCCCTGTAGCTCTCTACATCTCTTTCTAGTCAGCCTCTCCAGAGTTACCCTAAAGTTACAGCAGAATAGCAGAAGTGTGAAATTTGGGCTTGCTTATCAGTTTTGGGATTGTCCCAGGTTTTCTAGACAGGAATGCTTTTGCTCTGAAGTGGTGCAAAGAATTAGATCAGCAACACTTGGAGCATTTCTGTAACTCACTGCTTTGCTATAAACTTGCTCATGTTTGAGAGGTATCTCTGCAGTCACAATTTCTAGATTGTCTTAGTTTTTGAACAGAAGATTAATTTTTGCAGAACCAGATTACACTGTTGAAGTTTCCTTACTTGCCAGGAGTAGGTAGATGTGTGAATTTTTCAGATTATGTGTTCAAAAGAGAAATATTTTCTTCTTTTCCCATGTAGTCAAAATGAAAGTGAACATTCAGACTTGAGGAACAGGAAATAATAAGCTATTCTTTTTTACCCAGAGCAGGACTGCTGCTTCTGCCAACTGGCCTCTCTGAGAGAGCCAGTGAAGTTGTCAAGCCCATCTGTTTTCATCCCCTGATACAGTGCACCAAGGCAGCTGGAGGTGCAGACACACAACAAACTAGGGAGGGAGGGTGGGGTTTATTTTTCCTTCCTCTGCTCCCTGGACAGCAGAAATTTTTTCTTGCTTGTGGACGGCATCACTGTTTCAACCCTGTCAAGATTTTGGTAGATGGAGTGATCTGAAAGGGATGGAAACTTCTCAGCTAGAAGTGTTGGAGTAGCACCTCAACTTTTGTGATTTAAGGAAGCTGGTCTGAGCCTCATGTGCATTTGTTTCAGTGTCAAGCTGCTGTTACTGACCAGGTTGCTGAGGGTTGGTGAAACAGTGACAATTAGGGGCTGCAGGCAGAATCTTTAATTTAAACAGCAGAATGGTAATTTTTTTTTTATGAAGTAAAGGTCAGAAATGCTAAGGGTGCTATTAGCTGACTCAGTCCTAGAAGAGATGATAAGAAAAGTGGTACTACCAGAAGTAGGACACACATAATTTATAATTTATCAGTGTATATGAAAAAGCATTTTATGTCCTGCTGTGCAATAAATGTATCCGCTACAGGATCACCAAAGATGATAAGATGCTCTGCTTGTTCTTTTAATTCACCTTTTTTTCACTTAGTTAAAAAGAAGTTGCTTTTGTTCTTTATTGTCCACTTAATCAAAGGGCTTTATTTCCTGTGCTTGTATCTGCGGGGTTAGAAGAGTGAATGACGAATAGGAGGATTGAGGATTACATATACGCCACCACAACATATTTAAAGGTGTACCATGAAGTTCATATTGCGGGCAATTAGTGGAAACTGTTATTTCTGAAACATGAAAATGCGATTAAGAAGGCGGCCTGAAGGAGTGTGCTGGCAGCCTTTTGGCTGGCTTAGGGAAGAGGCAGGCTGTTCTGGAGGTGGACACAGAAGTGCTGTCTCGCTGCAGTGTAGTTAATGGAACTAGACAGAGCTGTGGCATGACTGTGTTCGGGGGTCACGGCGGTGAGGGATGCCATGATTCAACCTGATGTAGCAAAGGAGCCTTGGCAGGAAGCCGCTGTGTTTATAAGAAGCGGAGTAACCACAACTGCCAGCGGCCTTGAAAGATTCCGCTGTGGTTTTCACTATGAATAGCAGACACGGCTGCTGAAAGCTCGGGTTAAAAAAAAAAAAGTAGATACCAGCAGGAGACACCGTGTGAAGGAGACATGAGTTCTGCCTCCCAATAACAATAAGAATCTGTGGTTCTGCACCTGGTTGTTGTAGGACAGGAAAGGATTGAAGATCCAATGATTCCAAAACACCAATTACGCTGATGTGTGGGGAAGAGTGGGAAAAGTGGAGAGTAACCATAGTTCTGATTTGTTTCAGTAGACATGGAAAAGATGGACTCCTTACAGTCTGCTGCTCACTTTATTGGGTTAAAAGACCTTTTCTATCAGTAGTTTTGTTCTGTTGCAGAAATCAGATGAGTTTTTTTTTATTTTAAAATGCTTTCTGAAAATGATAGGCTGCATTAGCCCAACCGTACAAAAAATGTCTTAATCATTTGACTGCCACACAAATACATCTCACTTGCAGCCTGACTTGGAATTTAGATCAAAACTTTAAAACGAACTCCAAGTTCTCCAGTAGTTTTTACTGCAAAGGGATGTACTTTTCTGTCTTAAGGGAAGGGAAATCCCTGGAAGTTACACACCTCAGTTAAGACTGACTCTATCCCAGTGTGTTTTGTAGTGTAGGTAGATTATATTTATGCATGAAGAATCAGATGTGAACTTCCTAGTCTGTGGTTGTGGTAACAAATGAAGCATAAGAGCCAGGATTTTTGGCTGATGTGTTGTGAAACAGTGTCAGTCAGTTTTGCCTTCTCAATGTCATTTATGTGAAAATGGTTTAAATTGCCAAAGATAAATTGAGAATTTTTGGCCAAGTTTTTCCACTGCAAATCTGTTTCTCTGCCATGAAAGAGGCATGAATTTTGCTTTTAACCTGCTATATTATTCCACATAAGAGGTGGTATAAATCAACTTTCAAAAGAAGTTTTGTTTTCTTTGTTGGCTTTTCATTCTGCAGCCTATTAATCTCTTTACTCTTTCAAGTCTTGGGTATCTTACTCTGGTGTGTTACTATGAATGCTTAAAAGGATGCTGAGCCTTTGTGGTACCAGATTCAGCCCTGACTTTTGTTTCTTCCATATAAGTATCGATTTTTATGAGATTTCTCCTATTTTGTATTCCTCTGAGCTGGGCTTGCCTTGGTCTTTGATCTAGGCTGGGTACCTGGTTGCCAAAACTCAGTGCCTTGTGCTGCTTCTGCTGTGCCTGGGGCATCTCTCCTGGCTTTATTTTCCCCTCCCAGGGAGTCAGGACAAGGGCAGCCTGCCCCTTCCACCCTTTGCTAGCATGCCACAAGGTTATTTGTGATGAATTGCATAAGCACAGTGCATGAAATCAGTGCAGAAGGGTGGGGGTGGGGGGAATGCAGGGAAAATTGTTGCACATTTATAGTTTTGTTCTTAATTGGTGCTTCTTGGCATTCTGCATCAGAGAGAAATTTGACCAAATGTAGTTAGTTTTGAACTTCACTGGTGCTACCTACTTTTTCAGGAGTCAGGAAAAAGAAACCTTGAGCTTGGTTTGGTCACTGCTGGGTTTGAATTACTAGTAGGGCATGTGGGTTGAGCACATGCAGAACCCTCCAGCTGGGGTGGGAGGAACAAAGAGATGGAATCTGACTGGTCTACACCTCATTTTGTAACTGAGTAACTAGATTAGAGTCTTTTTAACTGGTGCCTTGTTTTTGTCCCGCATTTACAAATAACATGCAGTTATAGGTGGTCTAGATTCCTGGTAACTTGGTTAAATGGAGTGGTATTGTCATCAAATGTCTTGATGGGTTGCAGAGGTGATGATGCCAGTCCTGTATCTTGTGATGGCTTTATAGAGAATATGAAATATCCTTATATAGGTTGTTTACATGGCTTTTTGTTTGACTTACAGTGTAGTAAATCTCTGGGGAGCAGCATGTGTAATAACACCTTTCTCTTCCTCTCTGATACTTCTGCTCTTGTGACAAGAAAAAATACTTGAACTAGAGTCCTTGCAGTCCTTAAGACTGTTGTTAACAAGACATTTTCCACGGGAACTTTGGACTTTGGACTTGATGAATTTGCCCAGATCACTGTTTACTGTAGAGCACAGTGCAAATCACTCATGCCTGGATGTCTTCTGGAGAGCAGGGATCATTCTAATTTGTATGCTAAGAAATGAATTTTGCAGCTGGCTTAGGTTTTGCCTTTGGATTTCAATGAACAGTTCCTGGCTGCTTTCTTGTGTTTGTAAATTTACCAGACTTTAGGAAGTGCCTAAAAGTGTGTAGAGTTTTTTTGTTTGTTTGTTTTCCTCTTTGCTGCCCTCTGATACAGTTCTGAAGCTGCTGGGTATTGGAAAACTTCAATATTGCAGAGCAGTGTAAACACATAGAGAGATGTGATACCATCAAATCTACTACAACAAATTAGTCTTGTAATGCTGCCTGTATAGAAGAACTATAGTTCAGAGTGCTGTTTTGCATTGACTCCCAAACTTTCTGAAAGCCACAAGAGTCTTTGATTTTTTGACAATTTGCTTCTAGCCTTAAAGACTAGCTTTGAAGGGAATAGCAGACATAAAATCTAACTGCTTTAGAACCTCTCCAGTTGGGTACATAAGCTCTGAGAAGGCCAGCCTCCTCTGAAAATCCCCGCTGACAATGCAGATTTTGTTTCATTTTTTAGTGTTCTTTGGGGTTTGGATTTTTGTCTGTAGACTCCAGAGCTGGTAAAGTTGAGACCACAGGGTTTGCAGCAGCCTGAAAGAGCCCTGTGAGGGAGTCAGGGATGCATTGGAGATGGGACACCCTTTCTCTTCCATGCCCATGTCTGTCCCCAGCACCAGGGTTTTGGTGAGCACTTCATCTGGTGAAAGAAGCCTGGGTTTACTTTCTTGTTTTTTGTGGTGCAAGACATGTTGTGTAACTGAATGCCAAGACCTGAGGGTGTTTGGATCAGGGAAGATGAGAAACCAGCAGGCTCAGAGGATTGATCTGACTGAGAGATGGGGGAGTGCAAGTGAGTGTGGGGAATGGTGGTGAGGAGGGACAGGCACAGCACATGGTGTGGCGAGCCATGCACCCTGTCACATCTCTAAACATTATCCTCCAGTGGGAGGGAAGGGTTTACAGTCCCTGTGTGCTGCTGGCCTGACTGGAGCAGGTGATAGTTGCCTGTTGAGAGCATGGGCCAGTGGTCTTTAGTAGAGACACCCACAGGAGGGGTTTTTTCCCTAAGTGAAATTTGTCAGGTTCTGTGATTAACTTCTGGTTTTGGCTGCTCCCACATACCTGTCCAGAGCTTTCCATTTAAGTATTTAGCTTCAAAAGACATTGAAGAACTTTTTGGGTCGGGCCTCAAGAGATCTAGAACTTAAAAATGGGTTGGTAGACCAATATTTGAGTTTTGGAAGTTCAGTGACTTCTCTTACTTTCTCTGAAGCCTAAGGGCAGAAATGCAATATGTCTTAAGAGCCTGGACATGTTTGAGAAAGGTAAAATCCATTTGTCAAATCAAAGAGCAGGTGGTGTGATGACAGAAATGCCAGTAAGGGAAGACCTGGAAAGTAAGCATAGTGATTCAAGAGAGTTTCCCAGCACAGCTGTTTAAGTGAAATGTGAGTTTCTTTTTTTAGGAGGGAGGAGAGGAAGAAGGGAATATCTTTGAAGATGTTTTGGTGATGCAAGTCATGATTGAGTAGAATTAAATCAGTTGTGGGCATGGTTACATTTTTGCCTCTTCTGTACTTCAAAATTGGGCAGAAAGCTTACTATAATCTTTGTCTTTTTCAAACCAAATTCTGCTTTCCAGGCACAGTGTAAGTGTGGGAACTCTAATGCTGAGTGGTAGGAGCTTCCTGCTGAAGTGGCTGCAAGAGAGTTAGGGTGGCAATGCTTGTGTGACTCCAGGGTTAGAGTGTCCAATTTAACAACCTGTCATTAATCACATTACCCACTTCCCTTTTTGAGTATCTTACATTCTGAAGAGAGGGACATTAAACTTCATATTGCTCGGTGACTGTAAATATTTCCTTCTGTTTGGGTCTGTGATGCGGTAACCAGTTAACAGTCAAGTTATTTTAAAATTACCTACAGTGCCTGAAAGATGAAATAAAGCCTAAGTGACCTTCTCAGGTGTTGTCTGGTGGTTGTTATCAAATATATTGCAGTTTTGTCTTCCTCTTTGGGGCTGTTTCCTGTTTGAACGTGGTGGGGCTACAGCAAGAGATGTAGGTACTTTTTTGTCCATTTATAGATCTCAAAGAATGGGAACCTCAGGTTCTTTGGGAACGTCAAGAGCACAGGAGGGAGTCAAGGCTTTCCTTGTGCAATATATGGAAAACAGTTTGGAAGCTTGGAGCTACATTTCCAGATACTCAAGTTGTAATTACCTTAAAATATTAAGGGGAAAAAAAAAAAAAAAGGAAAATTGCTTTTATGGTGAGAGATGATTGAAATGAAATGAGCATGTTCGGGGTCTATACCTTACAGCAGTTAGAAAACCCTGAAAAACTTATCTTCCCCAGTATAATCCTTTTTTCTAGTCACTTAGAAAATTGAAGGTGCACATAGTGTGTGTTAATTTTTTTGCAGCAAGACTTCTTGGATAAAGTGAGTTGTAGCTTATCTTTTCTCCTTTTTGACTTTTCTCAGTTTCTTGCTACAGACCATCTATTTCCTTAATGATGCTTAGACTCATCTAGATCTTGCTGCTCCATCCGTCTTCCCTGAGGCTATTATCAAATCATCCATGTTCTCATGACTAAGGATAAACAAATGTGCAGATGTGTGTGAGGGACAAAAAGAAGAATGAAAAAATCCCCCAAACACTGCAGTTCACATGTGGTTTTTCCCAGGAGAGATTTGATAGACTGAGCCTAAGTTGACACATATTAATTATGTTTCTTTGCATCCTTTTAGAAGGCGCTCAGACACTGTAGAGCAAAGGGCATGAATTTATTTTATTTGTTTAAATATACCCCTACCTTTTACATTTTGCTTTCCTTATGGTCAGTGGACTTGAGATTGTTCTATAGCTGCTTGATCTTTTTTCCTGCCTGAGACAAACATTTTAAATGTACTAACAATGCATGAAACTCTTTTTGAAACTCCCACATTTTTTTCTTATTTAGAACTACTCATGCACCAAAAAAACCCCCAATATATTGTAAGAGAGGCTTTCCTCTTAGTACATTGATCTCTGCAGTTGTGAAATCCCTTACAGGATAAACATCTGAAACTTCTGTGACAAAGATTTGGCTTCTTAATGCCAAAGCATTTCCTGGATTTGTTTTTTACCTAGTATTTGTTAAGACAATGGCATTTGTTTTGATTTCAAAGCAGCTCAGCTTTCAGCTGGAAGAAGTCTGAAGCTGTATTTTTGATTCCAGACAAGAAGCTGGAAGGCTAGCAATGCGTTCTTCCTTCTGTGAAAGGCTTCCTATAGAAAGCTGCTGAACTGCTCAACTCTCCTGTACTTCACTGTGTGCTTTAGTAATTTGGAATGTTAATGCTCTGGAAATTATTACTTTAGTAGTTTAACTAAATTTGGAGATCACTGCATGAAGGTGATCTCATGTAGAGTTGATATCTTTGTTATATAAATATATAATTTATATAAATTATATATACTTAATGCCTTATATTTAAAGGTAAATATCTTAGCAATAAATGGGACTATCTAGAAGAGAAGAGGTTTTAATCTTTAAAATTCAAAATTATTCTTTTGAGAGCAGCTTACCATTTGCTCTTGATATATTTTGTCTTTTGGCTTCCAGAATTCAACAGAGGTTAGTTGTGATTCTTTTTCCCAGCCATTACTGGGGGATCTGATAAATACTTCAGAGCTGGGAGGTGATGAGAAAGAACTGGAAAATAAGAGAGCGTGGTTCAAAGAAGCAGCAGGAGCCAAGCAGAGGGAAGGGAACCATAAAATATCCAACAAATACTGATCTAGTAATATTAAAGAACTTAGGTCATGCAGCATGACTTCCTTTTAGAACGGATTTGAAGTGGTTGCAGGACCTTGAAATTACCAGATTTGGACTTGTTTTTCCTAGCTATGTGGCCGTGTCTACATGAGCAGGTGATGTGCAGCAGCAGATGGAAAAGAGGGGAGCAGTTGTTATTGCAGGCCCTTATTACCCTGCTGGGGTTTGGAGTACATTTTTGTGCTGCTGGAGAGGGGTTTCTGGTTTAGCTTCCTCCAGAAGCAACCCGATTCATGTGTGCTATGGTTCTCCTGGGAACCAGGGTGAGCTGATAGTCCAGGCCAACGAGCTGGTACGGGGGTGGTCTCTGTTGGAAGTTATCTCCAGAGACAGACACATCTGCAGGGCAAGTTCAGCTCTTCTGTCTTTCTTGATTGTGTTTGAATCTTAGGGTCACCAAACTAATTAGGTTGGTTTGGCATTTAGAGCTTACATGTCGTGAAGCTCATCTGCTTGAAGACTGGTAAAAGATTGCTCCTTTTGCTGCAGAATTTGTGGACCTGTGATATAACTCTTGTTCTCGCTTGTTTTGATGAAAGATTTCTTGCACACTATATTTTCTGAAGTATAGAGCAGACCCAAATTTACTTAAAAATGCTTCTTCCCCTTCTCAGAAAGTAAGAAGTCTCACTTCATTTATTTACTCTGTATTTGGTTTGTGGAGGGATTGTCTCTTTGTCTGGCATCCTTATTCGGCCTGGATATTCCTCAGGGCACATGGATGAATCATTTATCTCTGCACAGGGTGAGACAATTCAGTTTTTTAATGAACAATATTGTGGCAGAACTTGTGCTTTGTTTTTTTTCCTTGGGAACTGCTGCTGCATAGAAGATCAACCAAATAAGATGCAGGGATACAGAAACAATTCGTGCCTTGCCTTGCCTTGTACTGAAGGATGTCTCTGGGCATCACAGTGCAACATTCCATGTGCATGCTGTCCACTTAGGATGTAACCTTATAAAGAACCATTCCCCCATATCCCCTCACTTGGGATCTCTGTCCCTTTTGGTACATGGAGTCAGTCAGTTTATCTCTTCAGTATTCCCGTAGCTCCTACAAGCAGTGTGTGTTGCTTTACAGCAAGTAGATAATTGCAGCTTTAGATATGTGTTATAATTTGAGTATCTTGCTTGATGTGTCATAATCATTTGGACTTTCTTGCCTATCTGATAAATGGGCTGTACAATTGTATAATTTGTGGCTTACACCATAATTCTTGTTTTGTTTGTGCCTTGGACACGGCAAAGGGCAAGGGAAAGGCAGTAACAATCCTGAAGGGTTTAAAGTAATTGGACTTAAGTCAAACCCCCAAAAAGTTAATGGTCAGAGAATATTGCAATAGGACTATGTTTAAAGATTTCAAATGCGTAGACTTGCAGCACGGTTAATTACCTTAAATTTCCTTTAAAATATCTTTTAATTCAGTTACCTATTATATGCAGATTACTGGGGTTTTTGTGCTGCGTGCAGGTTTTTGTAGCACGAAAGTGATTGACTGCCCAAGTGGATTAATGCCTCTCACATCTGCAAGTCTTAGTTCAGGTCAAAAGTGAAATAAGCCATATGTGTTCAGAGCAGACATGTGCATACATCACAAATGCTGCACAGACTGGCCTGGTTTGAGAGTTAAGAGGCCCTTTTTTCTGTAGGAAGGATTCATGCTAAAATCCAAGTGTTTCATAAGCGGTACAGATTTAGCCTCAATTGTTACTGTTTTTTAATTATTATTTGGTTTAATCCCCAAATCATTCTTACTGGAAAATTTCCGTCAAACTTTTTTCCTTTTTAAAAAAGTAATTTAAATGTATGCTACAATTTTGAAGTTGTGTAGCCACAGAATTTGAAGGACTTGCATTGTCTGGCATTTTTCCAGCTGGTCCAGCTGTCTTCAGAGTTACTGAGTAGGTTGGCAAAGTGTGTTGTGAGCTCCTTTGTTAAATGCATCAGAGAGTGAGAGAAACAGGCAGTAGCTGTGGTGAGGGCTTTATTGTATGAGTACTTTCTGTCTTTCATCTTGATTTCCTAAAATTCTCTCTTCTTCCAAGGCTTCCCTTTTTTTGTGCCAGGTTTCGTGAGGATATTCAGACATGGCAAGCCTGGAGTTACTACTCTGCTGTACTCTCAGGAGCTGCTGGGGGAACAGCATGAGATTCTGTTGCATTTTCCTTTGGTGTCTGTTCTGCCCTGAGATGTCCTGCAAGAATACGTGACACAGGCTTTGTCCTGAGGGACTCCAGCCACAGGAGTGGCCTCTGAACATCCTCCCGGAAGGCAGGAGCAGCTTTCTTTTTCAGTCATAATGTGTGAGGGATAGGATTTGTGAGACTTGTTTAGACCACTGGTGTGTGTGGGACTGGGGCTCTCAGGTGCTTATTCGACATGGTTTACTTGAAGTCTGGATGAACAAATACAAAGATTAAAGCAAGCAGTGAGCTGCAGGTGTGGACACTTCAGCAAACACAGCCAAGAAAAAATCAATTTTTCACAAATGAAAGAGGAGGGAAAAAATCAATAGGGAAAGGACTGTTATTTTCAATTTAAAGCCAGAGGAGTTAGGGTTTGATCTCAGAGTTTATGCATTCCTGTTCTCATTCACATGTTGCATGGATCTTTTATTGGGAGAACTGTAGACTGTGTTGTATAAAGATCATGAAATATAAATGGTCTAAAGAATGTGATATGCTCCCCATCCGTAGTTATTTATTTATTCGTCTGCCTGCAGACACTTCTTCCACTGTAGTTAACTTTTGTGGATGCTACCTCCCTGTATGGAGTATTGGAGTACATTGAGATTTCTGTGCTGTGAAGTCCACCAGCCTTCTCCTCCTGCATGTTTTGACAATATTTAAAGCACACAAATCAGACTGTAGTTATTGATCTGTGTTTGTTTCTTTTCAACAGACTGTAATTCCATCTGTCTACCTGATGGTGTGTGAGTGCCCCACAAAAACATGACCAATATTTTAAGTAGAAATACAGAACTCAACTTTGCAATACAATCTGCATGAGATCTGGTAAATACTGTGAGTGGACAGAACCAGGTGGAATGCAGAGGACCCTCTTGTCTCATCTTGCTGCAGCCTGCTGAAATGGCAGGGCAGAGTGCCAGCTTTTGATGTTAAAAACAGAAGCAAACCAGTATTTTTGGCTGATTCCTAATAGCTAGATTCCTCATTGCCAAACGCATGTCTGTGATCAGTAACTGTGTGAGAGTCATGCTACCGTGTAAATTCCCACGTCTTGGAGGTAGCAGGCAAAAGTGTGTACTGATTCTTCTGACTCTTTCTTTTCTAAAGCTCTGCCTGCTTGGAGGCAGGTGCTTGCTAGGTCTTGGCTCCACTGGCGACTCAGGAAAGCCATCAGAAGAGATCATTAGGAAGGTACTGCCAAATTCATGACTGATCTGCAAATTACACATTTGTCACTCTCTTTAATTGATAGTAACTACTTTTTGTAGAATATATTTTTAACTTAATTGGGATTATTTCTCTGCTCTGTATGACTCCAGCTATGCTAGTGCAGAAGAACGCTTTTGGGAGAAGCATCCACACCCACTAAAAGCTTAGAGGTTCTATAAAGGTGGGTGGCAGAAATAATTCTATCCTGGCTTGTATCAGTTAATTTCTTTGCTAAAGCAGTTTACTACTTAATTGCAAGAATATTAAGAACAGTTTTGCTGAGGAATGTGTAAGTGCATATATATGTGTGTACATGTATATACTCATTCATGAAGATGTGTAGCATGTATAGATGGATATGAAATACATCAGTAAGGGTAGGTGACCTAGATTTATTTCATTTAACACCTGGTGGAAGTACTGTGCTCAGGTAAATGTGTAGCCACCACAATGCTGTGGTCAAGGGAGAGCTAAAAAACCCTTCTAGATCTTGTGTGGGCTGTGACAACCTCCAGAGATGCCTGTTTCAGCGTAAATTGTGTATAGTGAGAGTCTAGGACACCTTGGGTCCTCATCTGATTACTTTGATTAGATGTCTGACATTAGGGGGAGACAGACATAGACTATGATGGCAAAAATAATGTAAAAGGTAGGAATTTTCAAATTGAATGAGGCAACTAAATATAACTCTGGCTTGCAGTGGGGTGTGTCTGAATGGCTGAGATGCTCTTAAAAATGCCTCTTAAGCTAGTAGTTAAGGACTTTAAACTACACCATAAGAACCATACAATGGCAGAGTAATTACCATGTGAGACCACTTCCTGTATTCCAGGAGTTCCATCGAAAACCTGATACCCCAACCTCACCCCATCGTAAAATTGCTACACACTCAAGTGGTTAGGGTATTGGAGCGTGTTATTGTTCTCTAATGAGAAATACTGGGTCTGAAGAGAGGGTACCCACTGGCTGGGACAGGTGCCCCTAACCCTCTGGCACATTGTGTCACGGTGTAGAGAGTCATGGGAAATCACTGCTCTGTCCTGAGTTACTCTCAGTTTCTTGAGGCTGTACAGCTTTTTGTCCCTGCTTCTGATGTGAAGTGAAGCTGGTGCGTCTAATGAGGGAGAGTTGTTGCAGGGAGAATCCTTGCCAAGTGTTTTGAGGAAAGGTGGTGTTATCGTTCTGAAATCTTTTTTTGGCTGGAAATGAATGAAGATATGAGAGACAAATGGGAGAAAAAGGAGAATCATTTATGTTGGAAAAGATCTTTAAGATTACTGAGTCGAACTGTTAATCTTCATGAATACTCAGAATAACATTTTTAGGGAATTCTTGTAATTACTGTACATGTATGTACCTGGTGGGAAAACAGCCAAAGAAGCTGGAAGAAAACAAGATGTTTACTAACCGGAGAGCAGAAAATACACAAGTGTGCTGGACCCAGAGTGGCTCCACTTGTGGGTGAGGTTGGGAATGGCAGAGGGAATAAAACTAGCTCAAGGCTTTAGACGGAATCCTCAACTTTAATTAGCTACTGTCAGGTAGGGGTTGGAAAAAGCAGGAATTTCTCTAGGATAGTACAGATGTCTCTTGCTATGGGTTTTTGTCCCTTCCACTGAGGTTGCTGTAGTAGCCAGCAAATCAAAGTACTTTCAAGAAATTGTTCTTCAAGTAAAGCTGTAAAATCTGTGTGGAGGGAGGGCTCCCATGCTCCTATAGAGCTGGAGCATGAGTACAGTAGATATTCTTTCCTCTTTCTGTCTTGCTCTTGGTTTGCTAAAACCCAGAATAGCCAGAAATACTGGTATAATGAAATTAATCCTACCATTCCTATCACCATTTTATTACGCTTGTAAATATAGGACATTGCTAGATATGTGTATTGTAGGAACACAAACATTACAGCTGTGTAACTTGATATTCTGCATTTTTCTGAATTTTTTGGTCTTGCTCTTTCTTTGAATGCATTTTTTATCTTTTTTTTTGTATCTAGCTCATCTTCATACTAGTGTCTTATGTTTGTCTGATGGTAATGCCTTGAGGGACTGCCTAGAACAGAGGCTAGACAGTGTTACAGAAATAAAGTAGGTATTTATTAAAAGGCCTTCAAAGGATACACCTTGGGCAAGATGAGTCTGGCCGTGGCTCCACCCAAGAAAATGGACCTTGAGTCACGAGTTTTCACACTTCTTAAAGTTTTGGTCCATTTACATATTGGCGTTAATTGTCCAATTACAGCTTCAGGTTATGAAGTCCCATCCTCCCAGATTCCTCTCCTCAATTCAATTCACTGTTGCTTGTGCTTTTGGGGCCTGAAGCTGCAACGGTGTCCTTGGTTCTCAGGCTGGAAAAGGATTGTTTTGTCTCACTAAACTGTGAAGAGAACTTGCTAACACTTTATATGAAATTCAGAGTTGTATACTATTGCAGTACACAATCTGGAAAATATGAAAGCTAAAAGTTCAGGCATCAATGGTTCCTTTTTATGGTTCACTCACTCACCTTTTTGTGTCTCTTTTCATTCTAGTCTCTTGCTCATGGGTATGCATATGCAAGATGGTCTTGCTATTTAAAAACTTGTAAAATCAATAAATACAGCTTGTCTCAATGACTTCATTTTACTTCCTGATAGTGGTTAACTCACTCAATTTTCTGATCCAACAATTTCTGTAGAAGAGAAGCAGGGAAAAAAAAACTAACCCACTACACTTAATAAAGCAACAGCAACTGAAAGGACTTTTATCATCAGAAGAATATTCTGAAGCTTCTTAATGTAATTTAAAATTTTCCATACTGAAAGAGTGATCGAAGTGTACACTACTTCTTTTGTATTTTGTCTTTCCATCTCTTAGCCTGTTCTTCTTTTTGCCCATCATTCTTTACTTTGTATATTCTGTCCTTGTCCTCATGTTTATCCATCTAGTGCTCTTTACCCTTCCTTTGTCCGTCATTTTTTCTTTTCAAGAGGAGGTTATACTGCTGCTGTTCTTCCTGTCCCTAAAGGTAAGTGCTCCTGCTTGCTATCTCCCTTGCTTTGTTTTCCTCTGTTAGTGAAAGACTTGGAGGACACTCCTCTGCTCTTGTGCAGCTGTGTTCTTTGTTGCATGGCTGATGTGCTTGGTTTATTCATCTTCTTCCTTCAGGGTAAAAGTTTGTGAGTGCCTAAATCCTATTGAAAAATCAGTGTATCTTTATGTACTGATGAAATTACTGTCCCAGTGGCTGTTCTAGGAGTTTCAGAGAAGAATCTGGTCTAATTACAGAGCAAGGCAAGGCAACTTGGTGTCCACCAGGGATGGTCATCCAAGGTATGAAGCTGGACCTCAGTGAGGGATTTAGTAACTTTCTCCAGTGAGTATCCAAATGCATGAAAGAGCACCGGGAAGGTGGGTCTGCCTGTGCTGCATGACTGGTCGTAGTGTCCTGTGCTTCTCAGTGCCTTCTAGAAGAGCGACTCTCTTGTTCCTGGCTGGGAGAAGCTGAGCATGGGTTTTGGTCCTACCCAAGACTAGCAGCTTACTCCTCTCTATAGTTTATGATGGATATATAGTGGTGCTGACCCCATGTTGCTGCTGCTCTGTTTTAGCCTAGAAGAATTTTTTCATTGTCAGTTCTTCTCAAGTGAATAATGTTTGTTCTTTGGGTGTGGGAACCACAGAACTGGTACCTTGTGCAGAGGATTTGGGTTTAAGATCAGCCCCTTCTTGGTGCATTAGCAGTGTGCTAATTCTTATCAGCTCTTAAAAGTGTGGATGAAGGCTTTGATCCTGCTGTGAAGTGCATCTCTTCTCCCATGAACAAAATCCCCATCACGGGCTTTGGGTGCTTGACCCTGAGGTCTGGGTGCCTGTGAGCTTGGAGTGCAGTGGGGGATGTGTGGACACTGCTGTGTGCTGAGCCTGATCTTCAGGTCTGCTTGTAGGTGCCAAATAATTCCACAAAATGAGGAAGTTCCTTTAGCCTTGCCTTCTAAGCACTGTAGTTTATGGGATCTTTTTGTTTGTGGTTCTGATACTAGAAAGTAGTTGGTGGTGAAAAATCATTGGGACAAAGTCAAAATGAAGCAGTTTGATCTGTAGTTTGAAGGATACTTCATTGCAAAAAGTTGTGAAAAAGAAAGAAAAAAGCATTTAAAATGAAGGCTGAGATAAGCACTATCAGTGAAAGGACTTTAAAAAATGTTGCAGCTTGCAGTCATAAAGATAGGATATGTATGGAAGCAGTTGTAGATAACGGTTTACCTTGAACTGACCATTCTTTTTATATTGTTACCATAAAAGTTTTTGATAATTTTAAGTAGCTGAAAACACATATTTCTTTTACCATCTCAAGTTAAATATGCCTACTGGAACTCCCCGTCTTCAGGGACTGATAAGTCTCAGCTGAAAAACGTGTTCGGAGCAGAAACTTAACATAGGATAACTCAACCGAAATAGTCACATCAGGTATAAATTACTGGCTGCCTGTAAAAACAAAGCAACAGGACTGGAGGAGATCCATTGTACTGTGCTGCAAGGAAGTCCTCTATGTAACAGAAATGATGTATTGTCAAGAAAAGGAAGCTAATGGACTGGGTGTGAGTGGAGTTAGGGTGTTGCTCAGTAATACTGGTAGCTTTATATTACCTTGGAGGGATCAGCTTTCTTAAAGAAAAAGAAGGTGTCTGTAGAGACTATACCAGACTATTCCTGGATGTATGGAGGAGTGTGTGCTCTCCATTGGGTTAGCGGTTGCATCCAGAATACTGCTTCTCTTTTGCTGGCCCTACAAGCAAATCTTGGAAGGTTCCATTGTAATTTTATTTTCTTTTCCTCAATAAATAGACATGTAATTTAACTATAACTTCTGTGCTGCCTGCGGTCAGAGGCCATGCATGTATGGATTTGAACATGCTCACTTGTATGGCAGTCAGGTCCTGTCACAGTATATTCTACCTGGTCTTTGAGAGTCTTTGTTAAAGTGCCTGTTGGCATGGTATCTGACAGATAAATAGCACTCGTGGGTTAATTCAGTTTGCTTCTGAAGTATATCTGTAAAGTAAAGAGAGAGTGTTAAGAAATAAAAATACTCCTGTGGACCCTTAATACCATTTTTTTGAAGAATTCTTTTTATGTTTTACTTACTGTTTTGGGAATACAGTTACATTAAGGATCGATCCCAGTGAAGTTTAATGAGAAAATGTATAGACATCTCTGTCAACAGTAGAAAAGTCCTGAGACAGTCTCAAAATTACAGGAAAAATGAAATGATTATAGAGCCAGAGAACATCATTCTGCCAGCCCTTGCTGATGAATTCTTGACATCTTTATCTTGATACACCAATCCGAAGTGTTATCTTACATGGTTTTAAAAATACACGCCACTAATGCCATATGTCAAAAGTTCTGGGAAGTTTTACAGTCCTGCAGTAGCAGCAGTTTGCGTGTTCTCGGATTTGTCCACCAGTTATGGTTTTAATGAGACTCATTAGCAAACCCTACACCTTGCTGTGCCGGAAGCAGCGGTCTCCGTTTGCCCTTCTCCTGCCATTCGTAGTCCCTTCTGTGTATTGGTTCCAGCAGTGATTTGGCCTCTGGGCAAGCAGAGTTCACTAATCTGGCTGGAAAATAATTATTTTTAAAAGTCAGTTGTAGATTTGCCCGTTTGGTGACCTCAGTTCAACAAATCGTTCAGTTCAACATCAGAGGTGGGGAACCTCTCGGGATCCAAGAGTCAGTGATGTCAGCTGAGAGTTGGGGCGGGGAGGAAGGGGAAAGAAGGAGCTGGTGCCAGCATTGCTTTTCAGTGTGTCTCTGTGTTTTGATGAATTGTGCCCTCCACCAAGAGCATGACTGTCTTCTGGTAGAGTTGCTGCTCTGTTTTACAACTGAGGAAGCTGTGGCTGGGGTGGACAAACTAGGTGGTACACCATGCAAAACGTTGCTGGAGTTGGGGACTACCCTGTGCTCAGTCTGGCACCTCACAGAATTGAGGCAGTGTTTTTATGTGTGGCTAAAGAAAACACTAAGCCTGTAGCATTACTGATACATTATCTTGAAGGATTAGTTAGAAATTTCTGATACTAAAAATCTGAACTAGACCAATTTTCCCCTGCCTGGGTTTGTATTTATGCAGTTGAAATAATTGTCATAAATGTTTTTTTCCTCTGATTTTCAATGAGAGCTAATACGTAAAACTGTGTTTGCCATACTTCCCTTAATACTTTTATTACTCGCCAGTATAATAATTAACTTAAGTCACCTGTGTTTTCCTCTTCAAAATCCATGAGGGTAAAACTGGCTTTGTATTTCATGAATATTAGCATGACAGTGAATGTGTCAATTAACAGATTGTTAAGATGGCTTAGACAACATGTATTTATCCTCCCAAGTTCCATCCCTCCCCTGGAGAATATGAGTTAAAAGTTAAACCAGCTAAGTCTTGTGACTGTATTTTGAGAAAGAGGTTTCTTTGCTTTTGTGGTTGGGTTGTGCTTTTTTTTTTCTTTCTTGGTGGTATAGGTTGGTTTTTTTTTTTTCCTTTCCTCTTTTGTCTCCACAGTTGTATATTTTTAATAACATATGATATGATTGTTTAAAAAAATACAGCATTTCTCTTTGAAATTACTGTTGCAATGCACAGATGGTTATGGGACAGAGAAACGGATGTTTGGTATCAGCTCTGGGGTTTGTTGTTTTGTGTTTGTTTTTTATTTTGCACTGAGTACTACTGCTAGTTTCTCCGTTGCTGCTTGCTTATACAGAAATATTGAATGCTGATTACCCTTGCTGTGATGCTACACAGGGAGGGAGGTATGGTTGCTTGCCCTTGGGCACCTGATGGTGGGCTTCACAGAGAGCATCCATTGCTGACGGCAGTGGCTACTCTGGAGAGATGCCCAAAGGTGCTGTGCGTGTAGTGAGCTGGACCAAGGCAGAGCCACTTTGCTCTCTTCTTGAGATATTTCCCAAGGATAGGTCTGTCCCATGACCCGAAGCCAAGCATGACCTTCATGATTTATGGTTGAAATGCAGGAAAAATTTCCACAGTCTGCTTTGTGTTCATTCTTGCTGTTTCTGTATGGAATCAGTTATACCACTGGGAAAAAAAAAAAAAATACTGATGTTGCTGAAAACCACAGTTTTAATATGTAGTTACTAATTATTTTGGAACTGATGTACAATCTGGACACTGTTATCCTTCTGGAAGGGAGAAAGACTGCCATCTGAGGCTGTACCACTTTTGAAGTGAAAAGGGAACTGAACGTGTCCTTCCAGTGCTGTGTAGAGTCTAACTTTAGCATCAAAGTACAATAATAGTTGTGGATTCCATATGTAATTTTTGCTGATGCAATCTGTGGAGTCCTGGGTGATTAATATCATGTATGTGTCCTGGTGCTCTGTTCACAGATGATGGGAAACTACAGAAATCTGTTGATCCTTCTGTTTTTTCCTGTGATCTGTATTCTTTGTTTGTATATAAAAATCTGAAACTTTAAATTTTTTTGGCATATATTTTATGTCTCAGATGGATTATATGTGTTTACATAAACATACCATGTGTGCATAGAACAAAACAATCTAAACTGGTGGAATTATTATTGCTTTGCTTTTCACATCTTGAAAGTTTACAAAGTCTTTGACAGAACAGTTGATTTAAAGTCCCCTCGATGTAGTCTAATAGTACGCACTAGTGGTGGCATGTGATTTAGCACTAAAGTCAGGTCTTTATTGTCAGTTGAAAACATTCTGTTGCTTTTCTGGTGTGTGTGAGCTGTGGCTATAGCTCTTGTTACACTAGTCAGCATCACGAGTATAGGAAACCTGTGACACAGGAACTGATTTAAAATACAGTTTGTGTTAAGGGAAAGCTGAAATGTCAGTGAGATAAATAAACACTAAGCAGTAAGAATTAACTGTGTAATTTGTATTTTGGTGGTATAGGACTTAAATACAAACCTGCTGTATTCTTTTACCTCTTCAGAACCATGAGTATTTGGAGGCTTCAAGATATGTTAGCAAATACATATAAATAGACAATATATTTTTACATACACACGTACGTGCATATTTATGATTAGGTGTTCTGAAGAAAAATTGCATTTCTTTTTTAGCAGCTTAGGAGGAAAACAGAATTTGTAGGGTTTTTTTTTAAATCCAATTGTAAGAATTCCAAAACTTGTGTGAAGCTCCCCTAAACTTTGTGTCTTAAAAATTTGTGTCACTGGAATGGAGTTTTTTATACTTTCAAGAACAGTATTGTCAAAGTCTTAATGCTTGAAGAAACCTAATATGCACAGGAGAAAAACGCTGTGAATGGCAGTCTGATGTAGATTGCAGGGTGTGTCTGTAGACTATTCATTTGGTCCAGTCCCTGCTGAAACAGGGCCAAGTTCATTGAGGTTGCTCCAACCCCTGGGTAGTCAAGTGTTCAGGATCTCCAGGGATGAATATTCAGTGACCTTTTAGTCAATCTGTTGCAGTTTTTGATAACCTTTATCATAAAAACTTCATTTTCTAATTTCTTTAATTGGAATTCCACTTGCTGCAACTGTGGCCTTTACCTCAGGTTGTGTTCTTGCCTGCTTCAGAGAGGAGCTGGGCTCTATTGTCTTTGTACTGTATTAAGTAGTTGCAGAGACCACTGAGTTCCCCATCAATTCTTTCTGAGGCGCAGCAGTTCCAATTTTCACTGCCTGGCCTCAAGTACCACCATGTGTTTCAGCTTGGTGATCTGTCATGGATGCTGTTGTGTTCATGTCTGTCTTGTTGTCTTGTACTGGGAAGCTCAGCACTGGACCCCATTCTCTGGATGTCTCACGAGAGCAGAGGGGAAGGATCATCTCCCTCAACTTGCTGATGATGCTCTCCCTAATGTATTCCATAGGACTGTTGGCCTTCTTTGCCCATTTCTGGCTCATGGTCAACTTTTCAATCACGGGAGCCAACCCCTTTTCTGCCAAGCTGCTTGTTGGCCCCCAGCGTGTACTGGTGCTTGGGGTTATTCCTCCCTAAGTGCAGGACCTGCCATTTGCCTTTGCTGAATTTCACAATGTTCCTGACAAAACATTTCTCTAACTTGCTGAGATCGCTTTGAACCAATGCTGCCCTTGAATGTCCTCTGCATCCCAAATTTTGTCACCTGTAAACCTGCTGAAACTTTGTCCTGCCATACCAGTTTTAATGAAGCTGTTGTGCAGTGTTGGCACCTAGAAATTGGCTGTTAGAGGGGCTTCGAGTAGATGGTGAAAATATCATGAGGCCAAGTGATCTAGCTGTGCTGTGTAGTCCAGTAATTGGAGGTGAAAGACAATTTATCTGGTGTACATGATAAACCATAGTGGGTTTTTTTGCTTTGCTCTAGATAGCAATTTTAAACTTTCCTCTTGTAGACCGCTTATCCATTATCTCATTTTTCTGGTTTTATGTGAAAATTTCTGTCTTGGCCTTGCTTCTTCCTTGCACCTCTCCCTACACCCTGTTTTCAACTTTGGAGGCAGGGTTTCCTGTTGGCGTGTGAAAGAAAACACTTAAGCTTAGGCTTGTTCACACAGGAAGGAATCACTAAAAATGATGAAACTGGGGCACTGGAGCGTGAGCACGAAAGCAAAAATTTACAGATACACCTGTTTTTAAAGGCAGTCAGAGGGCACAGTCACAAAAGAGCAGTCAGTTGCTGGACTCATCTGCTACTTCCCTGAAAAAAAAAAAAAAAAATTAGACTTACACAGAGAAATGAACAAAGCAAAATAAATGTAAATTGTGTTTTTCTGTTAGCTGTATTTTGCATATCTGTTTAGTCTTTTTAAAGAAATTTTGTGTCGAACCCTAGTTTTGCTCTCCAGAGTTTGAGGGTTTCTTCCGTAGTAGCAGTAAGCTTGATGGTCTTTCCTATGATTAATACAGCAATGTTTCCATTTCTGAGAAGTGAAGAAAATGCAAATGCAGTAGAGTGAGTTGCAGAAAATATATTTGTTTTCCTTCTGTACTTTTCATCTGTGTTTGAGTAATTTTTTTTCCCCCTTTCTTGCTATTTCCTTTCCATTTCTATTAGTCTGGCCTTGTCTTTTACAAGTGTGTATTGATGCTTGTTACTGCTTTTGACAGCATTGTTGTCTCCTGTGACTGTAACATATAAGAGAAGATAAGTAAAAGTTACATAATTTCTCTGTACCAGTGAAAGCTTACAATAATGGATTTAATACCCTTTTCAGACAGTGCACAGTACAGAAGTGCCACAGTACAGAAGTGAAGCATTCTGTCTGACCATTACCCACCTAAATATCCTTATAGCTAAAGCTGTGTTAACATTGTATAATCAAATTATAATAATATTAAATTAGCTTGTAAGATCTTGTTATGCAAAAGGAAAAAAATCCTAGTATTATTTGTGGTGATTCTCTGGGTGTGACTAATCAGATATAACCAAATCCCAAGATATCAGAGGTATTTGGAAGTGTTTGTAGATGCAGCTTCTGCATGTGGTTACCTTGAGAGTGTCTACATTTTCTTACGTCTTTTTACTGTACTAAAAAGATTTTCGTTGTAGTTGTGAAAATAGTGTTGAGTGCATTCACTACTGTTCATTACTAACATACAGACTTGAGTGTAGATTTATACTTGCAGATTTATATTTGTCTTTTTGTACCTTGAGTTAAGATGCATTGAAATTAAAAAAACAAAACAAAACATGGACCAAGTACTGACTCATATTTCACTAGGGATCACAACCAGTTAGATCATCAGCTCCACAGACTTTGTAATGACCTAGATGTGCCAGTATTAGAGTTCAGTGGTATCTTGAAACTTCATCTGACTAGAGTTAGCAATAGCCTTGCCTCTCTGGGAAAATAAATTTAGCCAGGGGAACACGGACTTCTGCATGAAGGAGCTGCCCTTTTTCACTCCTGTTGGTTTTGGGGGGCATGGGTCACAAAGCTTGTGTATGAAGTCAGTTTTAAAGAAGCTGGAAGAATGATTGCTATTGTGTATGGATTTTTTTTCTCAATTTAAAACAATATTATCTCATACTGAGTAATGAAAATGTATTTTTCTTACATTCCTTGTTTCTTGACAGCTAAAACTTTATCGTAGAAGTTCATATTGCTTTCCATCCTCAAATAATTTTGTAGACATCATCTATGATAATTGATCTGGCAAACATCATTAAAAGACAGTCATATTTTTCAATTAGTCATATTTTGTGTGTGGGTTTAGTCTTAATTTTGTGTTGAAAAATGTTTACTTCATAGACATCTTTAGGAGCAATTGAAGTAAATACCAGAGCTCTGGCAGTATCAGAGCTCAGCTCCATACCCTGAGATTTGTTCTATTTATGGTCCTAGCGGTATGCTAAAGCACATGTTCTATCTTCAGAATGAATCAGGATGAAATCTTGGTGCTACAGGCAGCTTTTCTTTGCAAGTCCAGTGATTCTTTTCCTGAAGCTTGTCTATAATAGATACAATAAAGATGGAATGATTTTTTGAGGTAATCACAGTGGTGCAAATTGCTAGGTAGAGACTACATGATCTCTTGAGGTTTCCTCTATCCTAGTTTTTACAATTTGTGTGAATTTTCCATTGATGGCTATTTAGGTGGTAACATTGAAAATGAAATTGTGAAATCAAGACGTGATGAGGATCCTTACCTGGCATGTTGCTGGCAGGAGTGGAGGAAAAAGTCAGATACTGTTCTAGCTATGCACCCGCTTCCTGCCCTATTCTTTCCATTTGGGAACAGCTTGGAAAATGCCATGGTCTTATGGGGTCTTGCCTTCAGAGTGGTCACAGCTTCAGCTCAAGATAATGTAGACTAGCTGCTTGAAGCTTAATGTTTGCTTAATATATAGTGTAAATGCCCCTCACTTCTGTGAAGAGGTGTTTTGTCTTAGTCTAGTTTGGGAGATGGAAGGGGAGATGACTTGGGTGGGAAGCTGAGTCCTGGAGCAGTAGAACTTGACACAGCTACATCTTGTCTTTGTTGCCCTCCTCAAGAAGAGGTGTATTACCACTGTGTACTAAGTCTTCTATCTTGAGAATTTATTCTCCTCCTCTTTCCTGAGTCCAGAAACAAAGCTAGTCTAAGCAGACTGGGTGTAGGGTATGAGAAAGCTCATATGAGAGAACATCTGCAGTACCTGCTCTTTCTGGCATGCTGGTCCTCAGGAAGCTTCTCAAGAGCAACTTCTATGGAAACTTCTGCATCCCTGATACAGTTTAGAGATGTTTGTTTTGAGGGCATTTGCAGGATAGTAGGAAGATGTTTGTGAATGTTATCCCTGGGTATTAATACAAATGTGCTTCTGTATTTAGATAATACGCCTGCCCTGAACTCATTCAATAGAGTGTTTCCTTGTGGGCTCTTTTCAAATGCACATAAGAAAAACAACAATAAAGAAAATATGGAATTACTTCTTTCAGTACATGTTTGAAAGAGCTTACTTGTATTTGCTGACATACTGCAGGTTAAGATATTTTCAGTTAAGCTTGTGGCTTTTTGGTGAATTTGCTTATTAGCAAGCCAGACCTCTCTGCTTTTCATTGGGAAATGGTGCTGCCTTGTTCTAATCCTTCTCCTCTTGTCAAAGCCCTTTAAACTGTGGGCCCCAGTCCATGAGATTTTTTTTCCATAAAAGAGGATGACTTAACCATATTTGATGCCCTTAAGATTAGGGTCCTGTCGAGATTTGTTGACTGCTTGACACTTGTATTTTAGCGTGCCTGCTGTGGAAGCAGACGGGAGGATGGATCGCTGGGCTGATCTCACGTTATTGTCACTTGGTCAGTTGATAAAGGAAAGAGATGAGAAAAGTGGGCTGTCTCCATGTATCAGGTTGGAAAAACAAAATAATATGAGTAATGCATGAGTGGGATTAAGAACAAAAGTGATGGAGCTGGTGAAAATGGCTCTTAAATATAAGAACCCTTCCCCTGTTAGCCCTCCCCAGCTGTAAGCCTTTGGTTTGGTACCAGGGCCTGATGTGCCAGGGAGGGATAGTAAATCTGCCTGTGCTGAACACGGCCCTTTTGGGTTTTAACCCTTTATGTGAATTCCCTATGTGGGTTTGTGGGTTTGTAGAAATACCTGCATTCATTTTTTCTTTTTTTCTTTTTTCTTAGTTTAAAAAAACTAAGCTGTGAAGGGAGTGGTAGAGCGTAGAGCAGACATTGTTTTCACCTCCATATCTTCTCCCATATCAACTTCAGGCCTATAACACTGATTTTTGCTCTGTTCTTTTTAAACTGTAAATGCCCACTTAGGGGACTCTTATTTTCAGTGGTTTACTTTTTTATTATCTATAAAACTTGGCCTGTGTAACCAAAATTTATAATTTTTATTTTTATTGACTTGCATTACTTTTTCCCCACACATATCGAAATTGGTTTGATTTCTTCCCCCCCCCCCCCCCCAAGAGGCTAGCCTTTATTTTGTTTTTCTAATCTTTAATTCATTGTCTTATGAAAATCAGGTTACAACCTGCTGCATATTATAAGTTTGAATTACAGTTAATTAAAAATAGATATTTGTAATGGGTATTTTAACAGAATGTTAATTGTGATAACTCTACGGGATGCAGCTCGGTAGGGGTTATCATTAGGATGATGACATTTGCCACTTGTGGGAGTGTAAGTTGTTTGCAGTATTCCTTATGTTTATTACAGAGACGATTGCAGCTACCTCTGCTTTTAATAAAACTGTTCTCAGAATGTCTTAATGTTCCAACATGCAGCAAAATTTGCTGTTGGCTTCTGGACTACTGTCAGTACTTTGATTGTGTGTGGTGGTGTTATTAACTGAAGTTTACTCCTGTGGTGATGCTCTCATAATTGCTTCATCTTTGGTAACAAAGCCTTGCCAGTAGGAGAGCATTGTGTGAGACAGGTTCTTTTTCATGGTGTCTTGGAGTTGGTAGCACCAGCTACCTCTAACTGCTGGCAGTGAATTCAGGATATTGAAAACTCAGAAGATGGAGAACAAAGAATATTTGTAGCTAATGAATAATCAGGAGCACAACTTAGGGTATAGAAAAAATAATTAGCTTTTGTATTATAAAAGAAATCTAACCTTGAAATCTTTCATAGTAATGGATTAAACAGCAGGATGGAGTCAGGATTTGGCTTTCTACTGGGAATAAAGCCACTCTCAGTGAAACTGAGAGGGTTGTTGTTGGATTAGTGCCACTGGATGAGTGGTCTGCCCAAGAATGAAGCTCAGGGAAGAGAGTGAAGGGAGAGCTATGGTAAGAATATGACAGGGGAAGGTGGGACAAGTTACTGAGGAGTAACTTGGGCTCACAAATTCTACATCACCTTGTTTCAGATTATATTTTAAACTCTTTTGAAGCCACTGAATGTCAGGCAGTGGAACATGAGATTGCTCACTCTATGGGGTAAGGACAGGGTGGTTTGGTTAAGAGGCTCTGAAGTGTGGGGCGATGAATGTGCCAGTTATGGCACCAATGTGAGGTGTGCATGGGGGCAACTGCATTTGAGCTGCAGAAACTGCCAACTCACCTACCAGAAGCCTATCCTGGAAGCAGAGGAGGTGGGAAGGGATGTCCAGTGGTTGAAAGGGGAGCATTTCCCTTCAGGGTAAGGACCCTGTGTCTCAATGTCACTGAAGGGTTCATGAACCTGAGAGAGATGGGAGGACCCTTAGGGCTTGAGATGGACAGCTGAAATGTTGCTGTGTTGGAGTGACATGGAAAGAAGAAACTGTCACCAAAGGGGGTAGTTGGTAGAAAAGGAAGGGCAAACTGCAAGAAACTGACAGTGGATGATGGACAACTGTTTGAAATTGGTAAAATAGCAGAAGCTGTGTTGGCTATCTCTTATATAATCAAATCACAGAAATATTTTTCAGTAGTTATTCTAATTTAGGATATCCTCATAATTGCAAAATACAAGGTAGGTGTATTCCTGGCAATAAGCTGAGGATAGGTATAGCCCCAATGCGTCTTCAGCTAATGTGTTTCCTATTGCCATTTGAACTGCTTTAAGCATTTGAAGTCATGTATCATGTCAGGTGTTATCTGCAAGTCAAAAAAATAATCCAAGGGAACTGACAGAAAAACAAAAGCTTTGATTGTCAAGGAGTTATTAAATTTAATCCTCAGGGAAGTGGTGAGTCTAGTTGTTCATGTAATTCATGGTGTTCTGAGTTGGGATAGTTTGTGGGGGTTATGGGTCGTGGTGGTTAGGAAAGGATAGTTTTTTGGGATGTCTTGGGTAGAGGGTGTGCTTAATTCAAAGCAGCATCTATATTGTCACGTTGGGTTTGTTCATCTGGAGTATTGAGGGGGAAGAAAAAGAAAACGTTTCTCCTCAATAGTATTGCCTCTGGTTTTTATGTCTTTTGTGATTAATTATGTTTATTAATTTATTTTTTGCATTCTCTTCCCTGAAAGATAATTAAATACAATGAGTCCACTTTCTACTGTGGTAGTGGGAATATTGGGAGCATACACTGCAGGTTGATTTATTTCACTTGGGTGACACAGAGCATGGGATCAGCAGCCTGGCCAAGTTCGTGAAAAACCTTGATCTTTACAATTATGTGTTTCCCTGTGAAATATAGGATTTTTTCATTGAAGCGTTTTTGTCTCTCATTTAGTAAATCAGGCAATGTGACTTTCTCAGTCATGTTTTTTTATTTACAAAAATCAGTTTCTGATTTTGTAATAATTTTTTATGGTGATGTCTATACAACTGATGTGCTTTGGTGTACAGGAGACAGTGTGGTTGGCGTCACCTGTTCCTGCTTGACAGTAGTATTTAACCAGCTCAAATTACTTTTCTGTTTTTCCTTTTTTCCCTCTAAGGTCTTGTAAAAATGGGATGCTTTTCCAAGTCCTCTTGGCTCCATTGAAATGATGTCAAGCCTGAAAACTTAGTGTTTGATCAGGAAAACAAAGGAGCCCAAGACTGGTTTGAAAAAAAAAAAAGCTCTTAAAAGTTACAGGGCCCTTCACTTTGCTGACAGCTAAGTACTGTTTTATTTAAAATGCTTTCTGGTCAAAAGCAGTTGCTGGACTGGCTGCAGTGACAGTGGCTCAGGCCCTTACCCTGCCTCTTTCTGTCCTTTAGCTGCAGAGCCATGAAGGGCAGCTAGCACAGGTGTAGGTGTGATGAACCTGCCAACTGGCAAGAACTTTGGAAGTTGTTCTTCAGGTTATGGTTTCTGGGCTGTAAAAAGCCACAATTAAGGGGGGTGTTTGCCCATGTTGGTCTGCAGAATGACATATCACTGGCTTGCTGCATGCAGACAGGGAGTCCTGCAGGCTGCTGTTATCATCTCCATAGGAGACTGGGAAGTACAAAGTACCTTTGGAAATCAGGCTACTTCTGGATTTTGGACTTAAGTATTTGCAGATTAATGCCCCCCTGGAATACTGCATGAGATTATTTCCCAACTATCCCCTTCTCCAAAGGGGAGAAGCAAGTATATTTCTGTCTAAGCAAGGACAGGAAAATAATCAGAGCATTTGCATGTTCTGTCAAAAATATGCGTGCTGTTGGAACAAGGAGAAAAATAACAAGGGCTAGGGAGGCTGATGGAATATGATACAGGTATGTATTGGGTGGATCTCCAGACACATGTACCATTTCCTAAGATCAATGCTGGCTTTCGCTGAGCTTTGCCATTTATTGGGAAGCTTGAAAAGCTGGGAGAGGGTTTTCATTGGGAATTCTCTAGGAACAGTACAGAGATAAATTTTATTTTCCTTATTCGTTCTAAAAGCATCAAGAGCATGAGTATGCTTCAGTGATTTTCTCTTGTTTTTGAATTGCTACTAAAAAATTTGTAGCTGCTGAATCTGATAGTGAAGCTGTTGCAAGCTGATCAGTGGCTGGTGGGAATGTTGTATTGACAGATTTTGGGATTTCTCCCTTTTCTGAACTTCCAATACACTGAGAGATGATTATTAGTAATAATGCCAGTCTGCACTTCTAAGGAAGGGCAGGCTAGGAGAAAAGATATTAAAAAATATTAATTGAAACACTTGTGGTCAATTGATCAATTTTAGAGAGTGTACATTCTTATTAAAATAGACACTCATCCCCCACATTTGTAGGATGCCAGCCAAATAGGCTCCTTAAATTGATTAATAGCATCACTGGTGTCATGTAGTGCCTCGTTTAGAGCCTGATTATGTAACTACACAGTCACATAGGTAGATACAATGCTGTAGATACCATGCTCTTTTCTTCAAAAAGCATTTTATTGATATATTTCTAATGGAAAGCAAAAGAAGGGGCCCAAGTTGTCAAAAATGCAGTATCGGAATTTGTTGCTGGTTGTGCAGAGGCAGGAATAGGACCCAAACATTATTATCCACTATGCAGAACAGGATGCATTCAGTTTTTCTTGGAAGCATAACTGAGCCTGGAAGTTAGGTTTCTTCAATATGTACCACAACTTGGAATAGCATATGCTTAATTTTCTTTACTTTTTTCCCAACTTTAGGGTAAATTGCAGAAGCTTGTCCTCTTTAAGATGCTGTGGCTGTAGCTAGAGAGGTCAAGGCCACCTCATAACTATTGCCACCTCTGCTTTGGAGGATCAAAATAGATTTGTTTAAGCAGTTTGGGTTTTTGCTAACTTACCTTACATTTGTTGATGCAGTGAGGTAGAACTTGCATGTGTGGGCGCTTCTAAAATGGTGACCATCTCCAGACTGGGGTTTGGTGGGATGAGGTGTTGGCTCTTGCTGCTTATGCAGGTTTCAGCAGCATCAGCACTGATTTTGCAACCACCTTCTGTTGATGTACAGACTTGAAGCTTGTTTAGCTTTTTTTCTGCTGCTTGTGAGAACAATTTTGTCCCCTCTTTTAAAGGAATTTTAATGGGAACAACTTCTCTGTTTTTGCTTATTCTTTAAGTGTCTTTGCTGTGAAAGTTGGCTCAGAGTGCTTGACACTGTGGTGGAGAGCAGCACAGTATTTTGTCCATGGTGGGATGGTGGTTACTGCCGTTTTCTAACTTCTTTTTCAACATCTTCAACATCGTGCACAGTGTAAAAAGGAAGGCATGCCAGGGTTTATACAAACTACTATAAAGTGTTACATTTTTTATTCCTGCTCTGGTTCCTCCATTGTCCTGGTATTCCGCTCTGAACTCAACTGTGAGGACACACTTGAAAAAATTTTGAGTCACATAAGGGTAGTATCTGTCATCTGAGGCAGTATTAATCTGTTTCAGGCATTCATGTGTCTCAGACTTTCTTGCAGGCTAAACCACTGGTAGCTCTGCTCACTACAGCTGGCTTGACCAAAGAGCAGATTTTGACACGTGTGTGCAGTGAAGTTGTCCTCATTCCTTTGGATTTTTGTAGCATGAGGCTTTAGGGGTTCGTCCACCCTCCCTCAGATCAGGTAATCAGGAGGTTGCCATCACATTGAGAAGCATCAGAGTTACTGTCCACACAGAAATTGTGTTCCTAACTAAATTGGTGCTTAAGATCTGGTAATTTCATTTATGAGTGCATACAAGTGTGAGGATTATTTGTTCTTCCTGTGGTTTCTGGGATTCAGCAGCATCCTAACAGAAGATAAAGAAAATCCTTGTTTTATTTTTGGAATTAGTTAGAATGTAAAAGATTATATTCAGCCTTGAGAACAGAGAATAAATACTGCTTCCTGTACCTCGAGTAAAGCTGGCTCGATTCTGGACTGAGCATAAACCTAGTTTGAGTAAAAGCATTAAACCAGAAGTGGGACAATGGGTGATAGTATCTGTTAATATTAATCTGTATTATTAGGGCAAAATAAGAATAGGAAGCTTATAAATTGAGGACCTTTCCTGTGCTGCATATGTTGTGTAAATTTAGTCATGATAGAACTCCTGCTGGAGGATTTGGTTTTATCCCTTCCCCCACTGAGGAGGTATGCAAAAATTACTAGCAGGTCTCTTTCCTCATATCCTTCTTGAGGCACAAGCAGTTTTCCTTTTGTGGCTTACCTTCCTTTTCGTTTGAAGTTTGACTTCATTTTTAGTCAATTCATTTAATCATCAAATTTGTTTTATCTGAAGTCCAAACAAAATGTAGAAACAGAACATACATAATCCCAATCTGAAATTAGGAATAACCACTTTTAAATATTTAAATATTATTTTAAATACTTCTTTCAGATGCTCATAAACCCTTATGAGTACAAATCTCGACTAATCCCTATATAGAGTGTAATATATACTGTTAGCTGAAGAAAGGGGAAAAAGTCTGAAAGGGAAAAGATGAATTTTTTTTAATTAATTGAAGTTCTTTTTGAATTCAGAAATGGAGTTAGGCTTTTCATCCAAGCTTTGAAACGTGTGTTGTTTTGAATGATGTATTAGAAAATACGCTTTCTGCACATTTCTTCAGAAAATTATTTACCAAAGAAAAACCTAATTCTCAAAAAATTTGTGACTGAACATGTGTGTATTTTTATATTAGTATATGCATGCAAGTGTGTGTGTAGGTATATATATGAAAAAAAAAACCCTGTAATTATTGTCACAAGAAAAGGCTCATAAAATCCTTTGACATTTTGCACAGGCTGGTAAATAAAATTTTAACTCCAGCTGAGTTTGAACTGTCTGCGAGGATAAGGTGGGGAACTGACTGACCTTGTCCACTGTAACACGAGCATTTCCTTATGTGAGAGAAGCTGCCCACAGTGATGGGTGACTGTGTTTCCCACTATTTGTTCTGTTTGGATACAATGAAAAACAATGTCATTCTGTTTAAGCTAGAATTGTGGAGGGAGTGTCGAGGTTTCAGAGCTATCCATTCAAACAACTGAATGTCAAAATTTACTACTTGTAGAATAGGAAGTCAAGGAGTAGTACTTGGCTGTGTTTTTCTCTGCATCCTGAGATTTACTGCACTCTTCTAGATTGAACAGTGATTATTACCTAAATCCAGTCATTTGAGGACTCCAGAGTTTAACTAAGTCCTATTCTACATTCACAATATTACCAGTGTGCACATATGCTTTCTAATTTCATTTGTGTACATTGATGCAGTAGCAATGCTTTTTAAGTATTTTTGAAGGATGTCATCTTTCTCTGAAACTTTATCTAATAGTTGTCAAACTGGACACTTAAGTTCTAGGGAGAAAAAATTGTTCTTGGAATTCATCTTGGAGACTCAGAAGGTCTGGGATTTACCCTTGAAGCTGTTCAGTTCAGAATAATTCATTAATGTCAAATAAAAGACCCTGTAAAGAATAATGTTTATTCCTCTAAGCCTGTACTGAAGGACTGTGTAAGCACTTCTTGAACGTTTAGTATAAACCTTTCAAAGTGAGGAGCAGGAGGCATGAAGGTTGTATGTTCTGTTGATTAATTGTTCATCCACATTTGGCCAACTGCATGCTTTTTTCTGTGGAAACCTGTTGTCAGAGTATAGTGGTTTCGGGAAAGCTACCCTGAACATCAGGAAAACAACACTGCTGTATGGTCAGGCAGCCACGGCTGTATTTACTTGTGCTGCCATGATGGCAATGGCATTGAGATCATTCTGGTTTGGCATGAATTGATTGGAGGCATTCCTCTGTAAAGGCTCAATGAAAATTGGGGTAGATGTTTAGGAGGAGCTGCATCTGCCCCAGTCTCCTCATCTTAGGTGCTCTAGGGACCAAGCAGGTGGCAGAGCTGCTGCTTCTTACTTTGAATCCTAATGTACTTTAGTACGTGTGTGTCTCTTCTCTGTGCTAAATGTCATTCTTTGTGGGAGTATGGATAAATATTTCAGTCTTTAGGAGTTCAAGAGAGCTAGGTATCACCTAGCAACAAGCATCCCACTCTCTACCTTCTGCTTTTCTTTACTTTTATTAAAGTATCTGAAAACCAGAAGTTGATGCATTAAGGTAATTTTCAGAAATCTTTTGAGCAACTTTAGATATTTTTTGTTACCATGTTACAGGGAGCAACAAAGATGTTGGTAAGGGGGCTGCATCTCTAAGTAAGTAACCTTACCTTGTTTGAACAACAGTCACAATCAAAAATTAGCAAAAACTTCAGCTGGAGACAGAATAACCCTTATGATCACAGTTGTTAGGATGCATAGCAAGCGATCCTTTGGTCTTGTCAGGTCTGCAATTACGCTTAACCTAAACTGCATGAGTTTTAGGCTGTACTACTGGTTAGTTCTGCAGCTTGTGATTGCTGATGGGACAGTGCCTTATGCTGGAATTTAAAGTAAATTTTTTTTGCAGATAGCTTCGTGGCAAAGTGTATTGGATAGTTTCAGTTACAGTGGTACAGCAAGCAATTTACAAAGATCCTGGGGACCAGACCCAAGTCAGGAAAAGGAAACACTTGAAGTGCAGTTGAGGAAGACTTTGGGATATGCTCAGCACAGTGCTGGGCTGTATGCCAGCATCTCCTATCCATTATCAGTTTTAAATGTCAGGGACTGTTTGGATCTGTAGCTTGTGGTTAATGTATATTTTATCTGTAGCTTCTGCAAAATGTCCCTTTATGGAGTTTATGTATGCCCCTGCAAGTCAGAAACTTAGGGGAAAAGGACAAGTATGTGGCTATCCTTAATGCTGGGTTGAGGATAACCTGTGTTCCTGCATCTCTGAATAGTGCTGAAACTGAGCTTTCAGTGATCCTGCCTTACCTGATAGCCAGGGAGGTCTTGAAGAGTTTGGGAGAAGTCATGCTATTTTGGGGGAAATTTGGTGTGACTCAGGGCCTTTGAAAGGGGCTGCAGAAGTCAAAATACAGATCTAAGGGCTTTCAAGAAGAAAAGTGTGTACTTTAAAAAGAAAATAGATGATGTAAGAAGGTGACTAGCCCCCTTATACCCAAATAATGAGTTTGTTTTGTAGAGGGAAAAATTAATCAATGTTGATTTAGCAAGTTACTCAACTTTGCAAATGAGTTGCTCTTTTCCAAATGTATGTTCCCATACCTATCTGAATTTGAAGAGTAAAAACAGTGCAAGGAGTAATTTGTTACTGAATTAATGTGTTCCCTTTAAAATTTTCCATATGTAAAAGATAAAGATAAGGAAAAGTGATATCAGTGTAGACTTATTTTTTAAATGAACTGTTCTGAGTTTATATGTTCGAAAGTGTTCTATTTGTAGAGGCATGGCTACCTCTGTACTCGTAGGGACTTCCATTTTTCCTGAAATATGCTTAGCATGATTGTCCTGAAACTCTTTTCATGCTCCTTAATGTGGTCCAGGAGTCTTGCTCAGCTTCACCGGGGGGATTGCCATGCTGGTCAGGGTGGGACTGCCAGGACATCTAGTCTGATGAAGACAGGTTTTCAAAATGGACTAGATATAACCAAATTTATTTGGTTTCTTCTTGCTGAAGAAAAAGGAATCCAATGCTTGGTGGAATTCATAAACTCCTGGGGTCCTAAAACACTCTTTTTAAGGTGATAGTTAAGCTTTGGGTAGAAGAGGACATAATTCTGTGTTCGCTACTTAAATTTCATTCTTTTGGTTGAAACTGATGATTTGTGCTTTGCTCTGTGATTACTTCAAGTGCCTTTTTGACTTACAGGTTTCAAATCAGAAATATTTTGCAGTTGTCTTGTTGGGTAGATTTTCTTCTGCTATAAAAGCTGCTTGATACAAATGGAAGATGTTTCTACTTGGACTTCAGTATCTGATTTCATATTCCTGATAGTAGAATGTAACATTTCACTGTAAGGGACTGAAAACCAAAGTCCAAAGAGGGTTTTGTGATGGTGACACACATGGCCAAATGGATGGTCCCTTTTCTCATATGCCTTTCAAAATCCGTTCATATGAAGTCAAAGCTGTTCAGCACTTTTGAAAATCAGGCCAAACATTTGCAGAGTTACTAGTTAAATATCACTTTCAGAGGAAAAAGGTTTGCTCCTTATCTTCTCAAAAGCAGCCTAAAATAGAAGCCCTTCTGTAGAGGAGAACACCCCAATGGTGCAAGGATGTGGGCAGTTTAGTGCTGGTTAATTGTGCAGACCTGAAGAGAATTAATAAGCCAACCTAGTTACTTGTCATTGCTAAAGAAGTAGTTTTTCCATGAGGAGGACTGTTTGACATGATTTAATAATGCAAAACCAGCTGCAGCTGTGGCTGGCTGGATAGTGGTTTCTTAGTTCTGAAACACAGAGCCGTGTTTGCTGTGTCACCATAGCCACTGTAACATAATAGGGCTCCAGTGCTCGTGTGTAACTTGAGGCTAAGTTGTGTTGTTGGAACATGTGTGTCTGTGTTCATGTAGAGGAGTAATGATGAGAAAACCTGGAGAACTGGAAACAATTACAGGTCAAACTCTGTCTTCCTCTCATGGAGACTCCATGAGGCTTTTGGATACATTGCATTTAATTTTAAAAGAGGAAACAACTAAGTCATTTCCTGTTCAGGTTAGATGACCACATCATGTAAGTCCAGGATATGGAAAATGTGGCCCAGTTGTCCCATTTTTGGACAAGAGCACAGAAGAAAGAGCAGACAGAAACTCAAAGGTGGTCCTTCAAGTGTGCAGTTTAAAAAAATAAAAAGGAATCTGCTACATGAAATTTTGAAGTATTCCAAATAATGCCGAGGGAGATAAAATAACAAAAGGGAACGTCTATAAGATGCATGAGAAAACACAAATGGTCTACAATAGTTAGCATGCTTACGGTCTATGGTATTTAGTTACATTTAATTTGGTCGGTGTTTGTGGTGACTTTGTAGCTTTTTATAATTCATACAAACATCTGAAACTTTCTTCTATTAAACTAAATATTTTCTTAGAAATGAAATCTAAGTGTTTAGTCAGTATGATAGTAGCACACTATATGAATGGCCTATTTTTATTTTCTTAAGGGAGCTTCTTGTCTTCTTTTCACTGTAAAAGTTTGTGTAGTATTTGGAAACCTGTCATGTTGTCACATATACAGCAGTAATGAAATAGTGGAATGTGGTTTAAAATCAGGCAGGTGATTCTCTACTGCTATTTGAAGGATGACCTTATTTTGAATGATAGAAAAATAAGCAGATTGTTTATAATAACTTTGACAGCAGATTTGGATTCTTGTCTTCACACCATTTCCGTTATTAAGAGAGACATATGTAAGTAGCATTTGCTCCCAGATACATGCACGTATTCTGTCAAAGGGTTTAAGACATCCTGTCTATTATTTAAATTTTGGATATTTGAAGATTTTTTTTTCTCCCTCAAGGCTTTTCTAAAAAGTTGGACTACCAGGTTTGTTTATTTTCTTAAACCTGAAGGAGCCTCACAAAACATAGTATAATATTTGAATCTCTATATGCTTTTTTCTTTTGTAGATTAACATAGAATCAGAAGATGTTTTGAGTTGGGAGGGACTTAATGTTCATCTAGTTCCAACCTCCCTGCCATAGACAGAGTGCCACCCCCTAGATCAGGTTCCTCAAAGTCTCATCCAACCTGGCCTTGAACACTTGTAGGGATGGGGCATCCACAACTTCTCTGGGCAACCCATGCCAGTGCCTTGCCACCATCAAAGTAAAGAATTAATTTCTAACATCTAATCTACATCTCATTTAGTTGGAAACCTTGTCTTGTGGTATGTGCCTATGTAGAAAGTTCTTCTTCAGCTCTGTTGTAGCCCCTTTAGGTACTAGAAGATGCTGTAAGGTCTCCCCAGAGCGTTCTCTTCTCCAGGCTGAGCAACCCCAGCTCTTTCAGCCCCTCTTCACAGGAGAGATGCTGTCTGTTCCTCTTTGTGGCCCTCGTAACTAAACTAAACATGTATCTATAGGAAGCCCTGAAAGAAATACATATTCATATTTTGTAGTGGTCTTGGACAGTTTTTTTATGTGTTACTGATCGTACATAGTATTTCTGGGAAATACAGTTTGAAATATTGGTAAAGAATGTTTGCCCTCTGTAGCTGCTGGAAAGTTTACCTGTACAAATGCAGGGTACTGGTACATAATGGGCTCAGAAGACTAATTAAAGCAGTTGGGATTTAATGAGCTGAAATAGCAGCTCAGAAGTTAAGAACACAGCTTTGACTAAAATCATTAATTAAGAAGAAACATAAGGCTTTCTTTGGTATACTTTTTTTGTTGTATTTATTCATTTTTGTTTTAAGTGCTTATAAAATTACTGTTCTTATGACCTCTTTTACTATGGAATAGACATCTGTAGTTAGGTTTTTTTCATATTTACATACACAATATATTTGAGAAATTATGAACTTCTCAGAAAATACACAAATGATGTAATATTTTCTTTTTCAGGATTGAAGTGGATCTAGGGACAAATGGATGACTGAACATTCATATGAAGAGGAAAGCCATAAAAGTTGGTTGACACTTTTACAGCCATATGCATTATATGTATTAATGCCATTATCAAAAATCGATATTGTGTTATAAAACAGAATAACTTAAATAACTGGCCTGAGCTTTGTATGCTGTATTGTCTTTGAGGCAGGGGAATACTGTAGCTGAACAGCTGTGGCTTAATGCAGTGTTTGCTGACAATACCTGAATGGTCAGCAGAAAAGCCAGTAGTATGTTAAGGAATAGGCAATTCCTTTGAAGCCATGTGTTTGAATGAGCTCTCACATAGTGGTGTTCATCATTCTTCCATGCAAGGATGAAGGGAGAATTGGAGGAGTGTTGTCTTCCATTGAAGCTGCCGTGATGCTTATGTTGTGAGTGGCACTCAGATGCCTCATTGACAGGTGATGTTTAAGAAGTCAAACAGGAGAGGATCTCTTTGAAAGTTGTCTTGATGCTTTGTTTTCCTGTGATAGAGAGAAGGTTGTTTTACACTGTGCGTTTTCTGTGATAGTTAAAAAGGAGGTGGGTGAACTGCTGTGATTGGCTACTGTTTTAATACACCAAGCCTTGACCTCTGCCAATCTGAGTTATTGGTGACTATGAAGGATAATCTTTTTTTGTGATGCTGTGATAACCAATTCCCACCAAGGCTGTTTAAACACAACTGATGTTGCCTGTGGATTTACAACAGAGCAAATGAATTGTATTGACAAATGCTGGGTCTGGTACAGTGGGATGCAGGGCACAGTCTAGGGGCATGCTGCACAGCAGCTTGGCTAAATAAAGCATTCTGAAAACTCTAATAGTCAAGGAACTATTATTGTGGGAAGCCTGTTTCCTCTGAGAGGTTCTGTCAACCCCTGAATCCCAGTCAGGAGTGGAAAGCATCAAAAAAACCATCAAAAAACTCGAGTGATTTTTTTTCTAAAGCACAATATTAGTTCAGTACAAGAAATGTACAGGTAGTGGAGATGCTTATTCCAGATACCTCCAAATTCACAAGCAGCATGAGATTTGAGGGAATAATCTATGACTTTGAATTTTGTCTCCTGAAATAAATGCCAGCCAAACAATCTTCAGAAGCATCCATAGAACATCTGCTTTGTATGCTGCAGGTTCCAGAAAACACCTCCAGCCTTCCAGAGCCAAATTTAAACCCTGATAGAGACTAAGTGATATTAGTAGCTGTGCAGTAATGTACAGAATTTTTAACATGGGGTCAGGGGCCCATATGCCCACATGAGGCAGCAGTTGTCTGCTAAAACCAGAGCACAAAATCTTGAGGAATTTCCCTTTGGTTTGATTGCTGACAAGTCAGCGTCTGCTGACCATACCGATGTCTAACAGCTTGGGATGGGCCAGTGTCATGGCAGAGCAAATGCTTCCCTGCTCAGATCTCTTGACTATGAATAGCAGAGTGAAAAACTGATACTGTCCAAGCTTTACTTGCATCTTTCACTACTGCAGTGATAAAATCCTGTGCGTACAAACTCAGGGAGGCACTTCACTGACAGAAAGTGTGAGAGAATAAAAATACCAAACTAATTCTCTGTAAGCTATCTCTGGATGTCATTTTGTTACAGTGGACTACTCTTGCTGTCCAGGAGACAGCCCAGAGCAGTACTACCATAGTGTGGTAATGTTCTGTGTTGGATTGAGAAGTAACTGGGACACGCTGTGTCTTAGGTATTTGGTTTGCAAAGTGTCACCAGGACAGAGAAAGTTACAGATTTATTTCTTGAGAGGGCTGTTGTGCCTAGAGTCTGTGCAGAGGAGGGATGGCTTCCAGATCAAGCAAAAGCAAAAGACTCTTGAAAGTATTTGAACTTTATTGCAGGTTTGTGTAATTGCATGAGAGCTTGTATCTCTGTTAGCTCTCTCTAGTATTTGTGTTCCTCTCTCTGCTTTTGCTTTTCTGGTTTGACACAGAGTGGTGGAATGAGGAGGGAAGAACTGGAGAACAGGGCCATGTCTTTCTTGTCAAGCTGTAGTTCCACTATCCCATGCACTTCTGATGACATCCCACAGTAATTTGTGGGGAAGTTGCTCAAAATGTGTGCAGATAAGGAAGGGGGTACTGAGTTAGTTCTTTATGTGTTTTCTGTTTGGCAGTCTTTGCAAATGTAAGACTCTGAATCCTGCTGGTCTTTCATATTAGGCAAGTACCATGATAAATCATATCACTAAATAAGAAAAAAAAAAATGTGGTTACATGGAGGAATTTAAAGTTTGAGGCTAAAATTTGCTTTTCTGGGAAGAAATAATTCCAGAATGCTTAAGCAATAGAGGTGGAGAAGACTTCTCTGTGGTCACTGTTAAGATCAGTTGATAAAGTTCTGGCTCCAATAGGGAAGAAATTGGATTTCAGCCAGCACTCTGCCTTAGCTTTTTGTTTCATTGCTCCTCTATTTATCTAGTTTTGAAAGATTTTCACTGCTAACATGAAAATGTTGGTGTATTGTTGGGAGAGTAAACAACTTGGTTGCATTGTCTGTATGTTGTATTGGTATATTTAAGGTCTGCCTCAAAATATATGTAAACACAGTGTTGTATAAATAAGTGACATCTGAGCATATATGCAACTTATGAAGGAAAAGTGAACATAATTCTTTCTGTCTCATAAAATGAGTTTAGATGAATATCTAGCAGAAAAAAGAAATATGTGAAAGTAAACCTGACAGCAAATGTGTATATTGAATGCCTGCTGCTTATGATGTTTCTGCATTTCCCATAATACTGACAGCTGCATCCAGAGGTTCATTTGTCTGTTGAATCAGGTGTTTAAAGTTTATGTTTTTCAGTGTACAGTGCTGAATGGGGGTGCAGGGGTGAGACTTGGGTAGGAGCAGGCAAGGAGATGGATAACTGACAGAGAAGAACTATACCTCAAAGATTCTGGGCAAAATAAAGATCAGGACTTCAGAACTAAGTAAACAGAACTGAAAGAAGGTCAGAGAGCAAAACTAAAGGAGAAAAGAGGTTGTTCATACTGGAAAAGCACAGGTCTGGGTTGTACTTGTCAGGTGGCCATGGATGCAGTCACACCACTCACGCCGTGGTTTCATGAACAGCTTCTAGAAATAACACTGGGAAGCTGGGTTGAATGATGTTCTAAGTTACTTAATGCTGGAAGAGTGATGATCAACACTGAGTTTAATGGTGTAAGGATGACTCCTAGTTTTCTGTTTGTCATGTCTACAAAAAACAAAACCAAACCAACCAAGAGCAAACTTCATCTTAACTGTTTAGAGGAAGGACTCAAGGAGATGTTTCTTGAACTGTCGAAAGCCCACCCCATTTCAGAAGTCTCCCAACCTCTTATGTGCCCTTGCCTCACCTCCTCTGGCTCCTGCACAGAGCAGGGCATGGGAGGGTGCAGAAACTGCTAGCTGCTGGTTGCATGCCTGGGGCATGCATGCTCCACTGCAGGATGAGCAAGACCCTGCATCATCTCATCTGACTTAGGATCTACCCTGTTTTTATGTGGAGTTTGGATTCATTTGACTTCATCTTTTTGCTTTATGATGCTTTTAAAACTCTGGTCATGATAAAAATTGATTATTTTTAATGTATTTTAGAATGTTTCAAGGAAGTTTTATGGTTTTATTTGCATAGTCAAGATAGCAGTAACAGTGTAGTGATATATTTGGTTTTTCTTGTTAGCTGTCCCCTCTGTATTACAAACAAATGCAGTTTTTCTAGAAAGAAAGCAGCTGCTCTTAAGGAGTCTTACTCGTCTAGCATCATTCAGTGGATTCTTGGAATATAATTATGACTGGAAACATCAACTTTGTAAAATATATTAATCTCAAGAGAATTATTTTGCAGTGACCATCAATCTGTCTTTCTGTCATGTGCTTTTCAGTTTAGATTACTCTCAGGCAAAGAGGCTGTAGTTTGATGTTTGTCTTAATTCATTATGATTATAAATTAGTTGGATAAAACAGTGTAACAAATGACTACTTAAAAATGACTGATGGTCTCATTCAGCAAGGCAGGGGGATGTGGAGTTCTTTTGGTTTTGTCTATTGTCTAGCATTTATCAAGATAGGTCCCTTAACAGTTGATTGGTGATTTTTAATGACTATTTCATTGTAAATAGATGGCAGGCAGTTGTCTGGAGCTCAGTCATATTCGTAGGACAGATCTGCTTTTACTTGCTGTCACTAAAAATTGTAAAAGTTACACTGAAGCTGCAGAGTGGGAGGAAAGCTTTTCCTCAAATCTTATGTTGCGGAAAGGGAGGAGCAGCAGTGATTTTCCTTCTTTTCCTATTCCTCACATCAGCAGCCACATACTGTGCTGTCTTTTGCTCCTGTCTTTTCCCACTGGCTGCTGGAGCACTGTGCATGGTGAGTGCTGTAGCCCCAGGTTTGCTCACAATAGTCTCAGTCCTGCTGCAGGTGGGGTGTGGTGAATTTGGAGCTGATTCCCATGTCTGAAAAATTGCTGGGGTCATTTCCAACAATGATAATTTTTCAAGGAGAAAAAGGCATTTAAGATGGCTTACAACAAACCACTTCAGTTTTGTGAGTTTACATATGAGCTCTTTCCTGTTCCCCTTCCATTTGCAAAGTTATGGAATGATTTCTGGGAAGACCCTGGTCTTCTTGTTAGGCTTTCCTTATGAATAGCAGGACAAAATTTGTTCTACACAGCTCATTTATTAATTTCTGTCAGACAGATGCTTTCATAATCTAAATGGTTTCTTGTTTATGGTTACTGGATCTTGGCGACATTCCATTCATTTCCTAACTCTTCTGGTAACACACATATATGTAGATTATGTATAAATCGTTTAGCAGTTGGCTTGTGATCTAACCATGTTTAAATAAAATTGGGCTATGATTTTGAGAGTTTTGTTTTTGTAATTAGATTCTGCCAATGCGGATTGGGGGTAAAACATCCATGGGGTATCCTAACTGTTGCTTTTAAGTTTTATATATAAAAAATACAATATATTTCAGAAGTGTTATTTTACTAGTTGAAGGTAACTGTGGTCTTTTTGTACTCTCACCCTTCAGAAAGGCAGAGAAAGTAGGCACAGGATGAGTTAGACTTGCCCTGTCAAAACTTGGTCTTCTGCAAAATCTCAAGCTTTGCTCTAAATCAATACAGAAATCCTCATATGTTATAAATGAGATTATATTCTCAAATAGTCAAAGCAAAGTTGCCCAAAAGGCTGTGTTCATAATTGGGAGAAAGGTTGTTGGCTCAGCAGTGGTGTGCAGGGTTTGCATCCAGTGTCTGCACAGACTTCTGCATGATTTGGAGCTGCTGTGGAATATTTCAGTTGCATTGGTTTTTGAATTAAAATCCTTTTTATTAAACAGTTTTTTGAAATAGGAAGAATGGAGAATTGCATAAAAGAGAATGGCATCAATTTTCCTGCGAGGTGATGTGTGGGGGAGTAAGGCAGCCCACATTGTAGTGCAGTTCACAGGAGAGTAGTTTGTCTAGAATTGACAAAATGTGATAAAAATGTGGAATATTTAAAATGTTCTTTTCAGAGTTCAAGTCATTAAAATTACTAAATGTCATTGTAAAGCAAAGGTAGATTTTGCTGGATCATTTCTCCATAAAGAGATAGGTGGTGAGGATGGTCTGTGGGTAGTAAATTGTGGATGTAGGTGAAAGCTGTTTAAGAGCTCACTTCAGCACCTACTGACATAACTCAGTTCTGTAGAGTGCCTTTTAAACTGCTTCTGAAAGTTAATCGAGAACACTTTATGATCTTATTTAGTAAATGCATTAGCATCTATAATTTGTATTACTTACTGCTGTTGGTTATAAGACTTGGGGTGTGGTAACTTCATTTGACTATTTAAAGTCATAGGGAGCTTTTAAAAGCATCCTGTGATCATAGTCCTTCTGTAAATGTTGCTTTGTTTTTTGAAGTTCAAGGATTTTTTTTTTGTTGGCTTGAGGGTTTTCTTTATTTGGATTTTACTTCACATGGGGAATGAAAAACATCCAAAAAACTTCATCATGGAAAGATCAGCAAGAGCTGAGAGCAGAGGTAGCAAAAACTAGCCTGTGAACATAAAATAACAAATAGTTTTATAATGTGGGCAAAGACACCCTTGGTTCCCATTTCTGGTGTTGAAAATGTGTGATGTGTGTTGGTGTTCCCCTACTGGGAGGGAGAGGTATGTTAAAAACAGAGTCCTGCATCTCAGGTGGAGCAGAAACTGATACCGTGGCCTCTAGTCTCCAAAATTTGTCTTGTAGGCTATATATGAAATAAAATGACTTTGGAAACAGCCTAAAGATCTAGGTGAGAAATTTTCAGCTGAGTGTTTCCTCAGCTCTAGCTGTACTGGGAAGTGAGCCAGGAGTGATACTGGTTTAGCTTAGATCAGGAAATGCTTCCATGCATGTCCTGGCCCAGTAGGCTTTGTTCTACCTCGTGGCATGGCCCAGGGCTGCAGAAGCTAGGTGACTGGGAAGAAACCTGGTTTGGTGTTTCCAAACCACTGTCTGTTTCAAACCACTTTGCTCAGTTTTTTCAGCCTTAGCATCTCTTCTGGGGAGATGTCTAGTTCTAGTTCTAACTAATTGGACATAATCCGCGGAGAACTAGATCGCGAATGCCTGGATTTATTCTTTTTAATTTCAGTCATTTTGCTGAAGGCTCCTGTCTTCTACTAGTCAGCAGAGAGCAGTAGGCATCTCCAGAGGGCAGTTCCTCCCATGGGATTTCTTTGTCCTCCCTGGAAGGACATCTCTTCTGCCTGTAAGATATCATGGAACGGATGCTATGAATACATGAGGCTCCACTCAGCTGGATTCATTCTCCAGCACTTGGGTTTCCAAAACACCCCCGAGCATCCCTGCTCTTACAGCCTGACTTCTCTGCTGCCACGCATTCTCTTGGGAATGAAAGAGCAGTCACCACGCTCATTTCACCTTTTAATCCTAGTGCACTTAGTGAACAATTATACTAATTCTAATAATGACTAAATTTATACTACTCCAGAGAGGGAAGCACAAGGCATTTAATTTCAAAGCTGTTTGACAAGACCATTTTGATGCGTGTATTTTCAGAAGTATGACACAAGTTTCCAAAATGCCTAATGGGGAGAAAAATGTTTAAATTCACACTCCCAGGTTTTCAGTTTCCAAGAAACAGAATAATCTTTATTTCTGTTGGGCATGACCCATCAAATAAAACAATTTAATACCAGATATACAGGACTTGCTGCTTCAAGGACTTGCTACTTCAGCTTATTTAATAATGACATCTCTCTGGTCATTTGTTATAAACATGTATGTTTGCATGGAAAAAAAAGATACTTCTCTTGTGTGGAGGTATTAATTCTCAATATCATGAAGCACCACAACTAAGTGCATTTTGGAGTTAATCTTTTCTTTATGATGAGGAGGGGAAGAATCTTTTCCATGTGAATAGTGGTGCTGATTAAGATACATCGAACCAGATACTGAAATACTACGTGTACTTGTTTTTCTTTTTCTACATATTTGACAATAAGAGTTTAGTGTTAGAAATAAATGCATTTGGATTTTAGTATTTTTGACATCCTGTGGAGAGCACGATGTCAAACAATGGCAATTTGTCACTTCTCATATGATGGTGTAGAAGAATGTGTTAGAATTCAGTAGCTAGTACATAAGGAGAAGGGAGTTAGTTTAATACTGATATCCACTGCTAACAGACCTGAATAATGATTCCACTGGATATGGTATTTCCTATACCCAAGGATATGTGTCTAAAAGAGAAAACAAGGTCCCAGTATTAATCTAAATCTCAACTCACTCTTGTGCTTCCCACGTGGTGTTTCATTAAGTCTTTCTTGTGCAGAGGTCTGGTGATGAGTCAGGAAAGGGCAAGTTCTCTGCTTTGAGGCTGTCACCTTCTTTTGAACTTTGCTATTTACCGAAGATTTTTGGTGTTCAGTTTGATAGCAGTCAGCTGCAGCTGTGATTGCAGTCAGCTGTGATGGACATGGAGGCTTAGCTCAAGTGAAAACAAAGACTAGGCTTTCAAACGTTATAGGTGAATGTGCTGAGTTTCCACCTTAACTTCTAAGTAATATAGAAGTATGTCAGTGTTTGTGTTAAAGAAAAAAAAATAAACAAAAAACCCCTCAACCACTAAAGCCTAAACACATGATGAAAGGTGTCTTAGAAATAGCAAGATACAAACCGGGTTTTTTTCTATTTTTCCTTTGAAGACGATAGCACAACCCTCAAATCCAAAGATTTGGAGTTTAGTCTGAGTTTCATTTAAAATCATACGAGCTTGGGCTTAGGTGTTTCTGAAGTGAGATGACAGTGAGAATCTCTCTTGAAAATTAAGAAGTAAAGACTGTCTGTGGTCTTAGGAGGATGGAAATTAACTTAGATGTGTAGGTTGTCTTAAGTGCAGTGGAACTGAGATGATGTTTGCTGAACTACTCTTTGGAGATTTACATAATGGATGAGGTACAGGAGCTCCAGGCAGCATGACAGTGGAGTTTATTTTATCACAGGATGTAAAACAAGTGAATTGCCTTAATAATCTCTGCAGAAAGCAAGGGTAATCTTTTCTTCTTATTTTTTATATGGAAAAAGAGAGCCAGAGAATTCATAATATCCTGTTCATGTACAAGGAATCAAATCTTTTTTTTATAGAATGACCTGAATCCATTCAACCATCGTGCTTTCTCATTGAGGACTTTCAAAGCTCTTCAGGGTGGACAAACAACATACCTCTCTGAAAATACGTCTTTTATGTAGTAAAATGAGATGATATAAGATGCTCATAACAGGTTGGTTATTATTCTAACTGCTGTATATTTAAATATATGGAAAGCATTTATAAACCAGGTGTACCTACTGTTTAATTCTACAGTGGTAGTGATATTTTCAAATGTTTTAGAGTCTTTGTCATTTCAAAGTGGGTGCATTTTGGAAAGAAGCTTTAATAATTAAAAGTTGAGGGATTTAATTTTTTATCAAACCAATTTATGCACAGTGGTTGGCATGGAAGTTTCTCTTCTTCTGCTTTAGTTGATAATATCTTTTCAGCATGGAAAATGGACAAAGAAATAGTGGAAAAATAAAATAGTTCAGTGTAGGTGGCAATAACAACACCCAAATCCTGTTGTATGCTTTTCAGCTGTGAATTTGGCTTCAAGCAAGAGTCAGACTCCTGTGTTATTCTGAATATAAATGTGCTGTTGCTCTTTGATCTGTAGCAAAACTTCCTAACGATCAAGGCTACTTAGCACTTTTGGTTGAAGGAAAAGATTTACTTTTGGGCATAGCAAGTTTCCAGAAGAGTTAATGATGTCCTTAGGTTCTGGTTTTTGTGAGCTGTATGCAGTTTAAGAATTACTTTGTATTAATCTTATGTCAATTATACTTCTTCTAGAAGAGCCTGAGCAAGTAACTCTTTATAAAGTGTTGCACAGAAAAAAGGCATTTATTTACCTAATGTGAAACCAGGTTATCAGAAGAAAAGTCATAATTTATTGAATGTACTATTATGTGAATTTCAGCTTTTATTAATGAAAAATAAAAGTGATTTCAGCAGCAATGGACAATACCTAGCCAATCTACTAGATATACTGTGCTCCACTCTTAATTTCCAGATGCAGGCTGGGATTAGTTCTGCCAGATTTCCTCTGGATCCTGGATAGCATTTTTTGTTTATCAGTTGATGTGAAAAGTTAGATTTTTCTTTTTGCCAGTCGGGTTTCTTTTTCCTATGTTTTTAGTAAATGTGTTATTTCTGTCAAATCACAAGTGTATATCAGTAACAGTTACTGCAGTGTGGAAGGAAGGGCACCAAAGTGATAACCCATCTGCTTATATTTGCTGGTGTCTCTCCACAGTGCCAGCCTGGTGGGATCAGAGACCGAGGAATCTTTTATAAGAACAGAGTTGTTTTCCACAGAAAGTGTTTTAAAACACTGAAATTCTTCCGCCCCGTTGGCTCTGAAATCTCCCACGTGGGGATCTTTAGAGTAAATAAATAAAAGATCACACCAGGCAAATGTGATTTAAAGTGTTTGTAACTGTTCCCGAAACAGCAGTAAAATCCTAAATATGATATGAGCAAGGCAAACAAGGGGAAAAGTTCACTTTAGCCTCCAGACTTTGTATTTGCACTGTGTAGCTATGCAGCACCTCCCTCCTGTGGACAAAGGGGAGGAATCTGAAGAGTCCTGGTGTCCAAAGGACATACCCCCAGGTTAGGACATCTTCCTCACACCCTACTTCTCTGCAGCTTTGCCCTTCTTTAGGATGTGTGTGCATTTGTATCCGAGAAGTCTCTTATTTTTAATCCAGAAGTAAGTGACCTACTGTTTTTTGCCTGCACAGAGCCAGAAGTGCTTAAATGCTTTGAGCTGGACAGGACCTTAAAGATGAAAACCCCCCTTGCTGTGGGCATGGGCACCTTTCACAAGACCAGGGTACTTAGAGCATCATTCAAAGAGGTCTTGAGCACTTCAGGGATGGGGCGTCCACAGCCTCTCTGGGAAACCTCATAGTAACAAATTTTTTCTTAGTATCTAATCTAACCCTACTCTCTTTCAGTTTAGAACCATTCTCCCTTGTCTACCACTACACGCACTTGTAAAAAGTCTCTCTCCCTCTTTCTTGTAGGCCTACTACAGGTACTGGAAGGCTGCTGTAAGTTCTTCCTGAAACCTTCTCTTGTCCAGGCTGAACAATCCCAATTCTCCCAGCCTTTCCTCATGGGAGAGGTGCTCCATCCCTCTGATCATTTTGGTGTCCCTCCCCCAGCCTTGCTCCAACAGGTCCCTGTCCTTCCTGTGCTGCTGCCCCAGAGCTGGATGCAGCCCTGCAGGTGGGGTCTCAGCAGAGCAGAGCAGAGGGGCAGAATCCCCTCCCTGCCCTGCTGCCCACACTGCTCTGGATGCAGCCCAGGACACGTTTGGTTTCTGGGCTGGGAGTGCCCATGGCTGGGTAACATCCAGCCTCTTGCCCACCAGCACCCCTTAAGCCCTTCTCTGCAGGGTTGGTCTTGATCTTCTCTAGCATGACTGTGATGGTTTTGTTAAACTGTTGTTCATTTAGGTAAATATCCTGAAGGTTTCTGTTGCAAAAGTTTGCAAATTGTACAAATTGTGAAGAGTAAGTATTTACTGCTTGTTGTATTGTACCATGAAGTGTCTGCTTTTTTCACCTCTTTCTAAGATAGCAACTCAGAAATGCTTATCACGCTTTGATGAACCTGTACTCCTTGCTAGTGAGGAGGGAAACCAGGCATTTCCATCCTGTATTGGCTTGGACTGCTTTGGACATTCCAGATACTCAGCCATGATTCTGCCCTGCCTGGCTGCATGTTACTGTTAACCTCTTCATAGGGGTTTCAGAGTGATGAGCCTGTGAAGTACTTACTGATATCCACCTGCAAAACTTCAACAAAAATTATCCAGTCCAAGTATAAACCTTGACATCTGACACTAAAGTAGTTGTATGGCAGAATGGGAAGGATTATTTGGAAACCCTTTTTAAAAGGCTTGCTTTGCCTGAATAGGGTTCTACAGGACTTGATAATTGGATATAGTCATAACAATATTAACAGTGATGTCCTGAATTAATCAAGTAGTTCCTCACAGTTGAATGGTGATATGACTTTGTTTTCTTCACAGTTGTGGTATATTCTGGTTAATACTTTATTTTGTGTTTTAGAATAATTGATAAATCCATTAATTTTGCAAGCGCTCTTTCATGTTGCAAATAAATTTAGAGTTCTGTTCTTTTTTCATGCATGTGAGCAACTGGGAGTTGTCATTGCTTAAAAAACTCCAACCAGAACCAAACTCCAAAACCAAAGCAATAACACGAACAAAACCACCATAAGCTTCCAAACAAATGACAAAATACAGACATGAACCACCACCCTGAAAGTTAATTTTAAATAAATTAAATAAATTTAAAATAAATAATGGTAGAATAAAAGTAAATAATGGTAGAATTTTTCATTTTCCCCTTCAGAGAGGATAATTTAGTTTCCCTGGCACCAAACAGGTGATAAAATTACCAAGCTTTTATTCTAAAATTCTTGAAATTATGAATTCATTGATATCTTCAGACAATATAGAGTATACCTCCATATACTAAAGGCATGCGCATGCTCACAGACATTGGATGGAAGCTCTGTCTTGATGGTGCTGAGCCAGGGGATGAACATTTTAGGAAACAGCTCTAACATGATGTAACTTAGGTGTTTTTCATCACAAACCCCAGATTTTTTTAGCTGAAGTCCCATGAAGAGTGATTTTTAAGAGAAGGTATATTTTCATGAAAAAAATTCTTAATTTTTTTTTTTTTTTTACTTTACATTGAAGTGATGACTTGGCATCATAGAAAGCAGTCTTGTGAATCAGCTACATTGATTGAGGGAATCACTCACCAGATTTGTGTCCAGCATCATTTAGTGTCTGATAAACACTGCTCTTGAAATGACTGTGGCTGTGATTTTAGTGGTGAGAATATTTTAGTAATGTTTATTGAATTTCAGCATCCAGAATAATGATGGAGGTAGTTTGTCATGTTATTAATGTTAGAGGTCTGGGTATCTTCAGAAAGATGCAGTACACATAACACTCTATGTCTATACAGAGATCGTTGTTTAAAAATATGAGCAGCTTAACCCATCCAGTTCTTGTGGTGCAAAGTAAATCTAATAAAAGCATTTTAGTCTATGTGAGACATAGCTAATGTGGACAGGAAATCGTTTTCATCATTTTACAGTGTAACTAAGCTGCGTGTTGGGAATAAATATGTGATTTATACAGGCACAATTTCTTTTTATGTCCTAATGAGAAATGTTAAATATATTAGTATGACTTGGGGCTTGACACATGCTCTAAAGGCTATGTACGATGCCAAGCAACCAATTATCTCAATGCATTATTTCTTGAAAGCCTTGACATGGCTAAGGTCACTATACATTTTCAAAGGGAGTGTGATGCTAGTTTGATACAGGATGAAAGCATGATACAAATAACAATACTTTGCTAGATCTTCCTGCTGTGCAATGTCTAATCAGGTGCTCTGACTGCAAGAACACTAATGAGAATTTAAAGACCCAATGGTGCACATTTAGCAGTTGCACGTGGTTCTGTCAAATGATTTTGCAAAGGGCACTTCTGATGCAAGGTAGAGTACAAAAGCAGGTAGGAATGAATATTTATTGTATAGCTTGGTGTAATACTTCGCAGTGTTTCAGTGAGCATAGCAATATGCTTGCTGAATTGCATGCTTTGCCAAGTATTCTTCTTTGGCTGTGATTTTTACCAGTCCTGAAACCAGCCAGGAGTAGTAGAACCCATGGGCAGAGTGTATCACTGCGTTTTCAGGGATCACATAGTCACTGAGAGGAGCAAAGGCTCCACTGAGAGGGCTCTGAAGTTATTATCTGAAGTCCATACCAAGCTGTATATGCCATGTGCTGACCATCTCATTTAACTCTACAGTAAATGTCAGATAGTGAAATCCTGCAGAAGAGCAGATGGTGACCTCCCTAGCTTAAGGTGACTTTTGGCAGTGATCCGTACCAGGTAATTGGCAGAAGAATGTCAAGTCATTCTAGACTGCAGCTCTTGAGACTGGAATGCCATGGTTTAGATTTAACTTAGATGTTTTTGGCATGTATTACACGTAGAGAGAAGACATAAAAATAGAAATGTCTTACTCTTACTTTCTGTAAGAGTTAATAACCATCTACCTTACCTGCTTCTGCTTTCAATAGTCAATAATGGAAGCTTAAGGAAAGGATGTAGCAAGGCTGTTGTGTGGGTGATGGTATTGTCCCAGTACCTCTTCCAAGTTTGCAAAAAATCTAGGACACAGATATTTGCATAGCCAAAGGTTGTATCTATACTTTTTTGGTTGATGATAACTCTTGGTAAACAAATATATAAAAAAATCCAATTGTTTCTCAACCAATATCCAGCTCATCAGAGAAGCAGACTTGTCTTGAGACCAGCTTCTCTCTGTGTGTAAGTTATGGCTTCCAGTGCAAATCCCGTGGTTTCCAGTTAACACCTGCTTTAGGTAGGAGGGTGGACCTCCTGAGGTGCTTTCCCACTAAATTGTCCTGTGTTCTTAAGAAAAAAAACAGCTTGCCTGTAGCATTCATTGTTCCCCCAGTTTTTCCATGATATTTCATGCTGCACACACTCATATTTTTTGTTTATAACCACTAATTTAATATAACTGCCAAGTTTGATTTACTTTATATAGCAAATTTGGTATCTCTGCCTTTTAAAGAAGTTTTAATGAAAGTTCAAAGTGTCTGTTAATGTACTACTATATGTGCTACTTGTATAGCTCTTTCTGATGTTTTCTTGTGATTTTTATGCCTCTATCTATAGTTAAACAATTCTTTAATCTTGAAGTTTCACATTATTTAATAATTAGCAGTAATTTTGTGCTTAAAAAAACAAGAGCATTTGTTTTTTAAATGTGTTTGAGGAATCAAAATTTCTTTGAGAATCTGTGGGAAATGCAAGTTGGTGACATTTAAAACTTCTTAATTAGAAATTCTTAACACTTAATTAGAATTGCCTTTAAAATGGGCTCTAATTCTACTATAATTTATTGCTTGTGGAATGTAATTTGGCAGTTTTGTACATAAGGATTTTGATCATTCTGTCTTGAGTGAGAAAGTACCTCTTGAGTAGTTAGGTATTGGCTTGACCTGGAAGTTGATGCCACCAGTCTGAGAGCAAAACGTTATTTAGGTGGATACTTAAAAATTCTTATTCATGAATTAAGGTGCTTTGTATTTTATTCACTAAGTGAACAGAAATCAAGAGTTTTCCCTTTGTTTGAACTGTGTTTGCCTTTTTTTTGAGCTTTGTACTACTCACCAGCTTTAATGTTATTATTTTTGCAGGAGCTTTCACTGCTGCCTGCAGGGAGCAGGAGACCTCAAACTGTTGTTAAATAAAACAGAGATTGGGTTGGGACAGGGTGTTAAACATTTGCAGTTTAGAAGTTTCATCACAGCGTACACCCTTTCTTTAAACATGTCAGAATAAGCAGTGAGTTTGCTCTGGTGAGAAGTGTGTACAGCAGTCGCTGGTCCTCCACATGCATGTAAGGTGCAGGGAAAGGTCATGGAGTAATGCTGAATTTCTGGCATGTAGTCCAACTTTTTCATCTGAGTGTGCAATCATTGTTTTTTATTTAATAATTCCTGTGTTATTTTAGCCTGGCTGTGAATTAAATGAGTTCTATATATGCTTTTGCTAACTTACTGTGCTTCTGAGGCTGCGACTGTGGTCACAGGTCTAACTGGCAGCTGGAACAGGGACACTGAAAGAACGCTTGGTTTCACCACTTACTGCCTGTGGTATCTGTGACTTTGTGCATGAACTGTGACAGATGGTTTCTGAGGTTCTGTGTGAACCATCTGTGCGCTTCGTGGGTGTGTCCTATGGTACCTGGTGGTGGAAGATGCAACTGCACACAGGGTGTCCTCCTCCTCCTCCTCCTCAAGGCTGCTGTTCCTGTCATGGGCAGCATGACAGGCTGAGCTGGAAATGAGCCACTGACTTCTGGGAAGAAGTTGTTCTCTTATAGGTGTCGTATCATGCATTGTCCTTAATAGTAAAAAGCCCCCAAATAAAAAAAGAAATGCATATAAACAAAGTAAATCTGAAAATAACTCTTAGCTGAAATTCTAAATTTTAGTTGTTACAAAAGCTGGCTTTTCCTTGTTTCTCTCTTAGTTCTGCCTCTCTATTGGAGCTCCCAGATCAGTGAGAAACAAGGAATTAGCCGTTCTTACCTACTGAATAGAAGCAGTGTCAGTTGCCTAACATTCTGTGGCTGACCTGCTAGAAGGCACTAGGCATAACCTTATATTTAATGTCAGCATAACCTTATATTGCTCTCATTCAGAGGATGCAGTTTGTAATGTCTGTGGTGTATAAGCCAGATTTTGCCCCGACTGTCAAGTTATTGCTGTTTTATTCTAGATGAGTGAGCATGGCAGCTGGAGGAGCAGGAGTTTCGTTGCTGAGCTGAAGGGTTGGATATGATCCCACGAAGCAGTGGGACAGCCAGTATTATTGGTGGTGTGTTTGTTTTCTTTGAAATACAAATGGCAACGGCCAGTGTAATTCCTGGAGCAAGTGATGATGCCCAAGCCTAACAAAGTGCTTATGCAGTTGCTTCACTGCTCCCTCTGGAGTTTTGCAGTCATAGAGCTGAAGGTGCTGTTGCTTTGAGGTGATGGTCCCTTCGGACTGCGCGGAATGATGGTGCCAAGCAGATCCTGTAGACAGCATCTTCTCCTCTTGGCAAAGAGCAATGATGGTTGGCCTGCCATGTAACATCTTGGGCACAAATTTTGGACTAAACTGTTACTGCTGCTACATGCTTACTGTTCCTTTTATTCTCCAGCGTGCAGAGTCCATGTTGTATCTGTCTTTATGAAAGCAGACTTTGCACAGTGGCAGGTGGGGAAACTGTGCCAGCTAGCTCCCTGTGCTTTCAGCAGCTAATTTTCTGACCAGAGCAGGTACAGTTGGAATTCAGTCACTGTGTATCTGCTGGCAAGCTCCTGGGCAATGCCATTTAATATTCATTTGCTCAGCAAGTACAAAATAGTCACAATTTAGACAACGGTGAAGGCAACCTTTAAGTAATATTTGCAAATTGGTCAGTGTAATACTAGGAAAATTTTTCTTTGTTTCCTGCTTTTCCAGTTTTTGGGGTTTTTTTTAATCAAGGTGGTGAGGTTTGTTTTTAATTTTAACCCTTATTCATCTTCAAACTCTTTTTCAAGCTCTTTTCCAGTCTTGAGGGCAGTTGACATAAGATAGTAGAACACTACTTTAGAATTGAGCAAGAGTCTTTTAAAAGCACTTGTCTTATAATAGTGGTCAAGGAGAAGTGGCAATCTAAATCAATTACTAGGGTTTCAGGTTTTTTGAGGGGGAAAAAGTAATGTGTTTTGGCTTGATAGTAGTCTTTGCTACTTGTTCGTACTTCAAAAACCTAAAGGAGAAACTATCAGGAGTTTGTTTTACTATTATTTATCATCAAGCATTCTGAAAAGATGTCTTTTAAAGTAGTTCTAGTGTAAAGATAAGTGTAGTACATGCTTTTTGCACAAGTACCCTTTCTCAAATATGTGTCACTCCTAAATGATGGCTTCTTTTCCTGCTCACTTTTTGATGGAGAGGTTGGGCTTTTTTCGTTATGTGGGCCTTTTTAAGTGTAAGGTTAAGAAAATCCACAGATACGTAATGAATCCATTGATACTCAAAAGAATCAAATATTCTGTGAATGTTGTATTAGACAGAAAACGATGAAGCCATTAATGTTAATATAAGTTAAATGTGAGGCTTTGGTGTAAGTGCTGTTGGTTGTAACCTATTGTATCTGAATTCCCTACCATAGGAAGAATCCCTAATTCTTAGTAGAAGCACTAAAACTGGTGGGACAGCAGTGCTGATGTAAAGGGATTTTAAGCCATCAAAGTTGACAGGGTTGTCTGCTGAGTTTGAGAAATAGTAGATTGGCCTCTGGTTGCCAATGCACTTGATGATCCTCTGTCACCTGGAAGCTGACCACCTCTCTTCAGTTCTATTTACGTTCCCTAAAAACTAATTTAAGCCCAAGCTAATAATAATAATAATAAAAAAATTAGCAGCAGAATTTGAGATCTCTGTTATTGTCATTAAATATTGTCTCTAAGTCTTTTCCTGGAGACAGATCTGTAAAAATATGGTGGAAATTACAACAAAGCTACATCCTTAGGGATTTGAGTACTTCGTAACTTTGGAAGTCTGCTGTTTTCAAATTCAGTATTATTTTCTTCAAGAGGTCTAGGCAATGGACTGAGAATTTGAGAAGCTTGGGTTGCACGTGCACATCTTTGTACTGGTAGCAGCAGGATACAGCTGGAGGACAGTCTGGTAGTTCTAGCAAGGATCTGAGCTGGGAAGGATGAGCTGAAGGCCAGCCCTTGTATGTGCCCCAGGCACTGACAGCATCAAGTTACAGCTGCTGCTGAGGTCTGGGCTCTACCTGGCAAGCACTATTGTAATAAGAGACCACACTTACTTTTTCCCTAGAAAGCTGTGATGGCTCCGGGTTCACTGGTTGCCATGCAGTTGAATGTCTGTGTCCCTTCTCACCAAAGAAATTTAATTTTGAATTGAAATTAACTAGAATCAACCCCCACCCAGTTTCATTTGAAAACAGTAAGAAGTCTAATGCTTTCCTTTACTTTTTTCACACAAATTGTTTTGGCTTTCCTTGAAGCATCAGTAAAGGCAAACTGTAGTTTTCTGGTGAACTTGACTGAAAATTCAAGTTTGGAGTAAAATACAGTACTACCAGGATCTCTGCTTTCATTATAAACATTTCACACACCTATAGATATAATTGCATATGATGAAGATTTTATGGCAAGACATAGGCTGTTATTCCCCAGTTCCTTGGCAGAACTCCCGGTGAAGTGATTCTCTCCTAGCCACATGAATGTACTTTCTTTAACTGGTATGTTTCATCCTAGAGAGAACTGCATTTAAGTGAATAACAAATCTCATTGTATGAGGTATAAAGTCTTCAGAAAACTGAGTTAGTTGACAATTTTCCTTGGCTTCCTCTTCCTATGAAGATTGTTATATTTGATAAGAGATGGTAATCCTTCATTCTTCTATTACCCCTTGAAACTAAGAGAAAAAAAATTTCACATTTTGAAAAACTTACTTGTCATACCATTAAGAGGTTCTACTTTACCTTGAGTGGTTCTACTTTACCTTGAGTGGATCACGTCACGTTTTTTGTCTTGATGTGTTATGCTGACTCTTGCTTTGACTGATGAATTACTTCAGTGTAATAATATGAATTTGGGTATATGTGTTCAGAAAAATCAACAAGGTAATCCTATTTATAGAGCATATAACTGACATAGGTTACTTCATGGTTAGTTCAGTGATGTTTTTAAGACATCTGTATAAAAAAAACAAGACTTCAAACTTTGTGTTTTATCAACTATCAAGAGCATAACAAAAAATTACCCAAGAATATAATGATGAATTAAGAAATTATTACAGCTACAGAAAACTTGTGTAAAGAGAACTAGAAAATGAAGCAGGGAAAGTTTTGTGTCATAGCGTTAGGACAGAAAGACTGTCACAAGGCTGTTCACGGCTCTTGGCTGTTCAAATGTACTCCCCTTAAGCTTGAAACTTTCTACTGTAGCTTGAATGGTGAATTTGAGACTGCTCTTCCCCCAACTGATACTTCATTTCTCAAAAGCAAAGTGTGTCATGTTAGAAGTTAAGTTTGTACAGAAAAGTAAAGGAAGTTACGGAAGGAAGCTGGTCCTGTGCAGAAGAAGGCTGGGGGTTGGAGGTGCTTAGGTTTAGTCTTTGTTTGTCACCATCCAACTCTATTGGCAATAAACTTATTTTTCCTGAATCAAATCCATGTCCATTTTGCCTGTGTCAAAATGTGATTTTCTTGCCTTTATTTCATCTCCTAAGCTTTTCTGTATTCTGTTCTTCCCCTCTGCTTTTGAGGGAGAGGAGGAATGCAACAGTGACTTGGTTGGGCGTATGGTAGATGGCTAAGGTCAAGCTCACCAGAGTTTTGAAATCTGAATTATCAGCAGAACTTTTTAGGTCACCACGGAATAAAGCAGAACCATCAGTGTCTCTGTCTTACCATTGTGCAGCTCTTCAGTGAGACTAAGCTTTTCATTAGTGGCAGCAGTAACGAGCATCATCTGCCTTGTCTCTATGTTGCTTGTGTGTTCGTGAGTGATACAAAAGGAGGAGACTTTCTTTCACAGGAATGTAAATGTTTGTCAGTCCATGCAGGAAATGTGAGATCTGAGTTCTGGGTGCTCTGAAGCCTGAACTCACTGCTTTCTTTCTGGAATAGGGCCTATCTGAGGGGTAGGGCTGTAGTACTGAGCATGTAGATGTGAAAATCCTGGAGAGTGGCTGAGACAATTGTGATGTGGGGTGGGGATATTTGGTTTCTCTCATCTTATGCTTAGAATAAATTATAAAGGGGTTTTAGGGCTGTCTTTGATAGTGTCTCAGAATAGGAGGTCAGTTGTGGCATCAGATCCTCTCTGATTCTTAATGCTTTGCAGTGTGATTCTCAAAATGTATGGCTTAGCCAAATGAAAAACTTGGCTACAAAACTTTAGCACTTCTTGTGGATGGCAAATGTCATAATAGTGTACTTCATAATTAAACAAACACTACAGGGTGCTGGGGGGTTTGTATCAGGATGAGATAATGAGATTTGGGGTATTTTTCTTCCTCGAAAGTAGTGAAAGATAATTTGATTAAAAGTTGTAACAGAAAGAAGTTGCATCCTCGTGAAGAAAATGCCAATGCTGGTTGTAGAGGTGCAGTGCTGAAAATTTAGGACTTATAGGAGTGGGGAGAGTCTGGTTATTAACTGACTACCACAGCTTCTCAGAAGAGATTGTAAGCTTGAAAGCTTATCTGTCTTGTGTAACAACTGCTCTAATAGCAGTTGCCCATACGGATCTGGGTATGATTTGTGTTTTTAATTAATATTTCAAGGGAATAAATGTCCAAAAATGATTAGTGGCAGGTTCCAGCGGATGGCACTGAGAAAGAGAGCATTATCTCTTTTAGGATGAGTTACTCATCCAAGAGAACAGATGTTTTGGTAAGGTCATGCAGTGTTTGGCTTGACTGTATGCCCAGTTTAGGACCTACATCTGCTGTGCATTTTACTGAGGTGGGAAAGGAGTCTACCAGGAGGATTGAGGTGGGAGACTAGAAAAGGAAGGACTGTAACACAAATTAAGGTACCCTTCACCTGAGCAATTTTGGGGGCTAGAAGTTAGCTGCCACAGTTAATGAAGAAAATTGAGTGCCCTGAATAATGCATTGACTCAATACATCACATCACCTGTCTCTGCCCATGGGTCTCATGAGTCTCATCAGTTAATGTGGGCACTGGAGCAGCCTGGTCTCACTCTGGTGTGGATGCTCCATCTGCTTGTCTGACCTTGGGGGCTCCTGGAAGAACTCAATTCATGTCTCCAGCCCCAGTGGGATTAACTCAAGCCCCTTTGCCTTATGTGACAGCCCACTGTATGCAGACCTCAACAATTATACCTAGTTTGCTGCATGGCTTTGAACATACTGTAGTGCAAGCACTGGTTATGGCAGGAGAGTATGGTTTGGAAGGATCAGCACCCTGGGTGACTTTGGGTTGAATGTGTCATCCCTGTGATCACACACAGACTGGATCTGCTCAGCAGTGGCCCTCAGGATGTGTCGCACAACGTACTTCAAGTTATAAATGCAGAAGAGATCAAATAGTTTGGAAATAATTTACTCCTGTGATTATTGCACCTGTGAATTATAAATTACCCAAAAGCCAGAGCATTCACAGCCAGAGTATTTGCTCTTCAGACCAGCACTCGAAAGGCTTCTTTTAAGAAATAAGATTTTTGGAGAACAAAAGGGGAAGCAAACACTGAAAATTTAGTTAAATGTAAATGTGTTAAATGGTACATGAACTAGTCAGGTTTTCATGATTTATCAGTTTTAAACTTCAAAGGCTCTGTTTAGCTTGCATTTTTAAAACTAATGAGTTTATCACAGCCAGTGGGGAAAAATGGTTCAAGTATATCAGCTGTAAATTGGTACAAAGCACTAAAAGGGACATTAGCCTCTAATCAGATTCTAACAGTTCATTAAACCTGCCTTTCCTCCGTGGCACTTTGTCTTCCCCCCTCCTTCTGCCTGTGCCTCCTGTGTAAGCCAGCCTTGTCCCTTTGCTCAGGCGGGTGAAACTTCCTCAGGGACACGATGCAGCATCAGCTCATCCTTCTTTGTCTATGAGCTAAACAGCCTAAGGCATGTTTGATGATGGTATATTCCTGATCTTGCTGTAAAATTCAACTGTGCTACTTATAAATCAAGAAAGCAGAGGGACCTCTCAACTTGCAGAATAGGCACTGGGGGAGTCAGGAATGCCACACTGGCTCCTGCTCTTTCTCCACCTCAAACCTCATCCAAACTGATGTGGCTCAGTGACACCTGAGATCTGCTGCTAATAACTAAACAGTGCACCACTGGGGAGAAAGATGCAAAGCCAGGCACAATTTCATCCAGCTTCTTTGTGGTATCAGAGTCCCTTCTTGCATTTTTTTTTCACCTCATGCCTCAAACACTGAATAAAGATCAAGTTGTACAAAATAATTTGCTCAGCAAACATAGGAAGAACTTGTTTTTCTTCCTTGTTGTGTCAAGCTTTAAAACTACAGTAGATGCGCAGCAGTAGCATAGTATGGACTTAGACATCTCAATAGCTTCACTGGTTTTAATTCTCACATGTTTGAATGCAGAGCTGTCCTGCTTAAAATTACTTTTTCCATCTGAAGTTTTGTAACTCTAAGCATTTAGAGCTTTTTATGAATTATCTAAATCTACTTTTAAAGGAAAGCAATAGAGATTGCACTTGCTTATCTGCTTCACCATGAAGTTTCTTCCTATCCTGTAGTAAGCAACCACAGCTCCAGGTGGTAAAATACACAGGGCTTAAAGTGAGGGTGACAAGGATTTTAAGCAGGTCACTTGCTCTGCTTTTTTTTTTTTTTTTGCTCCATGTTGAAGCATGGCATATCAGTTTGCCTGCCTTTCAATATGTTCTTTTAATTACAATTAAGGTTGTAATAAAAATAAAAAGTTTCTGCAGTATTTATATCGTGGAAAGTGGAGGTCCTGGGATCAGGTATATTAATTGGAAAAAAAGGAAAATGTTTAAAGTAGTTTAAGTTTTTAAAACCTATTTTGGAAGCTCCATTCGGATGGACCATTTTCCTTAAAATTCCACTGAAGCAGTCACGATAAGAAATAGGGCTGTGAATGCATTCCTTATGAATAATGTCACCATGCCGTGCTGAATGGATCTGCTGCCTGTGAAACACAGGGAAAATGTTTTTTTCCATTTTCATGCGGTTACTGAGGACTATGAGGTACCAGAGCAGAGGTGAGTTTCCAGTCTAGAGCCTTCTAGGTAGGGCTGCAGATTAATAACTGACTGTGAATGAGTCACTTGTAAATGATGTGTGCTTCAGTCACGTTATTTGAAAAATGGGTGTAATGTCTCCGCATTTCTGTAGCACTGACCAAGGTGTCTGGGATTTTTAAAGTCCCATTCTAGCTCAAAGGATAAAATGGTTTTCATTCTCTCTGTGTTGTCCAAATTAAATTGCAGCTGAAGACATGTGCTTTCAAACACCAGCCTTGAGCCTCGGCTGGAGTAGAAATTTGATTCAGGTTAAGGTACCTTTTGAATTGAAGGCACAGGAGATAGTTTTGTATGTCCTCATAAACTGCTCCAGTAACAGCAGGAATGTTTACTCAGGGAAGCACGGTTCTGCAAGTCCTTCTTCAGCTTGAAGCTCTAGGCATATAGTGCCCATAACTACATAGACAATGCATGTTTTTAACCTATCTCCCATTTCAGAGGTGTGTAGAGATTTTCATTGACAAATGCTGATAACGTTTTAAGACAATGATAAGAAATTTGAGCAATTGTGTGTTAATTGATGTTTATAGATACAGGCCTTTACTGTAACTTCTCCCCATATAAGCCTATGCTTTCTCTGCCAGAAGTACGAATATTTTGACTGAAATCAACTATACCTAAGCATATTGCCAAAACCTTCAAACTGTTTGACACCACTGCTTTCCTTTTCAGTTCTAAAGCAAGGAATTCACATGTATATATACCTGTGTAATTATTTTCAAATGACAAAATAGTAATTGGAGATGATTTTCCCTTGTTGCTTACAAAGACTTAGTTCACTTTCAAGGATAACTGAGAGTATGATTTACTGTTTTACTAGAAGTAGTAGCTTGAAAGCTGCTCCTTGAAATTACTGTTACATCGTCCTTGTTAACTTCATTTCTGCTGAAAGAAACATACTTCTACAGTATTATAGAACTTAAACCAGTGAATTGAAATGAGTATTTTTTCATAATTTTTTGATTAACCTTGTCATTTTTTGCCTTAGGACATCAGCGCCTTTGAGAACAGAATGTTAATGCTTGATGGGATGCCGGCAGTCAGAGTCAAAACAGAGCTGCTGGAATCCGAGCAAGGGGTAAGCAGAGGTTTGTGTGACCTCACTCTGGTAACCCTTCCCCAGCTTCTCTGTGGTTAGCTGTACCTCCCATTTTCTTTTCTATGTTTTTCTTTATTTCCACTGTTCTGGAGCATATTTTCTTGGGACTTGTACTGGTGTGCATCTAGTCTGATCTACTGGGAGCACAGAACAAAATTCTGCAGAAGACTTACTGAAATCATCTGGGATAGCTGAGATGCTGTTGGTGTAATTTTACACCTATTAAAAAAAAGGTGCAGTTTAGTAAAAACAAAAAGAAAAAAGGAATAGATTTCAGTAAAGGAAGCCAAATTCATGTGACTGGGAAGTCCATGTATGTATGTATGTTTACTATTCTGCTTTCTGGGGATATTTACCTTACTGTGATTGTTTTTTCCTTTATATGCTTGTCCTACTCCATTTTCTGTCTGTGGAAACCTGCTCTCTCTATGGTGAAATGTGCTTGTTTGTCATTAAGATAAGAGGGCTAAAGCTGGTGTCTCATCAACTGCTGAATGCAGGACAGATCATGAATTGGATTTTGAAATTTTTTTCAGAACTCGGCATTGGAGTGATAGTTTTGGGAGGATGTGAGGGTATTTTCTTGCATATATGGTATCAGTGATTATAGATTATACCAAGGGTATCTGTATTTAATGGAATTTTTGTTATCATGAAACTTTGTTTCCTTGTGTACATATGTTATTCCAGAGAATCCAAGCCACTTTACTAATCTGGAGACAGATGCCTTCTGGAGACAAGCAGCCTAATAGAAGCAGCAATGCTATTGCCTTGTAGGGATGGGCTTTTGCCTAATTCTATTACTTGGCTTTTTCCCCTTCTGCTATTTTTCTCAGTTATTTAATTGAGAATTTAAATGATATGGAAGAGAGGGAATTAACTTTCAGGATGACTTAATCTGGAATACTTGCAAGGAAATACCAATTATTCAGGGTGTTTTTGAGGCTTTAAGTTTCAGAGGAAGAAAAAGGTTGGCATTTAATTGAGTTCTTGCTCACTTCTGCCTTCTTGAGAGCAAGTACCCTCAGAAGTTACTTCAATACAATGTAGTTTGTGGGAGTGTAAAAATTGAACTATTGTATGAGCTGAGATGATGAAAAGATAGATACGTTTATTTTAATACCTTCTGGATGCTTTGTATTATGTCTTTGTATGTAACAGAAACATTTCTCTGTAGTGTTCAGAAGACAAAGGTCCCATTGGCATTTGCCTATGTTCAGTATAAAATAAATTCTATGCATGATACATATTGCTGAGTCCTTTATGAATAGTACTTCCTTTAGCAAAGAATGAGGTGATTCTGGAAGACCTACTTGGTGTCTTAGGAACTGGAAGAAAATGAATGATCTATATAATTTTTTAATTTCCGTAGAGTTTTTAAATAAAATTTTATGGACTTCTGTATAAGCAGAAAATGATGTCATTTTTCCTTCAGTGACTGAGCCATTGGACAACAAGCTCATTTGATTTGGAATTTTATGCACTTTGGTACTAATTAAGTAGTGTCTGGTCAAGAGTCTCTGGCACCTTTATGATTCTTCATTAGGGAACAATCAATAAATACTAAATGAATTCTCCAGTTCACTAACAGAGGAGCTGGCCATTAGGATGGCAGTTTTCCAGCAAACAGCTTAAGCTCTAAAGAGAGCTGGTTGAAACAGATGTTTGGCATGTACTTCGGAGACTGCTTTGAATATGTAGATGATGGTATACATAACAGGGACAAGTGTTTGCAGCATGTGATTACCAAAATCAGCACGTGGAGCTATTTGGGAAGATGAATATCATAACTGGGAAGCATGGAGTGGGAACTGAAGTGTGATCCAAGTAGTAGGAGTTTGAAATTGTGGTGTATGTCTGTGTTGTTACAGCACCCAAAGTTCCTAGAATTGCACTTCCATCGCAGCATATGTGTGTACAGGGAGATGTGACTTCTGCTTGGAACTTTGGGAACTAAGAATGCATTTTGTGTCTTCTGAGCATAATGGCCAAAGTTTCATCACTTAGGAGCTGAACACCAGACAAACTCTTGCAAAACCTAGAGGAAGACTTTCGGGTTTTTTGCTGTTCTGGCTTGGTATCAGCTATTGGCTCTGGGTTTACAAGGCCAGAAAAGTGAGACACAGGTTAAGGGTTATGAAAAAACGTTTCACCTGTGACTGGAGAATCATGAAGGCAGTATCAATTGTGGAGGAGTGAAATCAACAGGGTCTGGAGAACTAGTGGCCCTTGGAGGGTGAGCATTGCTCTATCAGACCAGAGAGCACGTGAGTTGTCATGCTTTGCCCATGAGGCTTTAGGGTGCTATTGTCTTAGAAGGGCTACAGGACCGCTTTGAGTTGTCTCCTATTAAAGTCTGAGCCCATATTTCAAATAAGCATCTCCTTGATTTTAAAGGAATTTTTAAGGATATGTGCCTGTTCCTTGTAGGAATATTGAATGCTTTTCTGCAGGACACATGAATATGTCATTCCGAAAAGGTGTTTCCTCTGTAGTTGTGCCTTGGTTAATTCTTCCGTGTGATTCATGGCCTCCAAGGTGGGCTTCACCGACAGGACCTTGCTGGAGGAGTTTGGTATCATCTGGCCATTTATGAATGCAGGATTGTGTTGCACACCCAGCTGGTCCTCCCCTAGACCTATTGACTAAAGAAGTAAAAAATATCCAGCTTAATATTCTTGGTAAAGTGAACAATGATCATTCCAATAACTTGACAACATGGAAGTAAAAAAAAAGAACAAACATTCACCTACAGCACCAGAATGAAAGTACAGTTGGAGAAAAAAAGTTTTTATACAACTGACACCAGCTTTTAACCTTGAGTTACTTTAACTTACTTTTTTTTGTGCCATACAGTTGTGGTGAAAAATGCACCATGTGGCCAAGAAATTCATCTTTCCAGTACTTCTCTTTACCAGGCTGTCTCTTGACTGTGTATGGCGATAGTAGAAGTCACTCATGATGTACATGAGAACCAGGACAGATCAGATACTAGCATTTCCTGCTGTATTTGGATACCAAGCTAGGCAAGCAGTCCATTATATTCCCTTGTTTCTTCTTTTAATTTGGAGACTTCAGTCCTTTTGCAAAAGAGGTTAAGTATAACGTTGGGTTCTTCTCTACTATTTCTGCATGAGCTCCAAGGTATTTTAACTTTTGTGTTAAATATTTTGGTTTTGTTTCATGATTCCTCTGTACAGTCTTGGGTACAGTCTTCTGTTCTATTTGTGTGCTCTGTCCAAACCTAGTCTGATACCACTGAAAAAATTTGAACTTTCCTTAAATTGCAGTGTCTCAGCCCTTACACTGCCCAAGTCTTACTTATCCAGAGCAAGTGAAGGTGAATTTAAAGTACAAAATTGCAGAAGGAATAAGCAAAGAAAGCGTAGTCCAACTGAGATTTTAGGGTAGTCCTGGGAGAATGAAACTGTGCGATGTACTCTTAGTTGCAAAACAGCCCAGTCTCTAGCTGAGTCTGAGAAAGGAAATTGAGCTGACATTTCAGCTATGCCCCATGCGCTAGATCCTTGGAGCATGAGAGTGGAGAAGAGGTGAGCAGGACTCTAGAACTTCGTCCTGTGTTGGTGTAGTGAAGACAAACCTTTACCAACCCAGATTTAAAACACTGAGTTCAAGTTAGATCATTGTGGGAGAATAGGATTTAGGCAGTTCATAAAGAAGACACGCCTTATGAGAATGAGTTTACTAGTCAGATTTGGAACAAAGGTATTTACAAGGGAAATGGATTTTCTCTTTGCTTTGGAAAAAGTTAAAACAGTTCTGCGTTGTTTTATTGTCACCAATTTAGAGTAGTTCAGTGATTTTAGAAGGCCATCAGCATTAGCAGGAATGTGTGCTTATTTTTCCAGTGAGCTACTGTCCTTAATTTTGCACAGGAGATTTAATGCAATCTATTGTTTGAGGCTTCAGGAAGACACAGTGCTGCTTTAATGACTTTATCACAAATGAAAAAAAGACATTACATAAAAGATACTGCATCACCCTTTAACAAGGTTTCATTATTATCTCCCCTACTGTGGAACAGGAGCTAGCATTACTAATAAATTGGGAGAATTACTTTAGAAATATGAATTTTCTTATCATTTAATATCCTCCAGTGACCTACAACTTCAGATCTTTTGGGCTGCAGTAAAATCTTTCTCAGTTACCAACTTCAAAAAAGGACATGAAGAAGGTGATTCCCTCCCCATGAGGCTGAAGGTGGGGTACTTCAGCAGGAAAAAAAAATCTTGATTCTTTCTTTGTGCCAAAAAGTATTCTGAAAGTAGTACCTCTTATTGTAAAACTACATGGAAGCTGGATTAATGTATTGGTAATAGAGACTGGGTGGAGAATTTATTAGCTGGTGGCTGCTATTAAGAAGTTAGGATGAATAGTGTTGACTGGCTTCAGTGTGGCATTTGAAAGTCCTGCTAGTCATTGCAGAATGTGGCCCAGTTTCTAAAAATTGGTAAATGTGTGCAACTTAGTGTTCAGTTGCACTTTTTCAAGTATTTGCTGAGTTGGGCCATAAGCTGTTGTTAAAAGAGATATAAATATGGGACTTAATGTCCCACAATCAGTCTTCGAATACAGAAAGTGATGAACTGCTAATTTTCATCAGTCTTTTTGTTTCCAGATCTGCAGTCTCATCTGTTCCTTTGCCTACATTTTGTCCTATCCTCACTGGAGGATTATATATCTTACTCTGAATTCTCCTTCTAATTCTTCTTGATCTACCTCCATTCAAATCACTTAACATGACTGTATTATGAACAGAAATGATTAAAATGACAAAACCCTTTAACAAGACAATATTGTTCGATGTCTTTCATAGCCAGCCAAATTATCTTTTTGTCTTGTATCTGAGGACTGCAATCCATCCTTATATTCTTATATACATAAACATGTTTTACCTCATCGTGGGTAATACTGACATAAATCTTTTATTTTTAAAGACTTCCAAAAATACCTATTCACATTCAGTTGAGAATAGTCTCAGTAACAAAGCTTGCTCTGTTACTATATGGGGGAATGTTTTGCAGTGATTCATTCAGCTTGGGTACATTCTTTGTATTAGTAGAAGAGAGAACACTTCTGATACTTGCTATTGTCATTTGTGAGTTTTTGCTTCATTCAATTACTTGTTTTCTGAATTACTTAATGTTTAGCATGACTGATTTGGGGAAATAATTTGTGCACGGATAGTGCACATGTATCAGTCTTCTGCTAAGAAAGCCTTTCTTACTTTCTGTTGGTTTTCTTCATCTTACAATTGGCATCACTCAAGGACTTACGAAGTGTTGGGATCACAGCTGGTACAGTTCATTGGTTGTTTTAAAGTGCCATAAATGTAGAGTAGTCTTCAGAAAGAGGTCAAGATCTGACTCCAGATCCAGTAAGGGTCTAACCTACAGGGCATGGTGCAAAGCCATGTGAGATGTACCTAAGGAGATACACTGTATTTCCTGAGCACTGCTGAAGGTTGTGCTTTTAGCTCAGAAGGGTGCAATCCCAGAAGGGTTATGTCGGTTGGATTAGTTAAGTACAATCAAGCATCACAAGCTGATGAGTACTGTGAGTGCTGTTTCATGTTGAAAGGAAGCTTGAATGAAGAGAAAAGGTAGCCAACTACTACATCTTTGCTGTCATCCTGGCATTCTTGCTCAATCCATTGCCAGTGACTCAATGACATTGGGGAGTGTAGGGTCAAGTGGTCACTGGTCCATGAAAAACCTACCCAATAGGAGAAAGGGAATGGTTGTATATGTTCTGCAAGTCATACTTGCATGTGAAGTTATGAATATCCTCTGTTGTATGGAGATGGGGAGAGTGAGAAAAAGATGGTGGGTGCTGCTATTGATTACAGCTGGTGGCCTATATCTGGAACTACATCCTGAGACATCTTTAGTACTTCTGGGACCCCAGCTGCCCACTTCTGGCATTGTCTCTGCACTGCTGCATTAACAAACGCTGAAGCTTTTCAGTGTTTCATGTTCCCCATTTCCTTTTGAAGTCAGCTCCTGTGTAGAGAGCCAAGGGGTTTTATCACAGATGTAGGTGTGGTTTCCTTATTTGTTTTTTTATGTGGTTTTTTTTTTGTTTGTTTGTTTGTTTGTTTTTTTTTTTCCAGGTATCAGACCCAAAAATGCAATAGAAAGGTAATAGATTTAAGACTACCAGGAAATGATAGCTTAACGAGCTCAGTGCACTTGCCAGGCAGTCTTTTTGCCAAGTTAACCAAGATCGCAGACTGAAAATGCAGGTGGGTTGTAAGATGTATGATGCTGTCTGAAATTCACATAAAGTGAAGTATCCCAGATCCTCTGAGACTTAATTTACTGACTGCTGTCTGCCATTGCTTTCCTTTCCTAGGCAGCTAAGTTGACTGTTACAGAGCACAGCAGGGAATGTGCTCCTTATTCTGCCTGGTATTGTTTGTTGTATGTATGGTAGGAGCAGGGGAATTTTCACTTGTGGGTGAAAACTTAATTTGTGTGAGGTGTTGTACCAATAAAGGGTGGTCCCAGGGTATCTAGGTTTAATTAATCAGAAGTTTAGACAGTCATTTAATGGTGTTCTTCCGATATTAGTCATTGTGCTTATTAGAAATTCAGCGGCAAGTATAGGAGTGAAGCCCAGGAAAATCTCTGCTCCAAACAGCATGTGTTTAGCTAACAATGCCATATCCAAGAGATTTCCTATGTCTGTTGTAATAGAAGGGCGGCAATAAGATGGTTTCAATTACAAGAAATTTTGATTTTTATGAAGAACTGTTTGGTAGGGGAGAGGGATTATACTTTATCTGCCAAGACTGGAGAAAGTTTCATAGAGAATGTGGGATGTTACCTAGAAACTAGGGTAGCTTAATATTGTTTACAGTTCCATAGCAAAAACACAGTTACCGACTATATCATATGTTAGGTACATGAATTGGTAAGTTTTATGTGCTTATATGGATTAGAAAAATAATGTTGCCTTTGTGAGAAGAAAAATTGACTCTTTGGAGCATAGTGCTGAAGTTCATTGCAAGATTATAGATCGGTAGCCTTCTATCCCCAGTCAACTCTTTTGTGAGCTCACCTTCAAGCCAGTTTGCTTTTTTGGTGACATAGGACCTCAGCTTGCTCTGCTACCAGAGCTTATGATGGGAATCTCCTGGACAATTTATTCAGCTGAGAAACTGGGCTTAAAGAAAAACAGGCATGATAGGTACAAGCTGTGTATCTGTCGGTTACTGTGAATTTCTAAATCTACATTTTGGGTTGAAAACAGATTCTTTTTTCAAGATGTGAAAAGTCAGCATTTCCATTAGTGCACTAAAGAAGTTGTTGAAAATGTTTTAAAGAAAAATCATAGGAAAGATTTGAACCATCCAGATATCTACAATTAATGTAACGCCCCCTGATAACCCAAGTTCCCATGACACTTGTGTGTGCTCTATTTCCTTCTCTTTGGGGAATCCAATATTGACAGTTTAGCTGTAATTTGATTGAGTTTGCAGTCCTAATTGAGGAACCAGTGAGGTACATATTTTTGCTTTTATGCATCGTGCCAGAAGGGTATTAACACTGTAGTCATGGAAGCTCAGAGCCTGCCATTTATCAGTTGGTTTACTGTATTGTAAAATCCTTTTGCACCTCTGCCTTGAAATTCATCACAGGTCTGTGTTGTTTCATGCCACAGTGCAGTGAAATTCTAAGATATAGCAATGAGCATTTTAGACTTCATGTGTGAAACTATTATTGGCATATGAAAAACATCTGGTAACTCACCTGATTGGGCAGGTGAAGTTTAATTCAGGTTGCAGTGGCAGTGAAATTCAGTAGGCTACAAGTGCACATAACCCTTCCATTCCTATTAAGAAATTGAGAAAGGTGAGTTAGGTAATCCTTTTTTTCCTTAAAAGAAAGCTACCTTGAATTTACCTCCATCTATGATTATATATATGCATGGGTAGTGCTGATGCACGGTAACTTTTGTGCTCCAGAGCTCTTGACTGAAAATGTTTTCTATTGAAATGTCTCTGTGAAATAATTGTTAATCACAAAATCTTTAAGCTAGGAGAAAAGTTAGTCATTAGGTTTCATTTTGTTCTACTCACAGACTAGTGTAATGGAATTTTTTTGTTTGTTTTAGTGCTCATTAGAGTAATCAGTTCATTATGACAGTCTCTATTTTGCTCACCAGGGTAGGCTGGTATATTCAAAGTAGAAATGAGATGGAAGTGACTGGGCTCTTGTCTTCTCCCTTTGTTTTGACTTGGGTAAAGTGAAATCTCTCTTCCTGGCTCTCAGTTTGGTAATTGCTATACTTTATTTCTTTAAGGACTCTTGAAGTGAGAAGTATTGTGTAAGTGTGCATTGTTACTATCTTTTCATTATATGGTGCCTAGCCAAAGAAAAACAAGTATAAGCCAGTATAACTCAATAATTTACAGTATCATGAACAGTTCAGCAGCAGAAGACAAATGCCATTATGTTATGAAAGTACCAAAATTATTTTAATCCTTGCTGTTGGTTATGAGAAAGGATTATTTCTGCTTTTCTCTTGTTCATTGATGTTCTGTTAGCTTTTTTTTTTCTGTAGGAGGTTGTCTTATAAATAGTCTTTTTTAGGTATATTTTACTCTTGTTCTGTATCCTGCTAGGGAAGTACTGAAAGGGCTGTACATATTTTTTAGCATCATTGGCTTTTTTCCTTATTTCTCTCTGTGGAGATGAGTCCTTGCATAAATTACTTTAAGGTTTCGGTTTTCTTGAATTTTTGTTTGTTTGTTTTGGTTTGTTGGGTTTTTTTCTTTCTGTTTTTAAATTCCCTTCACAATCTCCTCACTCTCCTCCTCTCCCCACCCCCACCCTGTGTGAGGATGGGTATTTAATAGACAGTTATTTAGGGGGGCATCTGCTTTCAGACATCCTTTTACAGATGTTGTTACTGCTTGGCTGCATCACTTAAACATTCCAGAAACACCACAGGAACTATAGGCAGAAAGAGCCAGCAGCAACCAAAGGTGGTGTTTGTCCTGCCCTGCCAGCACAGGTCACTGCTTAAGCTTCCCGTTGCCCAAGGATGGAGTCCAAACAGCCAAGTATGGTAAGACCCAGCTCATTGGGGTGGGTAGGGAACAAGGAAGAGGAGAAGCGGTGCTGAGGATGCAGTGGAGGGAGGACAGGTGATCTTCCCAAGCAAGGCTTGTTCATGGAAAAGATAATGTCAGATTAACCCACTCCCCTCAGCCCTGTCTCCTCCAAATTCATTCCCCTGGTTCCTAGAGGGAACAACAACCATGCAGATGTCACATACATCCTGCCTCCTTTGGCTCTATTGATGTTTGTAGCTTGTTTCCTACATTCATAATATACACTAGAGATTGATACGCATGCTGAGACACTGACTTTGATCTTCCTCTGTGATACTGTGTGTGGAACTTTTGTCATTGCAGTGAGGGAGTTACTGGAAATTTTGTAGCAGTTGTATCACTTTGTCCTTGGAAGACAGCAGCATCACCTCTCCTGTCTGGGATACAGATATGCTTGATTATGTTTTTAATATTGTAGGTGCCCTTCCATGACATTTTCCACTTTCTTTGATAGCATTTTGCTAGTTTCTAGCACCTTTCACACATGGTAGAGGAAGGTGCTGCCAGGATATCAGTGAGCTGTCCCGTTTCAGCCACAAACCCGTATTTTCCTTGTTCATCCTTGTATTGCTGTTGTAGAACTTCTTGGTCGTCTTTGATATTCCCTTCAGTTCCCTTCAGCAGATCCCCCACACAGATCTGTGTGATTCAGTCTGAACTCCAGCTGGGCTTTGTCTTTCCCAACACCACTCATGTGTTACTGTGTGATATTTGTGTGTATATGTCCTTTTCTTGCGCCTCCTGCTATGGCTGCCTTTTTGTACTGGAGCTCCTTCATGTTTTTCATGTCTCCCAAACTGGTTTCCTAATGCTGCTTGCTTTTCTGAGTGGTTACATATACTAGTGTTGTACTTTGATCTCTTCCAGTATTCCTGTGCTTTTTGATCCTTTTAGAGGTATCTCCCCATGAAATCCCACTTAGTTTCCGGACAGCTTCTGCTCTCCTCTAATTGAGACTCTAGATTGACCTGGACTGAGTTTGTTAGTACCATTCTTTCTTGACTCTGCTTTAATACTCCTTTGCTTAGAGGTCATCACACCCACTGATTACCACTGATTACCAAAGCTGTTCTTTTTTCTACACAAACAGTGGTCACTTTGTCCATATGGGATGTTACAAGAATGCAGGAGTGGTCACAGTGAACCTGATGAGAGGTTCTTTTTATGCATAAAATGGCATCTGTTATCATGTACCTCCAGAAAGCACAGGCAAAAAGCAAACATACAGCAATAGTGCCTTGGTACACCCTCCTGTATCTGTTGGTGTGCAGCTGGGGACCACATAAGCAGAAGGTGACATTTAGTATTGCAAGTTTTCACTGCTCTTTGAGCTCCATGTAGATTCTCCTGATAACCAGAGGCTGTGGTGTAGGTTTTGGCCTGTAAAACCCTGTCTACTATCCACCTACCTACTGCCATCCTGAGACTGCAATAGGACCTTAAGACATAGTGGTACAAATGGTGGTGGCAATGAGACCATTTCCTGTGACAAACTCTTGGCTTATTTTCCCATTACTTACAGTAAAACAGAATTGTGGGTTTCCGGGGAGTCCATATGATGAGGTGTCTGGGAAGGGCAGAAGCTATGGTGTTGAGAACAAGACTTTAGTTTTTCTTACTTCAACTACTGAGTTTTGTGCAACAATGATGTGTGATAGCTTCATGGTGCTATAAACCTTATGTTTAATAGAATACTTAGGACTTTTGCACTAATACATTGTTCTGTTGTTGAGTAAAAAGCACTAAAAAGTAGTAATGTTACTGACAGCTATCAACAAATAAAACCTGTGGAAGTAGTAGTGGTCTGGGCCATGATTTATATGGCAGAACAACCATTTGGAAGCTCCTGTCCATTGCTAACTCCTCTGAAGTTGTGCCAGTGCAGGGATGTGCTCTAAGCTAAGGGAAAAAAAAGGAAAATACTGAAACACCTTTAGCAGTTTTTCTTCTCTAAATTCAGGTTATTTTACAGATCCAAGTTAAAGGGTAGGTATAAACTGATTAAAGTGTTAAGATCTGCAGCATCCACAGTTCTGTTGTGATCTGCAGGTTAAAACATGCTGTGCAGACATGGCATAGAAAGCATTATTGATTTTCATGATAGAAAACTTTTAAAATAGAATAGAGAAATAGAATATAAGCCAAAACAGTCTAGTTGGCTTCTGAATAGTATTAATTTTACAGAATAAGCTAAAAAATCTAGAGTGAATAGGTAAATATTACTTATGTCAAGTCTTGGAAAACAGTTTGTAGTTTGGTTTATTGAAGCTTGAGTTTCTTTTCCTTGTTGCTATGCCTGTTAGTTTTCATGAATGGATTTGGACTGAATGACTTGAAATAATTAAATTTTTTTTCCATTGAATAACCATTCATAGTATTGATGGGCTAAAGAGTCAGTTTAAGACAACTGTTAACATAAAATAAGTGTGTAAGTTGTTAGCATTGAATACTCAAATATTAATTCTTACGTTAAGGTTCCATAAATACTTCTGGTCTAAAAAGAGGTTGCCTTGAGTTTCATAACAGTTTTACTGTGCAGATTGTGACTTTGGTGTTGTCAGAAAGAAGAACAAGTATTTGTTAAAGTTGAAACAGTAAAATAGCTGCCTGCTCTAGAAATTTGGTGGCTTTAAATGGATTATGGAGAGACACTTGCAGCTTCTGTTGAATTAGTATTTGCAAGTTTGTCTGCAAACCCCAAGCTGAAAAGAAGCAAAACGGTACTCAAAGTCTCATAGAATTTTTAAGGTTGGAAAAGACTTCCATGATCAAGTCCAGTCTTTGACCTAATACCACCAAGTGCACTATGCCATTTCTCAAGGTACCATGTTTACTTGTTTTTTGAACAGTTCCAGGGATGGTGACTCCACTTCCCTGGGGATCCTGTCCCAATGCTTAAGCAGTTTCAGTGAACAAGTTTGTCCTAATATCCAACCCAATAAAGTAAATCTAAATCACATATGCAGAGTATGCAATATCTGGTCAACAGCAGAAAACATACTGTGGGCTTGTTTTTGAAAGTACTGAAAATTAAGTATTCAGCCGAAAATGATCTGATTGGCTTTTAAGAACTGCAGTTCTGTTACTTACTCATGGCACTGACTCAAGGCCAGGGTGTACCATGCAGGAACCTTAAATCTATAAAAACTGCTACCATAATCTCTGGAAGTCTTCAACAGGCTTTAAAATAATTGGAAGAAATCAATTGGATTAAATGTCCTTTCATTTTAAGGCAGAGTAACGTATTATATGTTAGGTAATATATTACTAACATGATGCTTGTTCTTAGTTTTGTTTAAAACCTGCTCTTAAGCTAATATGCAATACAACTACAACAAGGAAAGTTTTTGTGATGGAGTGAACTTCGAATATTCTTTATGGACTAATTTTATTTGTATCAAATGCTGGGATGACGAAGGGGTGTGTGAGAGGGCTTATTGTTGATTATGTACCCTGATTTTTTAATATGTTCCTTGATTTCACTCAAATGATTTTTAAAACCGTATTATATCTATAAAGATGAGTGTTTTTGTCATTATCCATCAGTTATTGGTGAGTACAAATTACATCAGCAAATGTAGTTGGAGCGCATTCTCTGTTACGCTAACTTTCTGTTTAAAAATTCCATAATAATATTAGATGAATTTGCCTTATTCATTTTCTAAAATAAGGGGGAGTATCTTTTGCCATCTAAAAGATAGATGACATAGGTCAGTAACTGAGCCCTGACCATTTCTCTGGTGTGTTTAGGAGTCCTGAACTGCAGCTCCTCTGCATAATGTCATTGCCAGAGAACATGATGGCTGTGCACACCCATGGGTGCCAGATGCAATTTAAATAAAAGCCCATGTAAAGGAGTATGGTATAGGCATTAATGGCATGAAAGGGTGAAGAGGGATCTGTGAAGCTCTCAGTCCTTGGGAACTGAAAGTAGGCAGAGGGATAGAAATTCATGGTGGGAATATGTTGCCATGCCAACCAAGTAATTTCTCTAACAGGAGGAAACTGGTAATGAATAACTGCTGAGTGGGAACTTTAAGAGAAAAACATGCTCTGTGCAAAACCAAAAGGTTACATTTTTGATAATCAACCTTCACCATTCCCCCTATGAAATTTTGCGCTGGCAATCTGTCTGTTGGAGCTTCCTGCTGTCCTGTACTAGACCCTGCTGTGCCCATCTGCTAATCTGGGAAGTGTCTGCCTGCGGTGTGGTGATGGGTACCAGTCCTGAGCCTGTGCCGCAGGCTGACCTGAGCCCTTTGTGAATCATTTCTCAAGCAGCTGTGAAAGCCAGATGTGGGTTTCACCAGTCTCTCTCTCTTAGTAGCTGTTTTGGGTGTTCCATTAAATCATTGACTAGCATATTTACTTTTTGTCTTTCCTATTTCTTCTAACACAATGTGAAAACTCTGCAGAGAAGTGCCATCTTTAAAAATATACTTCTTTCTAAACGCTGATATTCCATGTGTTCTGGAACTTGGACATGTATTGTTCATGTTTTGTCTGTAGTTCTTTATAGCCTTCTGATTTTATAAAAGAAGGAACAAAAAAAAATATTGAAACTTTATCTAAAATGCTGATTTTTCTTTTTGTTTGTTTTGGAGGATTTAGTAGTGCAAGGCATTTGCATTGCTTTACCTCCAGTGCCCTTAGAGCAGTCACCAGCTTGTGCTGTGATCTGTGTTTAGATGAATACTCCCACTATGACGGTTTGTGCACTTAGGGGTGGTATGAGCCACCTCTGGGATCAGAAGCAGCCAAACATCTTAGTAGGGAGTATCTCTGGATAAATTCGCCCCTGCTGAGTTCTGAGCTGCTGCAGCTAGGCTGCTGCTGGTCCCTGGCACTGCTGGTCTCTGGTATGGCCAGATAACATGGAATCATAGGGTGGTTTGGGTTGGAAGTTGGAACTTTTAGTTCCAGCCCCCTGGTATGGGCAGGGATACCTTCCACTAGATCGGGTTCCTCAAAGTCCTGTGTAACTTGGCCTGGAACAAATAGCTGTGCTGTGGATGGCTTGTGCTCTTCTGCTGCCTCCTCTCAATTCCCTGCTCCTTCTGTAGCATACACGCAAATCTCCGCTTTCTGTGCTTCTGTTTTAAATAATGACCTCTGCTTTTTTGGACTGGCTGCTTTACCAGCCTTAACAAGATTTAATACTCCTTGCAATAGTAGCCTTGCTATTAGTTGTAATGAAGGCTAGGTCAGACATTTGAAGAGGTTGTCCCATTCCTTTGTTCTTCCCATCTCTTTCCTTCCCCAGCCCCTCAACTGCCATTCCTGAACTGATGCTGGTAGCTGTGGGATTGCTTAGTGAGCTAGTTCAACTTCACAATGTGATGTCAAAGTAGCTTGGAGGAAGGGGGCGAAAAACCCAACAAAATTTTGACTTCCTTAGAAGTCAGGCAAATGCCAAAGTAGTCTCAAAGCAGAAGGAATGTCCAGGGAAGGGGCAGAGTGACAACACATGCTTGGATATATGCTACCCTAATTCATGGCTCGTGCTCTTAGTCATGCCATGTGGATGAAATGCTGTTTGGGCTTTGCTTTTGCTGTTTGCACGTGCTAAGTGACTGAACAAGGAGGGCTTTTTTTGACTCCAGCAAAAGACAGCTAAGTGACCCAGCATGAAAGAATGGAGCTGCCTGACAGCACGGCCTGTACTTACTAGGGTGATACGGAGATTTCTCTAAAACTCTGTTTTTTCTGATAGAATCTTCTGTTGTGTTTTTTGTTTTGTTTTTGAATCTGTTTTTCTGAGCACGAGAGATTGCACATGTAAAAGAACAGCAGTTCTCAGATGCCATGCCATGGAGAGCTGTGTCTGAGGCTCATCCTTTATAGCACCTCTGTGTAACCTGTGCTGTTGCTGGTAATGGAGTATATCAACATTTACAGCCACACAAGGATGAAGGCCGTTACGAGGGTGATGTATCTGTATGCTAGAAGTCTTGGGAGCATGTCATACAAAAAAAAAAAAAAAAATGTGTATATATATATATAAATTTAAAAAATTATTAAAATGCAGTGGCAGAGATCTTTTAAGATTTATTGCATCATTATCTCACATGAAACAGTAAGATTCTCCTGGCATGACTGAACAAAAACAGTAACATGAGAGTATCATTATTTATTTTGTCAACCTGCTGATTATCCCTAGACATTTCCAGAATCAAAGGCTTCCTCAGCAGTGAGGTCTTTTGTTTCACTTAGTTTCAGATACAGTCATTTCAAGGAGGGAAACTGGATCTACATCGCATTTTCTTCTCCAGTGTGTTCCATAGATGGGATGTTCATAGATGGGATGAACATAGATGTGTTCATCTTGAGTTAGTGAGGCTCTGTAAGTGGGTATGGTTTCTCCTCCTGGCTTCTTTTTGCTTCTTTAAAACCTGACAGATAGGCCCCTGATCAGTTGACTTGGAAGTTTACACTGAAGAAGCATAAAGATGGATCCCTTTCCTTAGTGACCTGGAGGAAGAACGAGCTCTATACAATATGTACCCACTGTTCTCAGTGTAATGAATCAGCAATTACAGCTGTCCACAGAACCTGGAGACTGCACAGCTCAAGATACAGCCCATGACATAATGCTGTTCTGTCTACAGTCATAGGTTTATTTTTTTGGGATCATTATTAAGGAGTAATAATAAAGTGCTAGTGTAATTCAGGAACTATCTGACGCTGCATGAGCCAGGGGTGTTGGACCAGACGACCCACTGTGGTCCTTTCAACTTGACCCATTATATGATTCTGTAATCTTAATATGTATCCCAAGAAAGGAACTTGAAATTAATGAACCCCCCATTTTTGTAAGGAGAGCTTTGTAACCTGAAGGTGATGCTCCAGACATGAAATTTCAATGTTTTAACATGGGTAGAGCCTATTGCTAGTGGAATGTTAAAATTAAGGTCACTGGCAAGTAGCAGAAGATACTTGTTCAGAAGAGCATTTAACATTCAGTGATCAGTAGGGATAATACTGTTATTGGTTGGACATTGTTACTGTTACATATAGCATGAAATTTTTGAAGCAGTTGCAACACCAGAGTTTTCAGTATGAGCCTAAGACTGTTCTCATTATGCATTTCTTGTTCCCAGTATTTTGTTTATCTATAGCACTTTGTGTATTTCTAGAGATGTTTCTTAAAATTCACTTACCAGTTTGCTCTAGGCAAAAAGTGGCTAAATTGAAGCTTTCAAAATAGTCCTCTTTGTATGAGATACAGATAAATATATTCATTTTGGTCTAGCTTCAGTTAAAGGCTTAGTCTAATTTTGAATTCAGGGTGCATCTCCTCCCAGGTAAATCATGTACTTTACAGCTACCCACTACTTCAAGTCTGACCTTGAGGAAGTCAAAGAACTTCTCATCATTCACATAAAGCTTGGATAAGGGAAGAAAAAGGAAGGTTGAACTCTGCTGGGCCCAAGGGAAGCACTCATGTCACGAATACCCAGAACATCTTAATCTGGTCAGATGTTAGGTGGAGAACCTTATCTGAGCTCAGTTGTCAGGGAAGAATGTATGGAGGAGAGTTTATCTGGGCTAACCAGCCTCTAAGTCAGAAAGGAATTAATAGATGAAAAACAACTGCTTCCATTGTGCCCTGATAAGAACAAGAAGCCTGCGCCTTTTGCAATACTCAGGTATTTGTTTTGTTGCTCTGTTTGGGGAGTGAGGTCAATACTGCTCTGGATGATGTCCAAATGAACTTTGTGTCCCTAGTAGGAAAAACCAGCTTTTCATCCAGTATATCTGGTTTCATCTTCACTATGTTACACTAACCGCTTTGTAATGTTTCCTCAGTCTAAAAATCAAGGTTAAGATATGGTCACCAACCTGTGTGTTTCACTACTCTTCTTAGATTTAAGTGCATCTTTTTTAATAAATGCTTGACAAGCTGTTGATTAGATTGGTATCCAAATGGTATCTAACTGAGTACATGGCATGACATTGAGTGGTAATATCCATAAAGGAGCTTAGCTGACACTTAACCTTTGTTACGTGGGCATGTGGTGAAGCATACTGTGCGTTAAAGCAGTTTATGGTTCCAGCCTGGTTGTGTGGAGTGAAGTGATAGCAGTAGCAGGCTGATTTATTTAGAAACCTCATAACCACCCTGGTGAGTCAAGCCAAAGGTCCATTTGACCACACAGTGTAGCAGGATCCCCAACAGGTGAAGAAAACAGGGAAGATGGAAGATGTCCATGTTGTGTGATCCTTCCTTGAACATAACTTTGATCAGTCAGCATTTTTTAGGTGATTTTAAGCCCATTGCTATACTTTAGCCATTGCATTTAATAGCCACTAATGAGCTCTTCCCAGTAAAACTGCTTAATCCATCTTTTAACTCGTCTGAGTTTTTTTCTGGGATGCCTGTGGCAATGTGGTGGCAAATGTAGACTACTTTTCAGTAGACTTATTTTGCAGCTGTTGTCCACAAGTTGCACTAGGTTTTATGTTGTGAAGAACAGCTTCCGTGTCAGTTATTTTTTGGATGTTTATCATAGGACTTCAGTCATCATTTTCCAAAACGTAAGCATATTACCTACTTTATATATCCTTGAACATTCATGTCTTACATCAACCTTGTAAATGTATGCTAACATACATTTTTAAATATTGGGTTCAGTGTTCTTCTTCAGTAAGTTTTTAAATGTTAAACAGCAGTGTCTGAGCTAATCATCCTTAATCTCTAGGACCGGCAAGACAAAAATCCTCTGGCCCCTTGATTTTTTACCACTGGGTAGAATGGATATGGTAAACCAGTGCAGGTTAAGGTGTCAAACACATCAATAGCTCCAGGGTGGCTGTGCTACTGGCCCAAGCTGGGGACAGTTAGAAATGGTGGTAATGCCTCTGTTAATATTTAGGAAGAGGAAAGAAATACTGCACAGATATATTTGCAGCCAGAGAAGAGTATGGTGAGAATGTGTCAGAAGAACATCCCTGCAGACACCAAGGTCAGTGGAGAAGGAGGGGGGAGGAGGATGCCAGAGCTGAGATTTCCCTGCAGACCATGATGAAGTAGCTGCTCCCTGCAGCCTGTGGAGGTCCATGGGGATGTAGAGATCCACCTGTAGCCTGAGGAGACCAACACCCCAGCAGGGGAATGCCTAGAAGGCAGCTGTGACTCATGGGAAGCCCATGCTGGAGTAGGTTTCCTGGTAGGATTTGTGACCCTTTGGGGGACCCATGTTGGAGCAGGCTGTGCCTGGAAGACTGCAGCTTGTGGAAGAGTGACCCCACGTTGGAGCAGTTTGTGGAGAACTGTTGCCTGTAGGATGGACCCAGTGGAAAAGTCTGTGGAAGACTGTGTCCTTTGGAAGGGACCCCACACTGGAGCAGGGGAAGGACTCTTCTCCCTTGGGAAGAAGAGGGAAAAATGTGTGATGAACCGATAGTAACTCACATTCTCAGTCTCCCTGTGCTGCTGCTGAAGTAGAGCTGAGGAAGGGGTGGAGGAAATGTGTTTTTAAGATTTATTTTACATCTTGTTATCCTGCTCTGATTATTTTAGTGATAAATTCAGTTGATATCCACAGTTTCAATCTGTTTTGCCCATGATGGTATTTGGTGAGTGATCTCTCCCTGTCCTTATCTGAACCCATGAACCCTTCTTTGTGTTTTCTCTGCCCTATCCACTTGTAGAGGGGAGTGATAGAGCAACTTTGGTGTGTGCCTGGCATCCAGCCAGGCTCAACCCACTACAGATTTCTAATGAGTTTTCATGCTTTTAAGTTTTGGTCAGCTTAAATCAAAAATGTTACCAAAAATTCCCCAGCCCCTGCCAAACCCAGGAAAGTCCTTAATGGAGTTCATTCTTGAAAGATAGGAGGTTATAACCGTTTTGCCAATGTCTGTCTTCCATGCAGCACTTAAAAGATTGGGTTATACTTCATATACCATAACCTGGTATCTTCTTGAAGGAAATGTTTTGTTTCCCAGGAGAGCTGCTGTAATATAACCCAGGACAGCTACATTTACATGTCCAGTTTACAGGTCATCCTTGTATATGCATGGTAAGGGTTACTTCTCCCATATGCATTTTGTGGCATTACCTTGTTGCTCAGTTTTGCAAGATAATTCTGCAAGTCTTTGTAAATGGATATTGGATAAAATGAATATAAGGAAAGTCTCTGAATTGTGACTTAGAAACTAGAAATGCCATATGTTAAGTGTTCTTTAAAGGGCCAAGAATACTACATATTAAGTAACATGACCTTTAGTGCCAATCTCTTGATGTAATTAGCATCGGTCTTCTCACTTAAGCAACTTCTGTATGTCAAGTGGCAAGTTCTTTCTTGGCATGGTGTTGCTGAGTGTGAAGCCCTCTTGCCTAGGCAGTGTAACTGTGCACGTTGTGCTTTGGCTGTTACTTCACTTTTTCAGTGATTCTGGGCTTGATTGGATGGAAAGTATATTTTTAAAAATACCCTTTCTGCATTTACTTTGAGATGTAAAAAATATCCCTCAGAAATCACAGGACTATACGTCTTATATCTGGAAAATGCTAATGAGTTTATTGGTTATTTATTTAAATAGATGCACTGTTTGCAAATACATTGTTTGCAAAGTCAGTGACATGACCAGAGGCCATTTGCTGTACAGCTAAATGCTGCTTGATTGTTTGTAGCTCTCTTATTGTTCTTAATTTGAACTAGATTGAACTTAGGATCTGCAGAGATCTTAGCTTGTTGTTTAATTAAAAAATTATGCTACTTTTTTTGACCTGCTTACCTGTGCCTGCTGTTCATAAGGGATCATTTGGGTATAATACATCTTAAATTAAACCTTGTGAGTTTCCACTCTTATTCAGCTATTCGTATTTTAACTTCTTCAGCTTCTGACGTGTAACCCTCCTTTTCTTCTACATGAAATTCGTCTTTGGCTTTACTGCTCCGTCTTTGAGTCCATTTAGTTTGGTGGGTGTTTTTCTCACATCCATGCAGCCTCATCCTTGTGGCACTTCCATGTGAAAGAGGATTTCTCGAGAGGAAGGCTAGCAGGACAAGCAACATATTTCTTGCACCCTGCTGGGGACAGAAGTGGAGCTTCTGGAGGCATCAATTCCTCTACACTCCAGGGTCTTGGCTTCCCATGGTGTTGAGGCCTGGTTGGTAGGTTTTTGTAGCAGTGGGGAATTCAGTAAACTTTGAACTTGGGTTGAATTATTTCCACTATGACATGAATAAGGAAGCGTTAGTATTACTTGAAGTGTTTGAGTGTATTTTCCAGAGGAAATGGAGCATTGAACAGTCACCTGTGACAGTGGCATAACGAGTACAGTATGCTGTCTTGTTCATTGATGGTTGGTTGTCATGAGCACTGGACGAATGGAGAACTTTGCACAAGTGATAGTGTGCAATCACATAAATGACACACAGGGAAAATGTTTTAGGAACTGTGGTACAGTAAAGTCATCCATGCATGGTCCTGTTGATCCCACTGGGATTACTGACAGAAGGCACCACTGAATGTGAGTTGATGATACAGGAATCTGGCTGCTCAAGCAGATGTGAGTGCCCCTTTTATGTTGCCCTCAGACCCCTACTTCATTTCATTGCCACCATCCCATGGTATACGCCAGTACTGTGCCAGCACACAGTATCCTCCTACCTTGTCGTCTTGGCTGCACATGGTTCACCTCAAGATCCTTCCTTACCACCAGCAGTAGTATTCCTAGTGCATCAGATTGAGGAATGGATATACAAGAAAAATGATAAATTTTTTAGGGAGAAAGAGGTGATTTTCAGTCTACCAGTTCCCTAGTGCTGGTATGCGAGTCCCTATGGCATCATGATGGAGGAGGCAAGTTGGGTGCAGGAGGGCAGTGGGGTTGCTGCCTCTTGTAATACCAGGTTTTAATATCATTTTGTACTGATGTGATGCAAATGCTACTCATGGTTAAAAAAGATGAAGGTGATGAGTTAAGTCCTTACCTGGTGGTAGCTAGGCCACTTGTTGTAATACAAAGATTTTCAACCTGAAGGCCTATTCTCCAGTATTTATAATTTTAAAGTCTGCATAAAAAGCATATCCCTTTGCTTACTAAGAGTGGGGTTCTTTTAACTGGAGGGAATAGGATCAAGAAACAAAAGAAGGATGTAAAAAAGAAGAGATAAGATTGCCCTTTGTTCCAAAAATATGTGGTTTTCGTTGTTGACTGAACTCAGTGTTACTTCTGGGCAGCAATCACAGATTTTCTAGAGTCTGTGGAGAGATTTCCACAAATTTATGTGAGTCAGCAGTTCAGAAATAGAACCTAAATTGCTGTTCACAGTCTGGACAGCCTGATAAAATTACTTTTTTTTTTTTTTATTTAGAGGTTACAAGGTATTAGAAAAATACAGAAAAATATAGAAAATATTTTTGTTACGATTTTGTTTATCTGAGAAACTCTACTTAGAGGCTTTTCATTAACAGATACGGTTCATACTAGGTAAGCACCAGCAGCAGGAGCTTTGTATTTCCTGGAATTCTTTTTAAGTCTGTTTTTCTATGAGTTTCAAGTTTAGTTCATGCTAAAGAGGTTGCCTGTGCTTCTTTGGGCAGCAATCTTAATGATTCTCTTCAAAAGTCTATCATCAGATACTTGGAGACAAAAATTAATGTCACAATGTAGTAGGGAGAACTTCTGATTGGTCTTCTATTCAAAGGTTATTGGCAGTATGAGATATTGTCAGAGTAAGGAACATTTTCAGTTACATCCTCTATAATTTTGGAGAAGCAGTCAAAATGCTATTGTTAATTGTGAACAATCTAGCTTTCAAGCTTGGATCCCTCACTCTTCTGGAGTCCAGTGGTTCATACCTTAGCAGAGGTTAATTTCTTTCTTCATTTATATGAAATAAGTAAATTGAATATTATGCGCTTGGCTGTGTGGGTGTGTTTTGGATGTGATCTTAAAAACAGATCCTGTTTATTCTGTGTGGGTGTTAAAGATGCCCCTGTTATGCTATATGTTGTTTGCAAGTTACTTAGTACCATCTACCCTTTGAGATGACTGCATTTCAGTAGTGTTAAATGTACATAGTGGCAAAATGTTTTGGGATCCTTCAGAGCAGTCTTCCACATGAGACTTATCTGTTGCACACGTTTATTGTGCCTGTTGCTGTAGTGTTACACACCATTTGTCATCGTTGTTTATTGCATTTGTGATAATGTTAATCACATAGCTTCTGAAAGTAATCATCTGTTTAATATTTTGAGCTGGCGTGGTTTTGAGTTTCATTCAGACTTTCATAATGATGTGGAGAAATTTAGCTGTGAATTGCTCCCTGGCCTTCAGAAAGTGCATTAGTGATTGCTGGGAGCCTTGACTTATCAGTGTTACTGAAGCAAGCTGCAGATATGTGAGACTTCGTGGAATAAAAGCCATGCAACATCAGGCAATATTCAATTTTCTGGAAGTCCAGGATTTTACCCTTTTATGTAGCGTTTGTGACTCCTTTGGAATCCCTCAAAGTCAGATAAAATTATCATTTATAAAAGTCTTATTGGGCTGAGTTAGTCCATAATTTGCACTAATACTCAAAGAAAAGCATAATAATAGGTTAATACAGAGGTAATGTGTGGAGCTAAAGACAGCTTGGCCTGCAGATATTTCCATGGCAACAGAAAGGTCCCTACAGATGTCTTCTTTCTAAACCTGATGCTGTTTATTAAAGGCTGTCTGTAGTACAATCTGTAATTATCATTAGCTAAAGAAAGGTTGTGAACGTGGGTGTACTGCTTGGCTGATGCTCTCTGACTGATTTGTTTAGCACAGCTTTGAAATACAGTTATAAAAGAATATTAAAAACCTGAGATCATTTAGCAGTTTCTCTCTGCAGGTAAGCTGAGACTTCACTTGAGACTGTTTGACACTTGGACTAATCTGAATGAAGTATCCGAACAGCAGTACAAGGACAATAGTTTGAAATGTTGACAAACTCTTTTGGCGCTATGATTATTAAAGAACATGAGAAGCATGCTGGAGAAATTAAATGCAGAGCTGCAGATAGTAAGGGATGTAGTGCACAACAAAATATTGTTTTGTAAATAGCAAAAGGCTTCTGTAAGTAAAGGGAGACAAAGGAAACATAAGACTGTTATCTGGAGGAGAAACTGGGAAAATAATTGAAGACAGAAGTTGGAATAATAATCTACCTGTCTTCTGTCTTTACAAAGAGGGTTGATTGGGATCAGTTACCTAGCATGGGTTGAAGCTAACCCTTAGCAAGGTGGAAGGAACACAGGAGTTTATTCTTTTCTACCCAAACAACTAATTGAAGCAGTTTTGAGTCCAAGAACACTTACCTTGTCAAAACTATAAAGGACAGGTGATATCCCAAAAGAGGGCACATAGAGAGTAAATATGTTCTTAAGAGAGACAAAGAAAGAAGATCTTGGGATTGTAGACCATTCAGACAAATTTGGAATGAAAGATTCTCAGACACATAACTCTTCAAAAGCATGTGCTCATGAGTAAATATAATGTTTTATGACAGTTTTGTAATAAAGCACACAGACTTTGTCTTCTAGTTGATTACAGTACTGAGGAGAAAAAAATGTAACAATGGAATATCGTGAGCTTCTGAAATGGACTTTATGAAATGTCTTCTTGAGATAGAATGGCTTCATGACACTGTCGCTCAGAGAGGGTGAAAGAACAATCCAAGTGCTTCTTCTCGACTTCAGTAAGATTCCGACTGGAGTCACACACAACATCTCAGAAACAATATGGAAGTTTTACAGCGTATATGAAATTATTAGTGTGGATGACTGCTAACATAAGCTATCACAAGCATGTGATATGGATGACTGCAAACAGATTAAATGGTGGTGGTAGTTTGTCTAACAATGGGATATGTATCTGGTGGGGTTATCAAATTACAGATAGTAGGATGCTGTTGAACATAACCATAGGACCACAGGATAGTTGGGATAGGAAGGCACTTCAGGAGCAGGACCACCCAGAACAGGTTGTTCAAGGCTGTATTCAGTCCATGCATGCATATCGCCAAGGATGGAGGCTCCACAACCTTTCCTGGCAACTTGCTCCAGTGTTTGATCATCCTAATAGTACAAAAGGTTTTTTCTTATGTTTAAATGGAATTTTCTGTGCTTCAGTTTATGCCATTTCTTCTTGTCCTACTGAGCACCACTGAGAAAGGTTAGGCTCCATCTTCTCTACTCCCTCTCATAGGTATTTGCTATCAACAGTAAGATCCTTCCAAATTCTCTTTCCTTGTGGCTATGCAAGTGCTGTAGTTTAGGAATGGTATTCTCCGCTTTAGTACCCACACTAAAACTAAATACTAAAAATAAAAAAAAAAATAGTTCTGCTTGTTCCCCTTCCTCTCCATCCCTAAGGTGGGCTGGCGAAGAAGAATTGGAGGCACAAAAGGCAAAGGTCATGGGTTGAGGTAAGAACAATGGGCAGGAAACAGCAGTGAGGTAAGAAAACAAACAGTAACAGCAAGAACGTTAATAACAAAAGTGTACAAAAGAAAGTGATTTGCAAGCAAAAAATGCTCACTGTGAAGCTCAGCTTGACCCTAGCCATGTCACCACAACCACTCTCTCCAGTATGGAACTGGTGTTACCCAGCTGCTCCTTCCAGTACGGAACCGGCATTACCCAGCTGCTCTCTCCAGTACAGAATCGATGTTACCCACCTGCTCTCTCCAGTACAGAATCAATGTTACCCACCTGCTCTCTCCAGTATGGAACTGACGTTACCCAGCCGCTCTCTCCAGTACAGAACTGATGTTACCCATCTGCTCTCTCCACTATGAAACTGGTGTTACCCAACTGCTCTCTCCAGTATGGAACCGGCTTTACCCAACTGCTCTCTCCAGTACAGAATCGATGTTACCCAACTGTTCTCTCCAGTACAGAATCGATGTTACCCAGCTGCCCTCTCCAGTATGGAACCGGCTTTACCCACCTGTTCTCTCCAGTACAGAATCGATGTTACCCACCTGTACTCTCCAGTACAGAATCGATGTTACCCAACTGCTCTCTCCAGTACAGAATCGATGTTACCCACCTGCTCTCTCCAGTATGGAACTGGTGTTACCCACCTGCTCTCTCCAGTACGGAACTGACGTTACCCAACTGCTCTCTCTGGTACGGAGCCAACGTTACCCAGCTGCTCTCTCCGGTACGGAATGGACCTTACCCAGCTGCTCTTTCCAGTACAGAACCAGCGTTACCCAACTGCTCCCTCCAGCTCACAACCAGTTAACCCAGCTGTTCCCTCTGGCTTGGAACTGATGTTTCCCAACAGTTCCCTCTAGCTGGGAACCACCACTGCACTGACAAGTGACTGAAAGGAACCCCATCTCCCTAGAAGAGACTCCCTTCTCCCCTTGCCCCTGGCAATGACACGAAGTGGTATAGAATAAACTTCCATGTCCTGGCCATGCCCCTTCCCTTCTACTGCAGAAATTGACGCTGTCTTAGCCAGAACCAAGACAGCAAAGCTGGACTGAAAGCATTACAGAAGACCAGATTAAAATTGGTAAACTGGAGGTGAGATCCAGAATCATTTGAGAGGAATGTCAGTACAGAAAAATAGCAAATAATTTTAGACTGGGAAATCAAGTCAGTAAATGTATAGCATAAACTAATTGGATAGAAGAAGTTTGATGGTAAACATTCATTTAGTCTAGAAAGGAGAAAAAAGGGCAATATCAAATTTTTTAAAGGTTTTTTATAGGCAGCAAAGTATTTCAAGCTCTCTCAGAGTATGGTGAAAAAGTTTAGCTTTCCCAGGAGAAAACATCTCATCTTTGACGAGAGCTAAGCTCTATTAACAGGTCATCTTCTAAGGTTGTAAAACCTTACTTCTCAGTTTTAACATTTAAGTTGAACAAACCTTTCTGAAGCTATTTGATTGAACTTCTAGGACAACAGAAGTAATTAGATTCTACCTTATTATCAGGTGCAATCTTATATTTCTGTGCTGCTGGGATCTTCTACAAAGTGGCTTTTCATTGTGAGAGTTTGGATATCTTTTGAATATGCTTTAGGATGTAGTCTGTCACTGTTACGTTAGAATTTGGTTTTTTTAAAGGTTTTGCCTAGTTTTCAGTTAGGAACTGAAGCAAATTTTTAAACCTAAGTCAGCTGTCAGAATTAGGGTGATCCTATAACTCCTGGTAGTGTACGCACATCTGATTAGGGGCCAACTCTGTCATTACTAGAGGAAAACATTTAGCAGCAGTCCATTTTACAATGTTAATAAATTATGCCCTCATGAGTTTTGCTCACTTGTTTGCCTAGAACTGACATTTAAAATTGTAGCTCAGTCAGAAGATGTTAGTTGATATTCATGGTAAGGTCCACATCTGCATTTGAAATGTAGTGATTTTGGCAGCTAGGTAAACAGCGAGTAAGAGGGGTGGAGAAATGCGGAAAATAGATTTGTGAAATTATTTTTTTATAATAATATCTTGCATGAATAATATGGTACAGTGCTCATCTGTTCATATTGATAGAGAGGAATTTTGCATATTACTGTGGTACCTGATCTCAGCTGAGATGGGAGGAAGAATACACCACCTCAGTAGCAAAATCTGCTAAAAACAGAGAGATGTCTCTATGTACCTTAAGACGAGCATATCAACCTTTGATTTATTGCTAGCCTGTCTCAGCAGAGCTTTGCCAGTGCCTAATCAATGTCTGAAACTTTCCAAAAATTAAAGAGGAATTCTGACTGCTTCTACAGCATTTAAAATAAAAAGAAACTAGCTCAGACATAGAAGACAGAAGCTACATACAGTTGAGCAAATAATTTTACCTTGCTCTTTTTTCTTCTTGATCATCATTTTGGCATCTCTTGAAGATGATTTTATTTTATTGATTATTAAGTTAATTACAAATTATATCTGGGTTGGTGTCTGTGGGGAGAAGAAAAAAGCAGTGGTCTTGAAAGCACAGGGCTGTTCCTTGATCCTTGTGAACCCCAGAGCATTTTGTTTCACTTAACTTTCTCAGCGCCTTACAACTATTTTGTGTTTAATTGCTGCTTGCCTTAATTGCAGGAAGATTCCTGGGGGGTTGTCAATTTTATTTGAATTAGACAGTGATGGTTGCACAGTTCGAGAAGTGTGAAAGCGGAGATCCTGATTACTTGCTCGAGGCTAGTCAGTCTCTGTGTTGAATGGCAAGCTGACATATTTACTTTTTAACCATGTTTCATGCTGAATACACTTCCTTAATGTTGTAAGGGCTTAATCATCTACTAGTTTTTAATAAAAATGAAAACAAAACCCCCAAGTCTTTATTTGTAAAGCTTTTGTTTGTAAATTAAATGGAGAATGAAGGGGACACTTGCCTTAACCTTTGTGCTTCATGTAAGTATGGATAAAGTGACTGATGCAGCTATAGTCTCTGGCATCTGTAGATGAGGTGAGTAACACAATGCAGTCAATATAGTTCTTCCTTCCCTAGTGGTATTTGCAGTGGCAGTTTGGATTTTGTATTGTCTTGGGATGTAGAAAATTCTGTGACAGGACAGGAGCCCCTTCCTGTAGGAGTTTGTCCTGTTTCTGGGTACCTAAGCCTGAAAGAAAAACCTGTCCTTTATTCTGTAGAATAATCAGTGCAAAAGCATGTCTGTATTTGAACACATAGCTATTTCAGTTTATTTTCCAAGTGTTCTACAGCAGAAGAGTGGCTAAATCCATATTGATTTAAACTCACCACAGTTTCTGTCAGGTACAGCAGGATGCAGGAGGGCTTTTCTGAAGGATTTTGGTGTCTCAAAGTTGTACATGACCAAAGCCAAGGCATTTGAATGTGACACTATGTTTTATATTGATTGCTTGCTTGTACATCATAGGTGTCAGAGAAATACATGGGTTTTATGTCCTGTTTGCATGTCCCGGTCATAATTATAATCAAAAAAGGGCAGTGGTATATTTGGTGTTAACGTAAGTGTGAAGTTTGCATTCTCAGCTCTGTAGGAGTTACAAACATCTAGCAGTGCTATAGTCAGAGCAGTGCTGGAGTGAACTGGGGGGTCTGGGCACTGTGGATTTGTGGATACTTTCAGGTCTTTTCATAAATAGTCTTTGAAAACAAAAATATCATGGCAGGAATTGTGTTTCACCTATTGTGTTTTCTGATGTGCTGTTGTGTTTTAGATACTTAAAGCAATGTGGCCACTGCTTGCAACTCAAAACACAAATGAAAGAAATCCCAATGTTTTTCTTTCAAGTGCTGCATTCTGCTGTTTCACACACTCTGTGCATGTCCAAATCAACCTGCTGCTTGGCATTTCACTCTTCCCTGGTCAGTTAAGGTAACTGCTTAGCTTCAAGTGTTGCAAAGAAAATGAGCTTCATACACTTGCATGTAAACGCTTAGATAATTTCAAAGTTGGTTGTAGACAAGCTTGATTTCAAGATACCTTCCTGTAGCAGGCATTGTAATGGGTTTCTGAATGGTGTCAAACTGCAGGGCTGCTGTTATGTGAAAGAATTGTGTTTATTACTGCTGGAAAGTAGTAGTGAAAAGGACTTTGAAAGGAAATTGATAGTTAGCCAGCAAGGGATCAGAGTTGAAAGTGCCTGAACAATGAGGGTGCTCTGGAAAATACGCAAGTTTTAGAGGTGCAGGGAGTTAACACATCAGTAGGCTTTGCTGTACCGTGTGAGTCTGAGTGCGCAATCTAATTTTTGCAAGCATGTCAGCTTTACAGTGAATGGGGTTCAAATGTCAAAACTCAAGATACATCTGTCTGCGGGATTCCAGCTATACTACAATGAAGATTTAGCTTAACAGTAGTAAAAATAACCCCAAATGTTGCCTAATGGAAGTTACTGGAAAAATACTGAACCAGTATATTTCACTTACTTCGTAGAAGCTTGCTATGCTGTAGCTGGTGGGGGGGAAGAAGAAAGAAAGCCCTAAAGAAGGAGTGTGAGTCAGAGTATCTGTCATGATACTGCTTTCTTTTTAAAAGAAACTGCTTGTTACTGAATAGAAAAAAAAAAAAGATGTCTGTGGGTTTGGTTTCTTTCTTTGCTTCCTTACTTGTATTTTTTCAAACATTCTAGATTGAATGGAGTGTTAGAGGATCACTTTCTCCTTGTTTTCTACATCACCTTTGGCATGGAAAAGTTGAGAGACACTAAACAAGTGTAGTCCTTGGAAGTGTTTTGGGTTTAGATTGCCTGTACAGACAAGTTTCTGGATTCTTTGGCTTCTGGATTCTTGGTGCATATATTTGGTTGAATCCACTCACCAGGACTCAGGGAAACTCTGAAGGTGTCTGCTGTTGAATTTTCAGTATTTACATTATGTATTTCCTGACTTCAGCTATTGAAATTCATAATCTTTGCCCCATGTCTGTGGCTGTGGGTAGAACATTTGTTTATGCAGGCAAAAAAACCCCCGTCAAGAACATCATCTAATTTTTGTGAAGTTTTCAGTTTCAGACTAGCAGCTCTTTTTTTTGAGATCAGAATCAAACCCTGTTCCCACAGAGTTTTGGTAGTGATTGAAAACAGCTCCTGATTTAAAAATTGGCTTTTCCTTGATGGAGAACTTCTGGTATCAAATTTAATCTCTCTTCTGCTGTTCCAGTGGTTGGACTAGCATGTCTGGGAAGAAAGTCCAAGTAAATTTTGGAAGATATTGCACAACAGCATGAATCAGTAATTCTGGATAAGAAGGTAGGTTCAGGGACAGAGGTGGGGAGCTAGTGAGAAGACTGTGCTCTTATTATGCCTTAAGGATGGAGTGTAGGGTAGAGCAAGGAGAAGGCTGTGCTTTGTGATCTCTGTGGGTGGCAAGAGATAATGTTTAATGTGTGGGAATGGCCTTTAGGGACATAGTCTTTATAGTGGTATCTGATTTAAAACTAAAGATATGACTTGCTGCAGCCCTCTAAGATACCTTGTAATTCTGTGCCCTCACATCTGCTCCAAGAGCCACATGATGATGTTTGATAGAAATGGATTTAGCTGCTGTTGTAACTGGAAATGCCATATCTGTTATTTCCCTCAGGCTTGCATTTTTCTTTGGTCTGTCTGTCCCCAGATGTCCTTCTGTGGCATCTCCTGTAAATGCAATTCTTTTCCCTCTGTAACTGCAAACCAGGAGCTGTCTATAGTTACCTCTACTTCTGTCCAGTTCTGGCAAGAAGATAGAAGTGATAATCTTTCCAGAAACTTTGTTGCATTCCTCAAAACACATAAAGTATTTCAGTTACTTCTGAAATGTCTTTACTATGCTTTTAATGCTGAGTTGGGTAGTGTTGAAGAAATATAAAGCCAGTAAAACTAGGGTCTGTTAGGAAAGGAGATATTTTGATCATATCAAGATGATCAGAAATGTGTGAAGAAATGTATGAAGAAGGAAAATATAGACCATGCTTCTCTCAGAAGGACTTGTAGTTGACTACATTAAAGTGGCTGATGGTTCACTAGAGAGCTGACAATGCTCCCAGTGCAACCTAGGCCTTTGCTGAGGGACATATCCTGTTGGATAAAATCGCATATGTGGGCCGACTCCTAGGAAATAAACTTATGAACTTGCATTAATTACTGACACATTCTCTTTGAAGACTACTGGAATACCCAAAGGAACAAACTGATGTAAAATTCATGTCAGAGTTTTCTTTAAATGGATCCTTTTCTAATAATACTGTAAATTCAGTGAATTATGTATGCTGTGTATGGGGGAGGTGCATGGACGTAGCACCGAGGGAATAGAGCTGAGGTGAGGGGCATGTCCTTATTTCTTAGAAGCCTCCTTGGCCAGTAATATTAAGGAAGCAGCACAGGAGTATTTAACTCATGTTTGACATTGCCCTACAGTCTCCATCTTTGCAAGTTTGGTAATTTTTAGGTGTTTGGATTTGTTGTTTTAAACTTGCACCTTGTAAAAAGAATGATTAATGCAATTTGCAAGTATAAAAAGCTTTTGGAATTGAGAATGGTTTATTTCTGAGTGCTTTTTGCCTCTTTAGTTGCGATGATTTCAATAATGTCTGAAGATTAAACTTCTTTACTTTCTCTGGTGGATAAATCAATGACAGGATCAAAACACTGAAAAGCGGGATCAGGAACTGTTTGACCTGTCTTGAAGACTGAGACAGAACAAAGCTTCTTAGATTTCTTCTGCTTGCATACATTTTCCGTGTTACTTTTTGTGAACCTTTTAATTGATTTATTTCTCTGTTAGCAGAAATTCTTGTGCCTTGAGCTTTACAAGTTGGAAACTCAGATGTGTCCTACAAACCTAAGAATTTTCCTTGGAAATGCAGTCATTTGGTAACCTTGAGAAGATTTCTCAAAGATGGAACACATTCCAGTACAGAAGCTTTGCAAAGTTATGTTGTGTTTTGTTTCCAGGTCTTCTGAGTCCTTGAAGAGTTTTGAGAATGGTGTACTTCTGAGTTTCAGCTGTGCCTGAGCGGAGATCTTACTTGGGCATATCTGAAGGTATCAGAAATAGAGTTGGTTTGAAGGACAGACTATTTCAGTGGACTGCAATTTTCCAGAATTTTAAACGAGCACTGAATTTGCCCTGAGACATTCCCGTAGGTTCTGGTGAGGGCCATTTTACCCAAGTCAGTTCATTCATCTCCAGTGCAAAAAATGATGCAGAGGGTTTCTTGGGAAGTATGTGCCTTTGACGCTTTCCCCTTTCACTAATCTGTGCTGCAGGAGTTGGGAGGCTGGAGCAGAATAACCTTCTCTGGTTAACTGACAGAGAAGAAAGAAATGGAAGGAACCATTATTTTCTTGTCAAGATTTCCTTGAAACAAAGAGGTGTGGAATTATGCATGCTGAGGGGTGTCTTTGGTCCTTTGATTAACAGCAGAGGCCCAATTTCGCCATCAAAAGCATTCTTAATTATAAGCCGTGTTGAAAAGGCTGCCTTGAACGTAGAAGAAATGATATTGCAGAGCATGTCTGTGTTTGCTTAGGTGATCTGCAGGCATTTTGTTGGGAATGTTTTATTAAGAATATTGGAAGTACGGTGAGAGTAAAAGAGGAAACTAGAAATATGTTATTTATTTCACTTTAATCACAGCAAAAGGCGTTGCATCACTGAGGAACTCGAATAGCTGTTCCTGGCTTGAGTGTGAGAAATCTTCCTGCTTTGCTGCTGTAGCAAAGCCTGATATTCTCCCCCTGCAGCTGGTGACATAATGTGTATCACAAGGTCTTCCTCAAATAAAAGACATCCATCTTGGTTATTTTATGAGTCTGCTGATTAAAGAGATTTTATTGTAATTACTATGACTAAAAGGCTACGGCAGAAGATGGAAATGTTAATTTACAATCTGCTTGCTGACCAGGTGTCATGTGGTAATGGATTGGGACAGACTGTGGTTTGCAAATGGACCTGAATATTTGGAGCCACTAATTTGAAGTGGCAGATACGGTGCCATCATGCAGGTTTCAAAAGGGATGCATTTGATTAACCAGCTGCGGTGCAGAGTGGTTGTGTGACAGGTTGGTTGAGAAATGATCACCTTTGGTTTTACACTGGTGGCTGCCATGTACGTGCTAGAGGAGGAGAGGGAAGAAGCAGAAAGACAGATGAACAGGGCTTGAAGGTAAATCTCTGCCCTATAGTAAGCAGACTGTTCTCCAGATCCATCACAGCACTTACATTTCCAATTTCCATTAAACAACGGGGCTTTACATACCTATCTAGATATGTAGATCAGCTCATTAATTCTGTCTCTTAAATATGTGTATATAGTCACAGATATTGTATTTTTCCTGTAAAGCTGTAGCATTGGCCCTGCTCTTTTTTCAGAGGCCTTAAAACTCAGGATGCAAGATGTCAGGCACCCACACTCTGATATTGTGCCAAAAAATTTGAACATTTTATAGATGTGGGCTCAGGTGTTTCAGACAGTAATAGTTGTGGTAGCCTTATAGCAGTTTGAATGGGTTTTACTGTTTCTATGGAAATTTTGAAATAGAATATTCCATAGCAGAGGGATAATCCTTCCTGAAATCACCCATCTTGGTCTACATGTCCTGTTAAAAAGATTATCCTAATGTGTAAACTTACAAAAGAATTTTTACATATTTTAATTCTTTGTGTATGTTACTGAAACCTCATGTACAGGTTAATTTATTTGCGGTACTGTTGAGTCTTGTTACAGGCTCTTAATACATGACTGTACTGAAACTTGAATTGTGACTGCCTTGAACTAACAATAAGTTAAAATGTATTGTTTAAGTTCTTATTTTGAAAAGTGATATTATATCATGGAAAGAAAAGTTTGTGATGCAGAACACCTCATTGTTTGTATGGTGATTTCGAAGTAAAATTGTTCCATTGGTCACTGTAAAAGTACTGATGTATCCAATAGCATCCTGCAGAATTTTGTGAGTTTTTAAAAAAAACCCCTTTCTTCTGTTGTGTATGATAATTTAAGCATAGAAATTACATGCAAACTCAGGACAACTGGTAAAGGGGTGTTTAGGTAGACATTGTTGCTTTACAGAGCGATGTATGACATGTTTCTGTGTTATCCTTTAAATTATGTATAATTTGTAAACAATCAATTGCAATTGTGCTCCAGTGGTGACAGTGAAAAAGAGGAGTAGCAGTAGCCTTGTGGTTTTAGATCTGTTCTACACACTGAAGGATTGCAGGCTGGAAGCAACAAGTGTGTATTATATGTTAGGGATTTGTTTCTGGGAAATGGTCACCACAGTAAGTTTTATAGTCAGTACAAAAATATTTCTTGATGAATGTTGTGAGCAGCTACTGAATTTCTGAAGAAGATACAAAAAATAAGAAGCCAGAGCTGAAAAAGGCATCTTTGTGATTGGCCCCTAAGGAGCAGATTCATGAGCACAGCTTGAAATCTAATGGGATTAGAGCTGTTGTTATTAGAATTCACTCTTTTCTCTTTGATCTTTGACAGTGTTAGGACAATATTAGGCTTTTGGTGGTGTCATAAGCAGAAATGAGTTGGGAAGTCTCAAACTAAAATATTTATTGAAACATTGAGGGGAATAGTAATAAAAACGTAACTGGCTAAAAAAGAAGTGGTGCTTATTAGTGTTTTTTGGTAGTTTTTTCCTAAAGGGTTTGCAAAGGTAAAGAACCAGAAAAAATAGATACTTGAGTGAAGTCTTACATTTCAAAGAGAATTTTTCAGTTGTTCTGCAGGTCACTGAGTAGAAACACTGAGTCAAAGAATAGACCTGGCCTCAAAAAATTTGTCTTTATAATACATATCTTTATACTTACATCTTTTTATGTATAGATAAATAAACTATATAGTATGAATATAAGCACATATCTGTCTTTATACAATTATATTTAAATACTTTCAGTTATATTTTATACTTTGCATATCTCTGTGAAAGTAATAATTGTTGTTCCACTCTTCTTGATGGATCCCAAAATGAACTGATTTGCATTGGCCATTAATATAAACAGATGCATTCTCAGGCTCGAGCTTATATAAAAGCATTGCCACTTGTTGATGTCAGTTTAAATTCAGAATGAAAAGGACGGAGTAATTTGGTAGGTGGTGCCAAGGCAGATGTTTAAATTATGAGGTGCCTGTTTTGGGGTGGCAAAAGGAAATCTGCTCTGTTTGTTAGTGATTCTGGATGCCACCATAGTAAACACTAAAGCAAAAGCACTCATCTCACCCATTCACTACCCTGAAGCGTATATGATGTGTTTATTGACTTTGTCACATCTCTTAACGCTAAGGCAAAGTGTCAGTGGATCTGTTATAATTTTATTAGGATGTCATTTGTGATACAGCTGATATGCCACAGAAAATAGTTGCTGACCTATATGTAATTATCCTGTGACTAAGAGCACTGCTGTGGTGGAAATTTGTGTTCAAGAGACCATGGAGGATGTACCAAAAGCCTGGGTCAGTCCTTGAACTAATGCCAGATTCTGAGTTGAGAGGCGGGGGGGGGAGGAGGGCAATAAATCTTGACAGTGCACAGCACTGCTGAAGAGCACTTGCACTGTTGTGCCAAATAAAGATGCTGCACCTCACTGCCATCAGTGTGGGTTTGGAAGGTAGCTGCAGTGCCATTTCTGGTCCATGATGACATCGGGTAGGTCTCCTGGCCCTGGTCCCAGACAGCCTGTGGTGAGGCTGCCAAGGGCTTTGTGGGGAGCGTGATTTCGGAGATGTGCTTCAGCTGCGTGGATGAAAATATTATTCAGTCTTTTTTTTTTTCCCAATTTTCCAATTTTTGTGCATTTATTCAAGGTTTTGACAGAACGTGGAAGTATTATTTTGTGATGTGACTTGACTTCAATTTTAAGTGGCTCACAAGGAAGGAGATCTAGCTTTTTCCCTTGTTGCCATTGCTGACACCTTGCATACTTTCATTGGATCCTGAGTCTTTTTTTCACTAGGAAGGAAAAGGTGATCCTTATTGACTATAAACAGACTTTTGGGGATCTCCTGGCAAGTAGTCCCATATCTCTGGAGCTTGATGTGTGGCTGGCAAATGATAGTGAGCAGTGCTGCACACAGCAGCCTTTGGCCATAAGATATTCTGATCTCTCCAAAGCAGTCTCTTGACATGGCTCTACCAAGAGAGGTGTTCTTGTCCTGCCATCAGCCCCTTGCACAAAAGAGGTTTTCTGTGCAATGAATGTACCAGCACTGTGTGGCTGGGATAAAAGCGGTGATTCATCACCCAAAAATAAGTGCTGTGCTGATTATAGCTGCCAAATACTCAGTCATCAGTTTCCTCCCCGTTAAGCGTTTGCCACCTCTCTGACTGTGGTGTAAGCAGATGGAGGATGGCGAGAGTTAACCATTGATGAAGTCAGTCACTGCTGGAGCGAGCAATGGTCTTGCAGCTGCCCCAAGACTTTTGGGACGTGTGAGGCCAGGTCTGCAGTCCTCCCTGTTTTCTGGTAGTAATCTTGGTAGTTCAAGCAAGCAATAAGCTACAGCTCATTGTTCTTGGAGAAGAGTTAAATTTAGTAGCTATTAATGGTAATTAAATTTGGTTTTCATGTTTGTGGTCTTCTTAATCAGAAATTGTTATTCCATAAGGTGGACAGATTCAATACCTTGACTTCAGCGCCAGACTGAACTTGGTTTCAGGCACCTGTGCTATTTAGTAACCACACAGATGTTGTATTATCTTTCCATTTGTTTTATATCTATAGTATGTAAATCACAAATTGTATCAGGTTACATTGTGGCTTCAGTAGTATAAACTCAGGCAATATTTTAATTTTCAGTAGTTTTAGATACACTCTAAAACAGAAAAGACAGCAATTCACATGTGCCCTTCTCATTCTTTCTAATTGCTCATGTATTTTTAATTTTCCTTTTTAAAGATGTCTCCATCATGAATGCAAATAATGAACCTTACTCCATTTTATCAAAGTAATTCATTACTGTAGAGATATTTTTATTGTGCTGGTCACTTCAGAGTTTTCTGCTGAGAATAAATTGAAACACTTCACTGGTTTCTGCTATTAAATATGCTTAGTATCTGTAGTTCTCTTGATTGCCCTAAAGATGTTAATACCCTTCCTGGGAAAGCCAAGTTGAAGTTAAAATTCAGGGTTCTGAACATCCTTGAAGTCTAATGCCTTCTAAGAGCCTATAAATGGTGCATCATTTAAAGAAGAAGAAAAGAAGTATTTCTGAAGCATCCTATTGTCAACTCTGTTTTAGTTTGGATGAGTAACATTGAGCTCTTTGTGTTCCCTGCTGTGTTTTTAATATTTTTACTGCAGCTTCATTCTGACCTGTGTATACTTTTGGCCAAAAGTTAATTTGGATAAAATGAAAGGGATATTGGTACATGGAGGAAATCAGTTTTTTTCAATGAGATTTTCCTTTTATAGAGATACTTTGCTTCCCTTCTTCATTACCTACCCACCCTGCAGCTTGAGGTCTACAGTTAAGAGTTAGAAAGGAGCTGATTATACAGCTCCCAACATGTAATCTTGCTTATGTTTTGGAATGTTTTAATTAGGGTCAGAGATCTCTTTTTGCACCATACAGGTGGAATATTAGAAAAATCAAGGGATGCGTTTTCTTACCTTAGTTTTAGCCCATTTCAATGTGCATATGTAAGCTGGTAGCTGGACCTGGTTAATAAGGGGAAGCTTTTTTAGATGGAAGCCCAGATTCTCATGCTTTGGGGAGACAGCAGCCCCCACTCAGCCCCAGGAGCTCCTTGGCCTCTCCTGGCTCTAGTGATTATAGGCAAAGATTACTTTCCCATAGCTCACCTGTGAACAATTACATTGCAGACATTGAAATGCAGGATCAGGGAATATTGGCCTGTCTGCAGCCTGTTCATGGTACACCATTATGATGGCAGGTCCTAGTGGATCTTTTAAAACATTCAAAGTACACTCTCCCCAGATAGTCATACTTAGGTCTAACACACGTTGTAATAATAAAATCAATTTGACACACTCTTTTCACCATTAGTAAATTTTCTGGATTTTATCTTGTGTAATGTAGGTTATTGGTTTATTGACTCAACCTGTAGAGTTTTCTCGATGTTATTTGGTTAAGTTAACTTAAAATGAACTAAAACCCAGCTCTTAAAACTCACAGCAAGATTCCAAGAGGCATGTTGACCCATGAATACCATAAGTAGAGTAATATTTGATAACTTAAGTGCCTCTCAAATTTTCATAAGCTACTTACCTGTTAAGGAAGGAGATTTACCTGGATTAACTCAATAGCAGTAACATGCCAGAAATACCATGTTATGATAATTTAAACAGATTATATATTCTGTGTTTTAAGACATTTTATTCTTGGGTGGTTTTTTTTTTTTTTTATTTTCATGTATCCTTTTGCTTGAAGGAACAGAGTTCAGTGCTAGTTATGGTTTAGAGATCACCTTTCTCAAGAGATCTCTTCCCGTTTGTATGTTAAACATTTCTCTATAGGGCAAATGCAAGATCAGAAGTTTTAAAAGGAGGACTCGCTTTTCTGGATTTGCTTTCTTAGATCCTCTAGTTATGAACTAGGTGAACTAAATGAGTTAATCTATTCAAATTTCTCTCTGTTTCATGTAATTTTATTTTTTTTTTAATTCTCCCTTAGTTTTTACAGTGTTCTGTGTCATTACCAAAAATGTATATGGAAGGAAAATGAGTGGCATACTTCTCACTATTTATAAACCATGGATTTGACCTTTCTGACAAATCCGAAATATTGAAGGTGAGACCCAAAAACATCTCTTCCCCAGGAGGATTTGACTGCTTGTTTGAGTATAGCCTGACTAGTTCTTTTACTGCACAAAGCTGTCAGGGAAATACTGGAAAAAATGCCTCACATCATTCATAACCTTTCATGTAGGAGAGGCCTATTGAACTCAATACAAACTTAATGATAACTTTCCAAGCACCACCTTGTTACTGTATTTGTTGCCTTTGTCATACACAATTGCTACTGCAAGTGCTGTGTTATCATCCTAAGATTTATCTTGGTATCTTGAAAGAGTCATTAAGTAAACATAATTTTCCAAAGGTAACTGGTTTAGTCTCACAATGATAAACATATCCCTGCAAGGTAGTATCTGTTACTTTAGGATGTAAGGAGGATGTGATTTGAAATATCATAATTGTGGTGTATAATCAATATTTCTAAGATCAGATGTGTTAATATTTTTATGTATATAGAAGTATTTGAAGACAAATAGGATGAAGGCAAAACACAAGTTAGGTTTTACTTGCCCAACTTCTCCTTTTCTTAGATTTACATCTTATGTAATACTATAATTGATTTGTCTTGCTGCTGTTCCTAAATCTTTCACATTCAGGCACATCATGGCCAGCATCTTGAAAGAGCATTGATTCCTGAAGCAGGGTACAGTCTGCAAATTCTGGCCTAAACAAATGTTCTTTCTCTTTTGGGATCCTCAGTATAAATAAATAACCTGAGATTTCCCTCAATAGATTCACACATAAGGTGTTTAGAGGGTTTTTTTGGCAGGCAGCCGGCTCTACTATTTTAACTATCAGCCCTGTTGGGATGTATTTTTAATAGTCAGAGTGGATCGGTTGGTAAGCAGGCTTTCTTGGCCATTTACAAAGTGTTTCCCTCAGAACAGCAGTTGCTAATTGGTTCAGCAGCAGCCCTGGTCACTCTAAGCAATGCCTGTGTCCCACAGGACTGGTAACTGGGCTGATTCACCATCTAATGTTATGCTGAACACATCATATGTCATAAAATGAAATTACCTTCCTTTAATCTACAAGTACATCAGCCTTGTTGTATTCCTTCATTTAGCATAGTTACTGTAGGAAAGTCTTTGGGCTCGACCAGCTGGCTTTATAAAGACCAAATGAAGACTTTAAGTATGATAATAAACTTCCTTTGAATTTAATAAAATGCAGTATCTATGACAGATAGTAAAAGAAAACTGTTATTTTCATTCCCTGTGAGAAAGCTCATATGTTAAAAGGGAGAGAAGTGGCAAAAAATGGTGATCAATCGTGTAATTAGATTCCAGGATAATAAAGCTATTGATTATATTCTATGCAGGCATTGGATTAGTTACTAGTTAAATATAAAGAGCTGTCTAAGCTGTAAAGTCACTGGGTTTGAAGTTGAACAGTTCAAAAATGCTTAGTGCACTTGAGGCGTAGTCCCTTGTATATTAAAAAATTCTTTTAACCATGAAATGTGATAAAATACCTCATCTGTCTGTGTAGACCACCTCAGTTTATATGAACTGTGAGCCTTTCTATAAAAGTCTTGTAATGGGATTATAAAACCTTTTCACACCACTATTGTTGTGTTAGATGATGCCCATGTCAGCTAGCTACTTGGACACAGAGTCATAGGCAAGTGTTAATCTTTTCTTCTAATGTCCTACACAGTAAAATAAATGGGTGTTTAGGCTGATCTATTCCTTAAGTGGATCATCAATAGGGGTTTCAGTGACAGAATTCAAAAGTGAAATCCTTAAATCTTCTGTTTGACTACAAAAATCTGGGGGAATATCAGTGTTTTTATTAATAATATATTACATTTTCTTAAGGCCTAAAATCGTGTTTATGTGTTTGTGCACCCCTTAAAGGCAGAGCAGCTCAGTGCTGCATGCCTCTAATCAGGACTAGGAAGAGAGTTGGTGTGTATCTCTCCCATTGAGGGTATCTGACCTGGTGGTTGAAATCTTCAAAACTTCCACTGCTGTGACTCAGACTCTGCATTAGATGTCCTGAAACCCCATATTTTAAAGTACAGAAGTAGCAGGTAATGTTCCTGCTCTCTTTTTTGCTTTAAAGCATGGGTCACTTAACCACTAATGATGTGGAAGACCTGGGTTCAGTTTGTGCCAGTGCCTGAAGGGATTCAAGTCTGTCTCCCACACATGCAAGAAGAGCTCTATTTATGAGGCTTTTTGTGGTTTATGAGGTGCAGTTATGAGGCTGTTGTTCTGAGATGGCATCTTCTGATGCATCCTCTTCAAACTGGTCTGCTTTACAGGTTCTGAGATTTACAGGACAGCAGTGAGAGAGAGAAGGAGAATATTTTGATCAGAGTTTACCTGCTAGGCAAATTTTCAAGAATTGTTCTCAGCAGGATTTTTCTCTTAACTGGCTGTGTATTACCAGAGAGGTAATTCATAATATCTTGAGTCTGTGAAAGACAGATGATTTTAGCATCTAATTCCTGCTGTGTGCTACTCGCAGTCTACCCACATGCCACAATTTAACACATAAACTAGAGGCTGCTGACAGCTGTGCTAGAGGAAGACAGGCTTATACCACTTCACGCATTACTTACAAAATACACTTCACTGATTTCATCCAGTGATTATCTAAATAATGTAGAATCAGAACTCCAAACTCCCTCCTTAGTGTCATTATTTTCCTATGAAATGCAAAGTAGAGGTTGGTATGAAGCTTCCTTTTTCCAAACTGAACCTTCCTTTTTCCAGAGGAACTTCTCTGCTGGAATCTAAAGGCAGGTGATGAGGATGCTGTGTGGCTTAGCCCAGCACCAGTTGGACAGGCAGTGGGATGTTCTGATGCCCTGAGGAATCACTGCTAGCTAAGTTAGGGGTTTTATTCAGTGTGATTTTTTCTTTAATTTTTTTTTACTTCTTACAAAATTAATCTGAAGCATGTAATTCTCTCTATCATGTAGTTACTGAGGGTGTAGGAAACATTCCTTGCCATCAGAATTTTTCATGCCTGCTTCAGTCTTTCTTGAGAAAATTGGCCCCATTCACAGTTGGTAGACTGCTGTTCTTTGCTGGTGCAGCAGTTACCGTGAAGTTTGTGGCTTGGGGAATTACACAGAAGATGAGCTTTTTTCCATGGCCAAAATATCTGTAAAAATAGGCAGTAGCTGCAAACCTTACTCCTGTGTAGTGAGTTGCAAGTCATGGAGTAGACAAGCTGTTGAAACAGCAAGGAGAGTACTGCAAAAAGGGTATTACGTACAGTATCAGATCATGATTTGCATTTATTTATATCACTCTGCCTCTAGAAAACCAGCTTGGTGGGTGGGGGAGAGGTTGGCTCTGTATCAACTATTTCTGTGTTGTGGAATAACATTTAAACCTTGTCCAGAGGAGGGCTACAAAACTGAACAGTAGACTGGAACAACTCTCCTATGAAGAAGGGCTGAGAGAGGAGTTGCTCACTCCGGAGAACAAAAGTACAGGAGAAGCTCCAGGGAGACCACATTGCAGCCTTTCAGTATTTAAACAGGGCTTATAAGAAAGATGAATAAAGGCCTGTGGCAACAGCACAAGGGACAATGATTTTAAACTGAAAGTACTTAGATTTAGACTGGACATGAGGAAGAGATGTAAGTTTTATGATGAGGTTGGTGAGACTCAAGAATCAGTTGCTCAGAAAAGCTGTGTGTGCCCCATCCTTGGAAATGTTTAAGGCCAGGTTGGATGGAGTTGGATGGGGCTTTGAACAACCTGGTTAGTGAAGTAAACTCACTGCTTGCCCACAGCGGGCAGGTTAACTGGATTTCAAGGTCCATTTTCCAGCCCAAGCTTCCCTACGATTCCCTTCATTTGTGTTGTGAATGTGCACGGTAGTAGAGGTGAAATAGAGAAAAATGGTGAGTGTACAGGCATTCTGAAGGAGGTACCTGAGCTAGTCAGCGCAGTTCCACTGTGGCCCTACCACAAGCAGCCCCACAGAGGTACCATGGCCCTGTCTATGCAGATGTTATTCTGTGTCAGGATCTGTCTTCTGTGCTGCTTGAAAGCAGAAGTCTTGAATTTCTGAAGCGAAGTTGTGGCATGCCAAGCCATTTATGAAACAGCTGCACTTTATAGCTTTTAGTTTTCTCCTGTTAGATTTTCATGCCATGTAACATGCAATTATATACATATTGAAGCTACAGATACTCTTTTAAATTCAGTGGTAAAAGAGCCCCTAAATCAAAGTGTGAATTCCCCTATTTAATTTGTAATATATTAGGAGCTGTCAGTACTAATTAGCTCTGTAAAATAGCTTAAGCATAAAACCCATGTGTCAACAAGAGCAATAGTGACTGTGTCTCAGAAGAAGTAGAATTTTGAGTGTGCCTATTCAAAGATGGATTTGGCGTGCTCATCTCCATTTGACTGGGCATGGTTATTATGGATAGTGGAAAAAGAGAGTGATTGAATTATTTTGTTATTTTTTTTTTAGGGTACCTCATGCACCTCTCCTAAAGTAAATAAGCACACTAGGTTTGCAAGTCTTCCTTCTGAGTCAGAACAGCAAGGCAGCACACATGTAGGCATCAGCTCTTGCACTTTAATAATTGTACTCCTCAAACAGTCAGGAGTATTTGGAAATGCTTGGTACCTTTGCATCCTTCCCATAAGCCTTGACTGTTGAGAAGGGTGAATCCATGTGTGTGTGTATGCATCTGAAAATGCAGCAGTAAGTTCTTGGAGCCGATGGACACACGCAGTTAAGCATCTTCCTTCTTTGACCATAACAATGATTTCTGCTCACATATGGGTTGTGATCGTAATGATGTGCCAAAACATCAGCTCCATAACCAGTAGCAGGTATAGTGTCCTGTTTGGTCTAACATGGGGAAGTGTGGCAATGCTTACCTTGATGTCACTATTGTGATGTTACACACCATCACCTTGCAGGCAGTCCATTTATGTCTGTATTCAAAATGAAATTAAGAATTATAGAACCCTTTATTTTATCAGCACAAAGCAAAATATGTTGGGTTTTTTTATTTCTGTCCCTCTGTGTGCTTGCAAGAGGTGCTTGTGTACCTCTTTTGCTGGGTTTGCATAGGTAGGTAATTGCACAACAGCCAGCATTGCCAACTTGTGTCCTCAGGGGTACTCTGGTCTACCCCAGCCACTGCCAGTTCCTCCCCAAGAGTGTGCCAGAGCCTGTCCCTGAGCTCACTGCCTTCACACTCCAGGAGGTCTCAGTGGCACTATCTGCCTATGCCTGGACATCTGAGTTCAGCACAAATCATTTTGCTTAATGAAAGAGCTAAGAGAAAACTTTGTACAGAATGTTGTTTCATTGACAAAGGAAAGGAGTGAAGAAGAGGAAAGAAAAGGGTATTTAGGTCAACCGAAAACTTCTGGGAATTGATTTCAAATGCACTAGCTTGTTATAATCAGTAAAGAAATAACGAAAAGATCAGAAGATACCTGGTGTGTTCTTCTCCTAAAGTTTAAATGGGTCACTGTGTAGCATTAACAATGGTTCATTCTAATATTTACTTCTCCATATCTTCTTTATTTTTAAATAGAAACTTCTACTTGGAAGTAAAATAACTTAAAAGTAAAATTACTTTTTTCCTTATAAATTTCTTCTGTGTTTTCACAAACAAGAGAGAATAGTGTCTGGTTGCCCCTGACACAAGCCATGGGTAGCATATAAGGAGTTTTCTTTGAGTTAAAATGTATATCTCTGAGGAGAGCTCAAGAACATTGTTTTGCCTACGGTTTTGTTTTTGGTGTCTAATATGGCATTTTATATGTATTACTTGTTGTCAAAACTCAATAGTTTGTCTCTAACAGAATTTAATTTCAGGTATTGTCATGTATTCTGAAGTTGGTCTATGCTTCAGAAATGAAAAGTTACTAAGCAGCTATTACAAACACCTTCTTTGAAAGTTGATGTTTCTTCTGTTTAAAAGCAATTACTTGTTTAGAACAAACTTGGAGTGATGTCATCCATAACTAATAACATGGTGATCATAGTTTTGTATTAACTCGGTTCTGAGAAAAACAAGTTTCTTCTCATGTGTAATAATATCACTGTAATATTGTTGGCTATTAAAAATGATCAGTTTGAGTTCATTTTAGTTCAGTTGCTAAGGTGTTTATTGTTTTAAAAGTATAATGAAATATTGAGTGTGTACAGTTGTCTCAGATTTCAGATGTGAGCCTTTTCAAATAGTGGAAGTCATTACAGATACACATTGCAGGCTTTACTTTAGAGCAGGAGAATTAATCTGAATAATGATACTTCTTTATGCTTTTTTACTCATCCCTTAAAAGTCAGAAAGAGTAAAATAATATAAAGAGGGTTTCATAGATAGAATGAATTTAACTTTTATATTGAGCATTACAGTGTTTTAGCTCTACTGATACAACTCTAAATTGGATATTGTAGTGTGGGAAAAATTCTTGAGATTCTTCCCTACATCTCCCCTTCTGTAAAGTGGAAGCATAGTCTATGTTATCCACCTCTGCAGGAGATTTCTGAAGATTTATAATTTTGCAATAGTCAGGAAGTGATCATTATTGTTATAGGATAAGAACTGAAACAAGGAAATCTCCATGGTCAGCTCCAGAATATTGTATTAAATGTTCTGTACTGGAGTGTTTGTTTGCTGGTCCATGTGGGTATCAGTGGGTTGTCTGTCTCATAATCCATATGCTGTTCTACTTAGTCTTTAAGAGTAAGCTTTATATAAAGACTCAGAGTAGGTGCGCAGAGAGGACTTGGCTTTCATTCTTGGTCTTTTCTTCTGTAGCAAGACGTGCTGTGATGTACCAGGACAGTGAATTGAGTTAAAATCCGTTCCAGAGGCATTGAGAATTAATTTTCCAAATATACGTGTTCATAGTTTATATGACTGTTCACTTTAAGGGTAAAAAGTCAGAAATAGCCATCCCAATTCTACCTTCCCAAGAGCCATGCTAGAAGAACATTTGCGAGCCTAAGTGATGAAGCTGTCTGCCTTTGGGCAGCGTTGGGAGGAGGGCTGTCTGTGCTAGTTGTGCTCAGACCCTTAGTGGATCATTACTGCAATATGCACTTCTTGTCTTTTTTTTTATGGACAAGTGTCACAGAGCAACAGGATGTTTCACCAGCAGGTTTCTGGGATGTCTGCTGACAGCAGAGGAATGGTGAACCTCAGCAGTTTCAGGTCCCAGACACTGGTGGGGCATTTTGTTTTACTGTGCACAAGCCCTTTAGTGTGGTCACTCCAAGCTTGACCCGACTCTTCTTCTCCAGGCAGGGACACTCCCTGACATCTAGCCAACCCCTGCAGCCTTTCCAGCCAACCCTACATCCAGAGGGATGAGAACCGTCTCCTTCCCACCCTCATCTTCATCTTGTAAGCTTACTTTTTGTATCTGAGGTGACATCAAGTGACTTAATGCTTTGTTTAGGATTTAAAGTGCCTGATTTCTTTAATTTGCAGACTCACTTGACATGACCCCTTGGAGCCTGGGTGCCTTTGCTGGTAGTTTCCCAGCCAAGACTTACTATGTAAGTTTCCCCTTTCTGTCAGTGCCAGACCCAGTCACTGCATTTTGTCTGCCTCTGTAGGTCTTTCTTTCTAGGCAGTGTTGTTCTTTTCATAAATTTGGCTCTTTTTCCTTCCTTGAGGTCAGCTCATGTCCTCCACAGTGCTGCCTGCTCCCAGAGGAAAAGCGGCAGTGGGAAGCAGGCAAAGTATTTCAAGGGGGTTAATGAGGCAGACTGCTTTCACCCAGGTTAATGAGCTTGGAGGAGAGCTACCCACACTTGGAGGTTGAGAGGTTTTGAGCGTACTAACTCAGGCCATGCTCCCTCAGTACCAGTGAACAGTACCTCATTTAACAGACTAGATAGTACAGAGACTTCGTTTGTTTGGTGTAGAAATCTGTAATCACTGGTTTTTCCTTCTGTGCTGTTACAGAAATCCTTTGGTAAACCTGTCACTTTTGGGACAGGAGAGTTGGAGGCGAAATAATGTTAATGCTTACTCTGTTTTTGTAAATGTATTATTTAAAAATTAGTCATTTCATATTAGATGTATTTGTGCTTATTGTTAAACATGTTTAAAAATTAATGCTGTTTGTATAGGGATCTCCTTTCATTTTGAAGCATGTTTTCCTTGTCCTAATTTGAACTGTTACTAAAGGTTGCAGCACGTGGTACTTTTTTAATGTTGAGGTAGTTGTGGAATAACATCATAGCGTTTCTGATCAGAAAACGTTAGAATATAGTGACGACAGCCTTGGAGCTTGAATTCTGCTTGTGTATTTACAAATGGTTGATTTGCATTTGGTCTCCCCATTTCTTAGTTAATTCTCTTTATTTTGGGGCATCTTCTGTAGATTCTACACGTTTAGGAATGCTCTGCTAACAAGGCCACCTGTGCCTCATAGGATATGCTAGGGGAGATTCTTTTGCCTCTTCAGACTCACAAAGAGAATAGAAATACTATATTTAGGCCTTGAGGGTTGGAAACATCCACTTTGAAATCAAACTTCCAAGTGTTACGCAGAGATAATGATACATTAAGTGAATCATGAGTATTTTAAAGTAGGTATCTCTCAGTCTCTGCTGTTGAATCTATTCCAATTTGGTTAAATGCATTTTCATTGAGCCTTTTTTTATTTTAATAATCCCTGGACTCTACCCTCTGTCTTTCTCAGTGCCAGTTGCTGCTTTTTATAAAAGCTTCAGTGGGAGTCATTGTGACAGAATCTGACTCAACCTTACTTGGGAGTGCCATCTCTTGGGGATCTCTTTTATTCCCTGGAACACAAATTTAACCTTGACCCTGAGCAACTGTTTGTTGAAAACTGACAGTAAGACACATTTTAATTTGTGCTTCCAGAAGGGAAGCAGAAATATCTAGTTGTCTTGCATTTTGCCCTCTTCTTCAGCATGACCTGTGTTTCTCCAATGCATCCAAACTGAGCAGTTCTGTGAGCCTGATAAAGCATACAGCAGCGGCCTTGAGCAAAAGGGCAGGAATGCCTGTTCACTTGGTGCTTTAGCATGTGGAAACAACATTTAAAATACTTTGCTCAGTTTTAGTTATCAGCTGTGTACATGTTTGTCCTTCTGCCTTTATACAGCTGTCTGGCACCACTGTACTGGTGCACCCTTCATGTATAGATTAATAATAATAGCCTTGTCTCAAATGGAGCATAGTTGCGTCTTGGATGTGTCATCTTTTCAGAGGGATAGCAGAGTGTTTCAAGTAGAGGTTGTTTAGTTCTTTTTTTTTTTGCAGATTCTATTACTTCTTTATCTGAGAGAATTTTGTTGCTTTGGTTAAAGTGAGGATTTTTAGGCAGAACCAAATATTGTGAAGGTAATTTCTCAAGCCGGGAAGGGGTTTTGAAAATCATCTCTTCCTGTAACTTTAAAGAGCGTTAATTCCTAGATTAGCAAAATAAGCCCTTAAAATACTCTTAAGTAAAGCGCTGGGTACTTCAGCCATACTGCTACTTACCCAGGCTAGCAGCAGCCTTCTGTTCTTGGCAAGTGCCCACTGGGGGAAGGGCAACACAAAACTTGACACAGGCAGATATGTTTCATGGCCAGCACCTGCAGAACTGTAGTTTCAGGGGCGTGAACTCTACTCTCTAATGAAAAAGATAAGGAAAATATTTCATTTAAATTTTAAAAGCAAACTGTGTGCAAAAGATGAGCATATCATGTTCTAAACCCAATCCACCTGCTCATCTTGTGGCATTAGAGTGGTAAGCACATCTGTGTGCTATGCAAAACTAAAAAACTAAAATGACTAAAATGAAAAAGTGGGTTTTGTCATTTAAAATGTATTGGTTTTCATTTACTGTGAAGTGTTATAAAATCTGTGACCTGCACAGTATTTCTGGTTATTAAGGTTTCACCCTCCAGGCATGATGACCAGAGCTGAAAGATCCTTTAGCCAGGCACAAGTTCTGCACTTCCTGCCTATGAGAGACTGCATGCCTGCACTGCCAAGCTTTGGCATTTTGGTGCTGCAGTGGCAGCAATGTGGTTAAAATTGTGGGTGGCTTTTCTGATAGAGTATGATTTTTCTTATCTCAGTCTTCTTTAACACTGACAAAACAAAATCATCTTGTCTAAAATTGCTGCTGCCAGAGCAGAATGAGGTGGGACAGCATGATGAAAACCAAGAAGAGGTTTTGTGTGATTTGACTGAAGAGTTAAACGCTTAGCAATTTATTTTTTAACTTCCTGTCCTCAAAGCTAGCTTATTTTATAAATGCTAAATTTAGTCTGTTCTGTTTCCGTCATCAAGGACAGCTTTTTTGGTATGCTTTCTTACAAAATGTTTGACCTTGGGAGATTGCTGCCAGAAAGGAAGACACTTCAAAAGCTGACAGCTGATTGTTGGAGGTTCATAAACTCTGTTGTGTGGGCTCAGTAGCTAAGTCCACAAAGGCATGAAGACTCACTGTGGCTTAGTAGCCTATGAAGTTGGTGAACTGCAAGGTGTCAGGATGAGTTGCTGACAACAAAATGGTCTTTACTTTTTCTCTGGTTTTAAGCTCAGCTGTCTGGAAATTGTCAGCTCTTCATGTCTTCTTGTAGGATGGTAAGCAATGCTGATACACAGAGGAGTTGCCATGAGTAGAGTCAAAAGGGGCTGTTGCAAAATTTCTTCACAAGTTACAAGGAGGTGGAATTCAGGGGGCTGGAAAGAAGGTGAAGAACTGTGCAGAAAAGGATGTCTGCCCAGCAGATAGGATGTTATCAGCCACAGTGTCCCCGTGTTTAGCTCTGGGTGTTGTGGCTGATTGTGAGGTAGACTAGTTGCTTTTCCATGACAGTCTGGGAATAAGGAGCCAGAAAAAGCTTTGTGAATAGGGAAATCACGGGTTATGTTCCTGGTGGTATTTATTTAATGACAAGCTAATGAAACAGCGCACTGTAGAGAATACTGGTGTACAGCTTTAAAAGGGCAGACACAAAAAGCATGAGCCATGAGCTTTGATTTATAGAGGCTGCAGCTTTATTAAAAAGCCTTTTCTAGCAGGGAGCCATCCTTACCTGCCTTCCAGTTCTGGCTCAGCCTGGATTTGAGTGGATGGTGAACGGCATAAGGATGCAACACCAGTGTTGCAGAGACGTGCATTTCTGGGATTTGCTTCCAAGTCCCACCTGGTGGCAGGGCTGAAGCTGTCCCTCTCCATTGTACCAGTGGGTTGAGCAGTGAGATGAGGGAAGCCACGTGGAGATGTACCTCTTCATGTTGTATTTCCATGGTCTGGGCTGGGGTCCAGGTCAGCCCACTGAATTACAGGGACCTTAGGATGAACCCTTTCTAAGCCACCAAGTGTTCTGCACACTGCCAAACTGTCAGCAACAAAGTTTAGACTCCTAAAACCAAAATGAAGTTTGCAAAACCAACACAGATGCTTTTGAGAGCCAGACAGAAAAAGCCTGCTTCAGATGCCCAAACTAGCAATCCTCTGAGCTCACACCACCACAAGAAACCCAGTTCACTCGACGAGAATGGAAAGACAGAACTAGAGAGATGGAAGAAAGGAACACACAACTATTGGTTTCTCTTCCAGTTGAGCTGACAGAATGGCTGAAGGTACGCTGAATATCGCAGCAACAGCTTTATTATCTTCTCAGTTATAAAAGATTTAGTTCCATTAAATAAAACTAACAACAAAACTCATTGTCTAAGGAAATGAACAGTTATTTCTCAGTTAATAATATTAGTGGGAGATGCTATGAAATAACGTTCTGAGAATTTAGCCATTCCTTTTGTTTTCCTTGCTGCTCTTCCTCCCTTAGTTCCTCATTCCGGAATAGCTGTCATAATTGGAAAAAAACTTTACTTATACATCCATTTTCAGAAAATAATGATAAATTTAATGTTCAAAGTTTTGATTCACATACTGGTTAAATAGAATTTTGGTAGCTTAGATAAAATCTGAGGTCATGGAAGAACCTTCTATATACCACTTGTAGCCCACTGTAAGGGAGCGTGAGTTGTTGGGGTAGATCTTTTTGTTTACCACCAGCAGAAGAAAATATAGCACTTGCTTACAGTTTTTATCTTAAATATGAGACATACAAACCTGTTTTGATAAGGATCCTGCTGTCTTTTGTAACGTCAGCTGACATCAGTCACATCCTGAATTTACCAAAGAAGCGGCATCCTTAGTCTTAGAGTTTTGTCAGGGAAAGGCAACTATGGAAGGACATACCAGTTGCCATCCTGTTTGGAGAAATTCATGAAGGGATAGTAAAATTTTTGAGCTTAGTTTCCCAACTGAAGACTGAAATAATAATATCAACTGCATTACCATAGTACACAGAGACTGTGTGGTGCCTCCAGTAGCTCTGGATGAGAAGAGAGTACCTAGGGAAGGATATATAGCATATAAGGAACATGCAAACAAAAGGAAATGTAGAAGAGCTGTTAAAAGAGAAAGTGATTTGCGTGATAGTCTGAAGTTACATGTTACCTTTTTTCTGAATTCCCAAAGGAGTAAGTGTAATTACTATAGTGAAACAAAGGCCTGTTCTTAGCACAACCTAGAAAAATCTGTAAGTCGTGACCTGTGCTTTGTCTCAAAGACCATTAACTCTATCCATAGAACAAATACTTTGTGTGGTATCAGATAAAGGAGGGTTTGGTGTTCACTTTTCTTGTGAGGGACCTAGTGGTGCTTGCTGCAAAGGCAGATGGGACTTTGGGGAAGATGCACTCAGTTTGACAATAGACTGCTTTTGAGGTCTATGTGGATTCGTTGTGTCCAGTCCTTTGTGGCAGTGGGTCAACCTGATACCTGCCTCTGGCACCCAGGGAAAACCTGGAAGTAAGGCAACGTAGGATTTCTTGCATGGTGGATTCATCTACGCTGTGGATAGAGCTGGCGATTCACACTGCTTCTAGATGACACTTGTGTGGCCATATGCATGAGGGGATCCCTCATCTCCCTTGCAGGAGTTGATGCTGTTTATCCCTCTTCTCTCAAACATTTAAGATAGGAGATGCTACCTTTGGCCTTACGAGGGTTCAGGTGTAGCCTGTGCAGGGTGTCCCTCTCCACTTTGCCTTTGCTCTGGTACCTGTCTGCTCAGTTCAGCAAAACCAGTCTGTCTGCCCAAGTGTACGTAGATGAGACTTGTCAAGATTTGACAGATTAACTTCTTGTGCCATATATGTTTATGGTTTTGTCTTTATGATGGCATTGTGGGGATCTCATTATGGACAACAGCCAGGATAAGGTGTTTCAGAGGAAGTTACCAGGAATCATCACCTGGCAATTACAGGCAGGTTTGCCTTCTTGAGGAAGAGCTTTACATAGCCTTGTCACTCATGGCTGGTTATGTGCTTTGAAAATCTGTTAACCTCCTGGGGTTTTTGTGTTCTTTTTAGCAGAATTTCCCATTGTCTTTTTAACAAGTGATATTTTGCTTTTGTTGCTTGTATTACAATGGAATAGCAGGATCCAGGGTCCAGGTAAATTCATTATTTAGATGGTGTCCCTTTATTTTAAATTGATTTGTGTATGAATAGAGAAGAGAACATGCCAGAGATGTTCTTGCTTTCGAGTGGGGGGAAATGTCAGCTCCAAGAACCAATCTAAATCAGCTGAATAGATGAGATCTAGTAGAACATCTCATCTTTCATCATGCCAGGAATAATATCCAGTTAGGCCCTTATTACTGCAGTTTTCAATATAACTATTTGTATTTTTCAATAGAATTTCATTTTCTGTTGAAGCCTGACTCTGACACAAAACAAGGAAGTCTTTCCTTGGAATTATTTCATGTAGTGGATTATAAAACCCCCAAAGGGAATTCATATCTTCATCAATTGTTAGTTTATTGACAGTAAAATCATTAAAATATTTCTAGCTTAAACATTTCTGACTTAACTTTTTAGATACTTAGTAAATATTATAATCTAGAGATCAAGTTAATGCATTTAGAGCTGCTTAGGTCTGTATAGTCAGTGATTGTTTTGGGTCAAGTGAGGTTTGAAGGAGCAATGTTTTGTGTTGAGATTGGGGTTTGCTACTACACTGTGGGAATTCCTGTCTGTGGAGAAGCTCTGCTGCAGTGCAGTGCCGTGGAGTTCCTTAGCTAAGGAGCTGAGAGCTGTGCTTTGTCTTACAACCAGGTTATCAATGGGCATTTCCATCCTTGCTCTGCCTGGTGAAAATTACTTTGAAAAACATTGTTAAAGACTGATTATTAATGTTGTACTGTCAAAATGGAAAGATATATCAAATGAACTTCTCTAGGGATCTGTCTTTGGTCTAGCATTATTCAAAAATTCTATTAACCTCTTTGATGAAGGAAATAAGGGAAAACTATAAAAATAGCAGATGGCACCACTCTAGAATAAATTTAGTCCAAGCAACTTTGAAAGAATTAGTCTAAAGCATTCAATTATTTTGTTAAGTCAGGAAAATTGTTCTCAATTAGTATGAAAATAATAATAATAACAATGGGGAAGGCTAGCTAATGGGCTAGTTCAGAATAATGAATTGCTGTAACCATTGCTCACTCTGACAGGACAATCATACAAATGCATGGCTCTGTACTGACACGTAAGTTCATTATCAATGACCGTTCGGAGTGCAGAAGTCAAACATGGAACCGAAGAACTGAGGGTAGCATAAAGCACCACCTTCTGAAAAGTGTTGTGGACATAACTCTAAAAATCACTGTAAAGAGCAAACGAATACTAAAGCTTGTCCTTTTATAGCAGGCATGTGACAGAAAGGTGCCAGGTCTGCCTAGTCCAGAAGAAGGTAGTCAAGTGGGGAGAAATTACAATCTTTGAGCATGCAAAAAGTTGTTTGAGGAATGGTGGTAACCATTGTTTCTTCATGTCTGAGTGATGATGACACAAGAGAGTAATGCTGTGGTTTAAAATTACATGTTGGAAAAAAATGTTCTGTCAATATAAATAGTTGCTACTGCTGAAGATACTAAAATTTTTGTCATTGGTGACTTTGCATAGTGCAAAAATTCAGGATGATTTTCTACTGTTCATCCTGACACTTTCTAGGAAATGGGGGTAGAATTTTTTTTCTTTTTAATGTTCTGCTCAAACAGAACATGTCTGTGCTTTCTAACACGATTCATACTTTAAAATTATGAGCTGACTCAAGAAAAGGAAACAAGTCCTGTGGCTTTCATGATCAAGTTGTGTGGTGTGCATTAGCAATTGGGTGTGCAAGTCATCTTTAGCCGCACATATAACTATGTCCCTTTGTTCTTCCTCAACAGTCTCCAAACGTCCACAACTACCCAGATATGGATGCTGTACCCTTGTTACTAAACAACATGAAGGCCGACCCCACAGAGGATTCATTATCTACAGACCATTTCCAAACACAGACTGAACCAGTGGACTTGTCAATAAACAAAGCCAGGTCGTCCCCTACAGCAGCTTCATCTTCACCAGTTTCCATGACAGCATCAGCCTCCTCCCCTTCTTCTACTTCTACTTCTTCTTCTTCTAGTCGGCCAGCTTCATCCCCCACAGTAATAACATCCGTCTCCTCGGCAGCATCCGTACCGTCAGTATTAACTCCAGGTCCTCTTGTGGCCTCTGCATCTGGTGTTGGAGGCCAGCAGTTTTTGCACATTATCCATCCAGTACCACCTTCAAGTCCCATGAACTTGCAGTCCAACAAAATGAGTCACGTGCACCGTATCCCTGTGGTGGTACAGTCGGTACCTGTTGTTTATACAGCTGTGAGATCACCTGGGAATATGAACAACACTATAGTAGTACCACTGCTGGAGGATGGGAGAAGCCATGTCAAAGGTAAGGTGGAGCCAGTTTTGTGCATCGGTGGCATCTCTGAACCTGGTCTTGTATGAGAACAACATAGCAACGATTATAAGGTTGTTAGTTTCCATACTTACTGTGTTGTTGCTGAAAAGACATACAACTTACATGATTGGGAGGAACCTCTAAAAGTCTTATCCCAGGTGATCTTTAAAGTAACTAAGTTTTTAAATGAAGACTGAGTTCAGCAGTGGTGTTAGATGCTTGGACAACTGCAGGTTTTGTCTTGAAAGAAGTAAGTCCTCCCCAGAAGCCGAAGAAACAGGAGAATGGAAAAAATGTCAGTGTATGACATTTATGACAATATATAAAACATCACAGATGAACATGGAAAACTCACCAGGTGTTTCAGATTTAGCAAAGGGAGGAATGTCAGAGGGATTGTTCCCCAGCAAGGAGAAAGCAATCACTGGGCTCTAGGAATGTGTGAAGGAAAGGCTTGTGGACCAAAGAGCATTAGCAGATGGAGAGAAGTAGGTTTTATTAAGCTTAAAGAGTGGCAGCGCAATACTTTGAATTAGGTTTCTTCTTCCAGATGAAACAGCAGAAGGGAAGGAAACCACCCAGAGTGTTTATGTTGGAAATGAGTTTTGCAGACACAGGACCTGAGAGGCATGTGGAGGTGCAAAGGGAGGAAGAGGCACATGTCAGGAGAACAGATACACTCTTGAGGTGTCCAGAGAACACAGAAAGGGGAGCTGGAAAGCAAGAAAGAGTGAGAACCCAGCAGTTACTGAGGGAGCAAAATCTTGTAAGATTTAGTGAGGTGATGGGTGGAGGAAGGAAAGAAAAAACAGGTGTACCCAGAAACTTTGAAAGCACAGCATAAAGGGGGCATTAGTGATAGAGATGGGAATATGAGGAAAGGAATGAGATAATCATTTCAAGGCTCATTGCATGTGAGTGAATAAAATACAGTAATTTCCCCCTGAAATGAGGTATTGCTTGAGGCAGAAAGGGAGGGAGGGTATTGACAGATAATCTTACTTTGGGGCTTATGAGACTGCAGGACTTAAATCATCTCTTGTGTTCCTAATTGTATAGTGAACAGGTCTCAGGCCTCAACAACTTGTTTCTCATGTCTCATGTCTGTCTTTGATAAACTGGCAACTGTGTGTTACTATACAGGACTACAGTGATGGGTCATTCAGATGTTTTGGGGTATCCTGTTGTCTATTAGTCTGTGATTCTCCTACTGTTCTCTCAGTACCCAAGTGGGGACTGTGCCCTCTGAATAGGTTTGGACATAGGAAGTGAACTCACTCTTGATCTGAGTCTAGTTTCAAGCCTCAAAATGACGGTTTAGGTTCTATTACACTTCATACAGCGATGTAATTTTCACCCTTTGTGTCTTTATGTCAAGAAGTTAAGAATAAACCCAGAACTTTGTACCATGTAGACTAGAAAAAATTCCAAACAAACAGAAAGAGGAAAGTTTTAGTCTGTATTTTGATTTTGGAGCTTCAAGGTGCACCTTACCATGAGCTCATTCAGACATTTTCCTGTTTGTTTTCTGTTCAAAGGTGCTAGTTGGCTGTGGTAGTAGTCTCCTCTATAGGAAGCACCTCCTGATCTTGTAAAACTGGAACTTTGCTAACCCAGTTTCATCAACAAAATTCCAGAATTTAGTGTGCTGTAGGGATTTCAGCCCATGAACTCCATGCCTTCTGACCTGCCCTGACAATATGGCTTCTGTGCTCTAATTGGGAGAGGTCATTAGCCATTAGCCCCTGCATCATCTATTAATGCACAGTTAAAGAAAAAGAAGGGATTAACAGTTCTTCAATTTATTAATTTTTTTCTCATGAGTTGTACTCATTCTGTTGTCCTTAATTCTTTTGATTAAAAAGTTCAGGTTAATTTAAATAAGTACAATAGAAGTAAATTGGGCAGCAATCCACTCTAGGTAATAATCTTTTATCAGCTTTTGCTGGAGTGTTTTTCATTCTTTAATGCAAAACAATATAAATAATTAAATGCAGTGATATTGTACAAATTAACCAATTAAATGATTTTCATATGTGTGCAGACTAAATTCCCTTCAATGATCAGCTCTTGTGCTGATAACAAAAAATAAATGTACACAGATCCTTACAGGACGTTGTTGTCAAATTTAATTAGTTCCTAATCCTCTACCAGCTGATGGACAAACGCAGGTTTGGAGTCACCTAGAGTCACGGCTTTCAACTTCTACATGAATGCTGATAATCTTCAGAAACATAAAAATATGCACACTGAAACAGTTGATACACAGAAAGCATCAGCAGCATAATCCCCGTGTTATTCCTGCATTGGTGCTAATTCAGTGACCACGTTGATGATCTGGGAGTGCCAGTTGGGAAGCACTTAAAGTTACATTTTCCATTAACCTTTATCTAGGCCCTTTTCACACAATTGAGACTAAGGCACTTTCCTTAAAAGAGAAATTTTTAATACAAAAATTAATGGAAATTGCATCAGACCTGGGTTCAAACTTCTCCTGTTTTTCTAGGTTTCAGGTGCTGAGGGGAACAAATACAAGAAACAGGGCACAGAGAAAAGCTTTTTCCTTGTTATTCCAAATTTTATTTTTCTCATGCTGAATTTTCCTCTTCCTTCCAGGTTTAACTAGAACCATTTAATTTTTAGCTTTTTTTGCAAAACCTTCTCAGGCTGTTACCATCCCTCTAATACTGTCTTCAGGTGTTTTGCTCAGGTGGCTTTCTACTTCGCTTGATCCTCCCCAATGCTCCTTTCTCTCTCTAACTCTCTCAGACCAAACTCTCCTGGTGGCTGATTTTTTAGGCAGTTCAAGCAAATAGTTCTTCCCTGGTGTTCTGTTTAAAGTCTCTCTTCCCTCCAGCACAAGGAATGACTACCTTGTCTTCTGTTTCCCCTCATTTTCCTATATTTCTATTTTTTCTAGTCCTTCCCATCTTGCTAACTGCTCTTTGAGTGCTACTTTCAGCAGCTCTGCTTTGTCTTCCCCTCTTTTTCTGTTTTCTAAGCTATACTGTCATCTCCTCCTCCGCCTCTTGCGTCCTTCTCCATGGTGTCATTCATCATCGCGTTCTTTGTCTCACCATCCTTCAGAAGGGTCTCAGATCTCCTTTTCTCCTGCCTCCTAGTTTGCTGTTTGTTTCTGTCTATCCTGCTTCCTCTCTCCCCCTTTTTTTTTTTTTTTTTTTTTTTTTCCCCTGCAGGATTTCTTTTTGTTTTGAAGACATGAAGCCCTTGTGTATACAAGATGCCAGCAGCATCCCGTCAGGTCCTTTACGTGGTGAGGTTACCATTTTCAAGTCTTAGTAAATTCCTACAAGTTGCTGACACCACAACACTCAGCTATGAGCACACACAGAGTTATGTGCAGACTCCCCTGCTGACCATGCCCCTTCCTCCTCTGATGCACCCGTTGGGGAGGACACTCAAGGGAGATCCCCAGAGCAGCAGGATCTCTGTGCAGCCCCCACAGCACCAGCCTGGCTGTGCAAGTTGCCCCCTACAACCTTCTCCTCTCATTATTCCATACACACAAAGCAGAGTAATGCATTAGGGCTGTTGGGCACAGAGGAGAAGAGAGCCTGGCACAAGTCCTTGTGGACACTGCGGGGCCAGGCTGTGCCCTCTGCCACCCCTACAACATGGCAGAGTCAAAGTTCACTTCCTGAAAGTGCTCATTGCTCTTGCCTTAAAAAGTGCTTGGAGGTTATTTTGGTGAGGATTAGGTGGTGGTGACTAGACATTACTGTGCATTAAAATATTCCATGAAACAGTATTATAGTCCCAGAAAAACTCTTCCCTTGCTTTTTTTCCCTCCCTGTTTAGCAATGGTGAGCATTGCTCAAAGTTGAATTAGAGGCCCAGCAGGCAGCAGCACCTATAGATAAGACTGCCTGATGGTTCCCCTTAAAGCCCTATCATCAGTTGCTCCAAGTCTGTCTATATGTTAACCATTGGAACTAACATTTTCCATACTGCATGTCTGCCTCAGGCTATTTCTGTGTTTTTTGGGTTCTTTTTGTCCTTTAAGAGAAAAAATTCAAGAAGAAAAAACATTCCACTCTTCCTCAGACTGAACATAGAGGAAAAAAAACCTAGCATTTTCTATGTTGAAAAATTTATTCCAGCTTTTTTTTTTGAGAAAAACTGTAGAACCTCAGTGTTTTTAATGACATGAACTTCATGCTTGGTTTGGACTACTGTTCTTTGCTTTCAGCAGATATCCATGAATACTACTGGTAAATCATGTCCCTTTAGCAGCAGGTTATGCCAAATATAATATCCTTAAAAATTGTTTTCTGTAGTTCAGAGGAGTTGCTGCATTCGTTGAAGAGCCTTTTAGAAGCTCATTCCTGGTAATAGTGCAGGAAGGGCTGGTGCAACTTGGATATTTCTGAGATTTTGGAATCAGATTTATGGATTCTCATTCTTATGGGTTTTTACATCTTCAGAAGGCGCAATCAGTTGCAAAAGTCAGCAGTCAGAACATTATAAATTTAAATTTGCCAACTGAACTTTGTCTGCTTCCCTTGTACATAAACAGCTATAATGACGTGGTCTTGGACTATTTTTATGTTATATCTGGTTACAGACTTGGAAAAAATACACAGGTTTTGTCTTTTCACAGTTTGCACATGCTGTATACCTCACTGTGGATATATTAATAAGTAGTAAATGCAGTATCTTTTGCTGCTGCTTTTTTGTGACTTCAAACAGGTAGTACCATTAGATGACATTATTCATTGCCCTTGTTGTTTTTTTAAAGTACAGCCTGTTATTTCTGCCTACTGTAAAGTTTATTCTGCTAAAGTAAATGCAGTTTTTAGTACAAAGATAGAAATTAAGATGTTCCATATGTTTAAAGGTCAGATTATACAGTCTGTTTGTGTAAATTATGCTATGGAAGAGACTTTTAATTAAAACCAGCAGCGTTGCCTTTTTTGTTTCATGTGGAGTGGTTGTCCTTTCTGCATTTTAGTAGGCAGTTATTTTGGATTTGAGTTGTGTTAAGTCTGAGAGTTTCTACTTTAGCTCGCATTGTTTTGTTGCTATGCGCAAAAATCTTTTGTGGCTGTACATATTCCAACCTGTCCACCACCCCACTGCTGCCCCCCGTAATGCTGACTCTCTCTCTCTCCCCCTGTTTGGATGGTTCAGCTGAAAGAAATGCTAGTGATTCTGGGAAAGCAGGAACAGATTGGCAGTATTTGGCCAGGAAGAGAAGCAAGCAGAGAAGAGTGGTTGTGGTGAAGCTGGGATCTGTGCTCCTGAAGATGGTGCACGTTACTTAAGAGCTAGAGTAAACAGTAGTTTTTTTGCCAGAATGGAGAGTCAAAACACAGGCTGTGAAATATGCTCTGATATTTGAAACCAAAGAGGTTGATTTAAGACAAAATGTATTAGGTTAACTATAGGGATATCCCTAAACAGTCTTCTACTTAAATTTCCAGAAAAGTACTACTTTCAGTGATTCACTAGTGACATGCGTAGGTTTTTTCACTGTGGAAGCAAATGCTTTTTTAAGCATTTTTTCATCAGTATGATTTGTTCATGTTGATGTTCATTGTTTGTTTTCAGCTAGGAGGGATTTGAGGAAGGGAATGAGGTAGAGGTATATTCCTTGATTTGCGAAGCCCAGCATAAGCAGGATGAGTAAATCTATTTTGACATATCCTGAGCACTTTTTGGAAGCTGTTAGTTCCTTGTCTTCCACACCAAGAATGCCTCTGGCCCTTCAGTTCTGTATTCTCACCAGGGCTGAGCTTTGATCTGCTTGCTTTTATCCCACAAATTTGAATCCAGCAGAAACACATGCCTAAAACTTCTCATTTATTTTGTCTCTGCCTTGGGTTTTATTGTGCCTTGAACCAACCTGCTGGAAGCTTCCTGATGTCTAAAATATCTCTGGCCTGTTGCAGTGTGTAAGTTGCAGTCTGCTACCATTGTGTAGTAGTTTCACAGTATTTTATTTAATATTTAATATATTCTGTCCTTATTATTTTCCTTGTTTACTTTTGATGATAGAGTATCCGTATACTGGATGCTCAGTGAGATATAAATCTCAGTAGCCTTAGTAGTTTCTTTTTTTGTGTCGATGAGGTCTCCTGGCATTGAAATAGCTTAGAAAAAGAAAAATCCTTTGTTTAAAAAATGGGTTTGTATGTTTATGAATACAACCCAATGACAGAGATGCTTAAGTATGTGCATATATTACATCCATGCAATCCCTCTTACCTCTGTATTTCACCATATAGCTGTTATTTTACAAGTTTATGGCAAATTATTTGACTGTTGAAATGATTTTAAATATTGCCTTTGATTGGATCATAGTAATTGATATTCTCTGCTAGATTAGTTGCACTATGCATTCAGTGCCATTCCCATTCTCCATGAACCATAACCACACTAGGTGCAGTTAACTGCTCAAGCCATATACTCCCATAAAATCTTAATAAAATCTGAAAACTGTGGAGTATGGGTAATCTTGCTATAAATTGTAATAAAAATTATCCCTGTAGACTCTATATTCTGACCATTACATTCATGGATACTGCTGCTTTGTACATAAAGTTTTATGAAATAAATCGACCAATTCTGCTGCCCCTACCAGGCACCAAGCTGTTTTGATCAAAAATCTGATAGGTGCACTCAGAGCATTTTTCCAATGCATAAAGCATTTGTAATGAACTTTAAATAGGAAGAAAAATGCCATATATGTGCTTTATATAGTATGAACCAGCTTAGGAGAAGAAAGTAGTGAATAGCATCATTCACATGCATTTGGTAGGTCTGTAAAGATACAATTTTGTTTCCTAGAGTGCATTATAAATAAACCTGACTACAACACGAGTCTCTGAGGTCATAATTTTAAGTAGCTCCTGTACATCTGCGTCTGGAGGTGTTGCTTCTACCATTAAAAATGCATAGTGATGTCTGTTGCAATCTTTTTTGATGCTCTCCTGTTGAGCAAGTCCATGCTGGTGTCCATGCTGTTCTCTGAAAAAATTTCCAAGAGGGATGTTCATTTGTTTCAGAAATCAGACCGTGGTGTGAAGCTGCACTTCTGCCATTGTAAGACCTATTTTCCAAGAGTAACCAAGAAGGATGGCAATGAGTTTTTCCCTCTGCTTGGTGTTAGATCCACCCAGATGCATTTATTATCAGAGACATCTGAGGCAGTTTAGTTTAGGAAAGACCAGAAGACATTCTCTTGGCCAGCAGCTTCCTTGCAATATTTCAGATAGTAGCTATGCTGTATGCCAAAATTAAGAGTCCATAGTTATGGTTTAGATTTTGCAGTATTCATAACTGCAGTGTTTCTGATGCTGGCAGATTAATTGTGTGTTGTGCTAAAACATGAGTGCCATACAATTTTCTTAGTCATATTTTCCATTTCCATGCTTCTAGGAGTTTGGCAGCAAATGTCTGTTAGTTCAATACTTCATGCTCTGCAGACACACGGACACACGAGTAACAGCAGTACTAAATACTAATTTTGTTGTAAGCGTTAATTTTGACATGTGGGCTAGTATTTGTTTTTCCATGCCAAATGTAAGAAAGTGCAAAGCAGCTTTGCTTGCAGCTGGAGACAATCTGTAACCTGTTGTATGCCAACATGGACTGAAATCAACCAGAGAGTTTATTGGAAACACCAAAGGTGACCCTTTCTGGCTTATTTGAGGTACCCCATGTTTCTGCTTCATTTAAACTTCCATCACAATAAAAATCTGTGGCTGTGTTTCCAAGACCGAACCCATCACCCAGGCATGGATGAGAACTGGCAAGGCTGAAGGGGCATCCCCACCATCCAGGCTGATGTGTCAGCTAGCACAGGTCTTGATGTCACTGCCCACTGCAGAGCCGTGTATCCCCGCTTTCTGATAGGCAAGCCCTAGTGGGTGAATGGCAGGACCAGTTGGAAATCCCATCATGAACAATCATTTTGATTAGCACGTTGATAAGGCATCCTTCAGAGAAAGCAGAGTGGGGAGTTTAAAATGTGAAACAAAAGCAAGCAAGTTCTGAATTTGGAAATCCTTTCAAAGAGCAGGAACAGATTTTTAATTATTTTAAGAGAGTAATGGGGATTCTTATTGTGGTGTGGTGTGTTGGCAGACCTACACGTGGGTAAGTTTACAAAGTTATTAGCTGAGAAGGTAAGTAAATGGAGAAAACTGAATTTTTAAGCTGAAGTGAGACAGAGGTATTTCAGGATACTGAAATTTTCTCTCTTTCACACCAGCAAGCATCATCTCACAGAGTCATTTCAACATGAGTTAATTACTATGTGGCTTAGCTATAAATTGAGGCAAAACTCCTAATGGTTACTTAGTTTTCTCCTGCTCTTAAATATTTCATTCATCTTTAGCCCGAGGGGCTCATGTTTGCCTTTAAATCAAAGATAGGATGTAGACATAAAATTATTTCTAGTGGGTGTTCATGAGCCTAATGATGGGATGAGTTTTCATCCCTTTCACTCTCAGGACGTTTGACTAGAGAAAGTAAATCAAGTTGCAGTAACTGAGAACTGCCAGTGGTGACAGCAGTGTGGCGGTGTTATGTTTATGTCCCTTGTCATGCCACCTGCAGGCATCCAAATGCAGGCTTTGTCTGACCAGATCAGAGCCGTTTAAGGTGTGTATCCCTGATTAATCACTGAAAAGAAGCAAAGATGTTAGGACATACCTGGCTGAAGCCCAGATACAACAGAGACGGGGAGAAAATTGACCTACCATCCTAGTGTCAGCAGCACATGTGTGAGAAGTGGGAGGAGTGCTGGGCTCTTGTCAGCCTGGAGCAATTTAAGTCCACAATCCCTTCCTTCCCAAGAGTTTTCAGAGTGTGGGCAGGAGTACCAGCTCAGAGAATGAAGAAAAAAATTAAGTCCCCTGATGGTGTGGCTGTGTGCTCAGGTTATTCCTCTGGGGAGGTGGAGGCTTGATCCCGTTCCAAGGAGTTCATCTGCCTTTAGCAGCCAACAGGCTGGATCCTTCCCAGAGATTGTGCTTCCGTGACATGGCTAATCCTGTACCATGTCAAAACCAATGCAGCCGTGTGCCAGAAAGCACAAATTCATGCAGTGCTCATTAAAAAGCTCCTATGCAAGTTTAAATCTCTTCCAGCATTGTAGAACAGGCAATTTTGTCCTCAGAAACAAGATCGAGTATTGTCTGACCCACAGCCAGAATAAATTTTAAAGCCCCAAACTGTTCAGTTTGACAGAAATAGAAGCAAGCTTATATCTGATCCAGATCAGGCTTTTTCCTACTGGCAGCTGGCAGATACAATATTAATAATGATAGACTTAAGTTGTGTAGTATTTGCTGGCTGTTATGTGCCTTACGTGAGATCCATTTGCACATCTTCCCTTAAAACAAGTGCAGGAAGTGAATTTGTTCATAGTGCCCAGAGGGAAATTCCTTTTTGGTGCAGTTTGGCAAAGGAGCACTGGGAAGTGATTGCATGTATTTGTGGGCATCATGAGCAATTCTCTCTACTTTCTGTAGCAGAAAAGGATTATAGTTTCTTGCGGCTAACAAGGATGGGAAGCATCGTGGCTGCTTGCAGCCTTCGGGCCTTGCAGACTCAGCTGGCTCACCAGTCTATTCAGCATGGAGAGCTAACAGTTTTCTTCTGTAGCTCCTGTGCACTCATTCAATGGCACCTTTGTCCCATTAAAGCAGCAGTCTCTGACTGGTTTCTTTTGCTTGCCTCACTTTCACCTCATTCACACTTCACAAAACCACCAGATAGCTCTGTTGGACAAATCTTGCCTTTCAAGAGGCATAGCAAGGGCAAGAAAGCCAGTTAAGGTTTAGAGCTTGAGCTTTATCAATGTGTCTGCCTGTGTTTGGGAGGACTTGATTCAGTGACCCAGACAAGTCCCTTCTGGACCCATGGTCCTGAGTTCAAGGAAAAGCTTGGTAGTTGGAGCAAAGTACACCATAAAGGGAGGTTAAAATGCATTAGCATGTTTATGGGCTTTCCTCCTCCACCGTGCTTGGCAGTTGCATTCCGTTACTCACTTGTCCTCCACCTTTTCTCTCATTTGCTAAACTATCTCTTGCCTGCATCTCTTCATCCTCTCCCGTTTGATGTTCATTAGGCCAGTAATTACTTCTAATTCAGTGCTTATGAACTGAGGCTGGTATTTATAAACCTTGGTGCCAGGAGTTCAGCAGTTGTTCTTAGATGTCCACGAGAAAGTTAAAGCTGTTGACATAAGTAGGAGTCGTGAACTCTTTATGAGTAAGAGTCCTGTGCTGCAGTTTGCACACTGCAGAGAGTGCTGAGGAGGAGATATCTGTTAGGCTTTTGACCAGTTTGTTATTCACATGGCTCATTTCAGGGAGGAGAGTAGCTTTAAAGGCTGTTTTTCCATAGCAGCTGCAGCTGTGCTGATGAGAAAACAGGGCAGTTTACACCAGCTGGCATCAGCAAAGCTCAGCCTCCTGGTCAGTCATCTCAGCTCCCAAGTGCCTCGGCCACCCAAGTCTGCAAGCTGGAAGGAAGTGACAGATGAAAGAGAGACAAAAAAGGATGTGTATGTGGGCTGACATAAAAAGTAAAGGAATAATCACTAGAATATTGTTTTATTTACTTACAGTCTTCAGTTAGGTTTTCTGCAAATATATAATGCTGCTTGAACTACCTGCCTTTGCATTTACCCACTGATACATTTTCATTGCTCAACTTTTGTCCTCTCCATACTTATGTGTGGCAGCACCTCGTAATGTGCTCAAACTTTGGTGTCTGATGGGACAAACTGTACCCAGTGGGTATATTGTAAATTGTCCCTGGGTGAAAAAGAACAGCCTTTTTAGTACAGCAGTACAACCCTCTAGTCTGTGCTAGAAGTGTACAAAGTAGGACTTACTCAATGAGCAGAAACAAGGAGAAGGTAATTGAGAGCATTCATCCTGGCACATTCCTGTAGTAATCTAAAATCAATACCAAATGTCATAGGAGTCTCAATAATATCTTAAGAGCCAGCAATCTGCAGTAAAAATGAAAGAACATGTCTTAGAAAGAATGAAAGTACATAAGATTGTTCATATACATTGACACCATCTCTTTTCATGTAGGTGTATTCACGCTTAAGTGGTCAGAAATCATGTATAAGAACTGCATTACAGACTAAGTTATGTAAGAACTTCTGTCATTTCAAGTTAGCTTTAGCTTTTGAGCTAGCTACTTGAAACCTCTGATGTAGTGCAAGTCAGATTAAACCTCAGCTAACATACATAGTTTTTTGTTACAATTTTAATTCTGTGGGTAAATAACCAGCTTTCACAAATGCATCACCTGTGGCAGACACAGGCATAACTTTTTGTAATGAGATTCTCTTTATGGGGGAAAAAAAAGCTTTTCTCGGAGCATAGTAAGGCAGTGGAACAGGTTGCCCAGAGAAGTTGTGGATGCCCCATCCTTCGAAGTGTTTGAGGTCAGGTTGGATGGGGCTGTGAGCAAATAGTGTCTAGTGGATGGCATCCCTGCCCATGGCAGGGTCTTTAAGGTCCCTACAAACCATTCTATGATTCTATGAAAAAATTGGAGAATTAATGAAATACGTAGTAATAACCTCATTTAAGAAGAAGCAATAGGGAGCAATGCAGAAGTAGCACTGCTTTCCAAGTAGTTTTCTGGGGTTGAATCAGCTGACTAGATGGTTCAGTTGCTTTTAAATAAAATACTAGATTATCCCTAGTGCTCAGGTTGAGGTTACACATTGAATATCATGTGTAAGTTGTGACTTTAAGAAGCACAGTCAGAAGGGTGTTTATTCTGCCTAAAACAATTAAATGTTTTGAGCAATTTCTAAGTTGTTGTGTTTGTCACATGTAGGTCATGGTTCACTGTCAACAGCCTTTGCTTTGAAAAGCAAAAGTTTACCATATATGAAGAAATAATCAACAGTGCAAATGTAGCCAGGATTACTGAGGCACCTAACCTGTGCCTGTAGAAAGGTAATAGAAGTAGTACTGTGCAACTGTAAATGCACTGTGATTCCAGAAAGGGGTTGTTCCAGCAGGTTACTGAACACATTTAACAGTATTTTCCTTATGAAATTCTGTAACATAAAATACACAGCTGAAGGTTAATTTGTAATCAGTGTTCTTTTACTCACAGGTGGTTTGCAGTTAAGACTTAAACTAAACTTTAAGACCAACTTTCTCTGGATTCATCACTCATTTGTGGAGTGCTTTCTTTTCAAGAGCCCAGCTATTCCATCAGTCCTACTCTTATGGCTGCACAGCTCCTGAGGTATCTGCAGCCCCTCACATTTTTCATTGTAACTCAGTCCCTTTTGTAGAGTCAGTAAACACTGTAACATAAGAAAGATGGCATAATAGCAGATTTAACTATGACTTTTGGAGGTTCTCCATAGCTGTGGGCCCACTGAACTGTTCACAATCTCTAAAGGGGGCCTGTGATACCTAATTGTACAGGTCTGTGGTCAGTCAAAGTTGAATAGGAATGAATACCTTTCTCAAAAATCATGTTGCAAGACCCAAAAGAGTGTCTTGTCTCTGACACTGCTGTACAGGAGAGCACAAGCCAACAAACTGCAACAGTTAGCTCTTTAAATAAATAACCATGAATTTCCCTTATTTCACCAGAGCAGACAAAATAAACACAAATCTCTGCCTGTCTTTCCCCTTCCTGTGCCTCCCTTGCAGAGTCAGACATCTCTAGTTTTGCTATCTTCTCCAGCTGCTTACTGTGTCTCTCATCACTTACTAATCCTATATGGTATTTCATGAGTAAGGAGAAATGTCTCCACATCATCTCTGAAGTTTGTCTGTGAGTCTGTCCCCTGGGACAAGCAACCCCCAGTTCCTCTCAGCACTATCCCAAGTCACACCTTTGCCCCGTATTTTTCCTCTATGCCCATCTCTTGGCTCCCTTCCCCATCCTGCTAAGTTGTGCTTTCTTCCCCTTCGGAGGGCAGCAGCCAGCATAAGATCAGGTCACCTGCTTTTCTGTTCTCCTCTGCCTTCCTGTTTCTTTTTGGCAAAAAAACTAACTGTGGTGGATAGATCTTGGCTATCTGCCAGGTGGACACCCAGCTGCTCTCCTCATCCTCCGCAGAACTGGGTGAAAGATAAGGTACAAGAGCTCAAAGGTCAAGATAAAAGCAGGGAGATCACTTACCAATTACCTTTATAGGCAAATAGGACTCAGCATGGGGAAAAGTAATATATTCCTAATTAAAAGTAGATTAGGATGGTGAGAACCACCATGCCAAACCCCCTTTTCCAGGACTCAGCTCCTTGATTCCCAGCTCTTTTCCCTCCCCCATCCCAGGGGGATGGGGACTGACGGCTGTGGTTAGTCCATAATTGATCCTCTCCACTGCTCTTTCTTCTCACGTTACTCTTGCTCCACTGTGGGTTTCCTGTAGATAGTAGTTCCCATCGGGATAGTCTCCTCCAGGGACTGCCCCATTATGAAGAGCCTTTTCCCCTCCATCTCCTCACATGCTGGTGTCTGCAGAGCTGTTTCACAAGATCCCAAACTGTTAGTATTGGAGGGGACTTCTGGAGATCAAGCAGTCCAACACCCCCAACAAGCCAGGGTCACCTAGAGTAGGTTGCACCAGAACACATCCAGATGGGTTTTGAATGTCTCCAGAGAGGGAGGCTCCACAGTCTCCCTGTACAGCCTGTTCCCATGCTCTGCCACCCTCATTGTCAAGTGTTTCTCACACTTTTTTCCCTCACTTCTCTCTTGGCCAGTTGTTTTGCCTTTTCTTAAACTTGTTTTCCCTGAGACACCCCCACTGTGTGCAGGGTTCAGCTGTGCCCAGCAGTGGGTCAGCTGGAATGAATGGAACTGTCTGTGTCCAGCCCTGGCTGCTCCTCATGCAAGTCCCTGCAGCTGTCGCTGCACTGGAGTACCTGGGCATGGCACTTACTCCACTGCCATTCAGTATGGATCCTGTAAGCTGTTGACAGGTAAAACAATCCTGCAATTCCTGATCTTCAGATGTTTGTAAGACCTGAAACTGGGTGATTTTCAAAAAATTTGTTAAACTCGCTGGCACTGGTCACCTGACCATTGGTTGCCTGTGTGAGGTTACACAAGTGTGGAGTGAAGGATCCTTCAGAAACTGACAATGGTGTTGAATTACATCAGAAAACAGGATGACTGGGGTTTTAGATGCCTAAGTTTTAGTTGAGTGGAGTGACATGGGTTCCATCCTGATATCTGATGATGAACACTCATAATCAGAGATTGCTCCTGAAATTTTGCTGTCAAATGTACTCTTGAGTGTTCTGTGTTGTACAAAGCAGATGTAACCCTTTCCCTTTGCTTTCTTGAATTAAGGCAGCGTAAGTTACTTGAGGGTAAACTGGGTTTATGTTGGATGTGGTATGTGCAGTTATATTTTTGTACTGCTGAGTGCATTGGTGCAGCCTCTGTGAATTCACAGACCTGCATGCCCCTGGAATTGCTCACATCCAGCTGTGGCACCACTGAGTGGCTTTGACCACCTATCAGCTGATTTGGGAAGCTCAGCACAAGCAGTGCTCTCCAGCCAGAGCAGGCAGATGTTTTGCGTGCCCTGATGTTGTTCTGGGACAAGATTAATTTCAGCATACTCGTATTAATCCATTATATGTCTCTTTCCAGCACAAATGGACCCCCGAGGCCTATCTCCCAGACAAATTAAAAGTGACAGTGATGATGACGACCTGCCAAATGTGACCTTAGATAGCGTTAATGAAACTGGATCTACAGCGCTCTCCATAGCCAGAGCAGTACAAGAGTAAGTATCACATTTCCAGACAAGATGAGTGTTGCTGAGGTGTTCCCAGGCTGACAGAGGCACTGGTGCTGCAGGGGTGTCCTGCCTGTGGGCAGCAGGCCTGCCAGCACCTTTTTCATGGTGCTTTATTCCCTTTTGGAAGAGATGACCGTATCTCTTGTCTCTCTCATGCTCTTTTCCTTTCTTTCTCTCTGCCCTCATTATTAGATGGAGTTTCAAATTGAAATTGTTTCTTCCCCTTTATATACTTGGAAAGCTTGCAGTGGTTTTATGTCCTCTCCAGAGAGAGACCAGGTTAGATTACCACTCAAAAAACATGTATTTTTTTGACTTGAAAGCAGCATTAGGAAGTTGATTCTAGTTGCTGTCAGATAGGAACTAGCAACATTTCTCCTGAAGGACAGCGTCATTTGAAGGAGATTGCTGAGGGGCTTTGAACAGGTTTTCCATTGCTGTTATTTTTCTGTGTACTTTTGCTAACTGGTGGACAAATAATTTCTTAATTTAGTGCCTGCACTGCTTGTTTGAAAAGAAAGAAACAGTTTATCATGAACATTAGCAATTCTGTAGATGCATGAGGTTATTTAGTCACTGTAGCAGCTGGAAGGGAACCAACTGTGAGGTAAATAAGTATTAATATCCCCATTTTATAGGTGAGGAAAATGAGGTTATGCGTAAAGGTCACCCTGTAGGTCTGAAGCAGAGCTGGAAATAGAACTAGAGCCTCCAGGCACTGAAGCCTGTGCTAGACCCACAAAACATGTTACTTTATCTGAGAGGTTCAAAATACAGGTATTCTGGACATTATTAAATAAAAGTGGGTCTGATAAAGGCCATTAGACATTGCTATTGCTTAAATTATTATAGATGCATTTTAAATGTCTTAATATGGTATCTAAAAATGTTTTGCTTTGTTTTCCTGGACATCAACAGCTAAAAGAGCTGTCATTTCTAAGCCACGTTTGGGGAGGGACTACCTTTGGAGTTTTTGGGTGCTTTCTTTGCATTTTCACCAGGTGTACTACCTCATCTTCCAGCCAGGCCCCATAACTGTGAGTCGCAAATCAATATTCTCCGTAAGCAGAAAGAGAGGTGTTTGTGGGCAAGGCGAGACAAGGTGTTGTTTCTGTGATTAGCAGACTCCCTTTCTAACAGTGATAAAGGAGAGGATGGTTTCTTCACCAGTGAGGCTATTGCTTGATAGACCAGTCCCATATGTATTTTCAATTTTCTGGTCACAGCACCAGGCCCTGAAGTGCTAAGTATTTTTTTTCAATTCATGGCACATATAGTAAGCCAGAAAAATAAAGCAACACATTATGATTTTGCACTAAATGATTTTGTACTGTTTAGTTACTGAAAAAAGGAAGTATGGAGCACTAGCAAATAATTTTAATATATGACTGGCAGGCAGATACTGTTCTCTGTGATGGATAATGCTTGAACACTTAGAGAATTGGTCAAATCATGGGAAGCGTTTTTAACTTTGTACGATGCATTCCACAGTTTGTGAAGGTAAACATGTTGAGTATTACTTGACTGGCTCTGGAGCTTAAGAATTAAATTAAGAAATTTAATAATATAACATCAACTCATTCTTGTTACAGGTTTTATTTAAACAGTAATCTGTTAGTTTATTTCAAAAGCCCTATTAGGAAAATCTAATTTGACTGTGATCTGCAATTTGTCATCTTTACTTCATTCTCAGTCACAGACACCACACATACAGCTGCTGAGTTGAAAAGGAATGTTGGCACTTCATGCTGACTGCTTTCAATCTATTTCTTACTTGGTCTGCAATATTGTGCACTACAGGGCACAATAAAATAACTATTTTGATTTTAGACAGCGAATATGTACCTTATTATTAGATGTTTAGCTGAAAAAGAAGCTCTCATTCTACATAGCCTTGTTGTAGAGAGGGTAGTGCCTCTGAAGCCTTCCAAAGGGAGATCCTGTGTGCTCAATTTCAGCATCTAAACTTAGCAGACAGGAATTTCCTCTGAGGACGTGGAAGGCACCTACTGTTCTGCTGAATAACCGGGCAGCATGGGAACATGCATAGAAAGACTTTTTCATCAGTCAGTAAAGCATAGGTCAAAGCTTAGTGTCTGATGGAGGCAGGCTAGCCCAGTCAGCCAGTCAGGGCAGCTGTCCCACAGAGTTTGTTCTTTTCTAAGTGAGCTTGTAAGCTTTTTTGGGTGAATAGTTGCCAAAAAAATAACTTCCTGCAAAGAGTGGCTGGGGAAGTACACCACAGTACTTCCAAAGTGATGGCAGCCTTCTTTTCTTCAGTACTGGTGTTGTACAGTCTTACACAATTAACTTCAGTACTGGTGTTGTACAGTCTTATTGTTAAACTCAATAACAGTTTGTAGGTGCTCGGTAGCACGTGTGAGACAACAGATGACATTTTCCTGCTTGTTTTTTTGGACATGTTTTAAATTAGCCTTCATAAAAATTATGAATATATATGTGTATATATATTTGCCTACTGCCACCTATTCTTTAAGAGCAGTGAGGGGCTTCAGACTGGGGATTTCAGTATCTGGTGGTGGGTGTTTGCTTTGAGTTGATCCTGTACAGCCCCTCAGACAGAGTTTGGGGCTGTGAGGGATTGCCTCAGTACCTTGCCTTTCCTTGCCTCCTGCCTTTCCCTGTGTGCTGTCTGTGGGGCTCAGGATTCATCTTGCCTGCGTGGGTATCTGCATCCAAGGCAGTTACCTCACTCCCTGCATGCGGGCTGGGTAGCGCTTGGCACGTTCAGGCAGCAATCCCTCTGCCCTATGGGAACTGTCTAATTTAGGGGCAGAGAGAGGCTCCGTCCAGCCTGTGAGCTGCCGTTCCTCTCCATCGCCCACGGGCAGTGCAGACAGCTGCCTGGGACACACGTCAGCACTGCAGATCCCTGGTGTGAACTGAGGCCGTGGCAATGCACAGCGCCTGGCTGGGCGGCCGCTGTGCCAGAGGCTGGGAGTGACAGCATCATACTGAATGCTCCCACACCTTCCCTTGTATCTCAGTCTGCCAGGTTTTAACCACAGGGAAATCAGCCCGTCAGTTTTGGGGGAGAAGCTGTTGTTTTAATACAGCCATTTTTAAGCTCATTGTTTTGGAAATGACGCTTACCTAGCTGGGTCACGGGACTATTTGAAATGCCTATTTGGAAGCTTTGCTTTTTGTGTCCTGTAAAACTGGATGGCAACCACCTATGTTGCTGCTTTGTTTCAGGTCCACGGTAGTCTTACAGGAGCAAAATTCTTAGGAATAAAAATTGTGACAATGAAACACTAAGAGCCATGTGTTTGGCATTAGTTCTTATTTACACAAACAGAATGTAATTTGCTCACATATTTGTAAAGTGACCAAGTATGACTATTTTTTCTCAGGGAAATTGCCTTCTTGCTGCAAGCTTTATGTTGGCTGAGCTTCCAAACTTCTTTCTCAGTAGTTCTTTTCGAATGAGTTCATAGTTCTCCTTCAGTTCAACAAACCAAATCAATAATGTAAAGTTACAGATAAATAAAGTCATTATTTCAGGCAGGGTATTTCAGTGGAATTCTTTCCTGTGACAGTGCTACTTTATGGAAGTTGCTATGCCTTACAAAATGCAGACTAAGAATAATTTATTAATCTCAGATAATATGCTCTGGCTGATAATAAATATTGTAGCATTATGTAGATTTCAGTGGGCTTTGCATTGTAAGCAGCATTTCATCCTTTTTGTGGTGTGTTTTACAAACTCACTTTGACATGTAACATCTAACAAAGAGCAAATTTGCCTCTATATGCCTGACACCACTGATGCTTATTACACAGCACGAATAGCATCATATATTCAGAGCCAAATCTCAGATACACTCCAGAAACTTTTATGAAACCAAGAGAGAAGAAAATATTAGTCAACCCCTACAAGACTACAACTTTTTTAGGGTCCCTCACAGAGGCAGCATACTGTTCCTCAGCCTGGCAGCCTTTCCATCCCTAGGCAGAACTGATGCAGGATGGCCTCAGGAGCCATCTCCGTGGTACCCAGTAAATGCAAACCCTGAACAGAGTATTCATCTCCTTATGTCCTGCACACTTGTGTGGTAAAGTACATAATTTTACAACATGCAGCTGTCCCTCCCTGAATATACATAACTTAGGATCTCCTACTGCAGAAGCTGAGGGCAGAAGCAGGAGAGGAAGAGGGTGATATTTAGCATGAACTTTTGACCAGTATGTTGGTAAAAATCCAAAAATGCAGAAATTCCTCTTTTTCTCTAGACTTTTTTTCTCTGTAGGTGTTGTAAGTGGAGGAAACTCCTTTGATGGAACCGTTTTTTCTTTAAAATGTCAAGGAAAAGAGGAACTGTGCATTTAAACTGATGATACTTCAGATAGTGTATTGTTTTTCTGGAGTAAGGGAAAGACAGAAATTTCAGAGAGGAAGTCCTGTCTACTTGTAGTTATAGCTGCAGTTAATTCACAGAGATGAGATTTGTCATTTGTATGTGACTGTTCTGACCTTTAACATGAATTCCTCTTTGCACTGAGCTGGATGCCTCAGAGTGCTTGTATGAAAACGAGATTAGTAGCCCCTGTTCTCTTTGCCTACTTTTTGTGATTGATACATAGATGCTAATGTGATCATCTTATTTTATTTTTAAATTCTCTGGCATCTATTACTGCAGTACAGTTGGAATTAGTTTTGGATACTGCACTAGCAAAAAATAAATTCTGCAATAGACAGACAGCATAGCCACCATTCCAGTGTACTCTCTTAAATTAGTACATGCTTTTCAAATCTGATTTTTTTTCCTAGATCTTTTTTCCTCCCTCCTCTTCAGTGTAAGTCAACTCCTGTGGTTTAGTTTTATTTCTTTTGAAGTTTGTATCTTTGTTTCCATCAGCAGTTCATTTATCTACACTGATATAGTTTGTTTTCCTGCTTTGGTTGCAATCATTACTACTGTTGTGCTTTTCATTATAGGGAACTTTCACCTCATTTTTTTCTTCCATTTGCAGACAAAATATTTTGTCCAGAGTCTCCAAGAAACATAAGTGAGGGTGTTTCAGCAGTGCTTGTGTGAACTTTGCTTCCCTCTTCTCTAGTACATCTACCTGCCATGAACAAATACTCATTTTAAAACTGGCACACAATTGAATGGTGAAATATAGATGGAGAATTGGCTAGTGCTGGTCCAGAATTCCTCATAAAAGATTTTTTCACTTGAAAATGATAATTGGTTTAAAGTGAAATTGTGGGAATATATTAATTTCAGTTTTACTTGTCTCATGAAAAATGCCCCAGTATGGGATGCATTTTTCCATGGCAGCAAGACTTTAGAGCGGAAGGTTGCATAGTTGCTGCAATTGGAAGAAAATTGAACCACACACTTAGGAAGAACTGCCTATGGGCCTCTGACTTCCCCACAGGCTGTAACATGGTGAGGCTTCTCCTTGGCCTCCTCAAGTTGTTCTACGAACTGAACTGATTTGCTAAAAACATTGAGAGGCATTTGTGCAGATACATAAGCGAAAGGCAGTAGTGACATAGAGCCCTGCAAGGCATCTGTGTTACAGTTGGTGCCCCCACCATGTCATCTTTTCAGGGATGTTTCTGCTATAGTTTTGTTTTATTTTTTGTCAGCAAAAGAAGTAAGAAGAAAGTCTTAAGAAAGTATCATGTGGCAGAAGAGAAGAGGTTTCTGCAGTGTGAAGTGTTGCTTGGCTGGACACTGGCTGCTGACCCAAGGGCACCACTGAGCTGGCAGTGTGCTCTGTCTCCGGCAACCTCTGGGCTGTGCTGGACTGTTTGTTTTGGACATAACCTTTCAGCAAGTTTCATCTCTCACAATGCAAGCTGTCTAAAAGTTAAGCTCAAGTATTTTGGATTTCTTTAGTGGAGAGATATTTCTAGGTCTGATCATCTTCTCAGTTCTACCTTTCAAAAGATATCATTTCTTCCACAGCAGCTGTAAAGAAACCTGGACAAGTGGTTTAGGGAGAGTGATAAAACTTTACATTATGAAGTTTTATATGAGGAAACCCCTTCTATGTTATTTTCCAAGGCCATGCTGGAAGTCTGTGACTTGAGAAGAAGCTGAACTTGTACATCTAAATTTGACCTGCGGCAACTACTACAGGTGTTATTTCTTCTACTTACATGCACTCTCTACATGCAGCTCAAAGAGCTTGTTGAAGAAGTTCTGACTTCTTCTACAGTGTGTTTATATGGCATTTTATGAAGTTATTTCTAGCAAAGTCTGAATTCTCAAAAACATCTGTTTGTATATAAAAATGCATTGGCCTAAAGCCCTTATTAAGGACTTCAAGTGCTTGAAAGACCTATATACCTTTGGGAATTGCTCTTTAGGCACTAAATATCAACCTGGGGTTTCAATAATTCAATAAACCCATATTATTCTAAAAAGGTTCTTTTTTTAAATATGTGTTGTTTGACAAAAGAAAAGTTCAATAGCTTAACAGTTGGGTGGTAAAATCAAAAGATGCCATCCTGTGTGTGCACTAGGATTTTTTGGTGTGGAAATTTTCTGCTGTATGTACCAAGGCCTTTTGCCAGGATAACAAGATTCCCCATCAGCCAGTGATCATTAAAAACAAGGGCTAGGTGAATGGCAACTGTAAATCCAAACTAGCTCCTACAGAGAAATTAACATCACTTCCTGCTTTGAAAGGGCTGCATTGCTTAAATGGAAGTGTATCAGGAGATGGGGGTATTGTCAAATTGTTCCCTGAAGAAAGCTAATTAGAAAATAAGAGGGCCTTTACCTTGGTCTACCAAATCATATCTTTCTGTCTCCTCTTGGAGAGGAGAATGAGTGGAATGACTGTTTCCATTCCAGAACTTGGAATGAGTTTTCATGACTGTTGAGTAGGTCATTTTAGAGCTTTTACTACACCATTGTTAGGAGTAGTATTTTCCTTTTGGGAGAAATATTTAAATTAACTGCATAATAAGCTTTAAGAACTAAGGAATCCTGGTTCTGTTGAAGTCAAAAATCCTGATTCTGTTTGCCATTAACTTTTTTTTGCTCTAATGATTAGTCTTGAAACCAACAGAAGTCTGGATGCTAAAAAACCAAAAGTAATTCAACATTTAGTCTGTTTGGGAGACCATTATCTTGCTGTGAAGAGTTACTTGTAACATGTATTGGTTCATTGATACCTTCTGTTTGTCTCCTTCATTTCCTTTATCTATCACACAGAAACTTTGAAAGATCTGGTTTCCCAGTTTCAGTTTAGTGTCTATATTTAATTCATATAAATGTCTTCTTAAATAAAAGTTAAATTTGTTAATTAATTTACATTTTGTCTAAGACGTGCCCATCATTTCAAGGCAGTTGTCAAACTTTGCCATTACTGGAATTCTACATTTCTAAACATGCTTACACAAACATGCTTTGGAATAAAATGCCATGAAGCAATAGCGTGTGATTATCATTCAGATAGCATTTTTTATCTTTGGAGTGCTTTGCAAACATTAACTAATTAAATTGTACAGGTCCCCTGTGTGTTCAAATATTATAATTATCCACAGGTTAGTGACTTGCTCAAGGCCATGCAGCAAAGCAGAGAATGAGTTGGGATCAGGTACATCTGCCTCTTACTCCTGTGCTTAATCCACTAAAATGTGTTGCTCCAGAGTGAAGCTCGAGTCATTAGTTGTTAGATATGTGAAATGCATTTTATGGATAGTGAGGCAGGCATTCTGTAATTGCTTGAAGAGCATGACACTGAAGAATGAATTATAAATAACATTATGAATTACTGCTACCCAGTTAGCAGTTTGTACACCTGTTTGGAATCTCTTTCCCCAGTGATTTGTTATTCAGCTTTTTATGTTTTTTTCTTTCTAAATCAGTACAGAAAGCAGGATCAGAGCTGTGTGCCTTAAGAAACTTAGAGCTGTAACAAATACTCATAGGTGTGGATTGAATAGCAGAACAGTGCAAGGAAAAGCCACAATAAAACTACCTTGGTGAACTGCTGCTTTGACTTACTGATAAGAAAGAGCATTGTCCTCTGCTGTCACTTGAGCCAAAATTACTTCTTGTTTCATTATCTAGATTAGGTACGTTTTTATCTTTCCTTTTCCATAAGGCAGTTCCTGTGATTTTGTGACATACATGCAGCACAATTAAATCTTAATAGCAGTGCTTACACTGATTTATGGAAATATTGTCCTGAGTGTTTAGGTCAATGCATGCAAAAACGCAAAAGTTGTTTAGGTCATGGGTACGTAAAGTGCATGTAAAGGCGGGAACACTGTTTGGGAAGGCATAATTGAATGAGTATGTAAATACAGGCATAAAAAAAGCTAACCTTTTTTTTTTTCCTGCCATTTTCTTTTCTCCTGCATAATGGGAAAAGATTGTGGTAGGTTTTCCCATCTATTAGTTCAGTTCTCTTTGACTACTAGTGATTTCACCACAACTTCGTTTGTTACACCAAGTTCTTTTTAGGCTGGAGATAAAAGAGGAGCGAAGGGAAGTTCTTGGATGACGGATATGAAGAGAGGGTATTTTTGTGTTGAGCCTGTGTGCCAAGGAGGTGTCACTGTCCATGTGTATGTGACTTAGAACATGAGCATTACTATTTTGAATACATCACAGAAAGGATACGTGGACCTTACAGCCACCACACATATGAAATTGCTCTAGTCAAAATAAAGGAATTGAAATCTAAAACAAGGAGTAAAGCAGCACAATGGCTGATATTATAGCAACTAACCCTGAAGTAATGACAGTCACAGGTTTCAGAGTCAAACTGCACCTCCATCATTAAAGTAGTGACAAAAGATGTGTCAAGCACGATGTTTTGGGTCATATTTTTCTTTATTTATCCTTGTGAGATATACTGAGTTGCCACAGGATAAAGTAGAGCAAGGAAATATGCAAACTGTGCCAGGCAGAAAATAAGGAAGAGGCCAGAGTGGATCAGAGGAGGCAGAAACAGCCAGAGCTCTCTTGTCTAGCCTGCGCTGATAGCTCAGGGGGCATGGAGCAGGCTGGCAGGCACTGAGGCCAGAGGCTGCCCTAAAAAGTGCTCACCCTAGGCCCTGTATACAGGATCTGCTGCTGGCTGAAAAGCCCAGCATTGCAAACAGAGCCTGAAAAATAAATTAACCTGGGAATAAGCAGAAGCTGACATCAGACAGAAAAAGAAATTAAAGTCAGCAGTCCCAGTCTTGTCAAAATATGTCCCTCAATTATTTGCATGAAAGTACAATATTTAGCATAGTGCTGGGATAATGCATGATAAATCGGGGACACACAATGCTGTCAGATGGATGTGTAAGTCACCATGGTATTTCTCTTAAGAACTGATGAGCACTCCTGTTTCTGTAATCAGTTGCTTGTCAGGGCCAAAGAGTCAAACCATTGATAAGTAAGTTCTCGGGAGAAACTGTACTAACGACCCAAATCTCAATCACAAAAGCTTCAAAAGCACAATAATAGGGTAATGTTGTATAATAAATTGTTTGCTGAAAATTATTTACCAAGCTGATTCCTTTTGCCCCCAGTTGTTCCACTTCAGAGCTGCTTGCTGTCTGTATCACCACATAATTTCTGGGATCCTTTGCCATTCCTAAAGCATAGTCAGAATAATAAGATGTCATTTTCCTTTGGCTTGAGAGGAACTACAAGTACATGCAATTCTGTAACAGGTGCATCCTTGTCAAATATACCAAACAACACAGAGGTTTCACTATCCCCAAATGCTTGCAATACACGTGAAGTACTGCAGGTACCCAGGACCAAGATGAGCCACAACAGCACATGCACTTGAAACAAGATGCAGATCTTCCACTTCGGGGGAGGTCTGCTGGAGGTATTTTGGGGTTCTGAAATAGTTGATTGGCTCCAGCAGTGTGGCAGGGCACCTGCACAAGGCATTAATATTACCACAGTATAGTCAACAGAGAGTTAAAGGCTTTGAAGTTCAACGGGTGGAACAGTCAGCTTCCTAGAGCTGTCTCCTAGGGCTCATATCCTGGGTGGGTACTTGGCTGTGAGTTGTCTCTGCTCTCTTTGGAGTTTGGGCTTCTGAGCTGCAGTAGTTCATTAAAGTAGTTTGGGGGAAAAAAAAAAAAAAGAGCAGCTCACATTCTCGACTTTCCGTTGTGGAAATGAAGAGATCAAGTTCTGAGGTTACCTATTTCTGCCTGTTGTAACACCCAGAGCATGCTGTCCTCTTCCCATCAGCCATCTCTCTGTGTAAAAACATGACAGCCAGCAGTGTGCAGCCACCCACCTATGGCATAAAAGCCTGGCGGTTAGACCACTAACTCAGGAAGTTGGATATCTACATTTGTATGCAAAAGATACCCAGGAGTGGTCCTTCTCCTCTCCTTTATTCTACACGTGTATTTTGGATTGGGAAGTGACTGTTACAGATCCTTTTTATGCTGATTATATGGTCTGAGATGTGTTTTAGCCATTTTCATAGCACAGATTAAGCCTCAAGCTCCAGAGGCAAGGGTTAGGTATTTCTCTCCATGGTTTCTGGGTTGGAGAAGAGGCTGGGTGGGAGGCCACAGCCCTTTGGCTTTCACACAAACAGAGAGGAGCATAAGAAGTTTTAGGTTTCAGTGGGGCTGGTTGGATGATTCTTGAGTGCCTTTTACTTCAGTGCCTGGATACTGTAGGTTCTAAACAGAGTTTTAGTTGTCTGGTAAATTTCCCACTGTCAGAAACTCAGCATGCAAATACTTAACCTCAACAACTGTATTTTGGTCTGCCCTGTTGCTTAGTTGTTAAAGAGGGAACTTTATGAAAAGGAGTGTCCAAAATTTAGTTACAACTTTTAGATAATGTGCTGTTGTTTATATTGCCTGTGTAAATAAATGATTTTCCAGTAAGACACAGAGATGATTGCAAATTAATTGACATGGAAGAGAGCCATTGGTGTTAATGGTTTCCAGTAACCATTTTTCCAGTATTGCTTTCAGTTGCGGGCTGATGGAGCAGGGGAGATTCTGTCACAGTGCTCTTTGATTAGGTACTGACACAGTTGTGAAATAAAATCTGTACCTATTTGATACCATGGTACAAGCATCTGATACATATTTCTGGGAAGGAAAAGGTTCTACATGGAGAGTGGGAAAAGAGTGTGGGAAAAAACAAAACAGTGTTAGGCAGTGATAGAGCTAATAACTTATACTTCAAAAATTCTTTATATTTTTGTCATCTACATAGCATATTTCTGTCATTATCAGAAATTTAGCATCTAACAAATGGCAAAAACAGTAAAGAAAGCAAATATTTACTGTACACTTGAAGCAGGAAAATGTGACAGGTTCAAAGCCTGCAGTGCAAAATTTTGAGAGAAAATAGATTATTTCTAGGTTTTCAAGGGCCAGTGGAAAATGCAATTATATAAATCAAGCAGAGTTGTTCTGAAAATTTCCTTTTCACTTTCAACAATTCTTATGCCAACCTGGACACTTTAATTGAGCATTATAAAAGATCCAAAACATTTTCAGTGCAAATGCATTCAACTGCTAGTGTGCTAGAGCTTTTTTATGATTCATATTGTTACTCTAATACTTTTGCTAGTTTCTTGGGCACTGGCCCCGGACTACTTTCACAGTTCATTTGAGGTCTGAACCACAGAGAGGACTAAGGGGGCTTATTCATGTTCTTGACTTTTAAAAAAAAAAAAAGTTTTACTTTTTTTTTTTCCTCTAACTTGGTGGAACGTTTTCCAAAAAACATCTGTACAATGCTTCTTGTTTAAACACTTGCAGTAGATTAGAATTTGTCGGTGAAAAGGAACATTTCACATAGTCCAAATCTCAACCAGCATAGGAGTTTGTACAGCTATGGCACTGTATATTTGTGTTGTTCATTACTCAAAATAGTATTTTGAGTATAGAAGTATGTCTTCTATATAGAGTACAGAAGATCTTCCCTGGAGTCCCAGTTCTAAATAAAAATATTAAAGCCTAAGTTTTCTGGTGTTCTGTTGGGAATAATATTACTGAATTCTGGTAGCAGGCATTCATTGCAGCCACCATTTCCTCTTCATGCAATGTAGATTCTCATTAGAGTTTATATCTTTGTTGCTGATTATTTTTTTAATAAGAAAATATGATCCAGAATTACCATTGAGTGACATGTGGGCCCTTAAACTTTGACTTTGCTCCCACGAAAATTAATTCCAGAGCTCCTAATGACCTACTTATCATTACATGGGACATCCACAGAGCAAATTCAGTTTCAGAAGAGTTTTGAATGAACAGGAAAATCCTAAAGTGCCTTCCACACTGGGGCTATGTGCCTTACTTACTTTGCAGTAAGTGTTCCTCAAACTTGTCTAAGTCCCCTTCGATTATTTGGGGTAACTTAAAATTCCTAATTGTCTGTGTTCAATTTCCAGAGAGAGCATGTGGGGCTGTGCCAGGTCAGCTGTTAACCCTTTTCGTTTTTTCAACTCCAGGTATGAAGCATTTTATTGTGTATTATATAATATTCTGTTTTATTGATAAAGTCTAGTAGCAGTGCTTTTCAGGTTCCTTTCCCTCTTTATGTCATGACTGGGGGATATGTGGGGCTAAGCAAGATCTGAAGTTGAGTTTTGCAATTGCATTTATTTTATCTTGGGACTCAGAGGGTGGTGGGAAAGCTGTAATTTTTTTTTTTTCTTATTTTTTTTTTTTAGTAAATCCCAGTGTTTAAAAATACGAGAATAGAAAATATCTTGTCTGATGTTTAATAATATAGTTGAAAGTGTTGAAAGTAGTCTGCTGAAATTGAGTAACAAAGTTAATGTGCATCAATGCAGCTCATGTTATAACGGGTCATTGCCGGTTACCATGAAGCAAAGCTGCAAAATGTAGGAAGAGCTCTTTGCAGACATCTCCTTGCTTTTATGTCAAGGAGGGCAACGTTTTAAAACCTTGCTGTGGAATGTGCCTAGTAGATGCCCTGTATTTGGATGCAGGGTTTCCATGCCAATCCAGTGTGGGGGTGTCTGGGAGACTTCAGATAGTGTTGTGATGCCATGAGGGCCTTGGAGTTCACCCCACTTGCCCAGGTAGAAAGGATGTCAAATCAGAAGGATGTACCAAAACTGGTAGGGTTCCTGTTTTTGTGGGATTCATGGCTGTTTCCTTAATGGGTTTTAAAATAGTATGCAGTGAAATGTCCACTCCTAGTGCGCTTGCTTGCTTGCCTGTCCTCCTCCCTTCTTTTGTTTGTTTTGTGTGCCCCTCAGAAGATTCCTTTGGAGTCGTGTTTATTATGGGACAAGTGTAAACCTATCAGCTCACTGCTTTATCTGCTTGTAGTGACCTGTGTGCCCCCTGTTTGTGGAGTACAGAAGAAAAAACAACTTCACACATTCAGTATAAGCAAAAATGTTCCAGAATAAATCAGATTCTTCACATTTATAAGTACAGCTAAGCTTTTTAATAAAATTAGGAAGAAGGCATGTTTAAGAGCGATTACACTTTCAAATTGCTAATGAGTAGTCAAATACAGAAGTCACTCCTCAAGACTACTCCTATCTCCAATTTGCAGTTAATTACACTGCAACTGTTATATTTATATTAAAATTCTGCAGGATCTTATTGCTCAAATATTTTCGAAGTAGCAGCAGGAGCAATTTCTCTGTTAGAACTAATAAAAATCTTTCAGTGTTTCTTTGGCTATGAAATTGGAACAATACATTTATTTTTAAAAATCCTTAGAATTTTCTTTGATCTGATTGTATTATCAGTGCAACATCAGAAATTATTCTGAAGAACCTACTAGTCTCTCAAAATGTTGTGTTTCTAAAATATATGCATATTTCAGGTACAATTTTTAATGCAGGCTTCTTTAGCTTGCGATAATGAACTATAATATTTTGTATATCCTTCTATTCTGTAGGAAGCATTTTCAAAAGGAAACTTATGTTGTTAATTTTTGCTCTTTGTTTATGTTGTCAGTATTTTGTTTAAAAAATCCTTCATGCATTTTCGTGGTATTTACATACCATAGGAATGAATATGAGATCCTACTAACGAGGCCCTCTAAAAAACATGGTTGGATGTAGATGAAGATGGCATAAGTCGTTTCATGCAGCAGTTCTACACTGCTGAAAGTTAGTGAGCTCTGACTGGAGTGAGATGAGACTGAAAGGTAGTATTTGGCAAGACAAATAGGTTCTAATAAAAACAGAAATTTGGAAAAGAGCTGTAGTGTTTTTATGTCTTTTTAAAATAAAAAAGCAAGTTGATCAAGAAGACACATCTGTCAAGCCATGTGGACCTGCCTGTAGATTGAAATGTGGAAATAAAACCAGTGAGATTGACATTAAAGTCAGTGCATTATTTGAAAGTATGAATTCTTATGGTGCACTTAAAACTGCTGACAGTGTAGCTCTTCCTCACAGCTTCTTGGGGTATGGCACTGTTGGAGTTTGGGAACAGCAACTGCTTGTCAGAAGTGAATTCTACTGCAATTAAATGCAGCTATATAAGTGGACATATTTCATTTGAATTAAATTTCATGCCTACCCAGGTCTGGGTATTTTTCAACTTTGTACTACTAAACTTACCTTTTTCCACTAAATTGCAAGAAAGTTATCTTTCCATAAAATTACACTCAAAATTATGATATTCCAGTCAGGAAAGTATAGAAACATTCTTTGATACTTCAATTTCTTTGTGATGATGGTGGAACAGAGTGGATCACAAAGTTTTGAAGAAACATTTTTTATAGGTTTTTTTTTTCTATTTTATCTTACTGGGTTATCAAATCTACTAAAAGTTGTAAGTTTTGCTCAAAACCAGTTCCACACAAATTTGCATCTTCTGATCTCTATGGATAGCCAGAGGCTGGGACGGTTACCTCAGTTCATGCACATCTAGCTCTTCATTTCCTCTAAAATGTAGAGCATTTTGTCCAGTCTGCTTCCTCTGACCCACTGGGAGCAAAGTGATAATGTGTGTGTTTCTCATGTTAGGGGCTCAATGTACCTCTTCATCTTCTCTGTCTTGCAAAGGGCACTGCTTTCACTCTTGTATAATCTCCCCGATCTTCTTTTTAGCACCTCGTCCACAGGCTCAACCAGATGGGAGATGTTAGGCAGCTGGAGGACCCAGATGCCAAATTCTGGAATACAGCTTTCCTGCATTGGCATGTGGGTTCATGGCTGGCTTCTTGGCTTGCACCTTTGCTAACTTCTTGGCTACTGTCTAGCTGGCAGCTGTGGCACTGCCTCTGGGGCTGTGTTCAGGTCAAGCTGCTTTGGAGTTGGATGGCTTTCCTGATCTGAATTACTCTGCTGGACACCATTTTCACCTTAGTTCAGTTTGACTCTCCTCTGTTCAAAGACGAACATTCGCCTGTGTGTCCGTTGTATTCCTGACATTTGTAAGACTAATTCGAAGCAGTCCTTCTCATTTGTCACCAGCTCAAAAGAAAACAAGCACTGCAGTGCAGAGTACACTGCTTTACTTGTTAGCATTCCAATTAGTTTGTAAGAATATTAAGGCCCAAGTCTGTACTTGCAATTCATCTCCAGGACCAAATCATTAGCTGAAGAGCACAGGCCTTAAGGAATATATTTCTTATGTCTAAACTTTGATTACTTTCAGCCAAAAGTGAACCTAGCATCTGTCAAACAGAAAAAAAACCCCACACATTTGCAGAGGTGATCTGGATCATTTTTAAAAAACAGGATAAACAATAATGATGATGATGATGATGATAATAATAAATAGGAAGTAACTGGCAGCAATTAAGAGCGCTGCCAGCAGAAAATGCTTGATCTTCTCTTTGCCGGATTTGGAATGTCCTCATTTCACATTTTAGTTTTACCTCAGGTTTTTTTATTTTTTCCTTTTTTTTTTTTTTTTTTTTCAGTTTGTTGTGGTTTTTGGGGTGTTGTTTCATAAATGAGGTAATGAAAAATGAATGCATCTAGGATAGCCAAAGCATTTGAAGCAATTCCCTAATCCCCATATTTTTCTTCATGCAGCTCAGTGCATAAACATTACTTTCAGTGGGAAAAATTGCAAAATCAGGAGGTCACTTACACTGCATACTTACAGTTAAGTTCAGATTAGTCATACCTACTACGAAATTTTCATTCCCTCTCTCAGCTAGACTGGGGCTATGTTGTGCTACACTAGAGGCACTGGTATCTCTGTTACACTCTCAGAAAACTTTTTTAATGTTTGAGTAATTAGCACTTGTGCCTCACTGTGAAATGAAACTTCTACCTGTGTATTAAGGTTAAGCTTTGCATGTTGATCTAACCTCTGAGGAAAAGCACTTGAATTCCTCATTATAGTCACTAGAAGGAATTGCATGTCCCAGGAACAACCAAAAAGGAGCCTTTACCCATTTAGTTTAGGTGTATACTTTGCTGATGGCCTAGGGAATACAGCCCTTCTTCTCTGGGAATACAGCCCAGTTACATCAGATCAATCATTATGGACTGTCTAGAGAACCAGTAGGAAATTAAAGCATTATTTTCCCTCATAGGTAGTCTCTGTAGCTCTTTTTGGATTGTAATGGAGTAGAGATGACTCTTATGTCAAACAAGCTGGCAGCAGCAACAGCAATTCTGCCACTTTTGCACATGAGCTTCACTAACTATCTCGTCAACAGAGTGGGAGCACCTGAGGTATAGGTTCTGAGCACAATCTGGTCTCATTGGGTTCCTTGGTGCTGGCCTAATCAGATAAGATATGATGGAGCAGTGGAGTGTGATCTCCCTTCTTGCTGAATATGGGCAGTTGTATAGACATGAACACAGAAGTTATAGGATGGAGAAGGGGAGTGTGTAAGAAGAACCTGTATCCTTGCCTGAACATGGACAGAATGGCACTGTAAGCTCCATTCCCTGAAGCAACATCGTGCCAGAAACAGTTGTGGATACTGAAACAGACCTTTCACTGTTCCCCTCTAAATGCTTAGTGTCCAGATTTCTAGTATGGAGCCAGGATCCCCCTTTTCTGCCCAGCCTTTTAGCCTTGTGAGTCTTGCATTCCTGATTACGGAGTAGCCTCACTTCCATGGATACTTAGGCAGAAGACCCTGTATCCTTATAGCAAGATTATTCCTGGGGATATATTTATATATCCCCATAACATAATACATATTTATATTCCAGGTGAAATTACCTGACTGCAGGGCTACAGTACAACACCTTGCTAGTGACACCACCATCAGAACTCTGCATGCTTTTTGGGGCTTCTTCACAAGGCACGGGCAAAGTTCAAGACAGGGCTGTCTGCCTGTAGGTGGAAAATGGGCAGCTGCCAGAATGAGTATGTGTGAACATGTGCCTAGTGGTTGGTACCTAGAGAAGCTCCAGTTTAACAGTGAAGGACCTCATGGCTCTGGGGGGAAGCTGTGTAGGACTCTGCATGGGACTGTGGGTGGGCATGGGGTCCTAGGCAGGCTTATGAGTGTCTGTCTCTCAGATCAGGGTTTCAGCATTTTCACACTTCACCACTTTCCAAACTGTATTTTCTTCTTTCAAATTAGCAAGCTTTCAGTGCTTTTTAATGTAGTAGAATTAAAGATGTTATTCCATTACCTAGACTATACCTTTTCCCTGTTCACCTGTTTCTGCCATTTTTTCATCTCAGCCACAGCTTTTTCCCCATCAAAGAGATTCTTGTCACTTTCTGTGTCCTACAGGCTTTGGAAATCATATTCATATATAAGGTTGAGCTTATTCTCTTTTTTTTTTTTTTTTCCTCTTTTTGTAACGTGCCTCTGATTATTGTCCCTTATGCATTCAATCCAAGCAGAGAGACAATGTGTGCTGTTAAAAAGGGAAAATAAGCAACCACAAAGATGTTTTTCCCTGCTCTTGCACCTCCAGTACATTCTGTAGCCCAGTTACAGTAATTGTTTTTAAACTTTTTATAAACATGCATACTGTCAAGAGAGTGCAGTAAAAAACAAGTGTTTCTCATAAGGCCAGTGAGACTGCAAGGGATGAAAAAAGATGACAGAGCAAACAGAAAATCCCATGTTCTGCTTATCAACTTTTTTTTTTTTTTTTGCCTAATGGCAGATTCTTGGAGAAAGGATCTGTTTACTTCAATGGAAGACTAGCTTAGGGTTTGCTGATTCCCAAGGCAAAAAGAAGGCATAGTTTCCAATTTGCAAGCTATTCAGTGTGTGTGATGAACTGAAGTCATTTGTGGATTTGTATGTTGCGTTTTGACGTGATTAAATGTTTTAAGTCTATTGATTTCATGCTGGGGATTAATGATGCTGAATGAAAGAGCATCAAAGAATAAAACGTGTTTACATGCTCGATTAAAATACCTTAAAAAAAAGCGCCGAGTACCTATTGTTGGATAGGAATGCGATAAGAGAAGCACAGGACCAATCACACGTCCTGCATCGATAGGAAAATGCATTAACTTCTTTAGGCATAGAAAGAAGAAAAGCAAAGATTTGATAAGGATTGATTATACCTTTCTGAATACTTAACACTTGTGTTTGACTCGGGTTTTTTTTTGGAAGAGGGGATTAAAGAGGTTTCATTATCAGTTACCACAGATCTGTTTTAGTGAATCAATCAAAGCATGATGCTTAGCTGCTTGGGATTAATGAGACGATCTTTTAACTGGAGAACTTGTTGGTAACAGCAGTGTTAATAAAGGACAAGACCTAATGATACTCAGTGCAGCTGCGGACATGAGATAGAGTAAAGATGGTGTTTGCTGCTTTGAATTTGCATAATACTTTTAGATCTGTTTGCCTTAGCATATTAGCTCAAAAACATATCATTATCTTAAAATGTTCATAGTGCTAATTGGTTTGTATCTGCTCTCTGCAAGTATTCTAATGGCTGTCCAGATTCATAGGTTGTATCTGGAATTGCAGTTAGGTGTCACATTCTGTTTACCAAGATAATAGTAGATAGAGGTGAAAAAGACATATTTGCTTGTTAAATCCACCCTGTTGCAAGCACAATATAGGCTTTTCCAATAGTATTAAACTGTTAACACCCCTTAATGTCAGCCAGAATGCCAGGCAGAGGATTTATTTGTAGTATATCTGGGGAGAAGGATGCCTTAATGATCAGGTTAGCACGTGAAATACTTGATGCACGTGAAATACTCCCTACTGAGCTAGGGAGAAGTTTAAATGTGGAATTTAATGCAGCTGAGTAAATGTCTGACAAGACCAACTCAAGCACCCGTTTGCTCTTTCTCATCTGATGCTCTGATCTGGATTAGCATATGTAAGATAAATTCAGCATCAGTCTGATACACCCTACAATTCATTTGTCTCAGAACAGGGTTGAATGATTATCCTGGGTTTGAGGCAGGGGGAGGGGGGTTGACAACATGCAGTTATTTTTTTTCTCCCATTTCTGTTGCTTAATACAAGACCTGAAGCCCTTGGTTACAGAACAAAGTGTCTGAGCAGTAACCAAGCTTGTGCAAACCCAAGAGAAGAGTAATGACTGTTCCTCACAAGCTTCCTGCCTCAGTGCAGGTGCAGAAATCAGGAGGACCTGAATAATTCATAAGGTGCAAATTAGCCCCAGCTTGTTCCCGCTGCTCGAATTTTGCTTCTGCTTACCTACCTAGTTGCTGGAAAGAACAGAATAAAGAATGCTTGGGAAACCAGGGAGAGAAAGGCAAAGGGTGTTACAGCTTAAAGGCCAGAGTCACAGAGACTGCTGAATGCAGGGTGTGTTTGAAGGCTCGGTGCTTGTAGAGGAATTGTACTCTACATTGATTATTCATAGAGTGTTTTCTCAGGAAGAAGGAAACTCTGGGGACCCATTCCATTGCTTTGGAGAGGAAAAAAACTTCCTCTTAAGAATTGGGGTTTTCCTGCTTTTATTGTTTTGGTTTCTAAAAATTATTGGGTAAAAAAATGTTAAAAGTTCATTTAAAGCCTCTTAAGGTATTGGAGAGAGTAAATATTTATGGTGTCATTCAACTTAAGTGTTCAGAAAAATTTGATGGGAGATCTTGGATGTTAGGGTGGTTACTGCTTTGAGTAAATATGGATTTCAAGGGCTTATATGAAACTAACTGGATATGGAAATGTGGTATGCAGTTAGCTTGTATTTTTATCATTTAAAAGGCAGCATTCGTTCTTCTGTTTTAAATAGTGATGGTTACCTTTTCTGTTGGATTACTTACCTGCTTTTTCTGCCCAGAAGACTAAAATGAGAGGTGTGTAGTGTTTAATCTTTCTGCTACACAACATTGCATCTCACCCAAACATCAAGTAAAGGGTTTTGCTGAGCACTGTTGTAGAAGAAGGGAATTCCTTACACAGCTCTTGGAACAGCTTGTGTGTCGCTGTGCAGTACAGAGAGGAGCTGGCCTGAAAAAGATAGGTTGTTTCTTCAGTGTACCTGAATATCCCTTTGACATCTCTCATATGGGAGACAGAAATATCTGACAACTCCAGCAGGAGCAGGAACAAAGTAGCTAGTTTTCCCTATTGGCAGGTGTTCAGATGAAGGAAAACTCTACTAATGTTTTTGCTGTGATGAATATGAAAAGAGAACAACAGCAGGAAAAAAGCTTCCTTTTAGTGGTTTTTACAGGTTTTCTGTTTTGGTTTTTTTTTTTATTTCTTCTGGGGATTTTTGTCCAACATTCATCCCTTCTCTATCTATCCCCTCTACCCCACCCCCTCTTGGCTCTCACGTTGCCATCATCTGTTTTTGTATTTCCCTCATTTGGGTTGCTGGAATAGGAGCTGGCTCTCATTTCTAGCTGATTCTGTCATTTCTGCTAGGCCCCAGCTTGGGAAAGTGCCAAGACCAACAGGTGATCCTTGTAGCTGCAAAGCAGCAGGAAGAAGGCTGTGCATGAAGGAGACAGTGCACCAGAGGGGCTGCCTGGCCCTGCTCCATCTTGCTGTATAATTAATGCCCCCCTCCCCAACCCCTCATACTGAGCAGAAAATCTGTGCAGAACAGCTCAGCTGTAGGGAAAATGGTAATAAAGAGTCCTAGAAGAATATAGGCTGTGTAAGTGCAGAGATGTGCTCCCTCTTGGGGAGAAACTGGCTGGTCCTTTGTAAGGAACAGGGACAAAATTGTATTAGCTGCTGTAAAGTAATATGCACTCCATCAACCAGTGCAAGAAAGCAAACATTTCAATAAATTTCAATGTTATGCTCCCGGGACTTCTTATTTGTATAGGAGCTAGTTTGGAATGAGGTGATAATTTAGTTAAGCTTTTCTCCTCAAGAAGTAGCTTGCAAAGTCACATGGAAATTATTTGGGCAGAGAGTTAACTCTGGTTGGGAAGGTCCATCTCAAGCTGTAGAACAGGGGGCACCTGGAGCAGGAGCCATGCAAGCACTGCATTCTCTGGGCAGCACTGATGGAGAGACATGACTGTTCAGGGCTTCACAAGGATGATTTTTAGAACACGTGAAAAAATTCCAGGAACCCTCAGGATGGCCTCAATGAGCTATTTTTTTCAGAGAAAACTCCTAAAGGCCTTTTTTTCATTTTTTCCTATGAAAACGAAGTTACATTTAGTAGATGACAGTGACTTAGCAAAACCAGTTTTAAATCATACCTCCAAGGCTTAGGTTAGCCCCTTGGCTTGTACCGTGATGTGAGATAATCCATCTCTGAAAACCATAACTGCATGTTTGTATTTGTGAAACAGACTGATGTTTTGAGATAGACAGATATTAACTTTAATCCTTTGAAAAATAGATTATGTCTCAAATTCTTTCTGTTCTGTATATATGGAAGCCACGTTGTTTCTTCTAACTGTGGACTCACTGCTAGTAGTTTGAAAGCTGAAGGTTTCATGTAGACAAGGTTTAAGTTTTCTTTGTGTACTTCCATAGGGAGCTGGGCTTCCTCAGTGCACCACAGCACATTCCCTCAGCAGGGGGAAGCTGTGGGGAGCAGGGACCTGGGAAGCCTGGATCAGTTCCACAGGTGAAACTGAAGTGCTGCAGCAGACCTGCAAAGCAAAAGCATCACCTTGACTGGCTGTTCCTGCAGTACACATACCAGAAACACAAACAGCAGTGAGATCAAACTGTTATGAAACATAAACATATTTAGTAATGCTTCTAGCAGCTATCTGTCTGCCATCCTTTTGACTAAGCCAGCAGTGTTTTTCCTTTGTGTTGTTCTGCAGTTTGTCAGTTTGATGGGGAGGAAGTGGGGGATACATTTCATCTCAGGGATATGTTGCATGTGTGCAAACCTATGAGTGCTGCAAAACCTCAACTGGCAGCAGATTGTTCATGAATACACACTTCCATTGGACATGTCTCCCCATGCTAAAAGGTGCACCATTGCAATGGTGCAATGGACACTGGTAGCTCAATATTTTTCCCCCTTGTGTCCTTTCCTTTCTCCATGCTGGTTTGCTGCTTTTGCCCCCTACCAAAACCTCTGGTACAAGAGGCTGTTAGCAGGGAGTGAGGTGTTTCTGTTGTCATTTTGTGAATTTTTGTCTTCTTTCCTCTGTCTTGGGAGACCATCATAATCCCTGCATTTGCAATGAGTCCTGGACAAACCTGAACAGTTCCTCTGGCAGCGTCCATTGTTACTCTTGATTCCCTTCAGGTTATGGGACTAGTGGGAGTGATTTCTTTCTTAAGATGCTCACTCATGAACCTAGTGACCTCTAAAAAGCCCCATGGACGTGGCAGGATGTCATGGAACCAGAAGCTTTTATCTGTAGGGTGGTGAGGGATCTTGGTTACTCTTCCATCAGGAAGCAGCAGTACCCCTTGAAGAAGCTGGAGGGTGAGCAGGGATACTTCCTACCTGCATTTGGTTACAGTACAGCCTGGTCTGGGCAAAAGCCCTCCCAAGAGTCCTGCAGGCAGGAGAAAAGCGTCTTTGCACTGCCTCTGTAAAGCCAAGTTTCCCAGTGCCTTTGGCAGGCAACGTGAAGCAGATCATTCCTTATGCCAGCCTGTGGAGCACTACCCCTTGTGGTTCTCCCTCCCGCTGCAGTACATACCTTGCTATTATTAATATTCTGGAGGCGCCAGCAGCATGCTTTGTTCTGGATGGAATGTGGTTGCCCAGAGTGCAGGGAACTGTGTGGCCATTGTTTTAGTATTGGTAGATGGATTTGGTAATAAACACTGTAGTTTTTCCTTGTCATTTTTTCTAATTCACCTTCCTCTATTCTGCCTCCTCCCCAGGCTGTCCCCAGTGCACTCAGCATGTGAAGGATGCTGTAATCCCCCTGGCAGAAGAGAGGGAGGAGCTCTTGGGACACCAGGGTGCATAGTAAGGGCAGGCTCACACAGCATCATAGTACTTCAGTGGTCTGCTTGGTTCCCTAAGTGTGCAGAGCCCCTCAGTGTGGGTTGTTGGCGCACTATGCAGCGTGTAGGGAAAAGAGCTGCTCCTCTGCATTTGGCCTGATGCATCTTGGCCCGAAGTCATGGACTCTATTGTGCCATCACTGTAAATTTAGTGAAAGTTTCAGCATCTGTGAAAGGGCTGCTGCTGCTGAATCCTTATTAGGTGTACTTACTTTGGAACTGCAAAACTTTTAAATCTATCTGCGTTCAGGCTGCAACATCTTCACACAAAAAGACTAAGATTAGCATGCAAGCAAACAGCACTTCTGGAAATAAATCAGTGGATTTGGAAAGCACGCTAATAAAATGTCCAGTCACAGGGATTCCTGTGAACTCAGTGTGGAATAAGAAGATGCAGCATACACTAAACCTGCTATCCTCCAGATTAGTAACTGTTTAATGTTACTCCTGTAACCTGTATACTTCCTCCTGTTACATCACCTCCTCCCGTTTTTCCGCCCTGTGTGGTTCTACTGTTTCACCAAGTATAAGACCTTTGTAGCACATAGTTTGTCTTTTTAACTACTTTGTGTAGTACCTAATGCTCTTTTGAGTGCCACATAAGTGATAATAATAAAATTAGTAGTAATAATAATCATAATTTTCCATGATTATTATATCAAGTTGTGTTGTCTGTTGCACAGACACAAAGTAGGGGGGACTGCTGAATGCTGATAACTCAGCTGTAAGGTAAGCCTCTAACACAGGAAGGGAAATGCTCTGGTTTATTTATGAGTACACTCAGAAGCAATGTCTGACTTCCAGTATACCCATGCTTCTTAGGATAGCACATTTTACTTGGATGCAGTATTGCCAGAGGTCAATAATAATCAGGGCTAAATTGCTTACAACGCAAAGGTAATGAAACATTCTCATTACACTCCAGTCCTCATTTTCATTGTTAATTCAGTGTTGTTCAACTTTTCACTGGTTTCTCCCTTAGAAATGTGGCAGTGAGACAGCCAGGCTGAGCCATCTGCTGCTGGTGCTTGAGAGGTGCAAAGAAACACCACAAAGAAAATTGATTGACTGCAGTTGACTGTATTAGGGAGAGACCTTATTTGAACCGGCAGTAACTGGAGGGAAGTGTGAACTGGCGTTAATTCTCGAGCAGACCTCTGCATATTAAGGATGTACACAGCAGTTGGAAGGATACATTCAGAGTCCAGTCATGTTCGAGATCACATCCCCTTGGCTTTCTTATTGTCACTGTAGTTGTTCACAGCTGAGGGGAATTCTCTAGCTTTTGAATTTAATGTTAGATATGTAATTGGGTGGAAAATTAATGTAAACTTAAAATAATTCGGTTTCACAGTCATTATACTCCTTAGTGTTAAATTATTAAGCTTTGTGTCTCTGGTATCTCCCAAAAGCCCTGCCATTACTGATCATCTGACTGTCTTTATTAGCTTATATTTTTTCCCTAAAAGCAAGGCCTCATGTACAGTGTAATTATCCAGCAGTGCTGATTAATGGCATAATTCTCTTTTTCTGTGAAACTGCTGTGTAAATTATTTTCATTTCATAAAAATTACTTGTCAGGCAATTTTGTGGAGAGTTTTTTGATTTCTTTTAGATTTTTATCCACCCTCTCTATCACTGTGTCATGGTAATATCATTAAACACTGTTGTGTCTGAGCTTGGAACAAGCACTAAACTCTACAATGATTTCAATGGAGAAAATTAAAGTGGTTTCCATGCTATTGTTACTTCTACCACAAGATCTGATGAACAAAAGTAGCTAAGATACCCTGCTCTGAGAACAGGAGTGTTTTTGGAGGTACTTGTCCCAACAGTGAGATGAAGGAGATTTGTTCTGTTGAGCCAGCTGTTGAAAGCTCTGCCACTTCTCAACCTTTCAGTTTTTCTGTTGGCACTTACAGTATGTTTTGAAGAATCTCAGCAGCCTACCTGTCCTTTTATTTTTTGCTGCTGCTGTCCCTTCCCCTTTTGCCTTGGCAGTGGCTCCTTATCCTTCCTCAAGCGTCTCTCAGTGGGACTGAGAAGCCCACTCACCACTTTTCCCATGCCCTTAGATATTTTTTCATGGTCCCTACACCTGTTTCCTGGGCTAGATGATTCTGAGAAGATTCCTGGCATGTCCTTTTTGGCCTGTGAAATGTGCTTGAATAGGAAGTGTTACTGTGCTCATCTGCTGGATCATCTGGGTTTGGCATGAACAAAATAATGGACAGTGTACAGTGAAGAGCCCTGCCTTGCTGGACTGCAGGACAGTGTGGTATTGCAAGTAGCACCTTCTCCTTTCTGATGAGCATGTTTCTTTTGGGCTACTGTTTTTAAAGCTGCTGTGTATTTGTAAGCACTCCAAGTAATATGAAGGTCTTCCTAGTCCTGTTTGCATAAGAACTAGCAAACCTACTCCTCTGATAGGAGTGAGTCCTTCACTAAAGCTGGCATGTAAAAGCTGGTTTCAAAAGGGCAAGTTTCACTAGTGTGTGTGCAGAAACAACTGACCAAAGTCTAAAATCCTTCCCACTGAGGTCCAAGTGAACCCAGTAACCTGGCTAGTTACCAAAAGAGCAGAGAAACAAGGTTGTGATAGAGTGATTCTTCCTCTGGAATACCTGCATCCCCTCCCTCTGACTGTCTTTTACCTTACAGCATTAAAAAAAAAATCAGTAGTTTCTGCCCCTCAGCCTCTGAGGCTGTTACTTGACCTTAATGTTTAATAACCATATATGGCCTATGGCCCTGCCCTTTGTGAACTTGTCTAATCCTCATTTGACTTCATCTATATTCTTGGCCTCTGCAGTATGCAGTGGCAGTGAGCTCTAAGTGTGTGTATGTGAAAAAAATAAAACAGTTCTTCCCTCTGTTTAATTTGAGTACCCAGTTCTTTGAAAAAATAGTGAATAATCACTTCCTATCATAACATTCTTGGCTGTGCAGAGCTCTACTATCTCTCCTCAGTTATCTCACAAATTTGGCATTCACAGGGTAATGTGGTTGTGGGCCAGCTGTCAAAGAGGTGACTGAAATCGTTTTCCTGGGGAGCCTCTTCCACTCTGCACTCTCTTCTTGAGACCAAATTAATCCTAGATATGCCATCATTTGAATCTATTGCTGAGTCTAGGATAAATTAAGGAAGCATGGACTGCTCTGTCACTCGTAACATTCAGAACATCACTTCTTCTGGCACAAATAGTTAAAAAACATAAAACTGCTGAAATACCAATCATTTAGCTGCTCTCACCATTTGCTTCTAAAGAGATGGTAGTTTGTTCAACTATCATTTTTAGGTATGGCAAAATTATGTTCTTGCTCATTCAGCTGCTTGACCTGTTGGCATATCCCTATTGAGCTCCTCATTTCTGCAGTGCCAGGAAGAACTAGGATTACTGTGCCTATTGATATAATTATTTCCAAATATCGCTTTAGCTTGTATTTCTGTAACTAATTTGTTTCTTTTTACATTATTTTATGTCTTTTTCCTTTTTTTGGTTATTTAATCCCATGCACCTGTGCTTTTATGCATACTTTTGCTGATGCTATTTGCTTCTGTGAGCTGCAGCAGTGAGCAGATGGAGTCTGATGAATCTTTTACGATTTTAAAAAAAGGTTTATTTAATGTATTTAAAAATGAAAGTGTGTATTTTGCATTACATATTTCCGTGACTTATAGACTTCCACCACTTGTGTTAAAAATTATCCTGTTATATTTTTTCCTGGGCTCTTCTAGTCTCAGTGACCTTAACAACCAGTATTTTTGTTGACACATGGCTTGGCAAATAAAGGCTGAAATAGTAAATGGACTGTCCTCTCTGATGTGTTTCATAACTGTTTCCCATCAGGCAGTTGCAATACTGATTTTAAATGTTTAATTATACTCAAAGTCTTTAGAAACGTATTACATATGTCTGACTTGGAAGTGAGAGAAGTAACCCCTTCAATAAACTTCTCCCTCTTCCCTCAATTCCACTGTAACCTTCTGACTTATAATATTTTCTCATTATTTATTAGTTTTATAGGGATTGTTGTCTTTAAATCTCCCAAGGCCTTCAGCTAAGGCTGTTGAAGGTTGATGTTTGCAGGACATTAGGGATTATAGGGAACATTATTCAGAGCAGCATAAATCTACTGTGTTTCAGTACACCTCCATACTGAAGAAGGGATTTGTATCAGGATGTGTACTAAACAGTAGCTCGACTTTAGCAGTCCTTTCCTTATAACTGGTGGAGAAGAAAATAAAAGGCAGAAATCTGTTGCTTTGCAGTAAGACTCTGCTTAATTGTAACAGAGGTAGGGCTGTAAACCGTGCTAAGTCATAAAGGTCACAGCTTCTGTGAGAAGTTTCTCTATTAATAGTCTATAAGTATTCTGTTTCTGCCAAGCCAGTGCGTAGAACCAAATTAGTCTCTCATTACAAGTCTGATACATTAAAGTCAAGGGTGTATCAGCATGCCCTGTGTTGCCTCCAGACACCTTCCACTGTGCCTCACTCAGACTGCATTTTCATAAATGCACACATATGTAAATATAAGTAGGCAAATGACTTAGCAATTTGTTGAGCAATCAAACAATTTCTAAACCAAGTAAGTCTCATTTTTCTTTTTTCCCTCCTGTTCTGTTTTCTCTATTCTTAACAATATTTTGCAAATCACCACCTTTTTTTAATTTGCTGTATGAAAATAGTTACCATGATTTCCCAGTGTCACTTGTTGCCTTCAGCACAGCAGCTAAAGATACTGCCATGGATAAATAAATATTAGTTGCTTCTCTTCATATGACTTCTTTTATCAGTAGAGTTCATTCTGTATTTACTGGAGAGAGGTGGGCTTCTCCATCCCATTTGAAAACATTTATGTCTAAGACAAATGATGTGTATTATCCCAAGAATTTTCAGTTTCTCCCTGGGTCCGTTTTTCCTTTGGCCATCAAAGGAGTCTAAGCAAACAACTTAAATAAGTTAGAACAGAAAAAAAAAGAATGAGTTTTAAAGAGAATGCAACAAATGGAGATGTAAAGATACCATCCTGGAGAAAAATAATCCCTCTTTGAAGATTATTATGTGAGTTTTAGTCCTAAACTGAGCACCCAGTGAAGGCCAGAAAAATGGACTTTGAAGGGTGAGTTACCTTGAATCACACACACTTTTACATTCAGTAGGTATATGGGACTGTGACTAAGATTTCTTATCTGCCAAATGCCACCCTGGTTATCATAGATTTCTCATTTTTAAGGATGCCCCAAATGCCCATATTTTCCATTTCATTCTGTATTTCTATTCCATTTCTATTGTAAAAAAAGAATACAAAGAAAAAGAAGATACAAGAAAAAAATTGGGGCAGGTAATTACTCTGTGTGACATTCCTTTCTCTGAAAAATGGTTGTAACATTGTCCATCAGCCTCACTTGGGTATTGAGAAAATAAATTCATAAATCTGAACTCTTTTCAGATTTTATGTTGATTCTCATAGTAAAACCAATGAATTATAGATAAACCTGATAATAATTGAGAGTAAAGGGAAGATGGAGGTTTACTGCTTTGTTTGCTCTCTTTTTGCTCTCTCTGGTAGCGCAAAATTGAATTGTTTATTACTGTAGTCTTAAGGGTGAGACCACTGGTGGTTTCTGCTACTCTCATAAATTGTGTTGGGCCCTTGAGAGGCAGTTTTTAAAGTGGCCATGGGTCAGTTGCCATTTCTGAATTGTAATTGTGTTAAACCCAAAAGCAAAGATTTTGATCCCAGTGGTGCAACTACACTCATGCAAGCAAGCCTTGCACTGTCAGAGAATGCCTTTCATTTTTGTGAGGTCCCACATTGACACAAGTTTGACCATTTGGATCCAGTTGCAGGATTTAACATTTAAATCCACCAGTGTCATGGGGTTTTTTGCCCACACACAACACAGAACTATTTCTGTCAGTGTTGGGTAGTTGGGGCTTGCTCCTTAAAAATCATTGGGATAGTGTGAGCATGGTCTTCTAGAAGACATTCTGTCTGGGATGCTTCAGTTGTGATGTGACAAGGAAGTCAAGTTTTGGAATACATGTGAGTGGGAAGTCTTCATTTGTAGATTTAACATTTGAGCCTTTTAGCAGTAGCATAACTTGGTGATGACTTGAGTTCCTTTCCCAAAGGTAGCAGGGATAACTTGCTTGCCCAGATGATGGAACAAATCTAACGGGCAGAGTCCTGTTCCTGTCCTAGTCATGGGTATTCACCACTTGTCTTGGGTGCCCAAGTTCAGCTGAGTTCTGGTGAATCATGCCAGGGAGGGCACTGGCACATGTTAGCCCCCTAACCTGCTCCTCCAAACGGTTAGAGCTGTCTTTGGCTTGGGGTGGAGAGAGTTAGAGTTTTGAAAATAGCCCAAACATAACATGTTGATGCTCTAGAGAACCACAGTTAAGTGCCTTCCATCTGTAACTATTCCAAAAGGCTGTTCCTGAGTGCTTTCTGATGTCCCTGTGTGTTCCAGCCATGGCCACACATGCATGTGGGAATCCTCAGAATTGTGATAGTGTCTGTGAGCTTGAAATCTAGTAGCTTGGGTTTTAAAATACATTAATGGGAAACTGCACAGAGGGGACTGATCCAGGTGAACTGGGATTGTTTGCGCAGATAAAGTGTTTTGTGTGCTCAAGGGCTCACGCAATCAGCTCTAGTTGCAGCAGTTTACAGTTGTTAAGGAATTATGCATGCATGGACCTCTGGAAATCTCTCTTTAAGGTATTCCTGTGCTCCAGTTTCATTCACATGAATGTTGGAGTTGTGATCATGTAAAAGTGCATGTGAGAAATACTAATGAGATGGAGAGAAGGTACAGTATGCAACCTAAACCCATTGAGGGGAAGACACTAGCAACAGGATGGGGTGAGGACATACTGGCTAATACTAGTGACTGAAGACCAAAGCTAAATTTAGGTAAATATTAGGAGAAAAGGAGAGGCCTTCAGACAATGGGTTTTTCCTTGAGCGGTAGCTTTCTTTATGTGTTAAGTTTTATGATACATAAAGTAGCCTCGGCTCCTCTGATATACTGCACCAGCATAGTGTCAGTATACTGTGTTCAAAGAGAGAGATTTGTGAAATTGTTCAGTGATTTAAAGCCGTATTGTTTAGGTAGACTTTTTTCCCAGTTCAGATTCATTATGAAATGGCACCTTTTTGTTCCATTTCCTTGGTATCTCTTTTCTTTTTTCTCTGTCCTTTGCACCTTCCTTTCTGAGGGGCTGTTGTTAGCGGGGAAAAAAAGCCCTATTTTCTAATATTTCTCCAGGTGATTGATAGGGAAAGGGGGAGGGAAAAATCTTCCTTTCTTTTTTCCTATTTCAGGCCTCAATTATTCTGTATGCTTTGAAGAATCTTGTAGCTTAACTGCAGGAATGGCCTCGTTTCTTTTACTGAAAATGCCTTCCAGTCACCTTCCCCAAACTGTACAGCTTGGAGCACTGAAATCTTTATTTTGGGGGAAGAGAAGGAAGTATAGGATTGTTTGGAGGGTTAAGGAACAAAGACAGGACACTAGGGAAGGAGAAAACCAAAATCTAAAGAAGGCTGCTGCCATCTAGAGTTGAGACCTGACGTTGTTTGCCTCTTCAGGAGTGGCATTCAAGTAATGTGTATGTGAAAACAATAGTAGAGGAAAACCCCTCAGAGCAATGAAACTGCTTTCTTTGCTATTCATTTCAGTAGTAATAATAGGAACTTCTGAAATTATTTTTTTGTCTTTAGTAAGTGCTTTTTTGTTTACATGCAATCTAATACATTAATTTCAATTCAAATATTCTCATCACGTGAACATTGAGATGTAACATAGTGCTAAAAAGAGGACAATACTCTTACAATGCAAATACAATTATTACATAATTAGAGGCATTGACAAAAAATCTTGGCGAAGCTGGGTGCAGATAACTAGGACTGAAAACACTCCCTTCAGCAATGTATTCAGTATGATGTAGTTTTCATTCCTATATATGATATCATTAAGATATGCAGAAATACCTAAGTTTTACTTTTTTCATCTATTAAAATGTTTTATTTTATAATACAATATTGAATTCTAAACTTCACCTTATGCATGAATTGAGTTGTAGAGGTGTTTTGAGTTATCTTCCTATTTTAATTTGAAACACAAACTGTGTAACATGACAGTAAACCTGAATAATAGACCCGAAAGGTGTAGCAGGTAGCCAAGGTTAGAAGATAAGCTTTTAAGGTGGCATGGCCTCTTTTCTGGCCAACTTTACATTAGATCTGAATTTTAAACCCTTCTGTGGCTGTATTCCTGTAAGTAGTGGCCCTGAAAGCAAATTAGATTTAGAAGAGTACACATAAAGATGCTGTGAGAATTGTGGTGTATATTAGGACTTGTTAACACAGAAAATGTCTTTTTGCTTGTTTTTGCTTCATTTAAAAAGTCTTCTCAGTACTTTCCAAGCTGATGGCATTCTTTGTAAGGGCTTCCAGAGTTTCCTGGGAGTATGGATGGAAAGGCAACCTGTGTGTAAAAGGGCATATACAGAGGGGCTGTTCTCACTGAGATGTTGCAGGGCTTTTCTCATCTCCTTTGTGCCCTCCCCTCTCCCGTTGGAGATTTTTCTCCAGTTCCAGCCTCTCAGTCCTTTGTAACACCATATTGAGAAGTTAGCACGAACAACAGGAGGCAGCTTAATAGGGGAGACAGAACAGTGCAGGTGCACAAAACAGATCCAATGTGGAGCTGATTGGAATAAGGCCGTGACTTTTCACTCAAAACTCAAAAAGAACTGCTCATTTAGTTGTCTTACACTATTCCCCCTCAAAATTGCACTTCTGACCTTAGTCTGCACAGCTTGAAGACTTGCGCCTCAAACTGGGACAACGGCAGACACATTTTCTCCTGTGTCACATTTGATGCCTTCACTTGTCTTTGTCTCCTTTGCTGCTTCCTCTGCTCCTTGTTGTCCAGTTTGACATCCAGTGATGGGTCCTTCTGGGGAGAGAACCTCCCTTGCACAAGGCCAGTCTCTCCCATCAAGGCAGCACCCTTCTGAAGTCTGAGCTTGCAGGAATAAGCAAACACTCTTGATGAGACCTGTGCTCTCCTGCTGTGGGGCAAGCAGAAGCTCATGTTTTCCTGAGGGCTGGGAAGCCAGCTGCCTCATAGCACAAGCCATTGCATAAAGCAGCACATCCCATCCAGTTCCTGAAGTGATGAAACCCATTGCATGCATGTAGGAGTAGAAGGGTAGCATTTCAAGCAGACTGATCTGACTTGAATGTGTGAGAATGGCCCATCCCTAATGTATGGCTTGCAGGGTGGTGGAATGGCATCATTCTCTTTGGTGGGTTATAGACAGGGCACAGAGGTCAAATATCAGGTAGAGCAGAGCAGGACTGGGCTCAGCACAGCATTTAAACTTGAAATACTGTGCCCTAGCATTTGGTTCTGCATGTGCTTTTAGAAAAGATACCTATTGCCATTGCAGGATCATTTTGTCTTTTCATCTCTGGTGCATCCTACTTCCAGAGCCTGGATATAACTGTTAGTTAGAAAAAGCATTTTGAGTAAGTTTGCATATTTCCATTCTCTATATATTTCAATTAGCCTCCTTTTCACTTGTGTCATTGAACACTCTCTTAATTTTCAGCTATTCAGACTTTGACCTCTCAGTTTTAGTCAATTAAATGTGTAAACACACTGTGTTCAGGGACCACATTTTTGCTAGATGTATAAAGGCATGTGTGTCTATATATGCAGCACTCCCTAATTTAAAATGAGAGAGTGCTCTTTGTCCTTTCCTTTGGCACTGGCAGCATTTTTTTGACCTATGAACAGAAAGGAATATGTTTCTGTTTTCATGGAAGTTCAGCTTTGGATCAATTTATTATCAAAGCATTGCACATACTTTGATAAATCTGCTCAGCCACTTTTTAAAAAGAGGGCTGTCAAAAATAGCTTTATAGTTATACTCTCCCTTTTTATTCTCAGTTCTTTGAATTATCCTATCCTGAGTCTTGAAAATAACTTCACATTCATTAGTAGTTTTGTCTTTTTCCATTTCCCCCCAGTATGCTCTTGTCTTGTTATGGCTGCGTAGACACAACTATTAAGAAGAAGTTAAATTCACAAAGTACATGAAGTCTTTTTCCTTTCATATCCTTTGAACTATTTGATCTCTGTATTTAATTCTGAAGTCTAAAATGAAACTGGCACTGTATCTTTCTCTACCTTGCTCAATTCTCCACAGCTATGAAAGGAGAATTAGACGTATGACACATTACTCATACTATTTTTTTTTGTAGTTGCTGCAATTAAAAAGGTTCACCAAAAACTTTTTGAGGGTTTTGGGGGGATTAAAATTCTCTGCTTGCTGGCCTAATATGATTACCGCCTTCTCAATCTTCTTTTCTTTCTTCTGGTTTAATAAACTTCTACACTAACACAAGATTTCTGTTTACCTTCTTATTTGGGCATAGACATTTCAGAATTTACGAGCAGGACATTAGTTTAAAAAATAGGTAAATTAGTTTGTATTCTCTGATAGATTGAATTTTAAACATTAGTTTAAAAAATAGGTAAATTAGTTTGTTTGTATTCTCTGATAGATTGAATATTTATTTATTAATAAATTCATTGCATACTTTGAAGTAAGAGCTTACGAGGGAAAAAAATGGAGGGGAAGAAGACTTCACAGCAGGTATTTACCTGGATTTTAGGTATCTGCATGCATGCTTCATTCTTTATGCTGGCCACCCTTCCTCGTTTGCAGTGGCTTTTCCTACATGGCATCTACACAATGTAGTATCATTAGATTATATATACAGCACGTGGCTCTCATCCTCCAAATGCTCCTGCATTCCCTGACATTATTTCAGGGAAGGGTGCTGCATTCAGTACATGTACAAATCTGAATAAAACCTGAGAGGAGCAGCAGACTGCTTAGATTGCTGAAGGGTATAGCTGAGAGGGCAGAGTAAAAGAGTTAAATACATTTGGCTTGACTAAACAGCAGTTCAAGGCAGTGTAGTCTCATGTCCTGGAAATGGAGAGAAGATGGAACAAGAAAAATCAATTAAGACTGTACTGCAAAGTATTAGGTGAAAGCAGTGACAGCAGATTAATTTAGTCAATTTAGCCCTCAATTTAAAAACTGTCAGCACCTTACTTTTGCACTTCAACATACAGTGGGGGAAAAAAAAACCTTTAGGTTGTTTAAGACAAGCAAAAGAATATAAGGATCTTCTGTGAGTGATCTCTGTAAGCGGGAAAGAAGAAAGTATGACAGTTGAGCTCTCAATTTGTTGGGTGTTAAATTTGAGGGAATTTCTTAGTCCTGTTGTAAAGAGTAGTATGTGTGGCTGCTGCTTCTTGAGTGGTTTATATTACATCCCTCTTCCTTCTGTCAAGATGTCCCATAGGATCTTTTTTGTTACAGGGCATGTCCCTATGCAGCCTTCAGGAGAGAGGATGAGGTGTCAGGTGAAGCATACATAATTCAAAATTCTGCTACCTTGCAATGTCTTGTCTGTGCTGGGAAAAAAGAGCATGACCCATGCTGTGTGCATGGCTCCGTGTATTCTCATCACGTGTTTCTGTATCAGTTGTCGTGCTGATAGTCCTGGTAGTTTTAGTTGTAGACCTAAACACAGGCAGAGCAGCAGAGGGAGCGGAGAGGGATGGCTGAAAGGATGGCTCCATGGCAATCAGTAGGAGATTGTTAGCCAGTGTGACCAGAATTTTCTCCCGAGATAATGATGTGTTGGTAGAGTTACCTTATTGTAAATTGACTCTTCTGTGTTTCATAACTTGAGTCATTAGAGATTTTACTATTTTAATTCTTTTTTTTCTTCTGATATTCAGTGAACAGCTCTTCATCAAGATGCCCTCTTAGATTTTGGTTAGCTCAAGTAAAAAAAAATGTTTATATTACTGTGTTTCCATTTAAATAGGCACTACTGTCCTTGAAATGTCAAATAAAATATGATATGTCAATTACTGTATGTCAAGCACATGATGTATTTTCAACCACTGTTGATTTAGATGGCTTTTGATGTGTGCTTGATTCTAATGGTGCTTCTTCAGTTCAGTGAATGTCTTGAAAACAACACTGAATGGCACATAAATCACAGCACCACCTTTTTCAGGGACTTCTGCCAGAACATGAAGTAGCAGCTTTGAGTTCCTGTGAATATTTGGTCTATAATGGCTCTTTTGTCCCAGAGTTGGGAGCCTGTTGTTTCTGGCAGGTTTGCCAGCAGAGCAGAAGCAGTCTGGTCGTACAACTGTTTTATTCAATTATTTTTTTTAATCATTACTTTAGAAAAAGGAAACCTAGTATTTTCCTAAAAGATCTTTTAGAAATCCTGTGCCAGTGTTTGGCTTGCATTTTGTCTGGTGATGTATATATGGTAGAAAAGCATGAAATTAGCATCATCACCATATTAGTGTCAGTAAGGATTTCTCCTAAATATATTCTCCTAGAATGTGCACTTACTTGAAGGATGAAACACTCACTTTTATTATTACAAACAGTAATTAGCATTTTTTCTTACAGCCCAGTCAGAAATGAGGAATGGTTATTTTCTGATCTCTTCTACTGCATACTTCCTGCATTTGCTGGTTGTTTAGTGCTAACATGTGGTCTTCTGCCTGGAAAATATGTGCATTCATACAGCCACATGATTCAGTCAGGTCCCAAACAGATGATAGAACTTTGATACTATGGTGGAAGGAGGAAGAGAGAGAGGAGGAAGGGGTAGTATGCCCTCAATTGCCCCCACATGGATATGGAGCAGGACTAAGAGTACGCAAGAGAAATAATTTGCAGTGCTCTGGGGCTCCAAGCCATGTTTTTCTCCTTCCCCTGTCCTCACTCTTATTAAAATGTAACACATTGCTTTAATGAGAAGCTGTGCGTTTAATTTGTCTATACATTCAAAGGGTATTGTTGAGTAAGATGGGCATTGAAATAATGTGAGACTTCGTAACAGAGTTGTCTTTCATAATGGCTTTTAAATGCAGTGCTTTCAGATGGGTAGGGTTAGGCTTCAGCCCTTCAGAAATACAAGCTCACCCATGGGACAATTGTGTAAACTACATCTCCGCTCTTTGAACTCAAGAGGCTGAAATAAAAGCAGCCTGTCACAAAACCAGATGACACTGGAAGATTTTTCGTTGTTGCTCAATTTTTGGTCACAGAAACGAGACAGTAGGATTTACCATCCTGGTGTGAGACAGAGAACAGCGCACTATGCACCACTTGTTGGGCTGATATTCTGGGATTCTACATACCCTCTCCCTGCTTTTTCCAGAAGACATTTGTCAAGCTTCTAGTATAAAAAGATGCAGGAGGTCCACATATGAGACTATTTCAGCCACTGAAAAAGTTAAAGATAATTTGAAAATTACTGTAATTGACTGGACATAAAACATACTGAATTTCAGACAGCTTGTTTTTTTGTAGCAAAGACCCTAACAAGAGCAAGAAATAACTGACAGGGAACACAGCTGTGTAACACTACCTGGAGCAAATACATTGGTAGAAGTGCTACCGCTTCATTCTGTGCCTGCTGTGAGGCGAGTGCATGGCAGGAGAGGGACTTTATTGTGCCACAAGATGCTGCTAGGTCACACTTAATTAACATTGTTACTATTAAAAAATCAGTATTAAAGACTACGTATGTGTGTGTAACTCATATGGTTGCATTTGAGTGGCCAAGTGTGAGATGTAAATGAGAAATGGATTTTGTGGTTGCTGTTACAGCTATTAGGAAACTCATTACAGACTTCCGCTTTCCTACACAGGCAAAGGGGGAGAAGATGGTCTTGGAAATAGGAGCTTCCAAAGAGAACTTAGGGGTGTAATTAAAGTGAATGACTTCCCAAAAACAATATTCCTGAAAAAAATGCTTAGCACATCAAGTTGTGTGTCCAGATTGTGGTCTTGTGTCAAACTCTACTGCAGTCTGCAACAACTGTCCTCCTCACTCCATCCCTTCTGTATAGAATAAAAGTATGTAACAGGACAGAAAATGAGAAGTGGCATGGAAAGAAGAACCCTGCTCTTTCTGCCCCTTGAAATGTGTTTCTTCACCTCTGAGCTCATGTCACAAGGCGCCTTGAGCAGGCCACCTCATGTCTGAGGCAGTGTCAGCAGGGACACCTGCTCAGAGTAGAGGTGGTTCCATGTGGCACACGGGATACGGGACCCCATTGCCAGGGTGAGATGTCTGCCTGGTCTTACTGCGGCAGTTGGATGCGATGGCCGTTGTTGTCTCATCTGATCCAGTGCTGAATGCCACTCTGATGCCTCTCTCCATCTGTCTAACACTTTCTCTTATTTACTGCAGTTACAGCAATGCCATTCTGTTATACTGGGAGTTCTGGATTTGAATTTGGTTGTTTTTTTCCTGTGCCTCTTCCAAATGAACAATTGTGACAGCAAAATGCTTTGATAATTATCCCTTTTTACTGCATGCAAAGGCTCCAAATGTTTTAGGAAATTATGGGTGTTTTTTGATCTTTAAGGTTCTGGTATGTTCCATCCCATTTAACAAAACAAAGCAAAACAACATATGTGCAGAGTTGAGTTTTGCTAGATTTTAACAGACTCAGAATTCTCCCGTAAAAGCCTGACTGTAAGCACACTAGTTGTTCTTAATTACTATATTGGCAGCACTAGCTGATGCTTTGTTTGGTGACTGATGCTGTTCTTAAAATCTCATATAGTAAACAGGCAGCGACTTTAACAGATTAGGAAGGGGAAAATATCTGGAAGTGGGTGTGTCAGTTTTCTGGGGTTTTTTTCCTCCAAAATGGAAATTTAAAAAGTAGAACTAAATGAGTCCTGATTTAAGTTGTTAAGCCAAATGTCCTGTTGGTGAAGACTTGGGAGAAGAAATGTTTTCAGGTAAGTAGCAGGAATTCCAGAGACGAATGAATTGGATCTTGGATCAGCATAACTGTCTTTGGGCTAATACATGCAGGAAAGCTGTGACAAACAAGGAACCATTGGCTCCTAGACCAGTGCTGCTGACTGCACAGTTAAGATACTTGAAATTCAGAGCACTGCCTTCCAGCCACTCAGATCTGTTGACCTGTGCTAATGAGCAACACGCATAAATTAGCAAGGTGAATGGAGTATCCCATTGTTGCCATCCCTTGATTCTCAGCATTGTAGGAGATGCAGTTGGGAGGGATATGGCAGCTTCCGAGAGAGCAGATTCCCTTTGCTTCTTTGCAAGGCTTCCTTTGTAATGTGAACGTGCTTCCAGGTGTGAAAATAAATTATTATGGTGGTAGTGTAAATAATAAATAGATCAACTATTGATAACAAGGCTATTATTTACTATTAAGTAGGACAAAGAGCATCTTGTGGATAAAGGATGTCTGATCTCCATTACTAAGGTGTCTTCAAGAAATTTTGCTGGTGACAGGATGATTTTTCTGCATAGATGGAAACTTTGTTCCTTCCCTTGTCCCTGAGACAATTTCAAATCAAAGGAAAAAGTTTGTGAACCTGAAACAGGGTGGCCATTTAACCTCCTGTTAAAAAATGTTCATTTAACTGCTCTACTATATGACTGAATTCTTTCTTTTGCTGGGCAGCATTGTTTCCAAATGATTAACCTAACTAGCTCTTGTCGGATGAAGCAAAATAAAATTGATTTCAAAAAGCCTGCAAGCATGGAATTTTTTCCCTGTTGCTAGTGTGTAGGGAAGGCCCAGGTGAAAAATCTGATGGTTGCAAAGCTTGTTCAACTTTGTATGTTTTTATCCTCTCCTGAACAGAACATGAAATATCTGTTGGAAATAGCAGAATAATTTCTCTCAAAAAATTAAATACTTGACATCCCAAGGGGAGATATATGCCCTTTAACCAGTGGGAAAACATTCCTTGCCAGCAGAATCCATTATGTTACATTTCAAAAAACCTGAAGAGGCAACTTCATTTAAATCTCACCCAGTTTAAATCCCTGCATAAATTCACATGCAAAGTCATAGTAAATATAAAAACCCAAGTCCTCAGTTCAGGTTTGGCTTTAGCAGAGGTGGAGCATACTTAGAGTTAAACCTTGATCTTTATTTTGATGGCAAAAAGGATTTTGTTCTTTCCTTTCTAAAGAAGATCATTGTCATCCTAAAGATATTTGTAGTTTTCCCTGACCAGGGAATAGTCACAGTGAGGACCACCTAGTTTTTAAAGTGGATGGCCATGAGAGCAAGCCCATAAAGCCACCTTGTCCCAGTGAAGCCAGAGGAGTGGAGTTACTTGGCTACCAGCTCTTAGAGGCTCTTGGAAAAGGTTGCTGTGTATTTATCAGGAAAAACAGACTGCGCTCTTGAGAGCAACTGGAACAATTTCTGTGATAAGCAGATGTGTTAAAACATGGTACAAAATGCACCCTGTGGCCATATGCCTGCTTGCAGAAAAAAAGTTTGATCTTAATCAAACCTTGCTTTGCTCAAGAGACTTGAGAGCCTAAATGGCATTCTGCCTTGGTGAGAAAGTGTTAAGAGGACCAGTTCATGAAAAAAATACTCTGGTTTCCTCCTTCTGTTGGGAAATCCCATGTTTAACTCCACTGAAGAGAATGGGAGCTTTGCCAGACTTTATGAGGCCTGTGTCCAAGCTGGATATCTTTGTGGCTGCTGAGCTGGTATAATGATAAACAAAGAATTTTTGAAATTTGGCTTTTTAGTATGTGTGAAAAGTACATTAGTGCTCTGCTGCATAATTAATTACAAGCAGAAAAACTCTACTTACCACAGACTGACTATTTGCTGGGTGGAAATCAGTTTGATTTTAATAATAGAAGAAAAGGAATGTTGCCCACATGATGCAACAGATCTGTGCAAGGCCAGTAAAAAGATGCAGTAACTCTTCCAGCTCATAGATGGTAGTCATGAGTTCCCCTCTCTGGGAAGCTGTATGTCTGAGTGGTTTCTGCAGCTTTCAGTGACACTTTCCATCCCAGCATACTGATGAAGCCACCAGAAATCTTTCAAATACTAGCAAATACAGAAACAACTTACAACAATTTACAACTGTGTAAATTTCTACCTCTGAAAACCGTGGCACTCAGTGTCAAAACCTGGCCCTGTGATTCTCTAGAGAGACAGTTCCCAGCTGGGGAATTGGCAGCAAGTCTGGGGGAAGAGGGGAGAAATTAAGGAAGAGAAGTGGCAGTCCTTGGGAAAGGGCTATGAGAAGCTGGGCCTGGTGAAGCCCAGAGCATAGCTTCAGGTGAGACTATTGCTCTAAATAGGTGTCGAAAACCACAGATGCAAGGAAAGGTAGTGGGTTTTCTTCATATTGCAGTAGTGCATTAGTACTCTGTTCATGTAGTGGGACCTCACTGTACTTCGTTTTGCAAACACAAAACAGTCATAAAGATGTGGTAAGGATCTTGTAATTCAAATGAAGGAATACATCATTGGTATGGGTGGCTGTAAAGCCAGGTACGAGGTAGCATATTGAACAGAAATCTGACTTCTTGTATAAAATAAATACATCAGGATTCCTTGTTAACAAAAATGCTTAGTAACACAATTTGTACGGCCCCTGAGGGGTACAGTTTAGATTTATAGGATGTTTTTCTCTTGTTCTTTTATTAAAAATTCCTTTCAATAGGAGAGGGTGCTCTGGAAGAACAAAGCAAGCAAAACTATGAATCTCAGAATTTATTGATTAGAAAGTATGTTAGGAAAAGAAACCCAAATCCCTGAAGTATGATCTTGTGCTCAGTAACTTCTTTGTCCCCCAAATTAATTATTTAGTCCCATTTTCCCTAGACAGATCAAATAGGTATGATAGTTACATTATCTCAGTTACAGATACTTGACAATATATATTCTCACAAAGGAGCTTGTAAAGGGCTGTGGGGCATAAGGAAACTGGTCTTCTGAGATGGCTTTCTGTTGGGCGTCAGGCTGTCTTTACATATATATATACATATATGCATACACATGCACCAAAACGTACAGTGTGGCCAACTATTTTGTAGTTAACAAAATCTGCTTGATTACACAGAGTATGACAGATGACCACCCATAATTGCATTACACATAAATATCTAGGGTAATCAAATATTTAACTTATCAATAATAACCCTTCTGAACAGGAAGAAAGTAAAGGTCATTCACATGAGCTTCAGTCCCAGAGGAAACAATGTTCTCATTTAATATCACTGACTTGGCAAGATGTTATCAGCAATTTTGTCAGCTAAGGATACAGAACAGAGAATTTTTAATCATCACTGTGGTGATCAGTTCCACATTTGTTACTCTGACCAACAAGAGGAGGTTGATGCACAGGCAGAGTCATCATTGTTCAGTCACTGGGACTGACTACTGTGTTGTACAGTGTGAAGAATCAGAATTAGAAACAGGAGAAGAAAGTGAAATCTGGAGAGCAAGGTAGAATATTCAGGGAATTGTGCACTAGAAAGTGGAGGGTCTGTCCTCTTTGAACATATAACCAGAACAAAGGTGAAAGACATGAATAGAAATACATACTCATTTCCATGATGAAAATTTCAGCTCATCCTATGTCTGCAATAGAATCATTTTTATTTCCCTTTTAAAATATTTTTCTGCTGAGATTACCTATATTGACAAGCTTGTTTGCAATATGTGTTGCCAGAAAAGTGTGAAGAAAAAGTACAAATCAGAAACAGGAGAGGTAAAAAGCAGGGCCCTGTGATCTCAGAGATGAGTTGTAGGTGCTCAGTTACCCAATTTTCTGCTCTGTTTAGAAGGAAACAAAAAAGAAAGAACAGACTCAGCATTGATGCAGCCTCTGTCTGGAGGGAGAGTTAGTGTGGCTGGTGCTGGAGATCCTGTGAATGATCACTGCTGTTCTGCCAGCTCTGAAAGGAGGGGACCAAATAAGATGCTTTTTTTCTCTGCTAGATCAGGTTCAGCTCCCAGGCCTGGACTAGCATGCATCAAACATATGGCATACAGGATTTCAGGAATTATTCCTGCTTTCAGGAAGATATATAATGCTTTGTCTTCAGATCCAAAGAACAGACCTTTGCCCATGTATTTTAGTCCACTTGCCAAGTTCGTTGTGAAGATATGTTTCCCCACTGCTTGAGGTTTCCTTATTTTTACAAACTTGCTCCCCAGTTCAGAAAAGCATCAGGCTAAAGCAACGGAGGTTTTTCTAAGAAAAGCGAAGGTTTATGTTAGCTCATGGTTACTTAGTAGTCTTTCCTTATAATGTGTAGATACATGTATTTATGAATATAAACACTTCATAGGAACTATTTAGAAAAAACAAGCATTCATTAAAAAGTCTTTTTAGAATTTAAGTATGGCTGAGCACTGGAACTCCTTGCCCAGATAAATGCACTTCCTTTTTTTTTTTTTTCCTGTCTTTGAACATTTTCAGCCTTTAACAGGATAAGACTATGAACAATTTGGTCTACCTCTGAAGAGCCTTGCTGAGCAGAAAATGTATAGTTTCCTCCACCAATGAGATTTTCTGTTAGTCTTTATTCCATGCAAATACTCTGTGTTACAAAAAGAGGTGTTAACATGGGCTTTGGCATTCAGAGCAGTCTTTGCACTGTGTTCAGCCATCCTTATGAGCTGGAAGGGTCAGTATTGCAGCTGTGCATCCTCTGTATGAGGATGCACATGTTAGAAAAAATACTTCTAAACATATGTAAACTTCTGTCATGTGGAAGAGAGGAGCAGCATGAAAGAGGAGAGTAGGGTGTGTATTTGGGTCTCATCCCACTGTGGAGCTGGGATGCACCTCACAACACCAAATTCTAAGAGCTGGAAAGTGCTCCTGGAGCCCACAGCACGAATATAGACCAGGAGGATCAAACAAATGTCCCATGTCTCAGCTTAGCACAGCTGATAACAGAAGTGATAAATATTTTTGGTAAGGTGTGCCATGGTTTACATGAGTGCTTTTCTTAATAGGCCCCAAGGTTCTTTCCTTTTGCCAGAAGTTTGTTCCATGTGTTTGTTCCATTAGTGCTTCCACTTCCACCCCAGCCAGAACGATGTTGTGACACACTCAGGTTTTGCAAGGCAGCTCAGCAGTTCAAGTACTTTTATCTGGTCTCAGCAGTAAATGCTGCAGATAAAGTCAAGGTCAAAGCTGTGCAGGGTGTTTTGTTTGCTGACTGCCCAGGTCAGGGATATAACAGCATGGGAATTGCCATATGGAGCTGCAGCAGAGGATCCTCTTCACTGGGGCACTGCCTCTGGCAGCAGCCAGCGGTGGACATCTAGCTCAGAGCGTAACAGGAGAAACTTCCAGTGCTTCTTCTCCCATCTGCTCCTAGTGCAGCTTCACTCCAGCTCCAACTCAAGCACTTTCAGAACCAAATGTATTCAAATGATCTTTTATCTCTGACATGTTTATCCATGTAATTTTCCCATTTAATATGTGTGCTGTGTATGCTGCCAAATTCCTCCTTTCTTTCTTGACAAAATGTATAATTTCTAGTATAACATCACCTTAAAGTACAGTGATTGAAGTAACTATTGCTAGTAAAAGAGTAGCACATATTTTCCTTTTAATGATCGCCTTAAGTACTGCTTGATATGTTTTAATGTCTAACATTCCTAAGGCAGCTGTTTGCCTTTCATGAAACATTAATTAGAATCTTAGACTCAAAGAGGAGAAAAAAATACATGTGTATATACGCATGTGCATCTGTTTATGAACAGGGGGCAATAGCAACTTTGTATTTAAAAAATATATATATATATATTTGAATGCCTGAAGATTTTTATCAGAAGATGCCATGGGGATGTGTGAGCATGCTGTTCAATGTGCTGAGGGGATGTCATCCCATACTGAACCCAAAGGCTAGGATTTTTAAAAAATTATGTCTGTAGTTAGTCACTTAACAGCTTTAGTTTCTGTAAATGTTAAGCAGCCAAAACACATGATGCTTCTTTCTGCAACCCTGGTTCGCTTTGAACACTGAACAAATGCTAGAGATCCAGTGGATTTTCTTCAACTACCCATTATCATCAGGCATGTTGCAGTCTAGTTTTCTGCTTTTATTTAATTTGCCTGCACTTTTAATTACTATAAATTATAGGCTGACCCAGAAGCTTTGCATGTCTTATAAAGTAAAGATTCACACTGCTGAATTTATACACTTCTTGAATATTTGAGTATTGTATAGTGACATATTTTTCCCTTTAAAAGCATAAAACCTGTAAATATCTGAATGTTGAAAATTGAACTGAGGGTGGGATATGAGTGGTTCTATCATGTATTGCCAAAACACATCGTCAACTCATAGTTATTCAACATAGTCATATCTCCCAGTTTTTGTTTTCAGCCTACCTCTTTATGTGGTTATTTGTCTGTATGTTTTATACTCAAATATTACAAAAAGCAAGTTTTGTGTAGAACAAAAGCTGGATTTACCAGTTGTTCCTGATGTTGATTGGTTATGTCCATGTTCTCGATTTCTTCACACATACTCTAAATTCACATGGAAGCTGTGGTAATCACAGCTGGTTGCCACTAAAAGGGGTGATGACACTCCTCTAACCAGTGGCCACAGGTTCCCATCCTCTGCCATATGTCAGTGCGGGTACTTGGCAGGCTCTCCTACTTAGAGAGTCAAGCTACCAAAAGCTTCTCAGATATGTTTTTGGCAGAATTTTCTTTTCATCATTGTGGGTCTTGCACTGGCTTGCTGCAGAATCAGGCAAGTGCTGGTGCCAACACAACAGAAAGCAGCTGGAGTGGGACTATCCTGATGTGCCATCTCAGCCAAATCCTGTACTCCAGCACCCAGGGGCTGAGAAACACAAGAGAACCACAACTCGTGTTACATGGTCTGGACTGCTGAGCCCCTCATCCAGGCTGAGCAGATGCTGCATGGACCTGGGCCCCATCTGGTTTTTCTTCCCATAGTGGAGGGGACATGGCTGATATATCCTGGGTCTCACCCCAAAGGGAAGAGAGCCTCTGCTTTTAGCAGCCATGGACTGTTCCTGGGGTGCAGCTGCAAGTCTCTCAATTAACTACAGAGCCAGGTAGGGAGGAAGGTAATGCAGCCTAATTGCTGTAAAGGAGAGACTTAGGTAGGGTGACAGGAATGCTGGACACTAACTGGTGTGACCTGTTAGCCCTGGATCCATGTGTTTTCCTGAGGTCTTTGGAGGAAGGGAAGATACATAGCCAAAGAGTCTGAGCTCATAGTGGAGGAGCCAAGGAAGAGTAAAAGTGGTAATCACTAGGATGAAGATGCAACATTGTGACACTGTTTGGGTTTGTGGAGCAAAGAGCAAAGCGTGGCTCCCTGCACGTCCCTGGCTCCTTGCTGGCCATGTCAGCCAGCCCTTGGCCGGCTCACAGGGCTGCCAGCAGCATCCAGGAGCTCCTGCTTGGGTGGCCGAAGGTAACCCTGTGTGTTTGCCACAGGGTGAGCGCACTTGAGCACACTGTGAGTGCGGAGCAGCCAGCGTGCAGGGACTTGTGTATCACGAGACTGAGCACAGTTCAAGGCTTTAATAAACAAACTGCGTTCCCCAGGCAGCTCTGCTTATCATGTTGCTCAGAAAACACAGGATCAGTATAAAGACACCCATTACATGTGGTTTTTGACAGTGTTACTGCCTGTGCCAAGGACTATTCACAGTCTGCGCAGAACAGAGGCAAAACAGTGGGCAGCAGTCATAGAAAGGAAAAATAATCCTGCAGCCGGGGTTGTTACAATCCACATCTCACGGAGTGCAGACCACATTCAGCAGAACTTGATGGCCATCTAGTGGTGAAGCCCCAGTCGGTGTTAGGTTTTGCAGACTTTGTATCAGAAAGAAAAGAACTTGGCCGTGTGTGAGTTGCAGAGATGCATGTTTTCACTTCTAACTGGAAGCAACACGGCTGAATTTTTATAAATCACCCTAAATGCTCCAGAGGTTTTATTCATTTCACCCTACCAACCATACTGACTACCTGCTAATGGAGGCAACCATCAGTCACCCAGGACTCCCATTAGGTGTAACAATTTCTACACTAACATAGAAATTACACTGGTTTTAGAAATAACGAGCTACAAATAAATAAACATCAAGTTGACAGGTCAAAACCCAGTTTTCTTCTTTGCTAATTTATCTTTCAAACTTCATGTTTCAGCAGTAATTTAATACATCCTGTTGAGCTGTTAAGTGTGGCATCAGTCCTACCGTAAAAGTCCACCTTATGCCTTAAAGGCTGCCTGAGATCGTGGCCATTAACAGAAGAATTGGCAGCTCCTCCTCCAGGATACCCTGGTAGCTCTTGGCTGATGACAGGTTTCCAAGTCTTTCCTCTGTGCAGTCACTGGGGGGACACTTTAATTTGAAAGAAGCTGCTATGATATGGTTTGTTTTGGTATTGGTTGGGGGAGGAGGGGCATTGCAAGGGGTTTTTGTGGTGTTTTTTTCTTTATTTATTTTATAGAATTTTAAAATGCATTTTAAACAAAAAGGAAAAGTAAGTTAGTTGAAAAAATAAATGCCTGTGAATTCCAGGACATATTCATTTCTAAGTCTTTGCCTACCATGGTGCCATCAAACAGTAGTTTTGGGAGTCCTGTGCTGACCAATACACCTGGCACAGCCCCTGTGGCCTTCCAAAGGCACAGAATGTGGTTTTGAGGACTTTGCTTCTGTCTGTCTGATTAGTGAGGGAATTTTATAGAAATTGCTTGAGAAAGAAGAGGGTGTCCCCCTTGCTGTTTGCATGACAAAGGGAAAGAACATCAGCAAATCATCTGGAAAGTACTCTGAGATGGACTAACCTGAGGAAGCTCAAAAAGCACTTTGTACTTTTTTTAGGTAATATTCCCATTCAAAGTCACACAACTTTTGCCAAGCTAAAATAAAACTGGTGGTGTCAGGTAGATTCTGGCTCCTTTTCCACCACTGAACATATCTGCACTGGGAGTCCCCCTATGCCACAGGGGTTGAAGTGGCAGAGGAAAACCACCTTGGACATACGGTCTCACTTGCCATGTGGGTCTCCTCTGCTGGTTAGTTTGTCATTTATTCTGCACGGCTGCGAAGGGAAGGCATGAGGTGACATTTGCTGGTTCTAGCTGACAGTAGCTTTTCTCCGTGCTGCGCTGAGCAAGTGATGACTGTGAAGCTCTCAGGGGATGGTGACAATATTCGTCACCTTCTGTGGCTTATCCAGTTATTTTCCCTCCTGTGGGATAAGTAGGGTCCTACATGTTTTAGAAAGAGAGAGTAATCCAGTTAAAAAGCAGCAGCATTGATCGTGTGCCGCCTTCATGGCACTGCTCTGTGCCATCCTCTTCTGTATAAATATCCAGGAAGCACAGAGCAGTTCCCAGCAGTGAAATCACTTTCTTGTATGTGACAAATAGCTTTTTATGAGGTGCTGACTCTTCTCGAGGTTCATTTTGTCTCAGGGCTGGAAATTACAGCAGCATTTTAAGCTTGATCTTCCTATTTAAATGAACTGTACTATCTGAAGAGATCTGAATGCTCTGTTACAAAATAAGGTTTTAAGACAGCTTATACATTACTTGCAGCAAAAAGGATGCACAAATATTTATTTTTAAGGATTAGGATTTCCTGGTTTTGAGCACTGATTTTGTATGTTCGGTATCGAGCGTTTAGCATTTAATTTACACGTTTGCTTTCATTTCAGCTGGTAGAATGTTAAAAAAGTAACCCAACTGGAGTAGTAAAACCACTCTCAGTGAATCATCTAACCCAAGACTTTTATTTATTCTGAGATTCAGATGCTTAAATGCAATTTCTAAGCCATTTCTGTGAGAGGTAGACATATCTATTCCAGTCATATAGTTAAAGTGCTAATGTTTCTTCCTCTCTTGGGGACAACTTTTTGCCAGCTGATGTTGTTACTACAGCTCTCTGTCCACTTCTTTCTCCACTTCAGGAATGCTCTGCACATCTGTTTACATGCGTCATATTATAGGCAAAAATAATTGATCTTGAGAATCTCTTGCCTTCAGGTGAAATATGAATATGTGTTAAAAGAGTACTGTTCAGAAAGAAAATATTTTTCTTTTTCCCATTAGTGCTTCAAATTAGGATTGTATTGTGAAAACATTGAAACAAAAATAAAAATGAGTAATTTGGACTGCCACTAATTCAAGGCTTGGAGATTGGTATGCAGAGAATTAGAACATCAGTGAAATCACATGCTAATTGTGTGAGATGCTTTATGCAAACTTTTAACCCTGTGTAAATAGTCCTCAGCAGGTTCCGGAAAGTTCTAGGAGTTCAGCACGTGCTGCAACAGCTATGGCTATACAGGAGCTCCTCGAACGAGCTTGCTGGTCGGTGTTAACAAAGGTGTGTCGCCCTGCTTCCTGCGTGTTTTCTTTTCAGCCTTCTGATGTTTCTGAATTCCTGGAGTCAGTTCCCACATGTTTCTGTAAACAGCAATTGTTTTTTGCATTCCTCTCTGGAGGAAGGGAGAAGTGATGGACTTTTGGATTAACCAGTGTGGTCAGAGAGGTAGCAACCTCTCCTTCCAATCGCTGGACACTTTTGCAATGATACATAAGTCAAAGTCTCATAATAAACTTTCTCTTTTTCCTTCCATCTTTGTGAAGAGCTGTCCTGCGCGTGTGGTTCATTTCTTGTCGAATAGCAACAGAGGTGCTTCCCAGCAGATACATCATCAGTGCTCCTTTCAAATGCCTGCCTTAGTACTGTAGCTTCCCCAAAGGTTCATGCTTTTCGTTCAGATTGATCTTAAGAGTCTAAAAGAGCAGGCTAATGAATCTGTAGCTTATGTTGAATGTCAATAAACCTGGGAAGCCCCAGAAACCTGATGAAGGGCAGAGTTGTTGCAGTGCTTAACTAAACAAGCTGGTGTAGCTGTGGGTGACCATGATTGCTGTGCAGTATAATCGTAGTGAGGTTGATAGGATGATCAGTTAATAATGATTTATGACTGGGTAGTATAATTACTGGCAGTCAGTGAGGGTTTGAATCTTGGTCTTCCAACTTAATAATAATTTATCTAACCAAGCCAAATGCTTTGCTGTAGCAAGGCTTTCTTTAAGTATTAGGTCCAGCACACACTGTAGTTAAAAACTCAAGCAACATGACTTCAATGCTGTATTTTTAATTGCTTAAAATCAGGGTAACTGATAGGCTGTAGGACATTGCTGTAAACGGAGTATCTTTGATATGCATTTATGTGTTTCTGTGGGGATTGTTCTCTGGCCCTGTTCTAATAAGCTTCATTTATCAGTGGTCTGAAAGAAAATAAATTTCATTGGCTTGCACTTGATAGATTGAGAATTGTTAAATGAGAAAATGGAAAAATCGCTGCTACAGGGGTGATCTGGATCTGTTAGCAGTCTGTATTCAAGCAAACAACAGGTGTTTGGCCTAATGTGAGGATCCATAGTTCAGATCTGGGTACTGGAAACACTTTTTCAAAAAAGGTTTGAGGTTTTTTATCTATTTAAACTTGTCAAAGAAAAGTTATGGAGGCTATATATAAACTTGTTTAGAAAGCAGTTCAGTGAGCTTGTACCTGGACACGCGTCAAATAGAAATAGAGCTCAGATAAGGACAGGCTGCTTCATTATTGGAGCAGTATTTCAAGGATCATGGTGGGTTTTTTGGGCAGCAAGCACTTCTAAATCAAGACTTCACTTATTTCATATTGCAAAATATGCTCTAGTTCAAGCACTAATTGTGTCAAAATATAGAAAGGGATATAGTTAATTCATTGTTTATGTCACTTCTAGCACAGTCACCTCTGTTACAGCTGATTTTTTGGGGGCCTGAGATATACACCATTCTCTTGCTTCATTATTTTGCTTCTGTTCTGTTTTTCAGTTCAATTTCACCATTCAGTATTGAGAGCACAAGGCGTCAGAGGAGGTCTGAGTCTCCAGACTCCAGGAAGCGGCGCATCCATCGGTGTGACTTTGAGGGATGCAATAAAGTATACACAAAAAGCTCCCACCTGAAGGCTCACCGGAGAACGCACACAGGTAAGATTTGCTGGCACTGTGCACTATGGTTAAGACAAGCAGGTGCCTTTCTGTCCAGTTTAGGGCATAATGAGCTTGTCATCATACACTAAGATCCAAAAGCCTGTACCTGAATAACAGAGATGACGCTGGCATTCTGGTGCAGATCAGGAGTGTGCTTTTGAGTGGAACTTTCCTGTCATCCCCTCTTGGTAGCACAAGGGTGGTGTCAGCACCAACCAGACTCTTCTCAGATGAAACTCAGCAGAAAAGTGGCCCCTACATACTTGCTGTACATCAACAAACAAAGGGTGGTCATTGCTTGGGACCAACCAGAGCCACTCCAGAGAAAACCCTCAAGAGCATAAAGTGTGGTCATGAATCTTCAGCAGAATTTTTTTCACTCTACAGACCTGTGTTCCTTTTGAAACTACTTGCTTTTACGGATGTAGCCTTTGGATGCCAGGAGTTCCTGAAATCCTTCAGTTCAATTCAAGGGTAAACTCAAGCCCTCAGTATGTCTTTCTGGAGGCTTTCAGAGGCACCTACCCCATACTGGAGAGGGAAGTCATCACTGTATGAGAATCAGTCGTACTAGATCCCTACAGCAGAGATGCAAGAGGGGTGCCTAGAGGAGCTGAGTCCCTTTCAGGGGTGACCGTTCTTAACACTCAATCAATACCTGGTGTCCTTATTAACTTCATGGGCTGTTACTAGTCTGTACGACAGGCATGTAAGGGTAGCTGAAGCAGTGATGTATAATAGTTGTAGTTTTATTGTGGATAGAGTTAGGAACAGCAATTTGAAGTTATCAAGAGAAGTCTAAAAGGGGATTGATTGGATGGTTAGAAAGGCAGTGGACAGAACATTCTGAGCCTCAGTGCTATTCCTTACTCTGATACTGATTTGCTTAAATTAAATTTATTGATCTCTCTGCTCTTAATGGATTTCAGCATTCCTGTAACTCCTTGGAGGAAATATGGTGTTTATTCAGCATGTAGGACAATGTTGTTCTTTGCTGAGAATCTGCTGGTACTTTCTGTGATCTAATGTACTCTAAAGAGTGTGAGATATTATTTTAGAAAATTAAATGAAGGCTCCTCCATTTCAATTAAGGCCACATCTCCATCATTCTTTCCAATATGTCCTTTGGCTGGTAGGACTTTTGTTGAGAGTTCTGAACAAGGTTCCATCCTAATATCCCCTACTAAAACAGTTTCTGTAAGGTTTGAGTCCCTTCCATAAACAACAGAAATTTTCTGGTGATCTGGAAATTTCATTGCATTTCCTTCCAGACCAACTTCCTGGTTTCTTCACATCTTCCCATTAAGACAAGCCTTCTGCTCCCTCATTATTTGTCATGTCTTGTCTTAATTCTTTTTTCCTTCTTCCCTCTTCTTTCTCATCCTAAATGTGATCTTTCATCCCTACTCTTCTGTTAATATGCCCTTACCCTGTCATCTTTTTCTGTTATTCTTGTTTTACCTTTTATCCCAGTCTAACCCTACTCTGTCCCTTTCCTTCTCCCTGCTTGGATTTCAGTTTTGTTTCTTTTCTTGAGTGTATCACCCTTTGAGTGTTACATGGCTGTAACAGATTCAGAGAGCCAGCAGAGAAGAGCCATAGAGTGTTTGGTTTGAAGCAAAAGCACCATTTATCTGCTTACACCACAGTCACTCTTCTCTGTCCTGCCAGACTGGCGATCAGCCCAGGGGTATAAGCAATCATCGTGTAAGTTACCAGACTACATGTGGACAACTTCAGAAATGTCACACCCAAGTCAGCCCAGAAACAGAAGAGGCTCTTTTCTGCCGTGACATTTTAAAACACTGAGAATTACATTTGTCAGACGTCTGTAATTCTTCAGTGATCTCATGGGGCAGACCAGTGCTTGCTGGTTATGCACCCAAATCAATGTTAGATAGTCAACACCGCTGAATCTCAGGCTGCACACTTAGAGTACTCAGAAGTAGGCACTGAAGGCTTGAGAGAATGTAGGTAAATCCCAGTTTAAGCATATGTAGCTCTCCACCAGCACAAAAGGAGTTTGTCTACCTGCTGTAGTCATAGGACCCATATCCCCAGCTGTGGTTCCCTGGCAGCTGGGTGTCAAGGCAATGCTATCTGTCTGGAATCTCTGTGTAGTCAGAGAAGAGGGATTGGCACCTCTGGGGCATGTTATTCCCTCTTAAGGTATACCCAGAGATTGGCTTGCAAAGGTGCTTCTCTTTCACTGCTGAGTACAGAGGAAGCCCAGATACCTGCCAGGCTGTGAGTTGGCTGAAATGAATTCCTACACCAAAATACAATTGCCTGAACTGTTTTGTAGTCATGCTGGAAGCTGGTTTATTACTTCAGGGAAGAAAAAAAATAACATTGAATCAAAAACCTTCATTAAATAGTCAGCTGATAACTGCTTTATATTGACATTGCAGCAGGCATGATGAAAAAAGTATAGTCTAGAAAAATGGTTGGTGCTGAATTTAGCCAGTGGATCCAGTGAGAAAACCTGTGTCATGCTGTTAAAATTAACTGTGTTTTACAGGACGCTTCAGAGGTCTTGAGAAGAAATTGGTATATTCAGACTTACATGTAGCATTGGCCATGAGCATACTCCATGTACTAATCTCATCTTGCATTTTTTATCTTGGCCTTTATTTTTGCTTCAGGCAAAAGAAGTTAATTATTCACGTATGACCCACAGTAATTAGTGCAGTTTTGGATAAGTATAAATGAAGTATGACAGCTATGCACGCAAGAGTGAGCAAGTTTCAGTAGGAAACTTTCTGAGAAAAGATCACAGAAACTCAGCATTGCATAATCTGTACCTTATTTTTTTTTTAGGCAGGCTGATCTTGCTGACAATTGTTTACGTAAGCAGTATGGGTTTGAGAACTTTTTTTTTTGTTTTCATTTGCTCAATGTTCTTAAAGATCTTTTCCAACCTACGTGATTTTCTATGCATAGCCACTTAAACATTCTCACTCATTCAGATACAGGAGGAAAAACAATGTGGTATTATGACAACAGGATGAAGAGATTTGTTGGTTGGAAGGTATACTTTTGCTCCTAAAGAAGGATGGAAACAGAATATTATAGATGGTAACAGCTGAATTTAATTCTCTTGGAGGAACTCCTAGGTTTTTTAAGTCTAAATGCTGTCATCTAGCTCCTCAATACTTGCCGCCAGTGTCCTCAAAAGTTAGTATGCTGGTGTGGGCATGGAGTCCACTGGGGGGCGGACTTGAATTACGTATTGTCTCTGACTGGGAAAACTTCATGTGAAACCTCTGATAGATAGAGTATTGCATAAATCACAAGCACTGGTATTAAATTTCTCTTTCTAGTATCTGCTGCTTCTTCTTGTTTTGCCAGATCATCAAATAAAGCTATCTGGAGGTATCAGGTGTGATGGAGAGCCTTCAGGGCTCACAGGCAATCTCGCAGCTCAGGTTTATCAACTCTTTCTGCAAGGAGAAACTGTGAGAAATTGGCTCACTGGCCTTGCATTGAGTTAGTTTCTGCTTCAGTGAACTTAAAGAAAATTATTAATGTGTGACTTCACAAAGGAATTATCTTTAAAAATGGGAGAACCAGCAGCCATGGGTTGCATTCCCGGTTTGTGTTTGTGTTGCACTTGGCACAACTGATGTGTTGGCCCCAGGAATGGGGAGAGTATAGCTGCTGTTTTCAAGGGGGCTGCACCTGTGTAGCCCTGGTAGGACTCACCGCATTCACTTTGCTGCTTTTACTTTGAAGATGGAGAGGGAAGCAAGTCAGAATGCTATTTTATGATCTGTAGTGGCTATTTCAGTCCTTTTAGGCAGTACTAAAGTTGCCATTGACACTTCCAATAGGACAGCTGAGTCCTACAGACTGGGTAGTACTGGTTCATTCCACTGTTTGAACATCTAAACATCTGAAGTTGCTCGTGGTTAAATCCAGTTCTAGTTCATCATGGTTCCCCCCTTACCACATGGAGAAGCCTAAGGAGTTTAAAACATTGTGGGAATCATCCTGAGGAAGTCAACAAAGAAAAAGTAGGCCTGCTTTGAGGTTATGCGGGACATAATTTTAGTGTCTGAAACACAAGAGATTTGTTCCCTGTCTCCCACCTCCACAAGATTTTCATTTGCTGTTGTAGTAATCAGTATTGTCTATTTCTGTGCAACCTTATTTCTGTTGTTAGTTAAAAATTTCTGGAAGAATGTGACAATGAAGCTTTCTGTGGTCAACAGTTGCAAAAGCCTGGGATTTACCAGGTGACATGAAGTGGGAATGGATTTAATCCATGGGTGTAGGCACCATATATCCACAGGCATGGCTTTGCTCCTGCCTCTGAGGAGTGCAGGAGGCCAGGGTCTGTAACCAGAGCACTTTTGTAGGACTCAGATACTGGGCTGCAACTACTGCTCTTCGTCTGTGAGCCCCAGTCAACACTGGGTCTGAATGACCTTTCTCAGTGCTGCTGCTGCAGTAGAGGGGCTGCTCTGTCAGACTCTTAACAGAGCCAGGCTGAATATAGCCCTCAGGCCAAGTGAATTTTTTTAGTGTTTGGTGCTTTGTCCTTGATCAACGCCTATATCATTCCTGAGAGATGAGAGCAAATACCTTTGCCATAGACGTAATGAAGCCTATTTGTCAGTGTCAAGGGGTCTTCAGCAGTTTTACATGGAGACAGTAAACATCTCAGAAGTACAGATCTGTACCTGAGAAAATGACAGTGTTCCCTCCCCAAGATGTTCCTTTGTAGCTGGGTTGAGACACCACCCTAGAAGAGAGAGGACTAGTGAGTACATGGGTGTTTTATTTAGTCTGTGCTTTTTCAAACATTGCATTCCTCTCACTCACTGTTGCTCCATATATTATTTTAATATGAAAGGGCCCCTGTCACTAGTCTTTGTTCACATTTTCCTTTAAGCAGTTTCAGAGTGGACTTAAAAAGTCAGAGGCACCAAAAAAGCTATTTTTGTTCTGTAGGTTTTAAAACTCCATTCATTACCTGTTGTTTTCCTAATGTCTGTTTCATGCCTTTTGCTAACTATAAGTTCCAGAGAGATATTTACAGATTTGTAATCCCTTCTTTAGACAAACATTGGGAAGAAGCAACATTTTTTAAATGATCTGTCTGGATTTTACTTGAACTGTGTAGATTTTTGGTTTCTAACACCTCTTTGTTGCCAATCCAGCAGACTCACTCTTCAAAACCCCAGCTTTTCTTTCTTATGTCCTATGTTCTCCTTGTTCCTGAGCTCTTCCTCTACTGTGAAGATCTGTCAGGTGAACAAACATCCAACAGCAGGTTCATACACTGTTTCAGAAATTGGGAATTTAAATAAACAAAGCCAATTTAAAAATTAATTTGCTTTAAGTAAAATAAGAGGTTCTATTTGTTTTGGGTGATGCTTTTATTTTTTAAGAAATACTTTCTTTTAGTGTTTAAAATTTACTGCCAGTTTCAATAAACAGTAGAGCTTTCCAATGTGAAAATGAGTATATTTCACAGCAGTTTCTAAGCATCCTGCTCTTTCTTCACGCAGTTTCTCTTTAGAAGATAACAGATTATTTAATAAATGAAACCTCAGCCTACTCCCATTGATGTGGTGGGCTTAACATTTCGGAACAGAAATATATTTAAGAGCAGATGTCTGCTGGTGCAGTATTGTTGGGGGTTGGGTATGTACCTAGGGGTGTAAGGGCAAGCTCACCAAAGCCACCACAGCCTAGAAAGGTGATGAAGTGGGAACTTCTGGTTATAGTGACATAGTTGTCTGAGTCCAGCTAGTTACAGGCAGGTGTCCATACCAAAAGGAGCTTGTACGTCCAGTTCTCTTCCAATAGCTACTCTGTGGAAAGTTAAATGATTTCATTTCTGGCACATTTTGCAAGCTCTGAATTCACCTTACACACAGGGAGTCATTCCTCTGCATTGTAGGTCTGATGCTGTGCCGATATGGACGAGTGCCCGTGTGGTTATTCCAACGCACTTTGATGGGAAAGCAAGTCTAATTGTGTCTCTGATTACTTTCAGTCTCAAGGTTATGAAAAATATTTTCAACAGTGCCCCTTGACTTTGTAAATATGGGGTGCATATGTGTTTTGTCTGTGTGTGGCACGAGGGAATAATGATAATTTCATTATGCAGAATAAGATTTTCTCTAAGCCAACCATTTAGTACTTAATGCTCTACCTCCAAAGAACTGCAGTTCATCTAAGGTCTCTGGCATGCTTGTGGTCTACCATGTGTAGCCCTGAAGTGCCATGAAGGCGAGAAAGATGTCTTTACTCCTACCACTTCCAAAACACTTCCCCAGATGTTGCACCCAGACCTGGAGGAATAAATACACAGTACAGGGTTTCCAGCTCTTGCAGCCCACTTGGTCCCCAGCAGAGGGAACAACAATTTGTTGCTGGTGATACCCCATGTCTTTTGGGAAGTGTGTCTGAAGTTGCTTGTGCCCATCCTGTCCTTATCAGGGCAACCTTCAACTGGAAACAGTTTTTGAGAGTGCAGCGTGCCCAAAACTGCAAGTAAAGGCTATAAAAGCCTTTTAGAAAATATTTTATCCAGGTTTTCTTCTTTCCTGCTTTCTTTCTTTCATGCATAAAAGCAAACAAGAGGTAGTTCTTGAAAACTAGTGTTTTCACTCTTCACTTTTTTTTCCAAATAAGCGGTTAGAAAAATGTGTAAATTCTACAAAAACTTCTTGTTTCATGGGCAGGTTAAGAGATCTCATGAAACCTGTGTAGTATGAGGAGTTATTTTCTTCACTTCAGTGTTTTCTCCATGTAGGATATGGAATAGTAGTATTTTGGTCACATTAATGAGCTTGTCCCTTGTCATGCATATTTTTGTCAGTTAGTATTTTTCTTTAGTATTATTATCTGATTTTTATTGTGAAAAAAATTGGTATATCTTCTTTTGTAAAGTTTAATTCCACTTCCAACTCACTTAAATGGGAGGTGGGTTTTTTAATGCTCTGTTTCTATGCACAGCTCATCATACCAGCGCCCATCCTCTGCTTAAGCCTGACTTCCAGCACAGTGCAAACACCAAATAATTGTTTGTGCAAAACTGTGTGAGACAAAGCTCATCCCTTGGAGCCTTTTAGTTGTTTCTTTGTTTGTTTGTTTGTTGTTTTTTATTATTTCTTTGGCAGGTTTTTGTTGTTGGTTTGGGTTTTTGTTTTCAAAACACAAAAGGAAGGCCTAAGTTTCATACAGAGAAACATGAGTATTTCTTTTGATGAACACGATGGAGCAATGCCAGCAGGAGTGACAGCATTGAAGGCTGATGGGTAAGGAAGTGTGACTTGTTTGGTGTCTCCCTTGCAGCTGTAGACCACTGTGAAGGAAAGTTGTTTTATTTGGGGAAAGCCAAACTAAAGCCCAAATCTGCAGCGCCCCAGTTAAGGAGAGTAAATGTGTAGGTCTGCTGGCACCCTCCATACACTTGGCTGCTGATGGAAGTAGGGATCTTTTGCATCACCTTTCCCAAATACTTGGGTGAGTGAAGGCTGCTATAAGAAAAAAAACTTCAGTCTTTTACTACACCATGGGAAATTCAGTAGTCCCATATATTTGATATGGCTGTTGTAAAGAAGATATCTTCATCTTCCACTACAGATATGTCTATACTATATATACATATGCTAAGTGTATATGTATATGCACCTTAATATATACTTAAAAACATATATATATACACATCATGTCATACAGGAAACAAATTTCAGGAAGGTTCATAAATCTATATTTTTCATGAACTGTTTGGATTTGGTCTGTCTCCTGGATTCAGGTGCACAGGAAGAGGCCTTTCACATTTCCCTTTCACATTTTCAAATGTTTTACTTTTTCTATTTTTGCAGGAGTTAAAATTTATCATACTGCATCAGCAGTGCTCTTGGCAATGTACGTAACTAATCCTTGTCCCCAAGCATTTGCTCATTCCTATGTAACATAGTACTTGGTAGGGCCCATGCTGGGGCAAAGTCTCTGTGGAAGCCCCAAAACCAGAAAATGTGGAATTTTCTTGGATTCCCCTTTTCTTTCTCTTTCTGTCTTTCTGTTTTTCTTTCTTTTCTGTCTTTCTGGGGTTTTTTTCTTTCTTTTCTGTCTTTCTGGTTTTTTCTTTCTTTCTTTCTTTCTTTCTTTCTTTCTTTCTTTCTTTCTTTCTTTCTTTCTCTCTCTCTTTCTTTCTCTCTCTCTCTCTCTCTCTCTCTCTCTCTCTCTCTCTCTCTCTCTTTCTTGTGCATGTAGTTACAGAATAGACCAGAGAATGGTATAATGCGTTTGCCTTCTTAAGTTACAGTGAGTTGAATTTTGTGATTTTAGTCCCAAAGGCTTTTTTGCTGGGATTTGTATTTAAATAGCATCAGACTGGGGCAGCTGTATACCTAGAGTGGCATGTGGGGCAACAGTAGTAGAAGGAAAGAAGTAGGATTGCCAAACTAGTACTGGTCTTGCAGAGGGAGTGAGAAGGGCCAGGATGACAAACAGAACCAAAGAGCATCAGTGCAGTGAAATGAAAACGTGTTTGTGTGTTCTGATGTGAGAAAAGGACTCCCACCTGAATTTCCACAAGTCGAGTTTGTAAATAATGAGCTCACGGCCTGCCAAAGTGTAATGAAGTTCTGTCTCTTCTTCTAGAGTGGAGGTTGTCACTGTATATTTGAACTGAAGACATTGTTTTGTTCCCGGTTTCCACATGAAGAAACCATGTCCCTGTGCTTTGCCTAAGTCAGACTGAGAACAAGAAATAAAAAACCTGAACTTCAAGACGTGTCCCAGGCAGCACAGTATGTTCCTGTTCTGCTTGTAGAAATTGTTTTGCCAGACTTGCTTAACTGATATGAAACTAATCTCTTCCCAGAAAGATATTTTATATGCATATTTTGACAATACTGAAACATAGAAGTCAAATTGCCTGTGTTCACCAAAGAGAGTGATTAGTAACTGCAATAAGTAAATAATTGAATTAGATTTTTGCATCAAAATAATTGAAAATATTTCAAAGTTTTAAAGGTTTTAAGCTAAGATCTAGCACTTTCACTGCACAAAGTAAGGTGCTCCTAATGTGTAAGTCTTGCTGTTCACAGCCTTGCTGTTCACTCTTGGCAGTTTTGGGAAGGCTGATGCTCACTGGTTTGGTTTTTCTACCTGCAGAATGGCCTTGATATTTGTTACACGGTACTACTGTGAAGAGAGACTTTTATGAGGGATTACATTTTCAAAAACTTTATAAGGCACTTCAGAGTTGTAAAGTGCTTGATAAGTGCTCTATTTTTTCATTAAAAAATTATACTAATAAAAATATCACTTAAAATATAAGAATTGTCATTTTTCCCTTTCCCCCATGTCTGAAAGCTAAGCTCCCCTCTTCCTCTGGGAGTGCCTGAAGATTTTGCTGTTAAAAGATTCTGTTCTGCCTGAGGTTTCTTATTTTTAGTAGAAATGCAAAATCTAATTAGCCATCATTTGTGGTTTTCAATGTATGATTTCTTCTCCTAGAGTCCTGTCAGTGAGGGTGCAGTCAGATTGTCCCATATGCTTCAGAACAATTCTGATGTTTACATGGGAACTGAAAACAGCTGACATAAATACGACACATTACATGTATTGCATAACATCCTGTAGCAGAAACCAAACCAGGAATCACCAAGAGATGTCCTCAACCCTGCAAAACTGCAGATCTGTTAACTTTGACTAGAAAATGTAGCATATCAGACATAGGCAGAGGCATGCTTGCTGATGGCTTATTTTCTTCCAATTTGTTTTGGGCTAAATCCTTATGACCTCACTCTGGTTTTATGTGTGGAATGCTTCTCCAAAATAATTACAATAGGAACTGTTTTGGGGCTTAAAGATGTATGTAGCTGAACTGGGCATGTCCCACCTATTAAACTGTGCAAATTTCACTAAAACCCATTGTATTTTGTGAATGAGGTAAGCGGTGTCATCTCCTCCATGCTCCCATCCTCCCCATCTGGAATTACGACACAAAGGCTTGTGCCTTTGTATATGTATATGTATATGTATTACTATACTATGTATAGTAATGCCTATACATCAGGTTTTATTTCCATGTGCTTTCCAACTTTGTCTTTCACAGGGTGATGAAAGCTTAAACATAGAAAAAATCTGACTAGATTGCTAAACTATTACCCCTGAACAGTGCCCTATGTTTATTTCCTCTTTGTCTCTTATTTGGAATTAAAGTATTAGCAACATTTCAAAATGCTGCCTGCCACTGCAGGAAGGAGCTGCAGAGAAGTGACATAATAACTTAAGAGTCATGGTGACAGTTCCATGTGCAGAAAAAATGGATAGATAGGGATGTCTGAAGAGGACATAAATAAGAAGGGACACGGCACTTTTCTGTAATACCAGAAAGAGAGGGGAGTTGTTGCTAGAGGAAGAGAGCTGTTTACAGCTTGAGCACTGGGATATTTTCTGTCCTGGTAGTGGACAGTGTAACTTCATGGTTGCCAAGAGCCTGCTAAACTGCTGGATAAATGAAACTGAAATAATACACAAATGAAAGGAACTGCAAGTACACAGGGAGTATATGGGGCATCTGCAGTTGCAGTAAATAAGGTTCCTCACCTAAGGAATGAATATAAGCGCAGCTCTGTTTCCTGGAGTTCCCGAACAGTTTCCCTCCTGGCAGAATAACCCCTAACTATTTACATGGTGGTTTTGTGGTGTCTGTCTTTGAAACATCTGGTCTGGCATCAAATACTGTTGATACCAGCTTGTTGATGGGCAGAGGATAACTGCCTGGAGGAGGACCATCCCACATGGGAAATTCTGCCTGGCACAGAGCAGACTCTGGTCCCTTCATCTATTTCATGGCATGTCTTGGGCTGGAACCTACACAGAGATTTTTTAAGAAGGAATACATGAATATCATTGGGTTATAAAGTAAAAGTTCAAGAGATTTATATTTCTGGGTGAGTGGTCTTACAGATGTCAGGATATATGAATAAAGATATGGGAGGACAGATGTTGGGCTGTGTGAAGAGTGGAAAATTTTGAAATGGCTAAACAGTGGTCATGATTCAGCGTTATTAATTCAGTATTTGAAGAGTTTTGGAAGAGTTAATGAACAGCAGTTGTAGCCATGTTCTTAAGTGCCTAAATGAGGGGAGTCATGGTATGTTAGGAAAAATAATATGGTAAAAGTAATTAAACCAATTTGGTTTGTCGCGTCTGGACTACAAAAGGCATGGTTTTGGAGGGCTCTTAGAAATAGATGTTGTGTTAATAGAAGATGGAAAAATTACTATTCCCATTTGGAGCATTGACTCATCCCTTCAAAACTTCATAATTAACTCCCCCAAATAATAGAAAATACTCATTTTTACAGAGAACTCTAGAAATACTTTTTCATGCTTCAGGGTCCTGGATGATCTATGATCTATGTCTGCTGTAGTGTACTGTTCACTATCCATGTATTGCGGGTCAAAACTGCAGAATAGTATCGGAATTTCTCTGTATTTTGGGATATTTTTGTCAGGTTTCAGGACAAAAAAATAAAAGCTCTCAAAGGCATGTGCACAAGTAGTGGTTTAGCAAATGTTCACAGCTTCAGGCATCTGTTTTTAAATTGATAGGTTCTTTAAAACTTCACAGACTCAGAATATTGAACTAACAGGATTTTACCTTCTTCCAGTTTTTCTTTTCTCCTCCTCCTAATTGTCACATGTTTTTAGTCTCTTTCTGCAGCTCTTCTCGCTTCCAATTTCCCAAAACTGTCTACTGTTTTGACTTTTTCATTTCCTGTGTTTCCACCACCCCAGGCAAAACTCACACAGCCTGCATTTGCTCCTTAAAGCTGAATGAGAATTTGAGTGTCTGGGTGCATGAGGAGTCAAAACGTGCCCATACTTTAAGCCCAAGAGTTTCTTAAACACTTAAACTCAAGTGCTCGCACAGAGGCAGAAGTATCTGAGTCAGAATGGTTGAGTGTTTGACTTCAGCTCCACTGCAATCCAGTCTTGAAATGTAGATAGATAGATAGAAAGACAGACAGACAGAGATACATATGCACTGCAGTTAAATTCTTCCAGTTTTGTCTGCCTCCTCATGGGTTTCTGGGTTGCCTTGCTGAGGCCCAGCTCCTCTGTTGGTTGCACTAAGGATTTCAGCCATGAGTGCTCAAGCTCTCATCAGGCAAATGGTGTGGGTTAGCTGACACCAGCTTCTCAGCTGTAGCAACTCCACTCCTGATGGTCTTTTCTCCATCATTGTAACTCCTGTGTCTTCTGGTTTTGACAAACTAAGTGGCTAGTCTTCATGTCTGGGGTCACACCAAACAAAAGGTTAAGAGTTAGTATATGAAGGAAATATTTTTCTAGCACTCGAGCATTCACAGATAATGTAGCTGTTTAAGAGAAAAGTACTAGTACTATTCTTTCCCTAAAAATTCTACTTGTGTAAAATGTTGATTAACCTTAATGAACAATCATATCTTTCACAGTTGTCTTTACAGTGGCCTTTTTAAGGTGCGTATGAGTGAATGTCTTCACATTAACACTACTTTGGCTGTTTTTTTCTTTCTTACACTAATGGTATATATTTAATTGAAAACAATGAGAGGTCCTCTTAGGTTGAGCTTGTAAGTGTGATTCTCCTTCAGTGGAGTAAATATCTTGCAAGGAATGTTGTCAGTCCTGTCTCTTTCACATAGCTCCATGAGGGCTGGGTAGGCAGGACTCACTGAGGAGGGATACTGGAAGCAACATGTGGGAACTTCAGCTGAGTGATCCGCACTCACATCCTTCCTGCTGACTTTGATTTCTTACCTGAAATTATACTGTTTTAATGGATGAACTAAAAAAATCTGTTTCTGGTATTTCTCATGCAAACCATCCCTTTCTGCATTGGGTTGTCTGTTTTCTGCTGAGGGAAGGAAGATCTAGAATTCTGTGTACCAAGGGGTAGGATTTCATGGGTATCTTTAATATCATTATTAGTGATCTGGACAAAGGGATTGAGTGCACCCTTAGTAAGATTGCAGATGACACCAAGTTGGGGAGTGTTGATTGAAGGGTAGGAAAGCTCTGCAGAGGGCTCTGGCCAGGCTGGATTCATGGGCTGAGGTCAGTTGTATGAGAGTCAACAAGAGACCAAGTGCCGGGTCCTGCACTTGGGTCACAACAACTCCAGGCAGCACTACAGGCTGGGGGAAGAGAGGCTGGAAAGCTGCCCAGCAGCAGAGCACCTGGGGATGCTGACCAGCTGCTGCTGAACATGAGCCAGCTGTGCCCAGGTGGCTGAGAAGGCCAGTGGCATCCTGGCCTGTGTCAGCAGCAGTGTGACCAGCAGGGCCAGGGCCTGTACTTGGTACTGGTGAGACCGCACCTTGAATCCTGTGTTGAATTTTGTCCTTCTCACTAAAAGAAGGACATTGAGCTGCTGGAGAGCGTCCAGAAAATGACAATGGAGCTAGTGAAGGGTGTGGGCACAAGTCTTACAAGGAATGGCTGAGAGAAGTGGGGTTCCTCAGCCTGGAGAAAATGAGGGTCAGGGGGACCATTTTTGCTTTCTACAAATATCTGAAAGGAAATTGTTGCAAGGTGGGGGTCAGTCTCTTCTCTCAGATAATAAGCAATAGGATGAAAGAAAATGGCTTCCAGTTAGACCAAGGCTGCACCAAGGTAGGTTTAGATTGCATATTAGGAAAAAAATTCCTCACCCTGGTTGTCCAGTGAAGTAGTTCAGTCTCCATCCCTGAAGATGTTTAAAATTTCAGATGCTTTTAATTTAGAATCCAGAGCCTAAGAAATGTTTTTTGTCTGAAAGTCTGAATATCTGAAAGTCAGAAAGTTGTCTCTTTGTCAAAGAAGCCAACCAAGGTAGTATCTGGCAAGAGAGTTTAAAAGTGTGTTGAGGGATGGGAAAGACAAGCGCTGCACTTGGAAAACATTGATTTGGTGTGACAAGAGCGTTGGAATCAACCTGCCAAGTTGGATGGGGGTACTGCTATATTTGTGCAGTGCTCTGCACCGACTGTTTGTGGCAAGAATATCTATGTAAGACAGTTTGGTGGCAAATTTGAGCACATTTTGTAGCACTGTGTCATTGGCAAGAGTGTGCATCCCACCATCTGCTGTGTAGCTTGTTCCTGCCTGTCCAGCTCACAGCAGCTGCTGGATTTGAGATGCCCAACACTGTGGCCACCTGGTGACAATGAGCACTATTTGGTGCTCTGTACTTGGTTGGGGAGTACAAAATGATCTAGGCTCAGTTGTTGCTAGTGCAACTAACTATATATTGTGGTCAGAGCCCTGATTGCTGGGTTCTCCTTGCAGCAAGTTTCCCACCCCCATCTGACATCAAAACTGCAGCACAGCCCAGATGGTGCACAGAAGGCACCAACCCAAGGAGCTCAAATGTTGCTGACAACCTCGCTGACATGTCATGCTGATGTCTGTACAGCACTCAGATTCCTTACAGAGGCCATTTCAGCTGGATGTTTCAGGACTGTTTGAACTTTTGTGATGATACTCTTGCTTGGAAGTTATTTTTTTGAAGCCAAGGGCTCTCTGCAAAGCATTTATTGACTTTTGAAGAGACGCAAGGAGGGAGGTTCTGCCAAGGAAAAAGCAAGTGTTGCGTCATTGGTTCACGTAATTGAAATAGTTTCTTGCAAGCTGCTCATCTGCTCGTGATTCATAAGAGATAATAAATAACTGAAGAATGATTGTGCCTAACAAAGGAAACAGTTGTTGCAGAGATGCTGTTTTGTTGTCCAGGTTGTGATTAGCTGATTTCAGAAGGGGAAGTAAAATTTTAGACACACAAAAGGAAGATAAATACAGACCTTACACAGTTTCCTTTCCTCAGTTTTATTTTATGCTGAACTGTGGGATCAAGGTAACTGCCAAGAACATATAGGCACTGAAGGTGAGTGATAGAAGTCACAAAGAAATATTGCCTAAAACCATGGCAAAAATGGGATTTTAACAGTTTGATTTATGCAAGCACAAAATCCATTTTGGCTGTATTAATTTTCTCTGACATGGTACAACATCATTCTTACCCTTAAATACAAAGCAAGATGGTGGAAGTTTTCAAAAAAACTACATTAACCCAAGTCTGAGCTCACTTAAGTAAATGGGTATTTATGAACAGTGTTGTGCAAGTCCCATGACTAAGTACATCTTAAAATTGTATACCATTCCTAGTAACATCTTATGCAAAATTAATTTTACTGAAAGTAAGTACAGTAAATCAAGAGGAGGTTTTGCAGATAGAATTCTTATGTTTCATTGGGAAATTTTAGTTGATTTTTACCAGCTTACTAAGAGACATATCGGAGTGCTGTTTATACAAATAATCAGAAACCTTCATAGACATCATAGAATAATGGGAAGTCTCTGTCAGCCCATGGTAAATTGCAGAAATACTAGATAATCTGGACATTTGGGGAGAAAGTGTAGCCTGACAAGATGAGGGTTGCAAACTTGTATGGTAACCATGAGAATAATTACACAGCCCTCTGTCCTGATGTTAATCCTCGCATCGCCCCTGCAAGGTAGTATCTATATTATTGCTTTAATCTTGTTGATTTTCTTAGTCATGTGAATGCCACAGGAATGATAAATCTCAAGGCTCTTCTCCTTATATTCTGCAGATCTAGTACCTCATAATTATGTAATTTGGCCCAAAGCAACCCCTAGGCACTGCGTGTTCATGAGAAGCGTGCAGAGGGGATTATGAGGATTAATAGCAACAAGGGGAAAGTCACAACCTGTTTTTCCCCCTTCCCCTCTTTCTTTTGTTTCCCCCAGGAGAAAAACCCTACAAGTGTACCTGGGAAGGCTGCACCTGGAAGTTTGCTCGATCCGATGAACTGACGAGGCATTACCGCAAGCACACGGGAGTGAAGCCATTCAAGTGTGCAGACTGTGACCGCAGCTTCTCCCGCTCGGATCACTTGGCGCTCCACCGCCGCAGGCACATGCTGGTTTGAGAAACGCTACCTGTTCCAGCCGAGTTTAAGAGCTGGGTCTCTTAACTTCCCGCAGTGAATTCAGCAGGGCTGAATCCCCCTCTACAGTGTTAACAGGCAGGGCTTTCCCTGATGTCTGTAACGAAAAATAATAACAGAAATTTTAAAAAAGCAGGAAAAGAAGTGCCACTCTTCTCCTTGCCATCTGAAGTTAACCCTGTCTGCCCCTCAGCATGGCTACCCCCTGAAAGTGTCATCACAATCACCTGGGAAATAGCAGCCGAGATGCTACAGGAATGGGCATTATTTTACATGCTGCATCCTTTGACAAAAAATGTTTATGGCTTGTATGTTTTCTCAGCTGCCAGACATTTTGTTCCTGAAAAATCACTGCTGATTGGAGGATAGATACCACGAACTGATGATGATGATGATGATGATGATGATGATGATGATGATGATGATG